>CM029609.1:43783165-44383165 GCA_017311315.1 Dendrocalamus latiflorus
ATGGTGGAGGCCTCCTCCAAGCCCATGTCGCCGCCCACCTCCCACAACGCGCTCCCTCGCGTCCTCGCCTTCTACCACTACTGGCGGAAGATCTACGGTGCGTTCTACGCCGCCGCGGCCGTCGTTGTTGCTGTTACGGCCATGTGGCGTATTTGCTCACGCGTACATACACCCTACGAATGTGTAGAGTAGTAGCAGTGTCTGTCTGCGCCACTGCGTGGTTTAATTGCTCATATTTTTGGGCGGTTTTGGTTGCATCTGCTTGTTGATCTGTTCCCTCCCTGTCTGCTTTTCGGTTTGGTTCCTCTCTCTTGCCCTGTGCGCCTGTTTGTGGCCAGGGCTCAGCTTTTGTCTCTTGTTGTCAGCTCAGCTCAGCTCAGCTAGCTTCTCTATCTCTCTAGTCTCTATCCATTTGCGCATATGGGGTATATGATACTTCGCTTCTCCTCCCTCTTTCTTTCTCCACAAACATCTCCTTAATATCACCTCAGTTGCTGCAGCTCTTGTCCTTCCCCTGTGTTGTGTGCCTCTCTGGTTCTTGCATTGAATGGGGAATTTTCCTTTTTTTCTCTTTCTTTCGGGTGTTGCGATTACTAATGGTGTTGGTGGTGTGATGCAGGGCCGACGTTCTTGATATGGTTTGGGCCGACACCGCGGCTGACGGTGGCGGAGCCGGAGCTGATCCGGGAGATCTTCCTGTCGCGCGCGGAGGCGTTCGACCGCTACGAGGCGCACCCCGTGGTGCGCCAGCTCGAGGGCGACGGGCTCGTCAGCCTCCACGGCGACAAGTGGGCGCTCCACCGCCACGTCCTAACGGATGCCTTCTACCCCGACAACCTCAACGTACGTATATATCGACGCCATGCTGCTGCTCTGTTTCCTGGCCGTGGCCGTGCCGTGCGCGCAATGGATGGATGGCTGACGGCGATGTGGTTTTGCAGCGGCTGATACCGCACGTCGGAAAGTCGGTGGCGGCGCTGGCGGAGAAGTGGCGCGCGATGGCGACGGCCGCCGGGGGCAGCGGCGAGGTGGAGGTGGACGTGGCGGACTGGTTCCAGGCGGTGACAGAGGAGGCTATCACGCGCGCCACCTTCGGCCGCAGCTACGACGACGGCCGCGTCGTGTTCGCCATGCAGGGCCAGCTCATGGCCTTCGCCTCCGAGGCGTTCCGCAAGGTCCTCGTCCCCGGGTACCGGTACGTGAGCGCCATTGATCCATCTCGAATCCGCCTCAGAAGCTCAAGACAACAATTGACCAAGAAGATGCATTCCTGCAGGTTCTTGCCGACCAAGAAGAACCGGCTGTCGTGGAAGCTGGACAGGGAGATACGGCGGAACCTGACCAGGCTCATCGGCCGGCGCAGCGACGAGGCCGCTGCCGAGCAGGCCGATGGGGAGAAGGCCCACGCCGGCAGCTTCCGTGACTTGCTTGGCCTCATGATCAATGCCAGCGAGAGGAAGGCGCGGGCGCCGTTGCCGAGGGCGATTCCGGTGGAGGACATGGTGGAGGAGTGCAAGACCTTCTTCTTCGCCGGGAAGCAGACGACGACCAACCTCCTGACGTGGGCCACCGTGCTCCTAGCCATGCACCCGGAATGGCAGGAGCGCGCCCGCCGTGAGGTCCTCGACGTCTGCGGCGCCGACGCGCTCCCCGCCAAGGAGCACCTCCCCAAGCTGAAAACGGTACGTCCCACCACCACCATTTTGCCTTGATTCCAATTCCTCCCGTGAGATGCAGGTGATTTTTCAGATTTGCTACAAAGGGCATTTTGGTCAATTCAGGTGCTGACTTACCGTGATTGCTTTATGTTGTCTTTGTGACAGCTTGACATGATCATAAACGAGACTCTCCGACTATACCCGCCGGCAGTCGCCACCATCCGCCGCGCCAAGGTGGACATGCAGCTCTCGGACGGGTGCATGATCCCCCGTGATATGGAGTTGCTCATCCCGATCATGGCCATCCACCATGACACGAGGTACTGGGGCCAAGACGCGGCACAATTCAACCCGGCGAGGTTCGCCAATGGCAAGGCCAGGGCGGCAAAGCACCCCTTGGCGTTCATACCTTTCGGGCTAGGGGCTCGGATGTGCATAGGCCAGAACTTGGCACGCCTTGAGGCCAAGCTCACAATGGCCATCCTCCTCCAACGTTTCAAGATCCGAACTTCCCCGAACTACGTGCACGCTCCGACGGTCCTGATGCTCCTTTACCCGCAATATGGAGCCCCATTGATCTTCCGCCCATTGTCATCGCAGCCGTCGGATCTAGTGCCCCCTAGCTCAACTGCTCTTTGTCCTAAGGCCCCATTCTTTTGTCGAAATTGACAAGAAAAATATTTCCATGAGATAGGGCTAGGAGCTGTGGGCCACACCAGCGCCCCCAAATAATAGGATTTGTCCAAAATGACCCAAATGCTCCTCTGCCCCAGCACCCTCCTGTGTATATGCCAAGTGATAAAAAAGCCAAGAAGCACTAACTTTTTGTCCTAGCCTGTCTTGGGCCCACCCAGGTTGCCAAGAATACCCTCCTTAACAGACCGGATCAGACCAGCCTTTTAAGATTTGATGACAAACAAGAAAAGGCCCCACCCTCCCCCCCCCCCCCTTTTTTGTTGTCTTGCCCATGGCTTTTGGTGTATGTATTTGTATAGAGGTTTATTCCATCTTCTATACGAGAGAAGAAAATGCAAAAAAAAATTGATTGAGAAGGAAGAAAAACCAAGAAGTGATATTTGTCTACCTTCCACACGGCATTCCTCTTCTTTTGCCGGGCTTTTTCTGGGTGTGGTCGGTGATCCTCCTCAATATACAAAGAGCTTCCTCGATTAACAATCCCGGTTCTGTTTGGTGATCCAATTTGTGCAGTATACCTGGCCTACAAGAACTGCCATTCAATATTTCCACGAACTTTATGATGCCTTGTTTTCCCAGACAAGCATTGTACTTTTATTAGAAGGCTCTAAAATAAAATTCAGCTTGAAGCCACTGGTAGCTCGAGCGCAGTGTCATTATATATCCACGCAGAACAACTCGCACTTACGTAGTACAATCCCACCCGAGAAAACTAAAAACCCGGATTTTATTATCTGTGATCATAAGCTGGCAAGCTACATCGTTCCGCTAGTAAAATTTCATCCATGCACAAACCAACCAACCCCTTTTTTTTTTGTTTTTTTGTGTGTCTTTTGATTTCGGCTTCTCGAAAAGTCGAAATAAACGAACGGCTTTTTCAACCGACTTTTCGAAGCAGCTTCTTCAAATAACTTCCCGAGTTTAAAAATACATGTATTGTCCATATCGATATCTCCACCGTCTATTATCGTCTCAAAGAACGCAAATAAAAACCGTAGTTCGTAGCTCAAAATAATAAGACCACGTGGTACTAAATTTGAAGGCACATGCAGTGAGGCGCGGGGGACGCATGGAGGGGGGACCACGTTGCGTGGGACCGGCCGGCGGGCAGCAGCCAAATCGGGTGGGTTGGGCAGCGGCGAGCAGCTGTGGGGAGATCAGAGATCAGTGTGTGCCTGCCTGCCTGTCCTTGGGGGCTAGCTGTCACTGCCGCAAGGCCAGGAGCATTCCAAACAGTTACACAAACGGACGGACGATGTGCCTGGACCAGACCAGGAGCTGGCCTCGTAGGAGTAATCCTTTCTTACTACGCGTAAGAGCTCTACTTAGGTGCTAAATCTGTATGTACTAGCTTCTTTTTCCAAGAAGGCACGAGAGAACTGCGTATCATTCCATTAAAAGCGCATGTAGCAGGTGATAATATGTTTGTCTGTAATGTAATGATTCCTTCTTACTACGGGTAAGAGTTCAACGGGGTGCGAAATCTAAGTGTAGGAAGTGATAATTGATTTGTTTGTAATGTAGATTACAGGGAGGCTTTGTTCTGGTTGAGATATGTAGAGGTTGTAGGCTCTTCAAATCTGTCCTGCACTTTAGAAGTAGTGAGCAACTGGGTTTGAGCTCAGCTGCTCAGGTGGTCGCCACACCCTGCCAACCGAGCAGCCCTCTGTTCTTAATTTGTGGCCCCCTCTGGCCTCACCTTGACCATTTTTTCCTTTCTGTTTGGAAAATTTGTGTTGGATTCTTGTGAGTAGGCAAGCTACTATATTGAAAACAAACTCGCGTAGGCAAGCTACTATATTGAAAACAAACTCGCGTATAGAGCTTTCTATCTGTTTCCTTTTTCTTTTCTTTTCTTTTCTTTTTGCCGTCGATGTCGTGTGTCTTTCCTTCCAAAAGTATATAGACGTGGCTTAACATGCCATTTTGACTTTATGTGGCATTGTTCTAATGCGCTATACTTTGAATTCTCCATGAAGATTTGTATGAACTCCATCGGAAGTAATTATGGTCATAACCGTGTGGTTTGGTCCAAAAGTTCCTTCCTGTTGACAAAAAGAAGCAAACAAACGCCACCAAATGGTGCTAAGCGCGCGGCCTCTTTCAACCCTCAGGATGTCACCACGCGAAGCTTTATTTGTTGCCATCCATTGCCGAAATTTCAAAGCCTAAGGTCCTGCTCGTTTCGACTTCTGTTTTTGGCTTCTGGTTTATTTTTCACTATTAGTAAATTTTGTCTTTTTCTAAATTTTTGGCTTTTTTGAGCCTTTTGCCGGTTCTTTTTTCTATATTGGTTTACGTTGTCCGTGATGAGTTAGCATACTTTTTTATTTTAATTTTTTTTAAATTTAATTACGCCAAATAAGTCACCTTCAGCTACAGTAAAATTTCAGCCACTACAGTGTAATTTTAGACATAAGCTACAGCTTTTTAGTCCAACCGAGCGGGGTCTAATTAGTGCGGGTGACCTCATGAGTCATTGGAAAAGAAAATTATCGGTGTCTAAACACGAATTTTGGCACGGTCCATTCGCGTTCAACTCTTGAGAGCGGCTAATGGATGACTCGCACGGGATTTTCAAGAGGTTGATGGTCTTATCGACCGGTTTTTCAACGGCAAAAAAACCATGTTTTCTGTTGGACCATCGTGATGACCAAGTGTACATGCATGGTCGTTTACTGGTCCAACCACTTGAATGAAGTGGCATGTTTTTTGTACATGTACTACTAGGCTTTTCTCTCTCTTCTGGATTATTTAGATCGTGTTGTTAGACCAAAGAGAATGTTGTGTACCGTGCGATAATAACTTACGGCCTAACATCATTTTTTTTTTGGTTTTGCAAGAGTTTACATGTTCCTTCTTATTGCGTGGAATCTAATTCTCGAATACTCTATAGGGAATTAGCTCCAATCTGCCCACATGAATCCTTTTCTTCTATAAAAAAAAGATTTTTAAAAGAGAGTGAATCGAAATATTTAGCTTAAAATTCAAAAAAAAAGAGAGCGAGAAATACTATGGTGCTTTCTAAGCATAATCGCGCTTATTTTTGTTCCATTTTTCATGTGCAGTTAGTGCTGTGCTTAGCAAGCACTGAGGTTTAATTTCCTTTACAAATTACAGGAAGGCTTAATAAAATTAGATTGTGACAAATTAACCTGGCTACGAGTACGAGCGACATATGTAGACTAGTTTGGATTGCGATGTTCGCCCCACGCCAAAGCCTATTATACATATAGTACACCAAAAAAGTACACATCTTTCCTGGCATTCCAAATAACTGGTCCAATGGAAGCCATCAATCATTGATGAACAGAGCAGGAGCCTCACTTTTTCGTGAGTGCCATGCTGCACAGTGCCACCATCCCCACACACAAACAGTGGCAGGCACAATGCATTGCATTGGTTGCCTTCACATTTCACCAGGTGATCTGATGATAAGCACAGCCTGCAGTGAGATACAACGCAGTGCAATGCCAATTCAGTTACTGCTCCTGCTGTTGCTGCAAATCTTGACATTTTCCCCTCATTTCTTGTGTGCATGGCCTGGCCAATTTGGCTGCAAACGTTTTTGCGGGGGGGCCCTCCCCCTCCTCATCTTGCTTTTCAGAGATCTCCAATAATTTGCTTTCTGTTTTGTGAGAATGAGATGATGAGGTTGCCTCTTGTTTGTCATGTGTGTAAATTCTGGTCGCTTGGAATGGCATGTGGGAGAGGGATTCTTTGAGGGCGTTTGAATCGGCATCGTGGTTCTCTCTTCTAGAAGCCGAAAGCCGAATCAAACATTTGACTTATGAAAGCGGATTAGGGAAATTGCCACAAGCTCCGCCAGCGCCTTGACGGTGATGCCACGTGCTCCGCCGCCGCTATGAGCTCCACCACCACCATGGCCCGGGCATCCTCCTCCTCCCTCGCCGTCATCCTCCTCTACACCGGCCTCCTGCACTAGATCCAGTGGCATTCACACCAAATCCAGCAAGAGCCGATGTCACTGCCATGAGCTCCGTCTCCGTCATGGCCCAGGCGTCCTCTTCCCCCGACATCGTCCTCCTGTGCACCAGCCTCCTACACTAGATCCGGCAGCCTGGATCCGGCAAGGGCAAGGCCATATCCGTCATTTTGACACCCCGTCTTTCCCCTTTTATTCCTCTTTTTTTATGATATAGACTAATTACTAGTGTAATAATGAAATTGATTAGTTGTGTAATCATGTGATTTTATGATTATTGTTAAGATTTTTACTAGTGTAATTATTGGTGTAAGATCGTATGGCACAATTAAAAGGGGGTGAATGATTGTCTCCGTTTTTACCACCTAAAATCAAAACCCAACATAGAGAAACAAAAGTGAAGCAATCTGGATTACCAACTATCAGTACCAACCGCAGTTGCTTGCTAGTACGTTCTCGAAAAGCCTCTGTCGCCCGAGTGCTTGTTACGACCACTCATTATGACCGCTCTATCGCTTGACTGCTCGTTACAACAACTCGTTACGACTGCTCGCTTATGACCGCTCACGTATGATCGCTTGCTTATGAGTGCTCGAATCGATCGCTCATTCGTTCCGATCGCTCGGCACGATCTCGGATCAACCGCTTGCCTCCAATCGCTTGGCACGATCTCAGATCGATTGCATGCTTGTTTCGATCGCTCAGCACGACAACGACACACATAGTCGTGACCTCCTTCCGCCTGATGTCCTCAGCCGTTTGACCACCACCCAAACGAGTACAAGTCGAAGACAAAATAGAGCATGTAAAGCGGAGAAGAAAACAAGTCGACGAAAAACTTTTTCTGGAAAGGATCTGATCTACTATTTCTTCATCAAGTTCTTGGCTACAAAGCACCTCACAACACACCTAAAACGCTTCTCTTTGAAAGCCCTAAAACGCCGTCAGCTAGCCTACAACCTCCCCTGCTTTTATAGGCTAGCGCACAAAGCGTATTCCACTCGAACACCTCAAAACCGTGTCCTTAACCACCTGGACACGAGATCCTATCTCTTCCTCAAATCAAGGGACTCGAAACCCTTCCTAACACGGGTTTTAACCACCTCGTACAAGCCATGGACTCCATCCACAACTCCATACGTCACACACAATGAAGCCTCCAAGATATCCCCTCCTGTATTTCCATCGCGCACCATCACCGCGTGCTCTCGCGTGAGTCCGATCACCTCGCGTGACATCCTGACCACCTGGATCTCAGATTACCCCCTCCTAGTCCCGGTCCTCCTCGTCACTGATCGTAACCGTCTCCACACCTCCACGCAGCATCCACCTTTGACCTCCACGTGCTCCAACATGAGCTCGACCAGCTCGCATGACATTCTAACCGCCTAGACCTCAGATTATCCCCTCCTAGTCTTGGTCCTAATCGTCACCGACCTTGGCCGCCTCCATGCCCACCTGCATATGCAAACACCAAAGAAACCTCTCCTGGTACAAGTTGTCTCCAATTTGACCATAATCAACACACATTAGCAAAACACACCCTTGTCTATCCCCAGACAAGAACCACACCATCTATGACCATCCCTCAGAGCGTTTACGACCGCATAGTCTATCGCTAACTGGAATAGACCCGCATACTACTCAATACGACCGCTAACTCTGAGTACATGTAACCTACAAGTACTCGAAAACCACACACCCCGCTACTGACCGACTATCAAGTACCAACTACCGAGTATCAATCAGAAATTACAGTCGCAACACGTACTCAAAGCCTACGAGTACAGACGACACTCCAACACACGACCACTTACCACGATCCTGAAACCACTTCTATCGAGTACCGAGTCCTCCGACTACGAGTACCTCAATCCTCGAGTACCCGTTTGGTACTTCAGCA
This sequence comes from Dendrocalamus latiflorus, assembly GCA_017311315.1. Taxonomy (NCBI): domain Eukaryota; kingdom Viridiplantae; phylum Streptophyta; class Magnoliopsida; order Poales; family Poaceae; genus Dendrocalamus; species Dendrocalamus latiflorus. The sequence continues at coordinate 43,791,369 of CM029609.1, forward strand.
ACGACCATTCATCATCGACTACCACACATCGACCAGTTAACCACTGGCCCAACACGAGTACTCGATGTACTCGAAGATCTCAAGAGTAAAGGACTCGTATCGACCATGAAGGTCTACGAGTACCAATCGTGAAGCCTACGGCAACCGATCGCTAGACCTCCGACTATCAAAGACAGAACAACAGACTGTGAAGTCTATGAGTATCGACAAGACTACCAAAACTATGACGATGAAAGCAGTCCGCAAAACCTACGACCATCGACTGCAAAGCTTTCGACTATCGACCAGTAAAACCTTCGACTATCGAGTACGAACAGTAAAGTCTATGACTATCGAGTACTGTAGCTACAACTAGTAAAACCTTCAACTATCAGGTACGAATAGTAAAGTCTACGATTATCGAGTACTGAAGCCATGACCATAAAAGAGTACTATAGCTACAACCATGAAACAATATTGTAGCTATAATTACCTGCCGTGGTCATAAGATCGAAGTTGTACTGGCATGGTCGAAAGGTCGAAGTCATACTGCTGTGGTCGAAACCAGACGTGGTCGAAAGTTACCGTGGTCGTAAGGTCGAAGTCGTACTGCCGTGGTCGAAGGTTGTCGTGGTCAAAGCCAGCCGTAGTCGAAAGCTGCCGTGGTCATAAGCCAGATGTGGTCGACAGTTGCTGTGGTCAAAAGCTGGACATGGTCGAAACCTGCCGTGGTTATAAGCCAGTTGTAGTCGTAGTCGTGTTCATGCTATGGTCAAAGTCTGCCATAGTCATAATCGTGTTTGAAGTACTGTGGTCGGAGCATGCCGTGGTCGAAGTCATGTTCATGAAGCATGCCGTGGTCGAAGTCTGAAATCTGTGGTCGTTTGGCCATGCTGTGGTTGTAGTCTAAAGTCTGAAATCACTCGTAACTAAGCAAAACCACTCGAAGGCAAAGCCTTCAACTGCAAACGACCAAGTCTTTCACAAACGCAAAAACCAAAGCAAACCAAATGTCAATGTATTCATCAACTCTTTATTTACGATCATCCACATGGTCTAACAATTGGTATAAAATAAACCATCATTTGTTTTAGGGGCAATTTAGACATTTGTCAAATCAGCTTAACCAAAAGCCAAAAGCTCCAGCCGAATCAACGCTCTAACCTTTTTCAAACGGTCCCTTGTTACTTGCTGCAGTTACTGCACTGGCTCCTCCTCCCTCCCCCCCCCCCCCCCCCTCCTCCCATGCATAAAATAGACGAGGGAGCCATGTGACTCTCAATGCCTCAAGGCATTATTGTTAGCTTACCTACCTTTAAGATGTGCAATCTGGCAACTGGGTCTCCATGTTTCCGAAGGTTCTTGAGCCAATGCACGCTGCCTTGTTCATGGTGGCCGACTGGCTCCCCTTCGCCTACATGCGTAGTAAGGCTCAATTCCGTTATCGGCAGCCTAAGCGCACGTTTGATTCGCAATGGTGGCCTGAAAAGATGTGAGCAAAGAGCAATTTAAAAAACTCGACCCGCGAGGGGGAAGAATCCCCCCGGGCATTGCTTTAAGAAGAAGATCTTCTCACGCAGACCGAAATAACCCCCGAACCCCTGCTCCACCCTTACACAGCGGCACCATCGCCCGACCTTGTGAGACTACCGGCGGATCCTTTGGATCAACGCCTTGGCGGGGCCTTAGACCTGTGCTTTGGTGTGGTAGCAGGCGAGGGGATTTTTTTCCCCCAAGTCTGAAATTCGCTCCCACTGGGAGTCGAACCCAGGACCTGGGCTAGAGACCCTTTCGCAGCAAAGAGCAATTTAGGCCAATGTACAATGCAGATGCTTGAACTTTTGTTTTCTAGACAATAATATGAGGATTTTTTTACAATACATTATACTGGTACGTAGTAGAAAGGTGATAGTAAAAATAAAATTTAATTGTTGATTTGTAAGCATATTATAGACTTTTGTTTTTCAATGTTTTCCATAAAGCTATATATACATGACCGATATGAGAAACCATGATCAAAGCACGAGCACGACGTAGGCGACCTGCGCCAAGAGCAGGCTATAACAGACCCCACTCGCTCGTCGAACGCCAGGGTGACCACGACCGGCGTGCTAACTAGGTAGAAGGAGAGTAGGTTGATACGCTCACCGATGGACGGCCTCGCCATGCCGCGTAGCATGCTGCACCCCGTCGTCTGTGGGCAGTTGCCCAGCTTGCACAGCCCTAGGATCGGCATCGCCGGCGAGGCCAGCCGCACCATCGACGCCTCCCTCATGATCAGTTGCACCCAATGCCTGCTGAACGCCACTGTCCAGCCCACATGGATCACGCCGATCACCAGCGTGTACCCCAGTGTCACCATCGCCGCCATCCGCGCCCGCCTCGGCTTGTCAGCACCCAGCTCATTACCCACCTGCATGCATGCTCTTGAATGCAACACAACAGTAAAAATAGAAATGTACACAAAAGGTGGTGTGGAAATCTTGTCTTTTCTTGGAACGAAATCGGGAAAACAGAACAGTGTGCTGTAGGAATGGCAATGTGAGTAAAGACATGGCCGGATGACTTCTGCTGCACGCTTCATGGTAGCCATTAATCTTATGTCACTTATTTCGTTTACAAGTTTACCTCTTTGAAGATTCTACTATTAGTAGTGTGGATAACAGTATAACTAAATCCTAATTAATCTGAACTATTGAATCGTAAAAATTATACAGCTTATATTCATTTTATGGTACGGTGAAAAAGCTCTAATATGAAAGGGTACAGTTTGTTCTCTACTATGCATAGCCTGTTCCCTTGCTTTAGGGAACAGAACAGTCCTCCTAATGACAAAAGCATGATACACTGAATCATTACATTTGCAGTGAAAATAAAATGAGCTTCTGATCTAGAAGAAACAAAGCAGCTTGCATTATTTGTTCACAGTTCACATAGGAGATAGAATGGTGCTTTCAGATGCAGAATAACCCTTCATGGCAGGGAAGGGATGGCTGGTAGGAAGCAGGAGCCCACTTTGGTGCCTCACAGGCAGGCACTAGCATTCTGTCCTACTCACCAGTCACCACAAGGTGCCATTAGTTTATTTCCCACTCTGATTCTGATGTTCCTTGGAGACCCTACACCATCACAACCCCTAGCCAATTGTATATTTGGGGGCACATCTCATGCCTATCCCAAAGTTCAACTATGGCAGAGCAGAATATATATAGAGATGATGCTAATATTCCATGATTCCATTGCAGCAGCTCACCAGTACCCCAGTCATAAATGTTTGCTGATATATACACAATGCAGTGCATTGCTAAGACATGACATGTACAAACAGGCATGAATGATGCACAAGTAAAATAACAATCAGACAAACTCTCATGAATATTGAAAGCAATGCTTCGCAGTGACTCAACTCACCTTGCATCAACTGACTAGGGCTCTACCACTTGTGCAGAATTCAGCAAACAGAATGACACCTATCATTTGAGAAGTATATAATAATATCCATGCGCCGTGAATGAATTTAAGCCTAATTAAAGATATCACAAATCGAAAAAAAAATCGATGCAAAGGTTGTCAGTGACCCCGAGGGTACACAAGTCTCAGTTTCCTTCTGCCTTCTCAGATGGCATTGGCATCCTCACAATATCATGGAAGCAAGCAGGATTTGACTCCCAAGATATTTAAGTACTAACATATGGGCATGGCAACATGTGCAATTAAGCAGTTGGTTGTCTTATATTTCAGTTCTAACTTCCAATGCAATCATCTGCAGAAGAAAGTTCCATTGCAGTAATGAAGGACGCACACCAGGTGGCACTTGAAATGATTCAGTAGCAAGCAACAGAACTGAAAAATGCTGCAGGGATTGCTATGCTTAGTCAGCACACCAAAGACTATTAACTGGCAAATGCATGATCGGCCGTGGAAAAGGATTCTGAATCACTCAAAACCAGCCCGTGACATTGAAAACCGGGATTCCTTAGGTCAACTCTAAGAATGATTAGCAACAAGGGTGTGTATAGGTATCACCCGGATATTTTCTTCCCAACAATCATCCAAATTTCGGACCGTTGGATTAGAGATCCAACGGTCTCTTTTTTTGGAGGGGGAGAATTTTTTTTGGAAGGGGTGAATTTTTTTTGGAGGGGGTGGGGAGAATTTGTGGCCCTTGGATCTCTAATCCAACGGTCACAAATCTGGATGATAGTTAGAAAGAAAACATCCGGATGATATTTATCAATACCCTAGCAACAAATAGTGGTATTAAAGGAGCACATAACCGACAAATATTGGAGGTTGACCCCCCAACTTCAACTTTGATTCTCCACTTATGAAGTTCCTAATCACTAAATAAGAGTACATGGAGCTGGAAATGCATCAAAGAGAGACAAATATTCACAACTAGCGCATTGTGGACAGAAAAATGATTTAGATTTAGATTTACTCCATTTGATGATAGGAAAAAGAAATGCAGAGGATGGCAGTGCTAATTCTGTTTTATTAATTTTACTAGATTAAAAGGTCAGAGCAAGCATCTTGTATTTCCTGAACACAGATCATCTTAGAAATGCTGTGCTTGCACGAGATAAACGACAAGGGAGGTCAGCTTTATAAAATGAGTGTAAAATCCCCAGAACATTGATTTATTGGTTTCAAGCCTCTCAAGCTCCATTAGCATGACCTTAATCCATTTTTCATTAATGGAAGAGGAAGATAGGAAATGCATATTATGTTCCCAAGCTCCCCAATATCAACTGAAAAACACTGGCTAGTTTTTTGACGCTGAAGTCAACCATTAAACAAATCGAGAGCATCAAGGTAACAAGGTTGCAGATGAGTACTGTAACTGTACTTACCACAACATGTTCTGACGACTTCACTAATCTGCACATAATTTTTCTTTTAGTGCAAGCTCAGATATCTCCGCGTGTTCTTTTTTTTTTTAAGAATTTGATCAAGTACTCTGTCTTAGCTAGCACTGTACTTTCAGAATGGTTTAGAATTCATCCACCTTGAGTCAACAGCTGTCTCAGATGTTCTTCTCCCATCGAGAAACCAAACAAGTTGATACTTTGGCTCTTGATTAAATCTTGGAAGCCTCACAAATCTACACGCTTTGCTTGCTTGCGACAGAACGCCACAAGATGGCAGCTCAGAAGCTTCCAAGTGCAGTCTCACGAACAAGATTCACTGCCCTTTCCATTGCTTCCCGGAAACTGTAAGTGCAACATAAATATAAGAGCACACACAGCCCATTGCAACAACATCTACAAATACATTACTGCTCTCGAGGAAATCGAGATCCCAAATCGAGTTCACATCCCCAAAACAACATCCATGGCTTCCCTTCTCCTAGATTGCAGAGAGCCCACACCTCGGGCTCGCGTCTCGGCGAGCTAATCATTGCACAGTTCATAGTATGATACGGAGTACTACTAAACTTCACTATTTACCAGGACTGAAGCACTGTCCAAATAGGCCGTGCCCCTACTAGTAATCAATAAGATACGGAAATCATAGTATGGTATAATGATCATCTCTATGAACAAATGAAGATCATTTAGATTTCTTTCATTAATGGAAATGGCCAGGGGTGCTATCAGCAGCAATGTGATGCACAGTGGTGGCCGTTCTACGTCCCGACAGCCGTCGGGCTAACGACGGCACAGCTGTTCCGATCGAGATCGGTCACGCCGATCCCCGAGCCCGGCCGGTAGCACCCGACGTCGTCCTTCCGTTGCCCACGGAATAAGAAAGGGTCCTTGGCACATGGCGCCAAGCAAGCATGACATAAACTTGGGCACTGCAGTGCACCCCCCCTCATGGTTTCCAGCTCAACATGAGACACATCCAAGATCCAATTAATAGGCCACATGAGCAACTAACCACTTGATTATGATCTCCTACTGATAGTACAATCTCCCAAGTAAATCCCTCCACGTTTGCAGCTCAAGCTACCTCTGATCTAAGGGATAGCTAGCTAGCTCTCCATTTGTTTCTTTGTTTACCTGATTCCATGGCTCCCTCCCTGCCCTAGTGGTAGCCTAGCTGCTGGTTTAGTAGTACAACTACTTTCAGCTGCATGCATGCCCTTGATTTGTGCCAATCTGTCCCGGAAAGCGCGGCAAATGGTCGCCTTAATTACCCTATGATTAAAAGATCAACCTCTGCTGCAATCCAATGGAATGAGAAGGATCCATACTATATTTTTGAGCTAGCATCTGGTTTTGTGTCACAACATCCACACTTGCTCTTCTTTAGAGGAAGAGCTGGTTGTTTTCTTGGCCAGAGAAGGCGATCATCGGAGACCGGAGTGACAGCTAATCCGATCGGTTAACCTAAGCACGACGCGAGATATATTTCATCCCAGGCGTGCGCCTTTCCTAAGAAAGGATCATAAGACAGTAACATGGAAAACAAACAAACTTTGCTTATCTAGGTTCTTGCTTCAGATTTCCAATAAAATGGAATGCCTGTTGTCGCACAGGACAAACAGTGGGTCCCCCCCCCCTGCCCTGCGGACGTGAAGTTGAGAGCTAGAGATTACCACTTGTCTATATGTGTGAGAGAGAGTTAGTGAGAGAAAATTAGAGCTCATCTTGCTTGGCCTCTTAGGGCTCTTTATATATGAGTGGGGGTAGGATGATAAATAACCATTCTTCCCCTCAATAATTACATAGGGTGAGGATGTATTGGTATATTTCTTTTGTACACATAACACTATCCTATTGGGTTTACCCTAGAGCCCATTAGGCAAACTTGATGGCCTGATGGGTTGGACACCCCTATAATAGTTCTTCCTCGACAGCAAACTCAGAGGTCCAAGGAACGAGCTAACGCAACCAACTGCCCTAATCCCCTGGAAGTCGGGATGGCCAAAGACCATCCAAAGCGGGCCCTCTTCCCTTGCTGAAGCTATGGCCGCCCTACCAAGGCCATACTTCTAAAGGCCTATGAGGCAAGCGGCGCGACCTACGGTGAAGCCACAGCCGTCCCGTTGAGGCCATGCCTCCAAAGTAGAGGTGGAGCCATTGAGGTCCGCGACGAAGCTGTGGCCATCCTCTCGAGGCCATGCCTTCGAAGTAGCCGACGTGCAGAAGCGGAGATATCAAGGTAAAGCTGCCCTGCCGAGGCGATGCCTACGAGGTAGGCGTCACGGCCCATGACGAAGCTATGGTTGTCTCGTTGAGGACATGCCTCCGAAGCAGGCAACGCATAGGGACGGAGCTATTGAGGTAAAGCCACCCTGCCGAGGCAGAGCCTATGAGGTAGGCTGCACAACCCACGGCGAAATCGTAGCTGTCCCGTCAAGACCATGCCTCGGAAGGAAGTGACGTGTAGAGGCAGAGTTGTTGAGTTAAAGCCACTCTGTTGAGGTGGAGCCTACGAAACAGGCAGCATGGCCCACAGCTAAGCCATAACCATTCTGAAGCAGGCGGCGTGTAGAGGTGGAGCCATCGAGGTAAAGCCACCCTATCGAAGCATAGTCTACGAGGAAGGAGGCATGGCCCACGGCAAAGTCGTAGCCATCCCGCCATTGAGGTAAAGTCGTCCTGCCACGGCGGAGCCTACAAGGTAGGTAGCGTTGTCCATGGTGAAGCCATAGCCATCCCGTCGAGGATATGCCTATTCTGATGGCCTAGTATTGTTCCCCTTCGGCCATGTGGTTCTGCTTGCTAGGGTCAAAAGCATCATTCAATGGCGTGAAGAGTAGAATGCCGTAATGCACAAAACAAGGTGGGCCAATGCAGCACTAGCCTAAGGAGGGCGCTAACGCATGCAAAGGCAGGTAGGCTGGACCACTATTCCCCTACCTAAAAAACGATGCCCACGAAGAGCAAGCGGCGTGGCCTGAGGAGTGCGCCGCCACATGCGGTGGTAGGAAGGCCGACCCGCCATTCCCCTATCTTCAAAAAAGGTGCTTACGGAGGGCAAGCAGCATGGCTTGAGGAGGACGTTACTGCACGCAGAGGCAAGGAGGCCAGATCGCCATTCTCCTACCTTCAAAAATAGCGCCCATGAAGGGTGAACAACGTGGCTTGAGGATGGCACTAATGCACGCGGAGGCAGGTAGGATGGAGCATCATTTTGCTACCTTCAAAAATGATGCCTGCGGAGAGCTATCGGCGTGGCTTAAAGAGTGCACTGCCACACACGAAGGTAGGGAGGCTAGATCACCATTCCCCGAGTTCAAAAACGGCGCTCACTAATGGCCAGTGGCGCGACCCGAGGAGGACGCTATTGCACATGAAGGTAGGGAGGCCAAACATCCATTTGATTACCTTTAAAAACAGCGTCTGCGGAGAGCAAGTGGCATGACAACGCCAGCTGTTGTAGCACAGACCAAATAGTGGGTAGGAACTACCACTACCACTTGTCTATGTGAGAGAGGGACAGCTAGTGAGGAAAATGAGAGCTCATCTTGCTTGCCCTCTTGGGGCTCTTTATATATTAGTGGGGGCAAGATGGTAAATACCCATCCTATTTCTCAATAATTACACAGAAATAGAGTATATTGGTATATTCTTTTGTACACACAACACCACCCTATCAGGCTTACCCTAGATCACACTAGGCAACCTTTACGGCCCAAGGTGCTAGACACCCACACAACATTGCCATCACACACACACACACACACGGAGGAAGCCTCTTTTCTACTTCTGGGTGTAATTACATCCTATGTCGTATCTCACAATGTAGCGAATATCTCGCGTAACGGATGGTATGCATGTATAGTATACAAGTATTTAAGACCATCTAGGTGGTATGAATAAATTTTCAGAGGTGCTATGTGCATTTTTTTAGACATACTTTTTTATATGCATATATGAAAGTATTTACAAAATACGCTAAAAACTATGGACTTCTTTGCAATTTTTTGTGTGGTTCACATTGGAGTATCTTATATTTAGTATACGAGTATACCTAAAATGATAAATGAGTATTTCAAGTTTATTTACGTGTTATATTTGATGTGGGTGTAATTACACCCGAGAGTAAAAGGTATTTTTCTTTTATATGTGTGTGTGTGTGTATAACCTCTTCATCACTTTTGGTATGATTAAATACTAATTTTAAGATACTTCAATGCGGCATTGTTGAATTTTTTTAAAGTCCTTTATTTTTGCTATATACTATTTTTTATATATAAAAGGAGTATTTACATAAATTATTCTATAAAAAGTAGATTTTCATAAAAAAATTTCATAGAACTCAATTTGGAGCATCTTATAATCATTATTATAATATATTCAAAAGGATAAAGAGCTATAACAACAGCATTTAAGCGGTATATAACAAGTGGAAGTATGTACTCTCAAGAGTATAGAATCATTACCTTTGAAAAAATATGCTCGATTTCAAAGTTTCAAACGAATTTAGATCACATACTTTGCTCTATATATATATATATAATCAGCACATATCTATAATCAAACTATCATAAAAAACTACAATTCAAATTTTAGGTCAAATTTATTTAAACTAGTTAGTAAACTAGTTAAACTCGACATTCAAAAAATTTCAAAATTTTACGTACACGATACATAGAGAAAATATCTATTTTACATTATGGTGTTTAAACACTCTAGAATCCTAGTTAATTATACTATAGAGAGAGAGAGAGACGCGCACTGCAGTTAGTTAATTAATTAGGGGTATGACTTGTACTGTGCTGCTGCACTCTAGCTAGTGGCCGTTAATTTATGCACACTGAGGAAGCAGCACAGCACAGCTAGCTGCCCTTGCATTAGCTCAGTGATGACACAAGAATCTTAACTGAAGCACTGGCCCATCAGCTTGGAGCATCATCAGAGAGCTCAGAGGGGAAAGGACAGCACATCTACTAGAAATCTGGTGGGCACTACCAAAAAGGCAAGGTTGCAGCTGCCAAAATGCCAACCTTGTGCAGAGTAAGATCCCAAGAACAATAAAAGAGAGGCAGGTAGGTGCATGCCTCCCTCCATCTTGAGAATGCAGCAGCCACACAACACATGCATAGTCCCAAAGGCATACTAGTACTGCCATTACTCACTACTGGCTGAAGAGAGGCACACTGAAGAATGAAAGGAGGAAAGAAATTATTGAGACGATGGAATGGACGGATGTCATGGGGGCTACCTCATGGCTAGCTAGAAGCCAAATGGCACAGGCTCTTCCTCCTCCTCACTCTCCAGTACCTAATTGTTAATACTCCCTTAGCTCTATCTACGTACCATCCATCACATGTCCAGCACATGAGAGACTGCGCTGCTGCAGCTGTGGCATGACATAACCGAATGCCACAGAGCCGGTCGAGATCTTCTACGCGACGATCATTCTCCCTGGCGTGTCGCGGTCGATGATCCATCGTGAATAATTGTCGATCGATCGAGTAGTCAATGCCATGTCGGGTTAATTTGTTGATGAGAAAAGAATCACCAGAGGCAGCAGCAGCGGCGGCAAGCTTCTCAGCAGAAGTTTCTTAATTTCCAGAGACCAATGTGCAATGGATGCTAAAGATATACACATGAGATCGTTGAAGCATCAGAGATTCAGATTTCAGAATGCTGGTTCCCCTAACAGAACAGCTGAACGAAACACCCTAACCGAACAGCTGAACGAAACATGTCACTGTGTCAGTTAGGAATTAAGATGGCACGAAAGCTACACCAATGAACATTAGACCTCGCATCTTACTATGCCATGGCATGCATGAATATTGTTAATCCAGCAGTAGTGCAGAACACATGCACTCCACATGCAAGCTCCCCCTCAAAGAATAGCCATGAATGTGATGGATGGCCACAGCAGGTACCTAGGTACTCAAGTGATTTTTTAGAAAACAGAGGGGGAAACCCTCAGTTTCATTTCTTGAAACCAGAGTAACCTAGGTACTTAAGTGATGCAACCAGCTTTTCTTTTCCATGGCAGAAGGATAGATACATAGATAGATGGATGGATGCATATGCAATTATGCATGCATACACACACATACACGTGACCGAGCTAGTGAAGGCCATGCATCTGGTACCACACTGTGCAAGCAAAAGCTAGTGAGTGGCTCAAGCATAAGCCTGTATGCATTGCACACACAATGGTGGTGAAATGTACAGATGAACAGAAGATTCATGTGGGTAGCCAGGTAGCCAGCCAGCAGCAGCACAATACATACCTCCCTCCCTCCCCCTGGTACTCATTTATGTCCACTGCTTTATGTTTGATCAGAGTTTCAGAACATCAGCTGCTGCTGCTGCAGCGGCTGAGCGCAGAGCGAGAGAAGCCCATACAGGGCAGGGCAGCCACCAATGGCACACAATACAACGCGACGCGACGCGATGCGGCAGCGGTGGCAGAGGCAGCAGTACCATCATCATGAGGTTCGTTACGCTGGTATGGCAGCGGCGGCAGGAGGAGAGGTGTGCTCTGCTCTGCTCTGCTCGCTGCTACTGATGATGAATGTCCATATCCTGGCAGCGGTGGTGGATGCAGGGAGGGGCCGGGGGCGCCAGGGCGTCGCCTGGTCCCCGGGTTGGTCGTGTCGTTGTCTGCCTAACCCGCGTCCGCTCAGCACAGCCTTTGCCACGAGGCTTCATTCTTCTCTCTTTGCTCGATCAAGTCGAAAATCTCTCTTACCAATGGCGAGTGCTATAAGTTTCCTTAACACCGAGTCTCACTCCTACCTTAAATAAAAAGTATGTGGGGTTATATCTTATCCCGTCACACAGAGAAAAATAATAATTCATGTGCGAACTTTACATTTTCCAAACAGTTAACTTGGTAGCAACATGTAAATCTCCGATTTCATAGCAACCAACATTGTTTGCACACGACGGCGGAGCTAGAAATTTCTTTGTGAACAATTATTAAATGTACAAAAAATAGTGTGGGACCATGTGGGCTCCACTGTAGGACTGGATATACGACAAGGGATGAATGGTGTCTTAATTTTTTTTCTAAATATTCATCAATCATTTACTTCGATAGCTATAAAGTTATAAAGATTAGGATATGAGGTTTTCTTAAAAAACAGAGAAACACAGACCTGGGCACGATCAGTTTGGAACATTATGTGGTCGGGTTACGACCATTGATTGAAAATCAACGTGGTCGATTACGACTATCGAATGGAAGCCAATATAGTCGGAGTTCGACTATCGGACAGAAATCACTGTCGTCGAAGATCGACTGCTAGTCAGATACCAACGTAGTCAGATATCGACTATCGGACGGAGATCACTGTGGTCAGAGATTGACTGCCAATCGAATACCAACGTAGTCGAAAATCGACTCTAGCAGTCGATGACTAGAGACCGGTCAAAAACCAACGTAGTCGATAACCGACGTGGTCGAAATTTGACTTGAGTGGTCAGCGACCAGATAGCGGTCGAAAACAATGTAGTCGATAACCACGTGGTCGAAAATAAACGTAGTTGAAACCAACGTGGTCGAAGGCCAACGAGTGGTCTAAAACCAACATTGTCGAATCGGTTGAAAACCTACGTGATCGAAAAACAATGTGGTCGAATCTGGTCGAAATACGACCAGTGAGGTCAACAATCAGTGAGTGGTCGAAAACCCAACGTGGTCGTAAGACATGAGTGGTCTGAGACCGACGTGCTCGAAAATACGACAAATGAGCAGTCGAAAACCCAATATGGTCGAAAGCCAATAAGTGGTCTGAGACCGACGTGGTTGAATTAGTTTGAAAATCAACCAGGGAGATCAATGACCAGTGAGCGGTCGAACACCCCAAGTGGTCGAGAAGATGCGGAGCGGTCGAAAGCCTGAACGTGGTCGAAAAAGATGCGGTCTGGAACCAACGTGGTCAAAAATAGAGCAAAACAGAGGAAAGCGGTATGAATTTCAGCACAATTTCAAAACAAAAATTTATGGAACTTTTGATCCATAGATCTAAATGATATGAAACTTTGCAGAGATCTTCTCTAGAGTATTGTGAACTTATTCCAACAAACAATCAAAAAATCATGCCCAAAGATGAGACCTTTTTCAGTTTGTGGGAGGTTGCATCAAAACCGAGTCAAAATCAAAATCGGTGAATATAACTAGCTCATGGGTGGATGATGACCAAAATGAGTCTCGATATATTCCCACATGTCACCGCAAGTTAGAATACCAAAGAAATTGACTTAAAAACTCTCGGATAAAAAAATCACACTTTGAGGCCAAATCGAGAGCAAATCAATCAAATCAAGATGGATCTATAGAAATACGCAAAGATTGATGTTTGCTTACTTGAGAAGGTTGAGTTTACAACTACTCCACCTTGAAGAATAAAGAGCACACTAAGTGCTTCACTCTTAAGCCCTAACCTAATCTTACATGGGAGGGAGGAAGCAGCTAGCCACCAGAAATACTTAGCCAAAATCTTCAAACCCTAGCACCAGGTTTTACTCACATACGCTTCTTAAAGCGGCTTACAACCATTAACCTATTAGTGAATCAACATTTGATCCACTTCACATTTTCAGCATATATAAGACCTAAACCACTTAGGCCAACGCCGCGGTTTCACATACCACCACTCTTTCGGTATTTGGGCAATTTACCAAAATGCCCCTTTACCACCTTCCACGAAGCTTCCCGCTTCCTCTGCCACGAAGCATCACCCATGCTTCGCCATCTTCCACGTGGCCCCAATGACTTGCCGCCAAGCCTCTCATGCATCCGGATTCCACCGAACCGTCCTCGCTTGCAAACGACCCAAGTCAGTTGGCGCGCTACATGCTTCTTCTCGCACATGACAGCACCCGACTTCCTTGACCATCTGGACCTCAACTCCTCCCTGAGCCTAGTTCCGGTCCACCGTGCCGTTGCACGTCATGATCACCACCAGTAGCTCCTGCTCCGGTTCCTCGTCGTTCCATTTTGCAACCACCCCGCAACCCTTGGTCATCTTCAGTGTCTCCCTGACCGTTCTAGACCTCAGCACCACCCTGTGCCTAGTCCTAGTCCTTTTACGACTCATCATGACATAGCTCCGAAGTTCTGCAACCAACAACAACAAGCAAACTGCTACGTAGCACCGCACAACACACAAAGACATCAATTGCGCAATTCATCCAAACAATGCTTAATGCAAAATGTATGCACTCAAATACTGATCCTAAATCTAGGACCAAACAATAAACTCATGTGCACACAAGTAACAACACGCAGGTCAAACCATGACCAAATCCCCAAAAGTCCTGTTTTTCTGGGAAGATCGGTAGTACCACTCTTAACACGTTGTTACTACCACACTGCAATGTTACCGCTCCCTAAAGCGGTACTACCATACCTTACAAACCCGCACTAGACCTCTGGATAGAACATACCGTAACTCGAAGTGAAACTACCGTCTTGCGGTACTACCGCGTTTACAACCGCAGTACTTCTGATTTTTCTGACACCTCCAGAAAATAGTTCAGCTCGAATGCAATCCTTACAAAAACCCTCAAAAACCAAACTCAAACTCCACAAATACTCTAATCCAAAAATCAATTACTCATCACAACCATAGGGTGACCTCCACATGGTCTCGCATCCACCACATTAGTCATGATGGCAAAAAAGATTTATTCGTACGTCAGTTGTGTAATTTGGTGTCATCTTAATATGTGCTGGCACAAATTTATGATCACATGATATAATGATTTAAACAAACGTGGCAATTTATCTTTTATTTACATGCAAATTATGTGGAACTTTTACACGATAACACGAATAACATCACTTAATAAATATTTTCCGACATTATAGGTTTTTCCTTGGCAGTAATTTCTCTTTTCTAGGCTTGTACATGGACAGGACAAAGATCTATCTACAGCATCTAACTTTATTCCATGAGTATTCTTTTTCTTGTTCCTATCTACGGGCCAATCTAAAGTCGGAATCTAGTTGACATAATTGATTTAAATTGTGTGAATTTGAGCACGTCTTTTGTGCGGAAAAGGACATGACTGTCAAATCAATAGAAAAGGGCAGTCTGCTAGTGACCTTGCTCAATAATTCCACATCTTACCGGCGGGCTGCAGAATCTCCATGAACAAAAAAAAAGGCGAAAAGTAGAAGACTTTTGCTTGCCATCCAGGGATTACAACTGTATCTAATCCTTGTGTCTTCACTAGGCACGGATACATATACACTACTTAACTCCAGAAGAGAACAGTAATCACCTAAAAATGACGAATGTACCTCACAGCTAAAAGGGTCAAGCAGGTTTTCTTTTCATTATTATACACTACTACTCATAGATGCTCTTACATATATGGTTCTTGATGTCAATTTATGTGCCTTTACAGTTACAAAGATCTGGATGGCTTTGTTTCTTACCAAAGTATCCTCATAGCTTTGCTGACCCATGCAAGCCCTTATGAAGTTATCCAATGCTGGCCTTCTATGTCAAACTGGCAATGATTCTTTCATTCATCCAATAGTTTTTGCCATCCAAGATCACAAATTTATGGACATAAATGTAATCATGTATTTCAACCAGACAAGACCCCAAATGTTGCTCCAGCTCCAACATTATAGCATCAGCTTAACAACTACTGTTTTCCCAGTCAGTTACAAATTTATGAACATACACTCAGTCATGAATTTCAACAACCATCTCTGAACTTATTGACAGATAGACCAGAAGGAAATTAATGGCTAACATGATGAGAACCATACACAATGTAGCATACAACTATGAAAACAATCAAATGGATAAGGACCATGGAAGAACAAAGCCAAAGGTGCCTCCTAGTCAGGGTTCCCTTACATAACAAACATGGAGCAAATCTTTGCCTGTGAACATCCGCATCGATGGAATGGCTAAACTGAACCATATGGTAGAAACTGTTAGATGTGTATTATATCTGTGTGTATTTTGTCCATTGTATAAAGGGCTATCTGCATATATGCTATATTTATATGTGTATATATACTGCCTCATTGGCCTCATAATGAATACAAACGCTATTCATAACATGGTATCAGAACAAACTTAAGGTTTGTCTTTTGTCAAGCCACTATTGGCTCGTATTCCAGCCGTGGCTTGGCTTTTCCATCGCGCTCATCACTGTCCATCATCAGGGCTTTCCCTGTTGTCGCCGCTGCCGCTATAGGAGGCTCCAGCTGCTCTTTCACCACCGCCTTCCGATCTACAGGCCGACGGAGCCGTTGCCACAGCCGGTCTCATGGAGTATCGATGTCTTGCGCCATCTTGATCTCCTCCAGTCGACGTGTTCCTGACTATTGCCTGCCCGATCACTGGCCGCCGTCGATCTGTCGCTGGTCTCTTCATCTGTTACGTCGAGGTCGCTGACTGCCGCTTCTGCCCGTCACTTCCTCTCAGTACTAATGGCCTGCGTCGTCTCAATCTCCTCCGGCCACCGTGGTCCCGGCTGCCGCTCGGTCGGTTGCCGACCGCTGTCGATCTGCCTCGTCCTTAGTTGATCCACGCCGATCTGGTGTGGTACACCGCTGTCGACGAGTTTGACGTCGGCCGCCGCCGCTTCAGCTTTGGCCGATGGTGGGGTTGGCTGCCGTCCACCACTGTTCCGACCGCCAGTGAGGTCAGCCTCCGTCTCCGACTTCCCCTCGTGACTTCCTCGGTTGGAATGACTGACTAAGTCCAAAGAGCTTCGGTCTTCTTTTGTTGCCTGACCGGCCGAAAAAAAGAAGAAAAGAAAAAAAATATCTTCTTTTGCAAGCACCGTTTCTATTCCTCGTTGTCTAGTGATCTTTGATGGTCTCAATTATCGGGAATCGTTTTGGCACATGCGCCTCCACATGTGTGGTTATCGCCTTTGGGAGTTTCTTACTGGCGAGTTGTCTTGTCCGTCTTGTCCTACTTCACCTGCTGAGTCTGTCATCCCAAAGGATGCTTCCGAAGACAGTTGTACAGAGGCATCTGAGGCTTTTGAGGATGCCATGAAGACTTTTCAAACTCAGTATGCTGTTTACAAAACATGGATAAATGAGGATGCTCGTGCTTCTGCTATTCTAGTTGCTAGCAAGGAGGTGCATCTCACTGGTGATATTGTTGGTTTGGCTTTCGCACAGGCGATGTTGACGCATCTGCGCAACCGCTACGAGCCATCTGGTGATTCCTTGTACCTTGCCGTTGTGCGCCAGGAGTAATCGTTACAGTAGGGAGACGCTACTATGGATGAGTTATATGCTCAGCTGTCCGTGGTATGGTGTCAGATTGACTCTTTGGGGTTAGATGGTTGCCGCACCTATCAGTGTTGTCAGCGTCAACAGTCTCACCAGGAGCTTCGTCGCATTTACGACTTTTTGACACATCTCTGGTCTGAATTTGAGCAAACTTGTACTCAGTTGCTGGCTCGTCACCCTTGTGTGACTCTGTTGGAGGCTCTTGCAGCTGTTTGTACTGAGGATATTCGCCTTCGTGTTTGCAGGTCTGCTATCATCATCGTTTCCGTCGGTTTTGGAGGCCCCTCCAGCTTCTACACTTGCAGCGCCTCTGGTTACTCCTTTACTAGTTCCGCGTCCACCAGTGACAGCTGCTGTTGGTAGAGAGCTCCATTGTGCTTATTGCAACAAGGATGGACATGTGGAGCAGTTTTGCTACAAGAAGAAGAAGGATTTTCGTTGTAGTGCTCGTCCTCTGAGGGGCACTGGAGCTTCCTCCTCTCAGCAGATTCCTAGTGCCTCTGACACTCAGCAGTTTGTCACACTGCTAGGTCGCATGGTTGCTTCTGCATCGTCCGATTCTGTTGGTTTTGCTGTTTAGTCTTCTGGTGAGAGACCACCTTTTACTTCTCCTTTCTCAGGTATATCGCCTTGGATTCTTGATTATGTTGCTTTCTTTCATATAACATTTGATTCCACTAGTCTTACTTCCATTAGTCCTTTAGCTGTTCCTATCACTATTCAAATAGCATATGGTACCTCTTTTTCTATCACAGGATGAGGCACTCTTTCAAATTCATCATTTCATGTTACAACTATTTCTCATGTTATAAAACTAACCATGCAGCTCATATCAACCGGTTAGCTCACTGATCATGGTTGTCGTGTTATTCTCGATTCTGATTCTTGTTGTGTTTAGGATCGCCGCACGGGAACTCTGGTTGGTATTGGCCCTCACCGCCGTGAGTCACGATGGCTCTGATAGCTTGACTGGCTTCATCTTCTTTCTGCTGCCCCTGTCAGTCTTGTTGCCTCCACCACCGTCTCTGCATTTGCTGCAGCCTCCACGCATCCTTTGCTCAGTGACATCATCATTTAGGCCATCTTTGTGGGTCATGTATGTCTTCATTATTTCATCGTGGTCTTTTAGGATTTGTGTCTGGTGATGCTTCACTTAATTGTCAGGGTTGTAAGCTTGACAAACAGCTTCAACTCTCTTATCCTTCAAGTGAGTCGGTGTCTCAGCATCCTTTTGATCTTGTTCGTTTTGATGTATATGGACTAACTCCTTTTGTTTCAAAGAGAGGTCATCGATATTATATAATTTTTATTGATTATTTTTCTTAGCATATGTGGACATATTTTATGTCATCTCGTAGTGAGGTTCTATCCATCTACAAGATTTTTGCCACCATGGTCTGTACTCAATTTGACTCTCCTATTTGTGTTTTTCACGCTGATTTTGTTGGGAAGTACTTGTCAGGAGTTCTTGTGATTTTCTTGCTGAGCAGGGTACTCTCTCTCTCAGATTTCTTATCCCAGTGCTTATGCTCAGAATGGTGTGGTTGAACGCAATCATCATCATCATCTTCTTGGGACAACTCATGCTCTCATGCTAGCTTCTGCTGTTCCACCATACTTCTGGGCTGAGGCTTTCTACTGCCACTTTTTTGATCAACATTCAACCCTCCTCTACTCTTCAGGGTGGGATCCTAGTTGAGCGTCTCTGTAGCAAGACTCCTGATTATTCCAGTCTTCACCTCTTTGAGTGTGTGTGCTGTGTTTTTCTTGCACCTCGTGAGCGCACCAAGCTGATCGCTCAGTCTATTGAGTGTGTTTTTCTGGGCTATAGTGCTGAACACAAGGGATATCATTGTTGGGATCCTATTGGCCGACGAATGCAGATTTCTCAGGATGTTACTTTTGAGGAGTCTTGTCCTTTCTATCCTTGCCCTTCTCCTTCCTCCACTTCAGTATCCCTTGTCGAGTCCCTTTCTTTCCTAACTTTTCCTTCCACCCGCATAGTCACCACTCCACCACAACCTTTAGTCTCTCTGGTGCCTCCTTCCAAGTTGGCACCTTCTTCACCACCGGCACCCTCTCCTGAGGTTACTCTTGATCTTATTCCTTCTTATCCTCTCTATTATACTCGTCGTCCGCGAGTTGAGGATTCTTTTAATGAGCTCTCTCCTTCTGATGGGTCATCCTCTTTGGGCTCTCCTCCTCGCTATGCTCTTCGCCTTGGCCTCCTGCGTGTTTTGGTTTTGCTGTCGCTGCTCTTGTCGAACCGACTTCTTACCATGACGCTGTTGTTCATCAGGAGTGGCAGCATGCGATGGTAGAGGAGATTACTGCTCTTGAGCGTATTGGCACGTGAGATCTTGTTACTATTCCTGTGTGTGGTACTCCTATCACGTGCAAGTGGGTCTATAAGGTTAAGACTCATTCTGATGGTCCTCTTGAGCGCTATAAGGCTCGTCTTGTGGCACGTGTTTTTACCAGGAGCATAGTCGTGACTATAATGAGACCTTTGCTCATGTCGCTCACATGACCACCGTTCGCATTCTTTTTGCTGTGGCCTCTATTTGATAGTGGTCTATATCTCAGTTGAACGTCAAGAATGCCTTTCTCAATGGCGAGTTGCGTGAGGAGATCTACATACAACCACCCCTGGGTATTCTACTCCTGAGGATATGGTTTGTCGCCTTCACCGATCTCTCTATAGCCTCAAGCAAGCTCTTCGTGCCTGATTTGATTGTTTCTCTTCTGTTGTCACTGCAGCTATTTTTCTCTGCTAGTGCTCATGATTCTGCTCTTTTTATTCACACTTCGCCTCGTAGTCGGATGCTTCTCCTTTTGTATGTTGATGATATGATTATTACTAGAGATGATTCTCAATACATCAATTTTGTCAAAGAGTGTCTTCATCAGTAGTTTCTCATATCTGATCTGGGTCATCTTCGCTACTTTCTTAGGATTGAGGTTATTTTTACTCCTGAGGGTTTCTATCAGTTTCAAGAAAAGTATATTCAGGATCTTCTTAATCGTGCATGTCTTACTGATCAACATATAGCTGAGACTCCCATAGAACTTAATGTTCATCTTTGTCCCACTGATGGTGAGCCTCTTACTGATCCTACTCACTATCGTCACCTTGTTGGGAGCCTTGTTTATCTCGGTGTCACTCGTCCTGACATTTCGTACCCTGTGCATATCTTAAGTCAGTTTGTTTCTGCTCTCACTCAGCTCCACTACATCTTCTTTGTATCCTACGATACCTTCGTGGAACTATCTCTCGTTGTCTCTTTTTCCCTCGCTCCAGCCTTTACAATTGCAGGTATATTCTGATGTCACTTAGGCTAGTGATCCCTCTGATCACCGATCTCTCTGTTTATTACGTTTTTCTTAATGGTTCTCTCATTGCTTAGAAGACTAAGAAGCAGATAGCAGTTTGTTGTTCAAGTACTGAGGCTGAGTTACGAGCTATAGCTTTGTTGACTGCGGAGGTTACTTGTCTAAGGTAGTTATTTGAGGACTTCGGTGTTTCTGTTTCTGCACCGACTCCTCTTTTGTTTGATAGAACTAGAGATGGCAACGGGTAAATACCCATCGGGTATTGCCATTCCATACCCATACCCGCTAGGTGTAAATTTACCCGTCGGGTTACCCGTATCCGCACGCGGGTAGGAAAATTTACCCATACCCGTACCCGCGCAGGTATTACTACCCGACGGGTAACCCGTACCCACAAGCATACCCGGTTCAACACATAAGAATATCATCAATTTAGACATTCATTAATCATACATGCCAAGCACAAAAACGTCTAATGATCAAAATTAGTACATCACATAAACATACTTGACATGACCATATCAACATATGACAAACAAATAAACAATCAACAACAAGTAGATAATAAAATTAACATTTGAGTGGGATGTCTAGTTGTCTAATGCGGGTATTCATTACCCGCGGGTAGGCGGGTATGGGTAGTATATACCCACACCCGCACCCGCCTACCCGGCGGCCGGCGGGTAGAGGATTTCGCCCAATAACGTACCCATGGATACATAAAATTTTTCATACCCGTCTCTTTATCGGTAAAACCTGTCGGATATTCGGGTATCGGGTACCCATTGCCATCTCTAGATAGAACAGATGCTATTTGCATTACTAAAGATCCGATGAAGCATGAGCTTATAAAGTACATTGGTGTTGATACTTCTTACATGCGGACATAGGTACAAGATTAGGTTATTGCTCTTCACTACGTGCCTTCCCGGCTTTAGGGTGTGTTTAGTTGAGCTATGGCTTCTGAAAAAGCTGCTGTGAGCTGTGGGCTGTGGAAAAACTGCTGTAGGTTGTGGGCTGTGGAAAAGCTATAAGCTGTTTGGTTCAAACAAGTATAAAACTTACCTCCTATCTCTATTTTCCTTGAAACATCTGTGAAACAGCTCTCTATTTTCACCATTTCAAAAAGCAGAAAGCCAAAAGCAGGGTCCAAGGTGCTTTCAAAACTGTACTACCCAAAAGTAGCTGCTCTGAAAAAGCAGCTTCTGGTTTCCACCCCTTTGGTTGGCTTTTGACTTTTTGGAAGCAAAAGTAGCTCCCAAAAGCTCAACCAAAGGCACCCTTAGTTTGCAGACTTCTTCACAAAGGCACAGATCAGGGCACAGTATAGCTTCTATCTCTTCAAACTTTATGTTATTGATCCACTATAAGTTTGAGAAAAAGTGTTAGATGTGTACTATACCTGTGTGTATTTTCCTCATTGTATAAGAGGTTATCTGCATATATACTGCATACAGGTATATAAACTAGTCCTACACTGATGGCGACCTGGTGGCTGACTTCACGAACTTCAGATCATAGTGCTCCCCAGCCATCTGGCACATCTCGGATCTGTGTGCTAGCTGCTTTATCTGTGTTACTGACATACCAATGGCTGATACAGTGAAAAAAGCGTGTTACATGATGAACAGCACAGCTTCAGGTGCTCTGCTAATGCATCAAAAGAATAGATTCAGGCACAAGAAAACAAATGTGCATCCCCAAGAAAAAACAGAGATGAATAATCTGAAATAGTGATTTTAACAACTCATTTGTAGGAAAGAAATAATCATGTTACATACTTGGATTCCAATGCATCAACAGGTGCAGGAATATGCTCCAAGCCAAAAGGAACAGATTAGACAGGAAAAAGCTTTCTTCCCTACCAGAAAATTCAGGGTGTCCAAGCCAATGAGAATAAAGCTGCCATGAGAATTTCCTTGCTATTACTGCTCAAACTTTACAGACAAAAAAAACTGATATTGAGTCTCAATTCCTAAAAATACTCATAAGCAATAAAATTGCAATAGTATAAACACCATTGAAGGTTAAGATCATATTTAGCAAGATATTAGCAAACAGCTGCTCAGAAATGGACTTCTGGTTTGTTAACATCGAATAGCCCCATTCTCTGCCAAAAACATTGAATAGCTCAGTCCAAACCTTTGGACTGACACGAGAAAATGGAGCTCTACTTCAATCAGCTCTGCCTTCACCACCTGAAGCAATAGTACAATCTTTGTTAGAAAAGCCTGCAAATATAGTTACCAAAACACACCAAAATGTGTCGTCAAAGTAAAGGCGCAATAAAGCGAACATGAACTCTGTTATATCCACATGTCGGCTGAAAACATACAGAAAGTGCCTGTTTTCTACGTACACCATGTTCTGATAAGATCTCCTGAGATCAACTATGTTATTGCATCCAAGAACCTTTTTATGTATAGAAGTTCGCCAATCTGTTCTGGCTGGCGCAATCCCAAGGGAACCACAGCACTTCGATAATCTATTTGTTTTATTTTTTTTTCCAGTGAAATATTGTTGCAATTGAAAGCAGCTTGTGCAAATAAGTCATAGGGAAAAATAATCAGAATATCATTTTTCAATAAAAAAGTTATCATATATTTGTTCTATCTACAAAACAGAACATCAGTATTTTTTCACTGGTAACTTTTGTGGATGACATAACATGGAGCTAGTGTCATATTTTCGTTGTTACAGGCTTCATGAAAATTGCCCAAAGCTGGTCCTATACATCCATTATGATCTTATGTATTGAAGACAAATAAATAGTTTTTTAATAATATGAAAATGTATGAAAAAATAGCTCATTTCCTCTAGACTTATAGTGTCACCAGTTGTAAAAAATAGGGGCTTTAATAACATCAGCTAAGTTCAGTAACAGTAAGACTGCAGTCTTGGATTGAAAATAAGAACAGTCTCCACAGTCCAAAGCATTTCTTGCTTGTAGCTGCCAGGAAAATATCCTGGCTAATAACGAGGAGCTATTCCATGCTGCTTCAGAAAGAAGTTATGCATTCAGAAATGCTTTACATTCAAAAAACTTGTACGCAATATGTACGAAAAAGTAATCTCCACCCTCCAGTAAGAGTTTGTACATGGTATATACAAGAGTTTGTGAATAGTTTGCACAACAAAGTTCATGCACATAGTGCTCTTCTCCTCCTCGGCAGATTGCATTTCCCATATATCGCCACCTTGGTATCTTAAAGCTGTGAAATCTAGAACATTCAAAAACTGGTAAAAGGTTGCAACTTATATCGATGTTCTTTTGAATATTTTACATTGTTGCTGGCCAAGCTTTGAATACTGTAAATTACAACTTTACTTCACAAAAATTCTTCGAACTCATACATGTTCTTATAAGCGTGCAATAGAAAAATGTGCCAGCTGACCCCTGGGACTGGCATATTAAATGGTGTACTAGCATATCATAAGCTGAACCATTATTGTCACAACACACATACACACACACAAGCAAGGAAAAACAAAGGAAGATCAAAGTATACCAACAATATGACCATGGGAGGATTACCGAGTGTTGCTATTACATAGAAACAAGACAAAATTATTGAAGATAAAAAGTACCAGAAGGACAAAGACATTAGTATTTTTATATAGAGAACACAATCATCTAAAAGGACATGTAGATAAAAGACCCAACCTCATCCGAACAGAAAAAGTCTAAAATTAGCATTACATCGCTTTTGTAACTGTTTATAAGGAAATACTCTCAGCTAGCACTTTTCAAAGCCTAGTAATCACCAAAGCAGGGAAATACTTTGTATTTGCAATATACATCATGGATGAGCCAATTAAAAAATCTATTGTAACTGCTGAGGCCTGAGGATAAACAATATGCCTACTTACCTCCCACAGTCCACACCAAAGTAAGTTGCAGGTATAGCTGACCATTCGTGTGGCCAAAGCCAGTAGACTATTATTAGGTATACTCTCCCTGATTTTCCAGAATGCGGCCAAATAATCTTTTGACAGATATGAACCCTTGCAAAGCCAAAACCAACAATGAACTTTGACAGATATGAACTTCAGAGACCTAGTTTTTGAAGATATGTCATTGTACGTGACAAAGATAAATCTCTGCAGGTTACTTTCGACAACAAAATACACATGCTATCTACTTTATGAAGTATAGTTCGGTGACCATGCGTACATTTATTGAGCTTTTCAACTTAAACAACACTTATATAGCTTTATTATTGATTTAACGATTAACCATGGAGAGCACATTATGCAATTATGGTGTACATTATCATCTTCCTTCTTTTACCAACCTAAGATTGGGGGCCGTTGCAATTTGTTGCAACAAATTATTTAAATAGAACTATGATTTTATCTATTTTGTACATGGTTATGGCTTATAAGCCACTTTTTAGGTTCTAACTTTGATATTATTTTTGAGTTACTGTTTTTTACTAAAATTTAACAACTCCTTTTGGTTTCCCTGTTCCAAACAAAAAGAAAAAGAGAAGAGAAAACACAGTCAGAAAATTCAATAAGTTCAGAAAAAAGGGCACTAATTCTCAAGGTATAATGTTAAGCGTTATCTCTGTACTGGCATTACCATTCTTGTTTGCAAGTAGAATGCACGTTACGTGTGTGGTTACTGTGGCGCCACTGTTCGCTATGGTACTGTAGCACCAGTACTATTCACCGTGAGTACTATAGCACCGCGTGTATCAAGTATAGTTTATTATTTAGAAATCTATTTATTAGGCATGATTTATTATTTAAAAATCTATCTATTAGATGTTTGGTATTATCTATTAGTTAAGCAAGTTATTATTAGGTTGGATTGTTGGAGATAAGCTTCCTTATAGATTATTTCTTAGGAGTCAAGTCAGGTCGTTTCTATAAAAGGGACAGCATGTATCTATTATCAATCAAGCAATGAATAATGAAGTATTTCGACATCTCTCCGACAGATGTTTATCCCGTTATGAACTAAGCAGGCTTGTGGAAGGTTAGCATTGAAACTTATTTGTTAATTAATGTCAAGACAAATCTCTTTTGCTATTTGTTAATTAATGTCAAGCAAATCTCCTTTGCAATTTCCATGCAAAATCTAGTGGCAAACGAAAGAAGCTAGAAAGAAGGAACATAAAACAAAAAACTTAGATACCAACCAAGGTTTGATGGAAATGTTGCCACATCGATCGCCATGCAAACCATGTGACAAACACTTCCATCAACATGGATCTACCGAAGGATGCTTTACAAGCCTCCAACTTCGACCCTGGAAAATGCATGAGAAGCATCAGATGTCATCTTTTCCTCTTTTTGTTCTATTGCAATTGTACACCATTGGAAAAGGGAAAACAAATCATCCAAAAGAAGATTAAAAAAAGAGATGCAGTGAGCAAAGATGACTTACAAGGTAGCAGTTACCTATCAAGAGCAGCACAATGACAAGAGAAGAGAGTAGGATGTTGGTCGACTGTTAGGTTATGCATATTATACTGTTTAATAAAGGTGTTTTGCCTGCAGTGGAGCAGTGGATCTGTCTTTTGCACAAATATGCAAAAGATTTAGCAAAGATGGAATTATAATACATCGACATAGTCAAATAGGGCAGTTAAAGTAAGATATTGAATACATCAAAGTTGTCAGCTGAACATGCAGACCGAACTGAAATTTCATTGCCGCGTCATGTCACTGAATTACAATCAATTATCACATACTATAAAGTGGTATAACATGATATCGTCATCAAATAACATTTCTAACACCACGTATCAAGGGCTTTGTCACAGCAGCGCAAAACCAACACAAGATAATTTTAAGTTAAGAAGACAGCTGGGTTCAATTAAAGAAGGAAGCTTTGAGTCAGTGTGGGCAAAAGTAGTATTTGGGAAGTTTTGTCAAATCTACAATACAAAAAATTCCCCTATCTCCATTTTTAATACAGAACAAGTAGGATTTCCACACTAACCATAGTTCTACAATTCTAAAGTAAGTGATATGACAACAAAACAACCAAGACAGAACTACTGTTTCATATGGCTATCTAGAATGAACTGCAGAGGAAGCCAAATTCCTTAACTCTGCTAAATGTTCATCAGTTGAGATGTTCAGTGTAAGCCTGAGATTAGTCATCAAAGCCTCTTGCTCCCAGCTAATTGACCCAGAAGCATATAGTGCCATCATTGTTGCACGATAAGCATGCAACTCAAGCAGATGGGTTTCTTCCCTCAGACCATCTTGAATAGGAAGAGGTGATTCTCTTCCGGATACAGAAGCTTCAGCATCATTAGTCCCACTACAAATATCTCCACTGTCATATTCTTGAGGATGTGTCGGTCTATAGGGGCTACCGCTGGGATTGCAACTACCAACAGAGGATGCGACACTATCAGTATCACTATTTTGATTTGTTACAGTGGGATACTGATAATCAGCATTAGTGTTAACCACTGCCAAATTTGTTTTAGGAAAGCCATTTGCTCTGTTATTTAAGGAATCATGCATGCATTTTTCACCCAGCATTAAGCATGGGGAATCAACAGCATGTACCTTATCCGTCAAATGAAGACAATCTCCACAAACAAGATGCGGGCATCTTCCATCTCTATGAGAAGTCTGAAATCTCTTGGTGACTTCACTATGCTGCATACGGAAAGCTGACACAGGAGATGATTTTCTCTTCATGCCTCGAGACATGTTGCCCTCAAACACATTCTTATTCTTTAGTAGAAGATGACTGTCCCCTGAAGTGTGGATCAACCCATGACCAAATTTTCCACCTTTTGACTGACTCCTAAGTGAACCACCAGGGCATCTTGCGGAATCCTGAAGGTAATTGCCAAGACTCATTAGAGAGTGCAAGTTAGTACTCTGAAGAGATTCTTCAAACCCCATAGTAGAGTATTTAAGACACAAAAATATAAGGCCTTATCAACTATTTGACATAAGTTAGCCATAATTTCCATAACAGGCATTAGTATTAACATAGATTAGAACTTGTGCACAAATAACAGTTATTTGGTAATTTAAAGGGATGAACTGTACCTTTGGAATAGCAACCCATTTGCCATCTTGCCAAAGCTGCCTTATCCTAAGATTGGATGCATGTACTCTCAACTCCAGGGAGGATCCAAGGAGCCTGACGAGATAGTAATTAAAACCAAGCGATCTCATCATTTCCGCAACCTTCCATGAGTAGCTGTCAAAGACTTCAAGGATGTCTCCTGTGACCCAGCATACCGGACCATCTTGGGGTGGGGGTGAAGGCCTCATTGCCTTCCTTGGAACCCTTTCCTCAGCCACACTAGTGTCAAGCCAACATGGATCATATCTTACAAGATAGGTGTGCCCATTGTCAGAGATGATCTCGGCAGGCCTCCAGGAACCCAGCGGTGCATCCGCCTTCTGCAATACCTCCACCTTGCCCCCTTTGCAGAATTTCATTGGGTCTTCCTATCTCCCAAACACTGTTTGCAGACAGGAACATAACAAATTTAGTAATTGAATAAACTAGGTAAGTAGCAAAGACAAGACAAAGATAAAAACTTGTAGATATAAACAAGAGAATACGATAAACTCATAAGTATAACACAGATGATACTATTCCAAATGAGACTAAGGCGTTCAAAACAAGATCACAAATTATACTCTCACTCCACCAAGTTCATCACAGATCGGTATGAGTACTCCGAAGTGTATTGACGAGTTAATATGTTCTCACAGAAAATTTAATCTAGTTTCGCATATCGGACCTTACAATAAACTGCAACAATTGCAGTGCAAATTTAGGTGGAATCAGATGTTTCAAATTACCAATTCACAGAAGAACAGATGAACAAACAAGCGATTAAATCACTTGGATACTCTAAACGAAAATGCCTTACATCAGCTATCGCTTCGGGCCACAACCAACGTCTAAACCAAGTAATCGAACAGAGAAGGAAAAGATTAGCCGACGTGTCTCCCAACGGATCAACAAACAGCAGGTAACTCATGGATAACTCAAGAAACATCAAGCAAATTACCATCTAGTTTCCCACATCGGCAATACACTAGAAATTACAAACTCCAAGCATGGGATCCTTAAGAAAATACGATGACATCGAAAAGAAACAGATCAAAGATACTACGAAATCCGCATAGCAGAACGATCTAGTCACCAAACATAGAACCTTTGGACTGGCGAGTTGGGGCCAAGAAACCATCGCACTTAGTCGCCCAACTAATCAATGCGCTACGCTTCTCGCCGCCTCCATCCCCACGCAAAGGCATCAAGAACAACGCCCCCAAACACCAAAACAAAATTTCATGAAAATCTAGAACAAGCACAAACCTTGCGACGCCGGCTGCGGACGAAGGAAGCACGGAAAAATCCGAGGAAAAATTCCTCCGAGCCAGCAGAATTCCGTCTTGAATTCTTATCTCTAGCGAGGAGGGATTAAACCAAGAGAAAATTGGAGAAAAATCGGGAAGCAGAAAAAAGAATATCGAATTAAAGATTTTTTTAATTAATTTGGGAAGGGTGTGCATTTATACATGTATCGGGAGAGGAGGTTGCGTGGTGGCGCTTTCCAGAGAGCAGTCGCATCCCAGCCGTTGGATCCGAACCGCCGTCCACTGTGCTCCTAGTCCACCACCTCAGCGTCCAATCCTGGCCGTCTGACGCGGATTGGACCGCTTGGATGGGTCGGGTTCTTCTTGGGGGTAATATCCGTTCCTTGGGCTGTCGGTTATGATACGGATGGTGTGGCTGGCCTTCCTGCGGTGTTGAAAAACAGCGTTTGGAATGCAACAAAATGATTGAAACTCTATGCAATTTTTGCTTCAGATGTGAAAATATGCAACAGGTGAGCGAATATTTTGAATTGAGAACTTAAGGCCCTATTTAGAATATGAGAAATTTTATCGATTTCTACAAAAATTAAACTATTTCATGTTAAATTCTTTCGTTCCAGGCAGACACTAGATATGCATTTTGGAGAGTAGGACAATAGCCAGTAAGTTTTCTATAAAATTCGTAATGACCAGTGACCATGAGTCCAGGGACAAACATCAGTTGAACTTCAGGCGTGTGCCAACTGCCAACAAGCTCTCATTCATATCCATCCAATCCTAGGTGTTATGATGTTAATGAGCTTTGAATCATCGCTTAAAGGCATATACAATAGTATAGATAACTGATGTCTATAATATTCTCTATATTATTTATAGACGGCAATAAAGACTACTTATACAATATGTTATCTTTTACATGTCTCTATAGACAGTTTATCCATAACACAATATGTCTTGTTTATCATATTACAGTCGACTACTGCATAACAGACGGCATAATTCTCTATGCTCTATCTCTCTTCTCCACATCATCTCGTGTCCTATATGGCAAAGTTTATAAACAGCTCACATCACATTATTATACATGATCTAATATTTTCACATGTAATGTATGATCTATCTTTTTAACTCAAGTTACAACTTCAGGCACTTCTTGGCATTCCTTTGCTTTAGAAACAAGTAACTTTGTCAAATTAATTTAGGATCAAACTGGTCATTTATTGGCTTCTTTTCAAGAAATTTTAAGAAATCCCATTATTCCAGTTGCAATTAATATTCAAGGTCAGTGTATAAAGAGTAATTCAGGGCGGCTTAGTGATCACGTATTACTGCTCCATGGTATTGGATGTTACACTCTGATACCCCTTGTTATACGCAGCAGCTTCTAGATTAGATTAAAATTTATGAGCTACGACATGAATATGCACAATATCAAAAATAAAGAAGTGAATCTCGTGGGTAGAACCAAAATAACGGCATTGAAGCAACCACGATGAGAGAGAAAACATTTGGCAAAGCTGATCGCAAATTCTTTAAGCATAATCTCAAAAGAATACAAGAGATTGTCGCTCACTCACAACTCTCTCAAATTTTTTAGAACCCTCAGATCTTTGCCCTAGAGAAGAATCTAAGTGCTAAAGAATATCCTAGTCTCTAGTTCTCTTGTGCACCCTCTGCTTCTAATGAGTAGGCTTCGTTGCTTTCCATGGTCACCCCTCATATTTTATGTAGTCCCTCTTAGCCCTTTTTTTAACTTATAGTAGAAATCCTGATTCTAGATTTGCTAAATCCAGGGTCAATAGGCAAGGATTCAGGGTCCTAAAAGATTCGAGGGGGTTGTGAGTGAGCGATAATCTCTTGTACTCTTTTGAGGTTGTGTTTAAAGAATTTATAGTTAGCTTCACCAAATCTTTTCTCTCACGTCGTGATTGCTTCAACGTCGTTATTTTGGTTCTCTCTATAAGATTCATCTTCTTCTTTGTTGATACCATGCACGCTCGTGTCATATCTCATAAATTCTAATCTGACATAGGGACTGTTGTTTGTAAGAAGGGACATCAGAGTGTAACAAGTGCTATAGAGCCAATGCCGGATTAATCTGATTTGTGAGAAGATCGGTAAAGTATCAGGTGGCATAGAAATCAAAATCGATGTTGACAATGTGGAATCAAGTAGAGAAATTTGACGGCCGAGGAAATTTTAGTGTGTGACAATGTGTGGTGAAGAATGTCTTTGTATAACACGGGCTAATAATGCTCTTGAAGGGGGCAAACTGGAAAAGACATCCGACGAAGACTGGAAGGTGACGGAGCGAAAGGCTATCAGTATAATCTGTCTATGTCTTTTCGATGAGGTAAAATACTTGGTAATCAAGAAAAATTCATTGAAGAAATTATGAAAGAACTTAAAAGAATTGTATATTGTAAAGTCACTGACAAACCAGTGGGTATTGAAGTGACAACTATACAAGTTGTGCATAGAGGAAGGTACACGGTTCATTGACCATCTTAATGTCTTCTTATCACACAGTTGACTAATGTGAATGAGAAAATTGAGGACAATGACAAGGTTTTCATATGGCTATCATCTCTACCACCACCATGGGAGAAATTGGTGATGAATATTCTCGTAAAAAACTACAATATGAGAGTTCTATAGACCACATTGGGTCTAGTATATAGTATTACAATCATGCGGAAGCGTAGCGAATGCAAAGAGGAAGGCACATCCTACCACAGGCAAGCAACTAGAGAAGGTTTTTGTATAACCGATATTATCCAAGGCCTGAAGAATATAGGTGCACACAAACACCACCTTAGCTAGACTGGGGGAGACCTCATCTACTAGATACTAAGCTAAGTGCCACCATCTTCATCTCCATCTGCTCCTTGATCGCCGTAGTAGGTGTACTGCCCCTGATCCACATGTTTTGAGGATTTTGTGAGTGAGTGTGAGCATAAACAACAGTGCTTTGTGAGCCAACACATAAAATGTAATATTTATACATGTAAGGTTTATTAAGGAAGGCTTAGGTTTTTTAATTTGCTAAAGCCAATATTTTAGAACTATGAATAATTAGAAATCCCTATGACTTAACATTTTGATTAAAACAGATTTTCTAAGTTTATGTGAAAGATTTCAATAGAATAGTAGGACATATTCCATCCACCGTTACATGCCATATGTACCATATGCTACATTTCTAGCGTTATGTTCGCTTATCATCATCACTGGGATGACACATAGGGTAACACAACCCAAGCCTTTAACTACCCGACACTTTTCATCCCACTCACAAAGTTCTTTTTTTTTTGAAATAGACACTAGCTCAAGTAAGTTCTCATGTCCGCCCATGACCATGGGCATGACTGTTTAAACAGTTTACACTTTATAGAGGTTGCACACTTTACCCACAAAAATTTATATTCCACATATTTACTTAGACATGCAGATCAAGAAGGTCATCACAAGGCTTTTACAATGTATCTTCCCAGTGAGGCTACGCCCACTAAGGTCTCCACCACTGTGGGATGCAACAACCCCTCTAGAAGCCCTCTCTTGCTCCATCACGTCAAAGGCCTTTTTCTTCTGCACGTTTTCACACCTATGGCACATCTCACACTGGGTCGATGCAAATTAATTGGCCAGGTTGTACCTATTATAGACTTGTGGTTGCACTATTTTATATTGAAAGGTCATCACAAGATTTAGTCCTTAAATTTCTCTAGATAGTTCTACCACAATCCGACACTCTCGTGCATCCACTACACCAACACCTCTTACCATCCGTCTAGATTTTTAAGCAAGTTGGGACTTTTGAGAGCACAAAATAATGATGTTCAACATATGAGTCACTTCCCAATAGCATCTACCCAAACAAAGTTTTTCATGTATGAAATGGTGCTAGGGCAAAATTAGTTTTTCATGTATGAAATGGTGCTAGGGCAAAATTATTGCCCCCCGAGTATCTAAGCCAGACTAAGCATATCGCTTAAGTAGGACTTATTACTAATAGGTTAACTATAAATCCTAGGGTGACAAGGTATTAAGTTCAAGGGCAAGGAGTGGTTTATCCAATCATACATAAGGATATTAACTATGATCTAATACGAACATAAGCTGCGTAACAAAATTAAAGCATGCATTTTATTAACTTAAATTGAAATACTTTGCATTGAGATGTAGGAGTAACATGATCAAAGTGATAACTTGCCTATGGGGTCTTGAAATTCGTAAGCTTGTTCGTACTGCGGCTCCTTGGCGCCTTCGTAGTATACTCGGATGGTCGCATCGAATAACGTGCACATAAGAGAACAACAAATAAATACAAACAAAATTCAAAAAAACTCCAAATTGAACAAAAATAGTGCCATTAGAAAGACTTTGAATTTAGAAAAAATTAGAAATAAGTTTCATTAAATTTAGAGCTAAAATGAGTAAAAACAAGTCGATTGAAGTTTAAAATAGAATTTAATTTGGGAAAATAAAAGAGGAGAGAGGTTACTCTCACTGACGAGTGGGGCCCATGGTTTTTATTTAATTTATGAATTAAAATTTATTGAAAATAATTACAGAGATTGACATGTGGGTCCCACGTTGTTTTTAAATCAAAACCTATTTATAGTTTAAAAGAAAAGGTCAGAGGGACTGGCATGTGGGACCATTTTATTATGTAAACAGTAAAGTAGCCCACTTGTCAATGACCGACACCCTTATAACATTTAATAATAACTTAAGTGGCTATGGGGTCCACTTGTCGGTGGCACAAGGTTTTTAATTAAATGGTATGGACCATAGGTTAGTGGGTGATTAACGAATACTAATGAGAGTCATTAGTTTAAATTAATTATGAGCTCTAATTAAATCCCCTTGCTACAGTGTGTCTTCTTCGCTGAGAAGAGGTGAAGCCTCTCGCCGCCGACAAGGACCTTGGCAGCTTGTAGCATGCTTGGAAATGGATTCCACAGTGTCATGTAGAGCTTTAGGGGAAAAGGTAGTGAGCTCAGCGGTGGTGGCTAACTGACGCACGGCACCGAGGCACTACAAGGCCCTATAGCTAGATTCAAGGTAAGGGGAGTTACTAGTGTCGAGACTCGAATATGTAAATTTGGACTCTCTGCGTATTCTGCACTAGTCCAGGATCACGCTAGTGCATACAGTGAAAACATAGATGAAATATCAACTACATCACGATTAACTAAGGAAAAGACTCAAATATTATTACTTATTAGAATTGTGACCTTATAGCCAAGTTTACACTTTAACAGTTGGAAGGGCTTAACAAAACTAGTAGCAGAAATAAATGAAAGACAAAGTGGCCATTCGACATGCCCACAGGCAATCGATTAGGAAATGAGACCCTAATACGAGAAGTCATCAAAGTATCCTCCTTCAGGTACCTTCGGTGGACATGGTTCTTTTTCTTCAATCGAGCACATATGGATATAACTGTGAGCACGCAGAGTACTTAGCAAGTTGTTTGTAACAATAATGCAATATAATTATGCAAGACTTACCAAATAATGGCTAAGTAGTTATTTTGCGAAAAGCAACAATTTAAAGTAAATACAATAAATAGATTGAAAGCGAACTTTGAAAAGGACTATTAAGTAAATAATCAAAGCAATTGAGTAAACCACAAGTGAACTGACTATTCACCCAATGAACCACATGTGAACTAACCATTCATATAATGAACCACCAGTGACATATCCATTCACTTCCCAAACTTAACCCATCCAGGTTTTTAATGAAATCTCTACCCCTATTGTGAAATCACTGAGCATTGTCTATAACCAGGGATATGGCTATTCGAATAGTTTTACATTCTGCAAAGGTTACATAACTTTACCCACATTATATGATCATCTTATAGTGACACTAGAGTAACACGCTTCTTTGGACATGCTGACCAAGAAGATCATAACAAGACTTTTACAATGTTTAATCTCAACTCAGTTTTGCATACTAAGATTTCACGGTCGAATAGGGTAACCACCTAGTCGAACAGATCCTCTTACACCCCATGAAAATGTCTAACCAACACCCACTAACATCCTGATGGTGAAACTAAAATTGAAACATTACAAATTAATTAGCCAGATCCATTCCATACTGGACATGTGGTTGCACGATAAGACTCAGATCAATAGCACACAAAAGTTAAGTTCTTAGACATTACTTAGGTGAGACATCCACGTCCCCAAAAGTGCTAACCACACTTCCCCCTTTACTACATGATCACTCGCACAAGTGAAAACCATTTTGTATAACCAACACCAATGACGCTACCCATGTCACAGCACTCAAATTTTATAATTGTGGCTAACCACCACAAATTAGTATCTCATTAAGTTAAAACTAACTAATTAATTAATCAACATGTGATGATAAGCCCAACATACTACAAGCATGGCTAAGCATATTAAACGTACAACCCATGTGACAGCTAGTATTATATCACTAGATAAATACCCATCCTATGGTGATAAAAATCATGGCATTTCAATTATCAATCGATTAATTATTCAAATTGGACAATAACTACCAAGTATAAAGATTTATGACAAAATAGCAATGCATCATAATTTAAAACAAAATAATAAATAAATATATTTAAAAACTAGGTTCAATATAATCAAAGGACATAACTTGTCTTGGCTTTGCTCAATTACCAACTCTTGGTTTTTAGATCATGCTTTAGCTCCTTCGAAGATGTTATCTAACGACAGAGAAAGCGAATGAAACATAAATAAAATTAAGTAAAATTCTAATGAACTCCAAAAACTTCAAAACTAGAACCAAAAGATAGAGCTCAATTTTAGATGATTTTAGAAAAAATAATCGGGTCAATCAAAGTTAGCATGGACAAGAAAGGGCTCTCAGAAGATTTTCTAGGAAGAGACGGCGGCCAGCTACACAACATGTGGTGTGTGCCTAGCAGGCTTGAGGGAAGATGTGCCGAGGAGATGGGCTTTGGCCCAATAGGCTTTAGGAGATTTTAGGGATTTTATGTATTTCAGAAATTGGTTTCAATCTAATTGAGCTCTAGAAAATAGCAAATAAATCCAAAAAAATTTCAAAAAATTCAGAAAAAATTTCTTGAAGCACAAGGAATCCAAATAAAACAAATTTGATCTTATTTATGTTTAACTTACTCACATTAAACCTTTTTAATTTGGAAAATTTTAATTTAAGCTTTAATTAATTACAGAAAATCCAAATGGTGAATTTTATTTCAAAATTTCAATGAAATTGTGAAAAACAGGATATTACAACTAGATGGGAAAAGCAACTCACCGGAGGCGTCGACAGGGCTCGGGTGAGGGGGAGACAACCTGGCAACGATAGACCAAAGTGGTAGAGGGAGGTGGTCACGGAGGGCTTCATCAGAGGAGGTGGAGAGAGGTGATGGCGAGGCCCTGGGTGGCTTTGCGATCGACGAATGGTGTGGTGAGTGGCGCAGCGGCTTAGGTGACGTGCATGCGGGCAGGCTCTGCGTGCGCGGCATGGGGGATGCGCGTGATGCGTGGCCAGGACACGTTCACGCAGCATGGGCTGGCGCAAGCCGTTCTGGGCTGAGCCAGGCAGAGTCTAGGCAGGTGATGATTGGCATTAGAAAATTTTGGTAAAAATTTGAATTTCACTTGAATCTGCTCAAATGATTAGAAATGAATTTACGTTTGAAATTTTGAAACACAAAATTTAAATTATCCCAAAATGGGATGTTACATTGCCCTATACATGAATCTTAGCGCTAAAGAATATCCTAGCCTTTTATCCTCTCATACGCCCTCTGCTTTGGATAAGTAGGTTTGATTGCTTGGTTACTTTCAATAATCACCTCCATGGTTTATATAGTCTCTTCTGACCCTTCTTCAATTTAGAGTATGAATTCTAATATAAATAGAAGTAGGAGTCTTAATCCTTGTAAGATTCATTTGGGACTCTTTATAGCACACATTTCTAAATCCTAAGAGACTACATATGAGTCACTATAACTCAATAATCTTCACCTTAACTATTATCTGTTGAAGTCACCGTGCACCTTCAAGAATTCACTTCAAATCAGCTCCACTTTTTTTCGTACCTTTGAAAGTGTCCTTACCATAGAGGCTCATATACATCACCATAATATGTGTATTTGTGTCTGAGCTGGGCTCTCCAAACCATTCACTTAAGAGCCGCTTTATTGTGTAGTTTGATTAACCATATCTTCTTGCGTGCTATAGGTTTGTACGCATGAAGCGTATCTGGGCGTGTAAGGGTTAAGGGCCATATAATCTTTCGAATGCAATTGCTGTAATACGGAATCCAGGCTAGATAGTGGGGCTGTGTGGTCAGACATGGCGTGGTATAAGCCAGGCGGGAGAGGAGAACGGGGTGAAGTCGATTGATGAATGAATTCGGGCCTGCTCTTTTTGGTTGAAGCTTATGGCTTTTAGCTGCGGCTTGTGACTTTTGGGTTATTCGTGCGAGAAATTACAAAGTAACAGAAACTCACGTGTAGTTTTTACTGATATAAATGAAATCAGTACAGTATGTACTGCAATTAATTAGTAAACCTCATCTTGAAAAGATATTATGTTTAAAAGCTAGTTACTGTAAAAAGTCAAAAACAAAAGCTAACAGTTAAAACAGAACAGGGCCGAAATCCCCAATTCTGTTATCTCCTGCCCCTTACTATCTCGATCTACCCCAAAATCCTTCTACCCCAAATTCACTCTCTCTCTCTCTCTCTCTCTCTCTCTCTCTCGTAGGATCGTAACAAACTCTTTCTCTCTCTCGGACAACTAATCAGCTCGTCTTATTCTTTCAAGAAACATATGCAACAATCGTGGATTCATGTTGTTAGCGTGTATCTCTTTCCTTTCATTGGTGTGTAAAGATAAGCTTATCGCTATCGTCACTTCGCAGATTTTGTGCATCATGGGCGCATGATTTGGTTATTGGCTTCACGTGTTTGGTTACGTCTTTTGGTTTCGTACCAAGCAACCAACCAACTGTGCCTTTCCTACCCATCAATCAGATTTTAAGTGTGTGATAAGATGGAGTAATTAGAGTTAGGCAGGATTTTTTGAGAAATAATTTCTCTTGTTGATGTACACTAGCAGTTGGCAAATCGGTATTCACTACTTGTTACCGATGTTACAGATTATTCAGTCTTTCACTGTTAATTCAGACATTACAATTCAGTAAGAACGAACTTCTATTTGCCTTTGTTAAGACTAATTCAGTACAACATCGGCTTTGCTACACATCACAGGCTGCAGGTCGTCTGTCTCTGTCACAACTCACAACTGAAAAAGTTCATACCGAAGGTGAATCAATTAGTGTGAAGCTGCTACAGGAGGGGAGCAGCAAATTGCTCAGTTTAGCTGCTCCTCTTCGGTTGCTTAGTCTTGGATGAGTCAGAGGCGTCTTGGATGCCATCAGACAATTTTCTTCGCGACGAATGCGAGGACTTTTCTTTGAAAGGGTTACCGTCAAGGCGACTCGACACGTAAGCTTCTCCCATCCTCTTCCTACATTCTTTGCTTGCAGTCTCGTGATCAACCACTGAAACAACCGACAAGATGTTTACTCAAGGTCAAACCACTGTATCAGTGCTGCCTTTTGTACCTGAAAATATAGCTTCTTTTTACCTTGTTTTGAGTAGTCTTTGCCAATAATGCACTTGGCTTTCTTCTGGATGCTAAGGGGT
Organism: Dendrocalamus latiflorus; assembly: GCA_017311315.1. Taxonomy (NCBI): domain Eukaryota; kingdom Viridiplantae; phylum Streptophyta; class Magnoliopsida; order Poales; family Poaceae; genus Dendrocalamus; species Dendrocalamus latiflorus. The sequence continues at coordinate 43,829,848 of CM029609.1, forward strand.
GCAGTCCAAGGCTCATAAAATGTTCTCCTTGGGCATGTCTATAATGCAAAAAATGGGATTAGCTCTGAAATCGTAAAAGCGCCACTTTCTGGTACTGAAATGTTGTTGATGAAGTACCTTTCAGCGCTGGGATGAAATGCCTGATATAGTTTCCGCTATGGTCATACTTCTTTCCAAAGGAGATAGGGGAGTAAATTCTGTGGTACTGTGTTGAAGCACATTGAACAAAGGTAAATAAACTATTGGACTGAATAAAAATGTAGATCAGAAGTAGTACATGAAGGGACTGTTTCATTGCTGACCTGGTAAAAGAAGAATGAACAGGAGAGCCACAACCAATTGCCGTTGTGAATGGTCCAGTCAGAATCTATCAGTAGCATTTCAAAGACATCGCGGCCTTTCTCCCAGTGGATGTAAAAGAGAAGTTGACAAGTTCAGGTAAAGCAAAATATCTAAACTTGGAATCAGACTTGGAAAAAAATACTTCATAAAGCATTAGTGCCTTCAAAATCTATCGGTGTCAATGTGCACGTTGCTTTCGAAATGGTATTGCACCCGCATATTCTCTAAACCTGGAATGCTACCACCATTATATATTTTATACCATTTTTAACAACTACTAGTAATTTTAAGCAAACACTATTTTATTTATATTGCAGCGACTCAAAATACATTGCATCATTTTAACTCTAACTACCCTATCATACCAGTAGAGTCTAAACATACTAACAAAAGGTGGTACGTGAAATTATTCATGTGCTACTCCCGACCGCGCATGATGCTCCCAATGATCACCTAAAAACAACAAAGCAATGGTGAATTTGGAGACTCGACAAGTACAAAGTAAAACAGTAAATAACAGGTACATGTAATAATCAATATCTAGTACAGATCCCACTCTTTTTCATTTAATCTCTCTTAATTTTTCATCGACCATTTACTATGCATTTCCACCCTTTTCTATGTCATAATGCAATTGTGTATGCACATGTGCCTCTCTTTAATCTCTTTAGCCTATATCCGTATAACAGAGTGAGCACCCGCCGATGCTCACCTAAGCCCGCTCTGTTTCCATGCGGGGATCACAAGCCCGTCCTTTTATATACAGGGACCTCAATAGCCTGTCATTTTCATACAGGGACCTTAGTCTCCACGCCCATGGAGCACCTACACAAAGTAGACCAATGATACCACAAAGTCTATCTATTTCCATGACATACATGTATGCAATGCAAATTTTCCATTTAAACATACCAACATGTCATGTTTCAATAACCGTTATTCATCATTCCTCAACATGCAACCAGAAATAGTCAACTCACAATAGCATGGTAAGTAATACACCAACATTCATCTAATGGCAACCACTACCTGGAATTACTGCTTTATCATGCACTTGCCTGGTTATTCTCGGGGGCGATACGTGGACGATTAGTAGGACCTCCTCCTGTACAAGCATTACTCGAATCAGGATAATACAACAACATACATATTTTTATGAACATCCTCGATTCTACACGCAAAGCCCAACGATGGCACAAAGACACGCAGGAATGAGGATTCGATGCGCACATCACAAACCCCCCCCCCATTTTTCTTTTTATTTTCTCCCCTTTCTTTTCCATTCCTTTGTTTCCTTTCTTCCTCTTTTCTTCTCTTTTTTTCATTACTTGGTCCGGTCCAAATGGCCTTACCTCTTCCCTTATTTCTCTCTCCCTCTTCACTTTGGTTTGGCCAAATGGCCTTACCTCCCCCAAACAGCTGAGCTCAGGCACATCGACCCTAAGCTCACTGCCAACCATCAGTCATCGGACGTTGGTCGGCTCCCATACACCCCCAACCTTCCCCTTTCTCTCCCCTCACTCTCCTTACTCCTCCTCCCTTCTCTCTCACTCAAATCTGACGTCGTCCTCCTCAAATCCGACCGACTAGGGCTAGATATGGCCACTCCCTGGCCGCTTCCCTGCTTCTCCTCCGCCCCTTCCCCTCGGACTCACCGGGCACGGTTCAACGCCGGTCGGGAGCTCGGCGTCGTGCTTCCCCCTTTAGGGTGACCAGGCTCGACTGCCGTCGGCCAGCCAGGTTCCCCACTACGTGCCCCCCGGTGCCACCTCACTAGCCACATTCTCCCTCATATGTCTATGGGCTTTAAGGACATTTTGGTTCAACAAGTGGTCTCTACACTATTTGATGGTTTTTCTACTATGGGAGGTAAGTTAGTAAAACAAAAGTGTTGGCTAAATTTTTCTGCCGAGTGATGAAGCCCACAAATGTGAGAGGCGTTGACCGGCCTCGGATGGTATAGGAACCTCAATGAGTGCTAATTCATTCGACATTTCTAAAGCCAATGGGTCTGACGGCAAAACTCTTCTTCATTTCTTTTATTATCTCTGGGATTGTTTCATTTATTGCTTTTCTTTACTACTGGTATTACATTCTACCCCCTTAATAGAATTCGACCCTGAATTCTGGCGTTCAACAACCCACACAAAAGAATAAAATGAACTACACATAAAATAACATTAACTCATATCCGCAGAGAACAAATCCGGGTACTTCTCGCGCATGCAAGACTCCAACTCCTATGTCGCTTCTCGCTCGGACTGATGTGTCTGAAGCATTTTAACATACTTTATCATTTTATGCCTCAACACCTTCTTTGATTCCTCCAGAATCCGAACCGGATGGGACTCGAAGGTGAGATCTTGCTTAATGGACACTACTTCTAACACAACCTCATGCTCTGGATCTCGTAGGTATTTTCTTAACATAGAAACATGGAACACATTGTGCACTCCTCGCATAGACTCAGGGAGGTCCAAGCGATATGCCAACTTTCCAATTCATGCCAGAGTCGAAAATGGCCCAATGTACCTTAGGCTAAGCTTCCCTTTGGTACCAAATCGCGCAATGCCTTTAGTGAGAGATACTATCAGGAGCACCTGATCCCCCACTTCAAACTCTAGTTCTCGCCTCCTGATATCCATGTAGCTCTTCTGCCTACTCTGGATAGCTAGCAGATTTTGTCTAATCTCTGTCACTCGTTCCACCATTTGCTGGACCCAATCCAGACCCAGCATGGCCTTCTCACCCACGGCATCCCAACAGAGCTGCGATCTACACTTCCACCCATACAGAACTTCAAATGGTGTTGCCTAAACACTAGAGTGGTAGTTGTTGTTATAGTTAAACTTTGTGAGTGCCAAATGATCCTCCCAGCTATCTTTCCAAGACAGAACACAGGACCTCAACATGTCCTCCAATGTCTAAATAGTGCGTTCAGACTATCCATCTGTCTGTGAGTGAAAAGCAGTACTAAACTGAAGATTCATGCCTAGAGCACCTTGTAAGCTCTCCTAAAACTTGGAGATAAATTTGGCGTCTTTGTCCGAAACTATCGACTTGGGTACACCATGCAACCTTACTATTTCTCGCACATAAATGGGTGCCAACTCACTCACCGAGTTCATCATACGAATGGGGATGAAGTGCATGGACTTGCTGAATCGGTCCACCACTACCCAAATCGCATTCTTACCTCATTGGGTACGAGTTAAGCCGACTATGAAATCCATGGTAATATCATCCTATGGCCACTAAGGAACCTCCAAAGGTTACAATAGCCCAGCAAGGCGCTTGTGCTCAGCCTTCACTTGTTGGCAAACCCCCGCAAGATGCCACATATTGAGCAACATCCACTTTCATTCTCTTCAACCAAAAGCATTTTATGTGATCTCGATACATCTTGGTCTCACCAGGATGTACCGTGCACGGGGTATGATAAGCCTCTCTCAAAATATTATTCTTGACTTGAGCTTTTTGTAGAACACAAAGGCGGCCTTTAAACCGTAATGCACCTGACTCATCAAGGATGAAATCCACCATTTTTCCCTTCATCAAACTGATTCCTCACTTGCTAAAGCAACCGAACATGATTTTGCGCCTTCTTCACTCGCTCCAGAATTGCCGATTCCAACAACAGTTGTGTCTCAGCCTGTGCTATACCAGAGTAGCAATAGAAAATTTCCATACGTTCAAAGTCAGCAACAAGACAACCTAGCGTGGAGGGTGCCATCTTGCGACTAAGGGCATCAGCAACTACATTTGCTTTTTCTGAATGATACTTGTTGTGGCTACTAACCAAACAGCATATGAGGGGACTAACTAGAGGGAGCCAATGACAAGAGAGAGAGTGCTCGTGCATGAAATGAGTGGATCTCCCCTTCTCATACCCTCTTGGGGTTTATAATTACAAAAGGTGAGGGTATTTTGGTACATTCCTCTATACTATTGGGCCAATTATATATTAGGTTAGTTGCAAGGCCCAATCATGGGGGGTTGGGCCACGCCTACAAAAGCGGCAGTGACATGAAGCTCTAAGTGTGACGAAGCTCTGAGGTGCATGTTTCGTGCCACACGCTTTAGACTTGGGGTCGACGAAGTCAGCGGCGAGACGCAGCCATGACGCATGTGGGTTGTCCCCCACCCTTTAGACTTGGCGTCGACAAAGTCGGCGGCGAGACGAAGCCTTGCACGTGTGCTTCGTCCCCTACTCTTTGGACAAGGCGTCGACGAAGGTGGCCGCGGGTCGAAGCCTTGCACACATGAGAAGCGTCTACAACCACGAGGTGGTCAGACAAAGTCTCGACCATGAAGCGGTCAGACAAAGCGTCTACGACCACTAGGTGGTTAGACGAAGCGTCTATGACCACGATGTGGTCAGATAAGTTTTCAACCATGATGCGGTCAGACAAAGCGTCTATGACCATGAGGTAGTCGGACTAGGTCTCAACTGCGAGGCGGTCGAATGAAGCATCTATGACCACGAAGTGATCGGATGAGGTCTCGACTGTGAGGCAGTCGGATAAAGCGTCTATGACCACGAGGTAGTCGGACGAAGTCTCGACTGTAAGGCGATCGGACAAAGCGCGTACAACCATTAGATGGTCGGACGAAACGCGTACGACCACGAGGTGGTCGAACAAATTCGTGATCGTGAGGCGGTCAGACGAAGTGTCTATGACCACGAGGTGATCGGATGAGGTCTCGACTGCGAGGCGGTCAGACAAAGCATCTACAACCATGAGGTGGTCAGACAAATTCTCCACCGTGAGGCGATCGGACAAAGCGTGTACGACCACGTGATGGTTGGACGAAGTCGCGACCGTGAGGCGGTCAGACAAAGTATCTACGACCACAAAATGGTCCAACGAAGTCTCGATGTGAGGTGGTCAGACGAAACGTCTACGACCACTGGGTGGTTGGACGAAGTGTCAATGACCACAAGGTGGTCAGACGAAGTCTCGATTGTGAGGTGGTCGGACAAAGTAGCGTGGAGAACTCCATGGTGAGATGCGTGAAATGTGCGACTCACTGGGGTTATGGTCCATGGCAGGGACTCCTTGGTAGGATGGGCGAAGCACGCACGGCCGCGCGAGTTTATACTCCATAGAGTTGCCCAGGAGGTCGTGGACTTTATGCAACTGTTTATACTCAATAGAGTTGCCCAGGACAGCTGAGCTCTCGGTGTTTTATACTCTGGAGAGTACGCTGGGATGTGAGGCCACCGTGCGATTTTTTATACTCCATAGAGTTGACCGGGACGGCTAAGTTCCCGACGCTTTATACTCCGTAGTGTATGCCAGGGCGTGAGGCCACCATGCGATTCTTTCATACTCCATAGAGTTGCCTGGGACAGTTAAGTCCCGGCGCTTTATACTCCGCAGAGTACGCCGGGATGCGAGGCCACGGTGTGATTTTTTTATACTCCGTAGAGTTGCCTAGGACGGTTAAGTTCCTGGTGCTTTATACTCCACACAGTATACCGGAGCATGAGGCCATCGTGCTATTTTATATACTCCGTAGAGTTGCCTAGGACGGCTAACTTCCCGGCGTTTTATACTCCGTAGAGTACACTGGGACGTGAGGCCACCGTACGATCTTTTTATACTCCATAGAGTTTCCCGGGACGGCTAAGTTCCCAGTGTTTTATACTCCGCAAAGTACGCCGAGGCGTGAGGCCACCGTGCGATTTTTTATACTCCACAGAGTTGTCCAGGACGACTAAGTTCTTGGCACTTTATACTCAATAGAGTACATCGGGGCACGAGGCCACTGTGCTTCTTTTTATACTCTGTAGAGTTGCCTGGGATGGCTAAGTTCCTGTCACATCCCAAATTTTCGCTTTCTGAAAATATTTTATTTTTATTAATTATTTCAATGTATTTGAATCTTATTTGGATTTATCTGGATTTAATTTCAAAATTTAAAACAAGGAAATGTATTTAAAATATTTTATTAAAGCCAAAAAGGGAAAATTATATTTTTCCTAGCCTTTCTTAAATTTTTAAATATTATTTGAGAATTTTCTGAAATTTAAAATCAATTTTCAAAGCTAAAAAGTATTTTATAAAATTATTAAATTCCAATTTGAAATTAAAAATATTTTTACTAAGTCTAAAATGCTTCCAGGAATATTATATAATTTTTCTGAAATTTTTAGACATTAAATATTATTTTTTTCCAAACGTTTATAAAGTTTCTAGTATTTGCTGAAATTTATTCCGAAAATAAAAATCAAATTATTCCTAGGCCGCCATGTGTCGCTCTCAGATTAAATCAATCTCTCTCCACGTTTTAATCCTAGCCACACATGATAACTTACCCCTTCATAAAATCCAAGAGCCATAACACATCCACTTGCCACGTGTCGCAAATCTGACGGCCCGTACCCCTTCACTTCTTCTCCCTCTCTATTACACATGGACCCCACATGTCATATGTTTCTTCAACCTCTTCTTCTTCCTCCCCTAGCTCTCTCTCCTCCTCCATTAGAGCCGAATTGGAGCTCTTAATCCCGGCCGTTTCTTGCCCTTTAAACCCCGAGCGTTTGCGCAATCATTTCCTCTCTTCATTTCCCACTCATGGCCGGCCGCCTTCCCTCTTTATTCCTCTCTAAAAACCGCCGGCCGTTTATCTCCTCTCTCCACCTATAAAACCCCTCCATGCGCCGGCTCATCCCCTTTCGGTCTCCCCTCTCTCCACCGCCCTCCTCCACTCTTCGGCCGCCGCTTCCGCCGCCGGTCGCCGCCGTTTCGGCCATCTTCCGCCGCCGCCCCAAGCTCCACCACCGCCGCCACCGTCTCCCCTCGCCGCCGGCCGCCCCGGGCCTCCCCGCCACCGCCCCTCCTCTCCCCGTCGCCGTTCGCCGCCCCGCCTCCGACCGCCGGCCGCCGGCGAGGTCGCCTCCCGTGCGCGCCCCTGCGTACATGGCTGTGTTTCCTTTGCTAGTCATATTCATCCACGTTTATTTGATTTGTTGTTGCTCTTTTGTCAAGAAGTAGCAAGTGCTCACTTGGCTAGTGGGTGCATGTTAGTGCATGCATGCATGAGGTTGTCAGTTCAAGTCCAGTGCGGTGCAATTTTCAGTTTGGCTTTATCCAAATTTTTGTTCACCTCTATTCAATGACAAGCGGGACCCACTCGTCATACGATAATAAAATAAAATTCTACACCCAATGACAACCTGGTCCCACGTGTCATACACTCCAAAATACCCCAAAAATCAGCCAAAATAAGATTCCAGAGAATATTCTCCCGTTTTGCATTTTCTGGAATTTCCAAACCGATCAAACTTCCAATCGCTCGTTCTCCCTCGTCCGATCTCCGAATCCAGTGATTCAAATTTCTAAATTTGTATAAAAGCATAATCTAAGTTGCAGTATATATTTTATATTTTTGTGATTTTATTTGTATTTATTTATTTGGTTGTTTTGTTGTTTCGCGCGTAGAAACCGACGTTGCCGAAGTGTTTGTCGAGTCGCAGCAAGAAGAACCAAACCACGCTCAAGAAGGCAAGTCTCCTTTGACCATCTTGCTCCTATGATTTACAAAATGATTTGTGTAGTTATTTTAAATTATTGCATGCTTATGTTGTAAAAGTGGATAACTTGATTTTAGAAAAATTTAGTTAAATGTTCCAATTGTTATACCTTCCATTGAAAATCGTTTACCTTATACCATTGTCAACTTAGGATATCCCTTTGACTCAATAATGAGTTAGTATTACATTTTGTTAAATTTATACTAGCAAATGCTTAGTTTAGCGAATCAATATAAAATGTTCAAATGAGAAGCATGTTTGCTAAATGTTTTGATCAATGGTTTGTTTGAACATTGGTAATGGATGTTACCATTGTTAATTGATTTGTTTGAAAAGTGGTAATGGATGTTACCACTGTTAATTTGAAAATAAAAATGAAGTTCAAAGGGAAAAGTTGACAAGGGTGGATGGAAGGTTTGGCTGGTGCAGTTTAGCACGAGAGTTTTTGGGATTGTGAATGAACCACCCTGGTCGTTTAAGGACCGACGCTTGTGTTTGTCCAAACTGAGCAAAACAGTGCAACCACAAATCTATATGGGTACGACCTAGCTAACTAACCTATAAAGGTGTAGTTTAGATATCACCAGTGGTGTATTGAGTGCCAGGGTGTACTGGTTACTCATAGTGAGGGACAGGGTTTACTGTACTCATACGGCGCAAGAGGGGGCTCCGACTCGTGGATTCGAGTTGTGGTGAAACCTTAGCGGGTGGTATCTAGCTATACTGGAGTAGGTGAAAGGCTTTGTGATATTTTATCTGGGTCTCATGCCAAAGGAAGCATGTTGACTATTAAGATAATTTATCTCTTGTGGGTAAAGCGTACAAACTCTGCAGAGTAAAAACTATTCGAATAGCCGTGCCCACGGTCAAGGGCGGGCAAGGAATGCATTCACATGGTAGAAGTTTGATTTTGATTTTAAAATAAAATGGTTTGTCAAACTCGGGAGTGGTGTAACTCTCGTGATTTAAATCTGGTGGTGTAACCAGATCAGGTGGTTTAACCTGAGTCTTGAAAGTTGGCAGATAGCCTGAGATTTTAGTGTTGGTGGTTTAACCTTCACTAAGTTATTTATCTAATTTCATTTATGAAAAACAAAGATGTTTATCAAATGGCCTTTGAAGTAATTATGTAGATTTGAAATAAAATGCTGATTTATGCAAAAGAACCATATAGCCTTCCTTTGTGAAGCCTTGCATCTATGCATCTTTCCCAAGACTTGCGGAGTACATTCATGTACTCACGTGCTACATTTCAAATTAACTCTCAGAGGAGATCAAAGCTCAAGAGGTGGACTACGACTACTTCGTGGATGGATTCGTCGAAGGCTTTCCGGACTTCTAGGTTGCGTTTCCCCAGTCAATTGCCTGTGGCGTATTGTTGGGTCTTGCTTTAGTTTCTTTTTGCTTCCGCTGTAATTTTCTGTTTGGTGTGAGGTCTTAAAACCTCATTTGTAATAAAGGCTTCGAGGTCTGTAATCTCGATTATGATAATAAAGCGTTGTTGGCAATGTATCATCTTTTCTGTTTGAACTGTGTGTACTAGCGTTGATCTGGGACTAGTACTGTAATGCACAGGAGGTCCAGGAGTTTCTACTCCGGGGTCTCACAGAAGTGGTATCAGAGCCAATTTGACTGTAGGGCGTAACCTAGTTAGAATGGCCGTTATTAGAAAAGCTTCAAATTTTATTTTATAAAATAAAAATTTAATAATGTGCTTTTCTCATCTTTTCTCTTCTTTCTATCCTTACCTTCTTCAGGATATTCTATCTTATCTATCTGTTTACTCACTTTTAAGAATGATAATTGTATCCACTTTCCTTTATAATTTCTATAGACGGGTTAGAGAGATCAAGTCTGAGAAGCAACCAGAGGACCGTGTCGTCATGAAGATTTGAAGAGTAGTTCCTTTGTTTATAGTACCCAAGTAAAGCTCTACGATTTTAGAACGCTTATGTATATTGCTTGTTGGTGTTAGATGGACTGTACCAAGTCTTTGTGTACTTGTAGTACAGCCATCTTTAAAAACTACTTTTTTGTTTTTGAGCTAAGTTTCTTCTGGTTGGAGTTTGCTTATCTCTTGTGTGTTTGTTTGGGATGTTATTTAGTTGTTCCCCGACCTCTTATCTAAGCTACTTCCCTCTTACCTTGTGCTAACCCTAGTTACTGCTTCAGATGGTGTAAGTTCCAATTCTTCCATTGTAGTCCAAGCTTGGAAAATATTTGAGAACCAAGAAAATATGGAAGATCACAACATTTACGGAAAGTACTCTTATCAGGAAAGTCATCCTAATCCTTAGATGTCAAGTTAGGTAATTTGGAGGATTGTTGCTAGTGTGATATATTTGGAGTTAGAATTGACAAGATTGGATAATATTTGGGTGATTCGAAAGTAATAAAGGTATATTTGTGGATACAAATTGATTATGAATAAATCTCAAGACTACAATATTTATGGATTGAATAGATTTTGGAAATAATCACATTATTGAACTTGGTGGAACTAATTAGATCATGAGAAGTAATTGGATTTATTATCTTGGATTGAAAGGAGTAATTGGATGTAAAACAAGATTTTAGTTGAAGGATTTATTTGTGATCATTGGAGAATTAATATTAAGAATTTGATATAGTAAAAGTGGAAATTAAAAGATTGGATTATCATAAACAATTTATGACATCAATTTTGTCTGATTTGGTTGAATCATGAAGAGCGGATAAATTTTGTGGAATTAATTGATTATCATAGTTTGGTGGACCTATTGATGATGAGTGGATACCAGTGCAATTCTGGAAGATAATACACTTAGATATCTGGTGGATTACTCTTGTCATTGCAAAGGGGATATTGATTTGAAACTCGTGGATTTATCAGATCGTTGAAAGATAACTGGATTTTAATTCATCTACTGTCCAACAAAGCATTATTGATGAATATCCTTTCAAATTGTTGTTTAAGAGAAAGCATGATGAAGACAAAGTTATTTTGCTAGGAGAATATAATGATAATGAATTTTATGTGTCTCATGTTTGCATTGAAAGATCTATAGTGCTACCCTACACATGTTCTCATGTGAATAGGTCACAATCTAATACCCTATTTTCTAAAGAAGGGGAGTCAAATGAGACACACACATACATAGTTCCAATACCATCCAGTGAGAATACTTCCAATCAGGTCATGTTGAGTTCTTGCTTGTTCTTCGATTGCTTACAAGAATTGATCTTCGTGATCAGGTCAACCATGGTTCTTGGTGAGATTAATAACAATAAGAGCGTGGTGTAGCGATAGTTAGTTGGCTTGATCATGTTTCAATCACGTAGCCTCATTGTCAACGTCATTCTCTACCAATCGAATTATCATCTACCAGAAGATCAAGACAATCCTACATCAAAAAGGCTGATGTGATTAAATGCGCATTAATTAAATAAAATATAATTAATTTAGTCATTTAATTAGCACTAATTAATGAGATTAGTACTAATTAATTACGACCACTGTAATGGTAAAAAGCATTAACGAGTACATGTTTAAGTTCGACACTTGGGGCACAAACGCAGGGTCAGTGGAACAGATTTTTAACTTGCTCGGACTGAAGAACTGACACTGAACACGATACCGGGTCTAGGGTTGCCTGCTGCCTGCTTCCTTTAGCAGCGAAGCTGGTCCTAAGGGAATTTCAGCCTGTCCTGGGAGCATCATACATCGTGCAAGTCGTATTGTGTTGGTGGCCAAGTGGAAACCGAGGCACCGAATAATTGACTAGGCCCAATATCTTGAGCGTTGAACATCTGGTGCACCCAGTCCTTTACGTAACTGGTGACATCCTGTGGTGGAAAACATGTTTCATTGGTCCGACAAATGGTATAGCTACTGCAATGAAATTCATAATTGTAAGCACTGGTGTTACGTGTTTTGCAAACGATGAACCTCCTCGGTACTCCAATCCGCGGTAGCCCACTGCAATGAAACCCGATGTCGTGTAGTTCGCACCGTATTGGTGGACCGTGTAGCAGCAATATGTTTGGTCGTACCACTTATCACGCTGCTGGAGATGCGGTTGGTCCATAGGTGCGTACGTGTCGTATTTTATCTCGTAGTCTCAACGTCGCCGTCTGGGGTGTTGTGCGTGTCGAGCTGTCTCCGTGACGAGGGCAGAAGTAGAGTGGTCCCTCGTCCTGCTCCCCCCGATGAGGGAGGACCAGGGTCGGGCTACCTCTACGGTGAAGACAAGTAGCGTAGTGTCAATGCGAACATCCTTTAAGACGACCTGTATATAGAACAAAAAAAGGTATCTTACGGATTGCAGCAAAATATATAATTGTCAAACCTGAGCAGTACGCTGTGCGAACTGGGAATGGTCGAAGCTAAGGGGTACGCCGACAAGTTAGGACGTGCAAACGAAGCTACCAACAGACGATGTTGTGGCATGTCGCCTCACGCGATAAACACATCGCTAGCACGGCTTCAGCTAATAGCCCCTAGTGCATGTTTGGCATTCTCGTACATGCTGCGGACAGACCCTAGCAGTCATTCGATTGTGCTCGACCATCCGCGGCACAATGTGGCTCCATCCTCGGACACGATGCGGCGCAGCTGGTCGACCTGCAACGGCGGACGAAACGTGTTAGGCGTGTATGCTCAAACAATAGGATACAAATATGAACTTTAAGTTTTTTACCACTTTGTCATGACGTGTCACACGGTGTCGGTCTGATTAGGCTCGGTGTCGACTAGGGACTCAGCGATGTGAATGCAGCTAGGTACTCCTAGTCTTCCTGAGTGGTAGGAAACATGACCCACCCGAACATGAAGAGTAAGCAACTAGGTGGATCTCGTAACTTATGCAGGTATGTATACTGGGCATTGCCTATACTGCCGTAACCACAAGTGTGGCACTTTATGGAACTTATCTGGAATAGGATGACCAAACAGTTCAGCAGATGTGTCTTTCAGTTTGGGTGATTTGGAAGTGGAACCACAGGATGACCTCGTATTAGCAGACCGGTGAGGTACGTAATATCCTACAGGGAGATGGTCATCTCTTCCACCGAAAATAAAACGTGTGAGTCTTCAGCCTCCACCAGTCTACGAGTGCTTATAGAAGTGGCGAGTCCAACACAAACGACCACCTAATGTGTATCAACCTGGCTATGGGCAATAACCTGGCGCGTCGCAGAACTGAAACGTACCGATCATCAAAAGGCCAGTCCTCTCAAGCTCCCTGAAGAACAAAGGGGGACGGTCCGTCACCACTCAACCACACCTGACAACGCGTTGTCCATCCCAAGATGGGTCCAGCAACATGCCATGCTCGTGACCGCCACCACCAGCTATTCCCTACAGTACAAAAAAATAATATGTCGTTGTCCAATGGTGCTAAACATAACTGATCATAACCAAGGATAATCACGCCGCATACTTACGCACGTATTTCCTAAATTGTGCACGCAGCGGGAACACTACAAATAACGATGTGTATTTTATTCAGCTATTTACAAAAAATGGTCTATGTACACATAGACACTACAACTAACAGTGTGTACCAAACCATTATTTTCTATAACTTTTTGTAATCGCATGAGAGCAATACATATATACGTGCAGATATACATAAAAAATATTTTAGTTATTTTTTGGCCTATATTTTTTTACAGCTATTTACAATACATAATCATTCTCATCACTAGTACGTCCTAAACATGACTACTTATAGAAACACATCCATCAACTAAATATGGATACCTAACGCATTCCACATTACAAAACCAAAGTTACACTAATGAAATGCTAACGATACATTAAGCGCATTGCTCACATTCGAATGAAACATACCTTTATAGAATGTCTTCACCTGCTCCATAATGCTTTCAACTATGAAGGATCGTAAATCATAGCTAAACCCCCTCGAAATTATATTGCAAACTCGTCTTTCAATCTCTGTTTCCTTCCCCTTCCTCGCTGCTCAATTGAGCCTGGTTCGGTTCAGAAAGGCAAGGCCTCAGCACGGGAATGCGTTCATGATGACATTCCCACACGAGTGCATGTGGGCACGAACAGCAACCGCAATAACCTGCCAAATAAAACGAGAATTTAACGTCGCGTGGTGTCGCTGCGTTGTCGCCCACACGACATGGATTCCCTCCATGCCAACAACCAAATCGACTAGCAAAACCGGCCCCTTACCCCTGCCCGCCTGCTCGGCCACTTGCCGAGCCACTACAGCTCGGCAACATACACCGAGCATGGGCAGTTACGCCCTTGCCTCCCACGCTCAGTTCACCTATCGTGTACGTCGCCTCCTGCCAAGCTCCCAGGCGCAGCAGGTTACACATATCGCCTGCCACGTCTTTCGAACTCGGAGATAGAACTATTTTTGCAAAAACAGAAGTTCAAAGCCAAAATTGAAAATAGAAATATCTATAGTACCAAATACGGTAAATAGTTCCACCAAATACATGAATAGTTCCGGTTCCTTGAGAACGTCGGGAAATTCCATCGTTTCAAACCGAGCCTAAACTATCGGCAACACTCAATGACTAACTGCAGCACGGAACCTAACCAAACGTCCCAAAGGACAAATGCTAATCGCTAAAGCTCTTGTTGGTGAGCCCAAAGAACACTACCAACAGATAAATGCAAGAGGAACTCGTGTGCATGTTCAAGATCCAAGAATATACGTTATGGGCTAACAAATTTTTTAATTTTTTAACTTTAATTATGTTAAATAAGCCTCTATCAGCTACAGTGTTTTTTCAACCAGCTACAGTGCTTTCAGCTATAAGCCACTCAAAATAAGCCAAAATGATCACAACCTAAAGTAACTCAATATGATATATGTGCATTTGATAAAAAAAAACCAGTTTGCCACCATTCATAAGAATTAATGCAAGAAATCGTGGCGCGTGTTCGCCAAAACCATACACTTAAACTCATATTATGATTGTCTAAAGATAATTCAACCAAATTCACAATCATCCCGAATAACATATGTAACATTTCTACAGTGATAAACAGCGGGGCCACCTCAAAATGGCTTCACCAATAGCACAATTGAAACGCAAATGGATTGAGCACGGCCAAAGCTGGTAAATACATTTTCCTTTCCGCCTACTTCCCAGCAGAATCAGGGGAGCCATCTCCATAGGAAACCAAACCCTTCTTCCCTTCAGGACTGGCAGAGAGAGAAGATGACTTCTCAATGTTCACCGCACGCTTTGGAGATGGGGAAGCAGGGGGGAAGCGACCTTGCACCGGGGGTGGAGACCTTGATCTTGACCCAGACAGGCTCCTGCTCCTGGAGATTGACCGCGCACGATCACCATGTGATCTTGGTTTCCCGGCAGGAGGCGAACGGTTACGTACAGGACTCCTGCTATGTCCACCTGCCCTTCCTCGGTCTCGATAAACCGGGCTGCGAGAGATGCTTCGGCTCCTCCTGTACCTGCTAGGCCTCCAGTGGAAAAACAAAAGAAAATCAAGAAATTTAACCATACACTAGATTTGGGGCATACCTACCCAAAACATCTTGCTACAGAATTGGTTGAAAGATGGTCATAACCAACAATACCACAAGTCACATGACCAGGTGACGAAAAAATGCAAGCACAACATGTAGCATTTATTTACCAGATAATACAACAGATACTTACCTTGGTGATGCTCTTCCTCTGGGTGGGCTTCTATACTGTCTGTGAGGTGATCGATAACGGCCCCCTCGATAACTCATGTATCTACAGAAAAGTATCACAGTAACTTTTCCAAAGCGAAAGAAAATTAGAATTCATAAGTTAGGTCAGTTACCTGTCACGATCACCACCTCTTCCACCGTAGCGGTACGAACGATCAGCAGAAGGTGAACGGTATTGTCTTGCAAATGAGTAACGCTGAGTAAAACCCCGCCCCCTTCTTATGCGTTTTGACCCATCGGGGGAGGCACTCCTAGATGGGCTCCTACCATGATTGACTGGAGGTGATATTCCCCTGTGAGGTGGGCTAGCACTTCTGCTGGAGCTCCTGCGAGATCGACCACCTCTTACAGGGCTCAAAGTTCTTCTAGATAATCTCACAGGGCTCCTGCTGAAGCTTCTACGAGTATTCCTTCGGGAACTTCTGCTTGGAGTCCTCCTAGAAGGCCTATCTGGGCTCCGGCTAACACCTCTTTGCAATGGAGATCTTGCAGCAGTGTGGCTAATGCTTTTTCTCTTGTCCATAGGTGGGGGGCTTGGGCTGATGCTTGTTCTCCCATGAGGTCTCTCCAGGCTCCTACTTGGACTTCTTCGTTGCAAGGACCTAGCTGAGCTCCTGCTAATGCTTCTTGTTCGAGCTTTAACAGGACTCCTGCTCCTGCGGGCAATTGGGCTTCTGCTTGCACTTCTAGGTGGGCTCTTGCTGGGGCTTCTTTGAGGGCTCATGCTGATGCTCCTTTGTTGTGGTGGGCTCCTGCTTTCACTTCTGTTGGGAGCACAGACAGGACTTCTACTAAGACCTTGACGAACAGGACTTCGGCTTACTGATCTCTTCGGGCTGATGGCTGACCTTTTGATCGGGCTTCTCCTTGGACTGATACTCATGCTCTTGCTCATTGAGTGGTTAGCACTCATGCTCTGGCTCCTGCTTATCAATGTCAGATAAAAAACTGCTTGCGGATGCAGTAAGCACAAAGAATGATTGATGTGTGAAGAAGGGTAGGGAACCTAGATTTGCTTCGATTGCCGGTTAGAGCAGGCATGATATCATCATTCCTTTCAATTTTTGATTCAGTAACACCATTGGTACGAATATCCCCATTTTCTAGGAGAAACTTTTCTTCTGCCAGACTCCTCGTTGTTGCACTCTTTTGCTGAGTGGAAGTGGCATCCTTCAAAGCAGCTACTGCTGTGTGATTTTCAGCTGGCAAGAAAATTCTATAGGTCAATTGGGAGTTCAACTACATGAATGCCACCCAACTACCCAACGATATCTGAATCCCACAAAATACAAACATGCAGCTACTGCTAGGGGAGCAAACGGAGCAGATAATTTCCTTCCGTCCAACCGACCGAAAGGCTCGTGGAGTGAATACGGAGCCAATTAGTAATCAAAATACATTGATGATACCTGAGGCTATACAGATTACAGCATAAATCATCCCACCACAAAATACCACACCTAACATGATCTAAACAAATGAACAGTGAGCTGCAAAGATCAGGCATCCAAACAAATCACAGAGAAGACACCATCTTAATGAGAAAGTAAATTGCACCCTACATCCCTAAACTTGCACCACTTTCTCATTTGAAATCTTCTGAAGAGCCCTTTACCTCGTATAAATTAGCACATTATTCCATGGGTTACCTAAATATAAAAGAGAAGTACTTAGATGACATGGTGCCATGAGGACTCCCACATCACTTGTGGTTGTAGGGTTTAAGTGGCACAGTATGCCATTTTTCTGTTACGCTTAAGGATGGATTGACATGGTACATAACGAAGTTTATGGTCAATAATATTTTGAAGTTCATGGGCCTAAGAAATTAGTACAGGTTTAGGAACCTCTACTTTATTTTACTCCCAATGAAATAAAGAAGAAACATCAATGTGCGTTGGTATCGCACATGCACCAGCCACAGAAGGAAGTTACCAGCAACTTGAGATGAGGCCTTAGACTTCCTCCCATGACAGTGTCGCTTTCTTCTAGCATCCTCAGAGCTGCTATCACTCACACTTCCAGTTTCACTGCCACTCTCTACCATCCTGGTAATAAAGAAAATTATGTTATATGTCAGATAAGGGGCTAAAATGTTCAATTTGGCAATACGAACAAACCTTTTTGACTTCTGCTTTGATTTCCTGTCACGCTTTCTACGCCTTCTCTCACGCCTATGATCACACTTTCGTTTTCCACGCTTGTGTTTATTCTTCTTGGAGCGTTTCTTTCTGCGCCTTCGTCTGTCATCACTTGAGCTGCTGAGATCAGATGAGTCACTGGAGTAAGTATCAGACTCACTCTCAGAGTCTGACGGCTCAGTCTCAGACTCAGATGAGCTGTCCGATTCTGAAGAAGAATATCTCCTCTTCTTCCTTCTCCTCTTTGAAGATTTCTTGCGATGTCCCTTGTGTCTTCCTTCATTACTTTCCTCATCAGAAGATATATCCTTGGACAACTTTGATTTGACAGCTCTCTTTTTATCTGTGGGGTCATAATTGCATAAAAATGATGTTAAAAAACTAAAAATATCTATACTTTCTATATGAAAAAGATTTAGAATTCTTAAATGTTTATAGTTGCTGAGTGCGTTTGAAAATTGCCATCAAAGTTATGAGCAATACCCTTTTTAGTTGTGACAGATCCATGACCTTTACCATCAATGAGCTCCCCACAGTCCACTATTCTTACTGGAACAACAGGTCTAGAACCAGAATCATGCACATCAACATGCTCAATCCTCTTCAACACATTGTTTCCAAGAATAAGCTTGCCAAAAACAGTGCTCTCCCTGCAACATAGTAAGATATTACCAAAACTCTTCAGTACTAAGTTAGGAAACCATGTGCATCCTGCCATAGCTTACTTGCCATGTTGCAGCCCTACCATATTTGAAGCATAAAAACACCATATCTGACATTAAACTTCAACCTCAGACCATGAGCATATCAGTTACAAGTACACATCTAGTCCAAACACTAAAAACTAAAGAGAACATCCAAAATTCCCATTACACAGTGGCTGCCTTCATTCCAGTCACACGCAATGGATTTGTGTAGTGTGAAAATGTGCATGCTGTCTCAATGTTTGGATAAAGGGGAACAAAGCAACAATCAGCTTTGACAATCCAAGAACTTCCAAGAGCTCTGTTTGCAAAGCAACAGGATCTCCCAATCTAGAGGACACCAAGAGTCCTCAACAACTGAAACAGTAAGGAAAATAAAAAAAGGGATGGTACGTAGAGTGACAAAACTATATTCGAATTCCTACAAGCAGTGTTACTTGGACAGATTTGAGTTAGGCACCAATTTAGATCCAAGAATCCTACAAGCAACCCAGCAAAAGTAGTGCCAGACAATTCTTACATAGGCAAATAATGTGCTACTTTAGAAATATCACATGAAAGACTAATGGCCTAGTTCTTGTTTTTTGGATGAAAGGTACTATTTGAATCTTCATTTAGGCAAATAAGTTTAGCTTAGCATTGAAACAAGAACGCCAGTCTAACAGGCAGCAAATCAAATGCTTAGGTTAAGGACGATTGTTACAACAAAATATGAGAGAGCATCTCTTATTAATTTACAATATTGCATAAACAACTGGGTAGACTACATTCATTTTCTGGTTTTCCACTGGTAAGGGTACCTCATGCACAACTTTGAGCCAAATTCATATGGTCCTAACTCCTAGGTTATGGGTTTTATACAATAATATCTAAAACATATAACCGTTCAAATGAAACTCATCAGAACAAACCTGTCAAGACGAGCATTAGGCTTGAAAGTAATGAAGAACTGGGAACCATTGGCGTTAGGTCCAGCATTTGCCATTGACAAGAGACCACGATCATCATGTCGCAGGACAAAATTCATAAGGGTACCTCATGCACAACTTTGAGCCAAATTCATATGGTCCTAACTCCTAGGTTATGGGTTTTATACAATAATATCTAAAACATATAACCGTTCAAATGAAACTCAGCAGAACAAACCTGTCAAGACGAGCATTAGGCTTGAAAGTAATGAAGAACTGGGAACCATTGGCGTTAGGTCCAGCATTTGCCATTGACAAGAGACCACGATCATCATGTCGCAGGACAAAATTTTCATCTGAAATACAAATAATATATTTTTATTACACACATACTGATTACTAGCATAACTGGATGAGATCTACTATTCTACATACTGATTACTAGCATAACTGGATGAGATCTACTATTCTACTGTAGTTTCGGACTTTCGGTGCATTTGAGAATTAACAATGTTAGATTGGTTAGAAACATTTTTAATGTGTATAGAGAATACCTATGAACCTATCTGCATATTAAACTTTAAATGAATATGTTTCACACTAAGTTGATAGATTAATACCTGCAAATTTTCCGCCGTATATACTTTCTCCACCAGATCCTATAACACAATTATATTATTGATCAACTTTCACAAATAAGAAAAACATGGATGAAAAATAGGAAGCGGTATAAGTGCATTACTATGTGTGTACAGAAAAATCTTGTCAAACAAAAGGTAAATGTCACATATATACACTATTATGAAAGATTAACTAAAGTCTTCTTCCCCAGTGTCTCATTCTTCCTCCCCACTAGAGATCTATCCATTATCCCCACGTCTATTTCTACCCAATGAACTAAGGTCCATTGCATGTAAGAACTACAAGGGTTATCAAAATTAGCATCAGCTGACCATCATCTCATGCATGCATGCAAACTCTCTATATAAGTACTGACACATAAACATATTATGTTATTTCAGTAGAAGACACAACAAAACCAAGAAACAGGTTATATTATGGTGGGGAATTTCCACCTCTTGAAAAATAGGCCATGAAAAATGTAAAAGAGAAGAGAACCAAATGCATAACTCACCGTCTCCATTTGAGAAGTCACCACCCTGAAAAAAGAAAGTGACAATTAGCAAACTACGCTTAAGAAAGCAATTAAGTCAAAGTCTTTTTTTTACATCATAGTTACTAGAATAGCAAATATAGATAATACAACAACATACAACCTTAAACACTACATGATAAGAAAAGCAGTCGAGATCATCTGTCCTGCATCCTACATCATGGAGAAGGAAACAGGAAACTGACTAAAAAACAAATAGAAAAGCTAACCAAATGCTAACATCAGAATACAATCATTATAATCCATAGACTATAATTATGAAGCATACTATGTAAAATAACCACAGAGAGAGAGAGAGAGAGAAGAAAAACTGACTTGTGCCATGAACCCCTTGATGACTCGGTGGAAGATTGATCCCTTATAATATAATGGCTTCTTAGTTGTTTCTCCAATTCCCATCTCACCTGGAGCAAACAACCTCAATTAGCAAGAGCAATGATGCCAGAAACAGGGGGGTGAACTCAAAAAATGAAGCTAATCTGTAAACTCAACCTGTTGAACTTGTGGGCTCTAGCACAACAAAAAATTGTCTTAAGTCTTAACCACTACATTATCTCATTGTCTCAACAAGGCATATCAGTAAATATTATCACTTTGTTTCCGGAACAAGTGCTCGTAGTTCAGAACATAACTTCTAGACCAGAATTGCAGACTACGTAATTAAGTATGCTCATGTTGACCACTTCAGTTCTGAATCGTCAATACACACCAGGCATTGACTGCCTACATGATGTGGCCCCAAAAAAGAAATGGAAACCCCCCACCACAGCAAGGTGCATTACATATATTTTGTACTTGAATGTGTAAACGTGTTTGTTTCTTGTGTGATCTATGAAGTGCCACAAACTTGTAGGCAGATTTAGATTGTGGCAACACGCACTATCTAGCTCATGATTTTCAGAGAAAATTTGATCAGTTATAAGAAAAATATATATCATATGTTTCACCAGATAACTTTAGTTACAAATATAGTTGGGTAATTTAGAAATGCAAAAACTAACAGTTGTGCTATGCACATGTGAATGTAAAAGGAAAGTAACAAGCTCCAATTCCACACAAGTTAGAAAATGGTCAATGTCTTAATATGTTATTGCCAAATCATCTCATTATATATTAGTTCACAAATTCTGAAAGTACTCAGATCTAGTCACAGAATTACAGTTTAGATTCAATCAGAGACGAGAATTCGAATTTAAAGATAATCCAAAGTGCTTTCAAGAAAAATTACTCAAAAGTTCATTAAGACTTGTTACATATAGAGGCCGAAATAACATCACCTATATAGTAATTGCCTAGTAACATATACGTAGATGAACTGTAACATGGATAGTAACAAATATATTTGAAAGATGTTGAATTCTTGTATGTTGAAAAGATGACACCATTTGTCCTTTTAAATAGGTTCAACAATTATTAAGGCAACTGATGAGAAAAAATGTTGTACCAAAATTTAATATTTAAGTAAGGTTCAGAAAGGTGTGATCATATCTTAACTCATGCTATATTACTTGAAAATTTTAAGGCAAAAGTGCAAGCTGAATGAAAACAAAAGTTGTAAAACCAGTAAACCACTACAAAAGCTGCGGTTGCCTCGCATATAAACATAATAAATCTATTGTCCTAGAGCAGCTGTCACAATTAGTCACAAGTACCACTTAGCAACCAGTGTTCACCAAGGCGCTAGACGCTAGTCATGCAGCACACCGGTGCTGTTGTGGCATGGACCACAGCAGTGGGTAGTCACTACCCTTCCTCCACAAAGGACACAAGAAAAGGGAGAGCTGGAGACCACTACTTATGTGAGAGAGAGCTAGTGAGGAAAATGAGTGAGCCTGCCCCTCCCTCATACCCCCTGGGGCTATATATACATGGATGGGGCAGGATGAGAATTGCTTATCCTGCCCCTCAATAATTACAAAGTGTGAGAGTACATTGGTACATTCCTTTGTACATACAACACTATGCTATTATGTTTACTCTAAGGCCTACTAGGCAATCCCAACAGCCTGAGGGGTTGAGCACCCCCACAACAAGTGCCCACCGCCTAATCGCGACCTAGGTGGCCGCCTAGGAGGGAAAATCGGCTAGGCAGGCAAGGTGGGAGGGTGGCGCCTAGGCGCCGCATAGACCCATTCTTAGAACTCTGTAAGCAACATATAGTATCTATTTACCTAAAACAAGTTAAAACAAACATAACCTGTGCATAATGCTCTGAAGTTCTCAGCTGTCCGGGGAGCAACATCAGCGAACAACTGCAAGGAAAAGGCAATTTTGCACTGTTATACAGATTATATACAGATCAAGCCAATTAACACCATCTTCAGACTTGATAACGAACAAGAAGGACACAAGTAGAGTTGCTGATCTCATATATACGACCCATATCTGCATGTCAACTTAAATGGATAATAGAAACAGCATGTAAGAAGAAAAAAAGGTGCACCTCAAAAATCATTCTTTCATCAGGTTCATCGCCTATTGATACATCCAGAAAGACAATTGGGTTCTTCCTTCTTGCCATCTTCTCAAAGGCCAGAGTCCAGGAGCCAATAGCTGTTTTACACTGAATAAAATGGAAAGCAATAGATAAATTTAGCAAACGGTACCAAAAAAAATAAACAGATGAGCACAACATTACTTCACTCATCCCAATTCGATTTTACATACAGAATACCATATATAACCAAATCATATTCAGAGCATGCAAATATCTGTTAGTGTGAAAACTATCCCTTTTAAAAATTGACATAATATAGAATAGGTTTCCCTCTTCAAATGGAATAACTTCAAATTTGCATGCATTCATAGAATCCAATAGCTTTTCAAAACTCTCCTTTCTCTACTAATTTTACAATGTATAAATGCAATTCCTTGCATTGCCTTTTCTATCTGAACTGCCCCAGCCCTAATCAGCAACCATTGTATTGTTCGAACTACCATAAAACCACTGCAACACAAGCGCAACCAAGATACAAAGTAACAGGACCACGCAAAATCATCCATCCAGCAACCCCCTGCCTGTGTATTAATTACATAATTAAAAAAAAACTAGCTACAACAAGTGTCCTAACTTCCACACGTCTATTCCACCACAAACCAAATCACTCGGAGCCAACACTACCATGTTTAATCATGCAAAACTCATCGAAAGTGTCACACCAGGGATCCAAGCGCCCATTAAGCTACTAATAGAGCCTATAGCACGAGCCTAACACCACCCGGACCCAGATCAAGTGCCATGCTCCGCCACAACCCTAAAAAAACCCCCAAAACCCTACCGCACCGCAAACCCCAAACCCTAGACCCACACCCCATCTAATCCCGCAACCAAAACAAACCGACCGACCAAACAGATTGAAACGCCAAACGAGCACAATTCCGCCGCGCCGCGCGATCCGGCCATGCCGAGACGGATACGCCCAGGGATGAGAGCACGAACCGTGGGAAGATTCAGGAGGGTCAGCTGCGCCGGGATCTCCGCGCCGGAGGTTTCGATCGATCGTATCGCAGCGGAGGTTTTGCTGGGGTTTGGGAGTTGCTCGGCTCGGAGGAGCGCAGCCGCAACGCCGCAGCGGCAGCTCCACGCGGCCGCACAAGCGGAGTGAGGCGGGGGATAGGAGAGCGGAGGAACGCAGCGGCCAAGTATTAACCTAGCCCCGCGTTTCGCGCGGGGTAAGTACGGTTTTGCCCCGAGATGTAATTGCTACGTGCACTGGGCGTGGGCTCGAGAGGAGTGGGGCCCAGTTGCAGTGGCCAGATGGTGCGGGTTCCGGGGGCGGGTAGGGGACTGGGGCGGTTCGAGATCTCTCGTCGGGGGTCAGGTGAGGTGCACGTGAGTGACTGGGTAATGGGCCGTCAAGTAGCCTGATGGACATCCGCCGCGCAAGCTGCCAAGCAGGCCCAACTGGGCTTCCCACCTCCCTAGTATCGTGAACGGTTGGTTTTCATTTTTGAGAAAAATTAGAAACGGTTTACCAGATATATCGTCCCTCCTCTCTCTCTCTCACGCTCCTTCTCACTCTCACCGCTTCTATCTCTCTTGCATGCTCCTGTCCACTGCTCCCTCCCCCTCTCTCTCTCGCTCGCTCTCACACAACGTCCGACAGGAGGCATCGCTACCGACAACGGGTTTACCATGCCCCTGGTTGTAGAGGGAGGCGATGGGTGGCAGTAGAGTGAGGCACGTTAAGACGACACACTGAATATTAGGTTGGGCAGGATGGGGGCAACGGAAGAGAGGAGACGACAGCGCAGCGAGCGAGGCGACAAGGTTACCGCTGGTCGTCAGGAGAGGAGGGGGAGGAAGGAGAGCAGTGAGGGTAGAAGCAGTGGGAGATGGCTATACCATCAAAGGAGCTTCTGAAGATATAGCGTGGTGTAGATGCTTTCTTTTATTTTTCTTTCGTTTCTTTTCATTGGCTACCTTTGTAGCTTACACTACTACAAACAATGATATACTAAACGTCTCATCATAGATGATTCCTTATAATTTGTCGGTATTATAATTATCGTAGATGGTTTTACAAGCGTGACCGTCTATGTTGCTAGCCATGCCTAGAACCATCTGTGATACATAATTATCACAAACGGTTTGTGGTTGGAATCGTCTGTGCATTATCACAGACGATTCGGATTAAAAACAGTTTGTGGAGTCTATATTTATCATAGATGGTTTTTAATACGAACCATTTGTGATAATTCACATATGGTTCTTAACAAAAAAACCACTTGTGATAATTACGTATCACAAACGGCTTGTGATTGGAAGTGTTTGTGATATGTATTGTGTTACTAAATACCCGGCCCATCCCAACAGATATGCGGTGAGCTATAGCTTGAATGTGGCTAGCTTTGGAGCGTTCGGTGAAAGCATACCGCCGATTTGCATGTGTGCTTGTAAATCTATTTGTTCTTCGAGATCGAAAGTTAGTATTTTGCTTCGAATAATATGTGTTATAATCAAAAGAGATGATAGCTAAATCTAGCTCGGTAGTTTGCACTAATTTAAAAATGGGTCTCACTACTACTAGTCTACTTCAATATATTCTTGCTTGATATATATTATTTTATAAATAGTACATAACTAGCTACTTTAGATGGACAGTTTAAGATGAATGACAATTATGTATAAGTGTAATGGCTAGCTAGCTATCGAAACATTAATCTAATTTAACACTAATTTGTTACATGCATAGTGTAGATAGACTAAAACTGGATGTATGTTGAGAACCGTGTGAGTGAAGAGTATATTAAAGGCATGTCTACTTTTAGAAGAATTGCGTGTTGAAGAAGGGAATGAAATTTATATATTATCTATGCATTGATTGCGATAATCTGAGTATGTTTTACCAACTCAGTGCAGATCGAAACACACTTGATTTGAAGGATTTCAAAAAGGGTATACATGTTAGACCACTCATAGTAAAGAGCAGATTATACAGAAAGATAGTAACATTGTCGAGGGAGACAATGATATACTGGATGTGGATTGTGCTTTCGATAAGGATAGATCGCACGATGACAATCTGGATCAGGTGATATGCGATGCACAAGAGAACTATGGTGAAAGAGAGTTTAGAAAATTCAAGAACTTGATGGAGGACTCGGAGAAACTTTTATTCTTAAGCTGCAAGCCAGAATACATAAGGTTATCTTCCGTGCTTGAATTACTGAAATTGAAGGCAAGCAATAGTTGATCCGACAAGAGTTTCATGACATTGTTAGGTCTCCTAGCGGACAACCTTCTGAAAGAAAACGTGTTTTCCAAAACCCCCTACCAAACCAAGAAGGTTCTTTGCCCATTGGGAATAGAAGTAGAAAGAATACATGCATGTTCGAACGATTATATCCTCTACCGTAAAGAGTATGCAAACATGCATGTATGTCCAGTGTGCAAAGCATCCTAATGCAAGTATAAGAATCACTTCGATGATGATGAGGGCATCGAGGTGAAGCAACGACCTTCTACTAAGGTGTTATAGTATCTACTTGTAATTCTCCATTTAAAGCATTCATTTGCGAACCGAAAGGAGGCAAGATTGTTGTGTTAGCACTCGAAGAAGCGTAAGAAAGATGGAAGCTAAGACACCCTATTGATTATGTCTAGTGGAGAAAGTTTGATATGAGCTTTGAAGACTTCGCTGCGGAACTAAGAAATATAAGGTTTCGGTTGAGTACAGATGGAATAAATTCTTTTGGTAACATGAACAACTAACATACCACCTAGCCCGTGAATCTATGTATGTACAACCTTCCTCCTTGGTTGTATATGAAGTGGAAGTATATTTTGATGTCAATACTTATCCAAGGGTCAAATCAACCTAGGAACGATATTGATGTGTACCTAGCACCATATATGAAAGGTCTTGTGACACTGTGGAATGAAGAGGTATAGGTATGGGATGTAAACAAACAAAAGAACTTCACTCTATGCACCATATTGTTCTACACCATCGATGATTTTTCTGTCCTTGGTAACTGTTTGATGAGTTTTTGGTGCAAATATGTCAAGTCAAGGCAAATAAGGAGATATATGTTTGGTAAGAGAACTTTGATATAATCGAGTCATGAAATGGCACGTGAAAAAATCACAAAGTAGTCAACACGTCGCACCTTGTGTGGCTGTGCGCCACCAACTGATCACTAAGCATATGTGTCAAGATCAGCTCCTAAGTTCATGGGTCTTCGACCACATTAGGTCGACCACGCTATGTCAGCCATGTTGCTATGATCATGGCTTTTCAACCACGGTGCTATGACCGGTTCACTGTAGTTATGACCAGTTTGCTACACTTCTTGACCCACGATTGCAATTGAGTCTTCGGAATCTCCAACTGCACGTTGACTCCAGGGCCTTCAGCTCCAAAACAGCACTCGGACACACCGAGTGCTTGACACAACTATACACATGAGAACTATCAACAATAAGATCAATTCCAATAGTTGATACACGCACAGCGTCGCGTGCTGCAAACCAGTGGTAGCTTATGCACTAAGAAGGAAAGAAAAGATTGGCTCCGAGTGAACCATATTTGCAAGGGAAGACGATTGCACCATATCTCGATTTATGAAAGTATTTCTCGGTAAATATTTTCTGATATGGAAAGCACAGGTTTAGAATGAAAGAATCGGCAATCGGATCAGGATCTTGATCCCAGAAATCAGAGGTTGATTTGCACCGCATGAGGGCCGTGTACATTGCTGGCGGCCCTTGCTCGTGCCTATAAAAGGGAGACCCAGCAGACAATAGAAGGATGGGATAGAGGGGGGACGGATGAACTGAGCTAGCTTGCATGCCGATAGACGGCGGCAATAGCGGGAGTGTTGCCAATGCTTGTGGTCGCTGCTGGTGATGCCATCAAGGAAGTGCTTTCGAGCTCACCGTTGGGCAGCCTATGGCCACAACGACGAGGCTGGAAAGATCACCATCATCTCATTAGGCTTGAAGCATGAAGTCCTCCCACTCTTGCATGTGGTGCGTGCCTCAGCCAAGTTGTATGACCGCGACGATCTGTCATGTACTAGGTTTGTCCTGCTTGTACCTTTGATCTGATGATAGCTCCACAAGGCGAGGTAGATGGCGCTACTCGTAAGTCCTTCTCATCGCCTAGGACATATGACGTCACCAACTGCCGCTCCAATCTAATGAGGAAGGTCTACCCTCATGATCTTGGCATTTTTCCTACTGTGTGCCCTTACTGCATTGAAATTGTCCTAGTCGCTCGCTGAACTTGGTCGCCTACGGCCACCTCCTGTACTCAGGCTACTCCAACCGTCTTTGGCGCTCAAATGCTTTCAATTGCCTACGATACTCAGGCGCTTATGACCGCCTGCGATACTCATGTGTCTCCGACTGTCTATGATACTTGAGCATCATCGACTACCTTTGATACTCAGACGCCTCTGACCTCTTGTCGAAGTTGAGCACCTCTGACCACTTTTCAAATAGGGGTGCTTTTGACCGCTTATCGAAGTTGAGCACCTCCGACTTCTTGTCAAAGACGGACGCCTCTGACCTCTTGTCGAAGTTGAGCACCTCCGACCTCTTGTCAAAGACGGACGCCTCCGACTGCCTGCCGAAGTTGTACGCCTCCGGCCATTTTTCAAACTAAGACGCCTCTAACCGCTTGCTGAAGTCGAACACCTCTGACTGCTTGTCGAACTTGGATGCCTCGTACACAAGCGCCTCTAACGGCTTCTTGGACTTGGACGCCTCCAGTTGTTTGTCGTACACAAGTGCCACTGACCACTTGTCGAAGTTAGACGCCTTCAACCATTTCTCGTACTCGAATGACTCCGACCGCTTGTCATACTCAAGCATCACTGACTGCCAGCTGTACTTGGGTGTCACTTACCGCATTTGATACTAGGTTGTCTATGACCACCTTTGGCGCTCAAACGCTTTCGACCGCCTCCGATACTCAAGAGTTTTCGACTGTCTTTGGGACAGGCGCTTTCAACCGCCTCCGATACTAAAAACTTCTTCGATCGCCTTCTAGGATTGGTACCTTATGACCATCTGTTATACTCCGGCGTCACCGATGGCTTTGATACTCGGTCACCTACGACCGCCTCCTGTGCTCGGTCACTTACGACCACCTTCTATGATTGGTCACTTACAACCGTCAGATGTACTCAAACGTCACCGACCACTGTCGATACTCGATTGTGTACGACCACTTTCAATACTAGGGTGCCATCGACCACCCACAACACTTAGACGTCATCGACCACCCACTGGGCCTAGACGTCTACGACCGCTTTCAACACCCAGCGCCATTGACCGCCCACAGTACTCGGATGTCACTGACCATTTGCTACACTCAGGTGCCATCAACCGCCCATAGTACTCGGTCGCCATCAACCACCCACTGTACTCAGGCATCGTCAACCTCCTTTGATGCCATCAACAGTCCACAATACCTGGACATCATCAACCATCCACCGTACTCGGTCGCTTACGACTACCTGCTGTGCTAGGTCACTTACGACCACCGGCTGCACCTGGACGTCATCAACCACCTGCTGTGCTCGGGTGTCATCGACATCATTCGATATTTGGTCGAATACGACAGCCAGCCATACTCAGACGTCACCAACCGCCTTTGATACTCGGTCGTCTTCGATCGTATGCTGTACTCGAACGTCACCAACTGCCTTGGATACGTGGACGCTCCAGATTGTGTCTGACATCCTTTGCAAGGGACCGCTACTGACTTATGGGCCGAAAAGGAGTTTTTGGCTCATGGCCAAATACACATGAACCTACAGGGTCACACACTTAATGGGCTGAAACGATTAGGGGTTGGATGATAGTTTCTGAGTGAGATTTGATCTCTACTCGTATCGGATATGGATCTGATTAGAGGCTATATAAGGAGAGGTGTGGGGGCTGAGGAAAGTATCCCGAGCACACACCCGTCGAAACCCTAGCCGCCACCTCCCATATCCCTTGCCGTGCATGCTGGTGCTAGCACATCGACGCACAATGCTCCATCCCTGGACGTGTGGACTTCAGTAGAGACACTGTTGTGACTACGGCGCTGATCGAGACAATCACGAGGAGGAAAAGTTTGCACGGAAGACGTTTGACTACTACCGCTACACCGATGCGCTCCTCGTTGAATCGGCTGCTTCAACCCTACTTCCACTGCACTGCGCGTCTAGTGGTAATGATCCATGATCTCTTACTTATATGGCTTCCTGGTTTACACGGTAGAAATTTTTTTGATCTGTGCTAGTGTAGTCCACTCGTATCCCAACACAATGGAGCTGGAGATTGGAGGTATAGATGGTCATCTTAGATGACATCTACTCTTATTTATCGAGTTACATGCATCAACTAGTTAATCCAAAGGCCTAAGATAATAAGCTTCAATGCTTTCTCTCACATAATAGGCTCTCTCAAATCTAAGATGTAGAATAAAAGTAGGCTACAATTATTTTTTTTAATTGCAGAAGTTGAGTCTTAACTCAGGACCTTTTGGCTCTGATAACATATTAAGTTGCACGCATCAATCTACTCATAGAAAGTCTAAGATGATAAAATAAACGGATAATTCCCTTATATATCAACATTGTTGAAAATCCATAGAGCCAAGAAAGCAATAGTAAGATAAGAGGGTAAGTGCCAATTTATACCATTAAGGAAAGAGGATGAGGCTATGAATGCGGTTTGAAAGAATGCAAAAACAAACAATATACTAAGTACGATTTCTTGCTAGAATTGAATAACTAATGTTGTTGACAGTACGGTCGTTACAAGTGCGTCGATATGCAAAGAAAAAACTTCACAAAAAATATTCTTTCAATAAACTTGTGGTGCATGTATTTTGTAATGACTTCAACCAAGGAATCCTCACTACTACAAAAAAAAGGCTTATATTAGATGTCTCATCACAGACGGTTTATCAAAATTGTCAGTGTTAAATGTAATCACAGACAATTTAGGTTTAGAGATCGTCTGTGTTAGAACTTTGCTATTTTATCTTTTGAGACTAGCTATTTTACATTGCATCGATATATACATATATTGTATTCGATAATTATGTATCACAGATGGTTTGTGGTTCAAACTGTCTATGATAATTATGTATCATAGATGGTTTGTGGTTTAAACCATTTATGATAATTATGTGTCCCTAATCGCTGGGCCCGTCAATCCTCCTCAACCCGATCCCAGCCAATAGAAACCCACCAACCCTAACCCAACGAATTGTAGCTCCACCTCTTTGTCCCCACACCCATTCCGCCAAAAAATTTCCCACTCCCGCCTCTCCCTCCCCTATACATACTCACCCAAACCCATCCTCTACCGCGCTCAAAATCTCTCTAGCCTCCTCACCGTCTTTCTCCTCGACCCCGACCCTAATGGCCCTTACGAAGTAGATGGCACGTAAGTCTAGGGCAGCAAGGCATCACAAAAGCAGTTAGCTACCAAGGTGACGCTCAAGTCAGCGTCAACGACGGCGAGCGTCAAGGACATCCAGCTCGCGCGCTGCATTATGGGCGAGAGGGCCTAGGCATACAGGCCTTGTCGGTGCGGTTGTACTTCTACTGTCTGCTAAGATCTCTACTTCTTCTATGCTCTTACCATACTTTAGTGTTGGGTTTGTAGGATTAGGAGATGTGTTCTTACCATGTTTTTACTGTGTTAGATGGGTAACCTGCTCGTTACCTTGTTATGCTATAATGGTGGATTCTAATCTTAATACAAATGGAATGTGCTATTGTATTTGCTTGTTTTCAAAAGGCATAGCTAATATTTCTGGAGGCTAGACAAAAAATATAGAAAAAAATTTAGGTACAGAATGAACTATCACAGAAGGTTTTGTGGTATAAACCGTCTATGAAGGACTATCACAGACGGTTCA
The DNA here is from genome assembly GCA_017311315.1 of Dendrocalamus latiflorus. Taxonomy (NCBI): domain Eukaryota; kingdom Viridiplantae; phylum Streptophyta; class Magnoliopsida; order Poales; family Poaceae; genus Dendrocalamus; species Dendrocalamus latiflorus. The sequence continues at coordinate 43,861,717 of CM029609.1, forward strand.
AACAAAAAACAATCTGTGATACTCGCACATCACAAACGGTTCTATCTACCATCCGTCTGTGATGCAAAAGTATCACAGACGGCTCTATATACCAACCATCTGTGATACTCGTCCATCACAGACGGTTGGTAGCTAGAACCGTCTGTGATGTGTGAGTATCATAGATGGTTTTTGGTTCAAGCCATCTGTAATAGTGTTCTTTACAGACAGTTCTAGTTACAAACTATCTGTATTGTATTTATCACAGACGGCTCGTAAATCGCCCGTGATAACCTCCAATTATCACTGACCCATAAATTCGGATGGCATAGAAAATTGTCTGTAATGACAGTTCCGAACTGTCTGTGATAACTCTTTTTGTAGTAGTGCCTTATTTTTCATGAGTTCGAAAAGAATTCATGTTTGAAAATACTAGTTAATTTAGGCCTTAATTATGCAAAATCACTTTAATTTACTCTTCCGTATATAAACTCAGTTTTAGCTAAAGAAAATTTTAAAATCACCTATTCACCCCCCTCTAGTCGACCTCCTCGACCTTACTCATGTCTTATCCAACTCCAGACTCACATTGCTCAAAGGATAAATCTGCTTCCAACCATCAAATATGGAGAGCTTTTTGAGAAGATTCTCTATCCATTAATGATGCCTTGGAGCATCTAACAGTACAAGACTTAATTTGCATTTCCCAAGAGTAGTGGTAACCGATTCCAATATTCATGATTGCTACATTTTTACAGTGCCCAAGAGATAAAATCGAAGTGTCTAGCAACCAAAAGGAGTAAATACAACAAGGAAATAAAATATGTATGATTGTATGTAATTATGTAGATACCTTTAGGTGATCCTAGGGCCATCATTGGATGCCCTAAAAATCGAAGTGCCTAGCAACCAAAAGGAGTAAATGTAATGACGAAATAAAACATGTAGAACTATATGTAATTATGTAGATACCTTTGGGCGATCCTAGGACCATCATTAGATGCCCCAAATCCTGAACTAGGCCAATTTGGATTTTTCATAATTGAGCTGTCAGAAGATTATAATTGATTGAATAACAAGAGTCAGTTTCGTAAATCATGATCACAAACTGGTGGTCGTGCATATACTTTGTCCTCCATGTATTGACGATATGGAAGTAGGAAACAAAATAGTATATATGTTCATGTGGTCAAAATTCTAATTGCAAATAAGAACACACCAAGAATGAACAAGCTAATAAGAACACCCCTGATGCTATGCTGCTCCAAATCATTTCTTTCAAAGATTAGTAGGATTGAATTTCATCTGAGTGGAAGAATCCTCACCTAGAGCACGATTCTTGTATCTACCATGGTACTGGTAATCATCATACCCACCTAAGGTCATCATCATACCCACCTATGTATCCACCATGCTCACAACCATCTCATACCTGCACAACGCAAACACCCAAAACACATGACACAGTCTCGAAAACTAACCACCCATCTAGTACAAAACTCGATCAATGACTGGGTGGAACCCCTCGTCTCCTTACGTCATGTCCATACTAGGGTGGGCTCTCGCTGCCTCCCAGCAGTCATACCCATCATCCTGTCATGACCTCTTGAACAGGGGAGATGAGGACCTCCTATGCCAAGTGTCAGCCGCAACGGTAGTGGTGGTCGCAGTATCGCTCGGGGTGCGAAGAGCCGAGCGGTGGGAGGGAGGATGGTGACGATTGTGGATAGAAGGGGGCTGCCGAGGGGTGTGGTGGCAGGGCGTCAACTAGTTGTTAGGGATGTAGAGGTTGGCGAGAGGAGCCATTGAAGGTAGTGAGGTCGGACGTTGGCACGGTGCACACTTAGGGACATTGTAGTGGAGGAAGAGCGAGGGAAGTGGGGATTGGGGAAGAAATAAGAATTGGGGAGGGAGATCGAGGGTGGGGGTTGTTTGGGAATTGGTAGGAGGGCTTCTTGTGACTCCAGGAACTGACAGAGCAGGCCCATTTGTCGTTGCAAAGGCATTATCCTCCTGTTGCGTACTAAGCGATCAGTGCGAGGGGAGGGGTGACGTGAACAAAGAAAAATAGACCTACAACCTCCGACTCACATTTTTAAGTAGTACAAACAAGCACACCAGACATAGAGACACTTCAAGATCGGCCCGCCTAGCCAATCCGTTGCAGATAGGAGTGTGAGTGGTTCAGCTTGATCCAATGGGCCACCGAACTGGCCCAAAAATTATGGAGTATGGGCCACAAGTTCGGCCCAATAAAAAACTGGGTTCAATGGGCTCTAAACCAAATGGTTCCTAGGTTCGAGTGTATCAAATAAAAAAAGCCCATTCATGCATTAGCTACTGGTCTCTCTTCTCTATCTCTGAGTATCTCCCATGGCACACCACCGACTGCCACATGCCCATACGCCTCGTCCTCACCGTCTCCCTCCTTTTCACATTCATGTTCCTCTTGCTCACCCTCTCCACGCGCCTCCTCTACCACCATTGACTCCTCCTGCGTCGTTGGCAATGGGCGACCACCACCCCGCTGCCCCACGATGACAGGCTCGATGATGGGGATGAGGAAGCTGGGGGCAGTGGAGGAGAGGTGCACCACGTGTGGTACATCCGCACGGTGGTCCTCGACGAGGCCACCATCACATCCATTGCCACCATGGAGTATCATAGGGGCGTGGGGGTAGGGAGGGGACTGCGCGGTGTGCCTCGACCAGTTCTGTGAAGGCGAGCTAGTTCGCCTCCTCCCATGCTGCGCGCACCCATTCCATGCGCCCTACATCGACACTTGGTTCCATTAGCATGTAAACTGTTGGCTCTGCCACTCCCCCATCATCGTTCCCTCCGATCTCCCCACAAAGCTGACAGCAAAGTCATTGTTGGACAGGTCGAGGAACTGCAAGGCTGAGCAGCCATAAAGCACCATGGGGAACTCTCCGGTGAGGTTGTTGTAAGAGAGGTCTAGGTACATCAGGTTCTTGAGGCTGCAAATGGAGGCTGGGATTGGTTTGGCTATTTGGAAGTTTTGGAAGGAGAGGGCAATGACTTGGCCACTATTGTCGCAGGTAACACTAGTCCAGTTATTGGTGCTCCATGAGCTGGGTGCAGCTGGGTCGCCCCATTCTCTCTTGATGGTTAGGAGTGTGTTAAGCTCGACGGTGTTTGGCTTTGTTGTTGATTGGGAGCTGGAATTGCAAGTGAGCAATAGTAGGAGGAAGAGGTGGAGGAGATGATTGTGTTGGAACTAATCTTGTTGTTGATAGTAGTCGGTGCTCGAGTCATGTATAGTCGGTGTTCGAGTACTGTGTGGTCAGTGCTCGAGTACCGTATTGTAGTCATGTGTAGTCAGTCTTCGAGTACTATGTGGTCGATGCTCAAGTACTGGATAATCATAGTAGAGTACTTATCTGTCGAGTACTGTGTAGTCGAAGATCCCGAAGTCGGAGAGCAGTCAGAGACTTCGGAGTAGAGTACTCGTGTGCCGAGTACTAAGTAGTCATGTGTCGAGTACTAGGCGGTCGTGTATCGAGTACTCATGTGTCGAGTACTAGGCAGTCGTGTATCGAGTACTTGTGTGTCGAGTACTTGGTAGTCGAAGTCAAGTACTCGTGTGTCGAGTACTTGGTGGTCACAATCATGAGTCGATCTATGCAGTGATTGTAGCTATAGTGGTCGTAGCTGCAGTGGTCGTAGCTATAGTAGTCACAGGTCAGTAGTCATAGCTACAGTACCCAGTCGGAGTTGCGGCCGAGAAGTCGTAGTCAAAGTACTCGTAAGTTAAGTAGCAGCCGTGGTCGAAGAGCCATGGTCAAAGACACTGTGGCCAAAGAGCCATAGTCGAAGACACCGTGGTCGAAAAGCCGTCGAAGAGGCACAGTGTTCGTGAGTTGTCACTGTGGGTCAGAGTAACGGCTGAGTAAATAAGTTAGAAGAGTACTGGCTGCATGCAACAGAAGCATTAGTAGCTGTATTTTTCTGTGTTACAGTTAGTATTTACTGGTGGTAACGCACCATCAAAGACTTGTAACTGATTTGTTGTATTCAATAGTATAAATAAGAAAAGGAAATTGAAAAATTGTATGGCATTATGCAGCGAAAAAACTCTATGTGTTTGAGTTGATCGCAAGAACTTTTTGTGTCTGAGTTACTCGAAAGTGTTCGTGTGTGTTGCGTCCGCTGAGAGTGTGCATTTTGATCCGTCTGGGCCAACAATTGGTATTAGAGCCTTGGTGTTCTTCGTGAGTCGGAGAAGAAGAGCCTTGTGTTCATCGTGAGTCAGAGAAGAGGAAGCCTTGGTGTTCTCCATGTGTTGGAGGAGAAGTCTTGGTGTTCCCGTGAGTCAGAGAAGATGGCAAGAGAAGGAAGGAGTTTGTCTCCGACCACTTTGCGAGGTGCCGTTGTGCGAGGCCTGCTACGAGGTGGTCTGTCCACTTCGCGGGAGGTGGAGAGGAAGAGCACAGTGACGTTGTCATACCGTAGCTCACCCGCACCAACTACATGATTTGGGCAATGAAGAGGTGAGTCACTCTTCAAGTTCAGAACATGTGGGAAGCAGTCGAACCTAGTGCTGCGGAGTACCAGAAGGACTGGTTGGCATTGTACGCCATATACCAGTCAATGCCGAAGCACGTCATGTCTTCCCTCGCCGGGAAAGACACCACGAAGTCGGCATAGGAGGCAATCAAGACGACGCACATGGGGCACGAGCGTGTGCGCGAAGCTAAGCTCCAGACCCTCAAGAGAGACTTCGATGGGCTAAAGATGGAGGAAGGAGAGTTTGTTGAAGACTTCGCCAGTCAGGTGACATCAGTCATCACAAGCATTCGTGCGTTGGGCGATAACACGGTGGATGAAATTGCCGTTGTTCGTGGGTTTCTTCATGCTGCCCCAGCGTGCTATATGCAACTCGTCACCTCGATCGAGCAATGCATGGACTTGAAGACCCTCACTATCGAAGATCTTGTTGGGCGATACAAAGCCTACAACAAACATGTCCGAATCAGTTTCGACGATGGGAATGAGATAGAGAATTTGTTGCTCACGCGCACTCACGTGCACGCAGTGGAAGACCCTCAACAAGGAGAAGATAGGAGGGTCGGGCAGTGGCGCGAAGAAGAACCGTGATCGTGGCGGTGGCCGCATCAAAAGAGGTGATGGTCGTAGAGATGACCATGATGACGACGAGGACGATAGCGACTCCAACACCAGTGAGCACAAGTTCAATAGGAATAAGGTGAAGTGCTTTAGCTGTGGTTTACGTGGGTATTTTGCCAGTGAGTGTCGCAAACCGAAGAAGGAAGAGGCGCATCTCACGGTGGTGGATGAAGGACTGACGCTTCTTTGAAGATCGGTAAGGAGGTACTCACAAATAAAGACAACAAGATTAGGGGTTGATTGTTAGAACTAATCTTGTTGTTGATAGTGGTCGGTGTTCGAGTACTGTGTGGTCAGTGCTCGAGTACCGTGTTGTAGTCATGTGTAGTCAGTGTTCGAGTACTGTGTGGTCGATGCTCAAATACTGAGTAGTCATGAGCAGAGTACTGTGTAGTTAAAGATCCCGGAGATGGAGAGCAATCGGAGACACCGGAGTAGAGTACTCGTGTGTCAAATACTAGCCAGTCGTGTATCGAGTATTTGTGTGTCGAATACTAAGTAGTCGTGTGTCGAATGCTCATATGTCGAGTATTAGGCAGCCGTGTATCGAGTACTCATGTGTCAAGTACTGGTAGTCGGAGTCAAGTACTCGTGTGTCGAGTATTTGATAGTCGCGGTCGTGAATCAATCTGTGCAGTGATCATAGCTGCAGCAGTCGTAGCTTCAGTGGTCGTAGCTACAATAGTCGTAGGTCGACAATTATAGCTATAGTACTCAGTCAGAGTTCTGGTCGAGAAGCCGTGGTCGAAATACTCGTAAATTGAGTAGCAGCAGTGGTCGAAGTACTCGTAAGTCAAGTAGCAGCCGTGGTCGAAAAGCCATGGTCGAAGACACCGTGGTCGAAAAGCCGTCAAAGAGGCGCAGTGGTCGTGAGTCATCACTGTGGGTCAGAGTAACGGCTGAGTAAATGAGTTAGCAGAGTAGTGGCTGCATGCAACGGAAGCATTAGTAGCTGTATTTTTTCTGTGTTAAAGTTAGTATTTACTGGTGGTAACGCATCATCAAAGATTTGTAACTGATTTGTTGTATTCAATAGTATCAGTAGTATAAATAAGAAGAGAAAATCGAAAAGTTGTACGGCATTACGCAGGGAAAAAACTATATATGTTTGAATTAATCGCAAGAACTCTGTATGTCTGAGCTGCTTGACAGTGTTTGTGTGTGTTGCGTCTGCTGAAAGTGTGTGTTTTGATCCATCTGGGCCAACCGATTGTACATAGCCATTTGAGCCATTATTTTTGTGTCTTCTTTGATGTTCAGAAATGCTTCTGAGTGACCTTAACCAGACAGGTTTGTTATAAGCAGCGGGAATGGAAGGAGATAAAGACGAAAGACCAAAAAACCAGCCAAAGTCTTCGAGGATAAAATTTGCCAGATTGCCAAAAGATACTCTGATGGAACCATATGTTATTGAGCCCTAATATGTGCTTTCTGATCTGATTGGGATTCAAGACTAGCAGCAGGTAAGAGAGAACCATCGTCTGAACTAATACAAGACAGTCGCTTAAAATATATCGGTTTCTATTTTATTTGCCAGATACGGCACATAAGGATAGTTAGTATTGTAACTTCCCTCGTTCAAATGTTCTTGATTCTGTTCCATCGCAAAGTCTTGCGTTCTTTGCATACCTGTCGCCTCTTTTCGGCAGAAAGTGCAGATTATATTCACCGTCTCTTCTTGCCGAAGGGCGAAGGCTCTCGCGTGAAGCTCAGGATTATGCAGTGCAGTCCATGGACTCGCCATTATTTCTCGTGGTTGTGCCTGAAGCTCAGGATGATGCAGTGCAAGTGCAGGTTAATGACAAATTGCCGAATGTTCGAGAGATGAGGTTCTTCAAGGTGGTGGAGGAGGAGGCAGCAGGGACGCCTTCATCCTTTTGTCAGAAAAAAGAGTTGATCCTGAAGATCCAATGGATCATTCGGTTCTTGCTTGCTTAGTCCTGTGGATCTCCAAAGATTTGTGTGGGACAGAAAGGGCAGGGTAGGTTAGGTTCGGTGTAACCATTTCCATCTTTTAGGTCCTGCTCATTTTAGCTTCAGCTTCTTACTTCCGACTTATTTTTTACTATTTCTAAATTTCGTCTTTTTTTATTTTCTGACTTTTTTTAACTTTTTTTGCTGATTCTTTTTTTCTATATTCGTTTGTACTGTCCGTAATAGACTAATCTGTTTTTCTATTTTTAAATTTAATTATACCAAATAAACCATCTTCAACTACAATATAATCTTAGCAAATTATAGTGTAATTTCAACCTATTATAATATAATTTTAACTATAAATCATATGTTTTTCAGCTATAGGCTAGGTTAGGTTCGGTGCAACCCATTCCAACCGTAGTTGCAGAGCTCCATTGCAATTTGTACCGACACATCCGAGATCGGACCGCGAGTTTTTTGCTATTATGGTATCCTCTAAGTTGGGCTTCGCTGAAACGGTACTTATACCGTGGATTTCTCCCAAATAGTACCCTTGTACTTAAGACTTCTCTCAAATAGTATTCTCAGGGATTTTAACTCAAATAATTTGATTTTTGAATTTGTACTCCCCCAATTGACTGAACTGCCCCTCTCATTTTGGAACTCCAAAGAGATTCTCCTCTTAAAATAATTCAGAAGTTAATTCGGACTGGGGAGGGGGGAGCCCAAGAGCCAAGCCGAACGAGCGCACGGAGGCGGCGCACGGCGCGGGGATTGGGTGGGGTTTCGGCGTCGGCGAGCCGCTGACTGATCTGCGGCTAATGGAGCTCGCGCTTGGTGTCCATCAACTTCTCCTCTTAAGCGCATGTCATGAAGTCTTTAGTCTCTATTCTTCTTACCTTGAATCCTTGATTGATCTGTTCCATTGGTGTCTTCAGGAACCTTGGTTGATCAGCATACTAAGTTTTCATGCCATTCTGCTGCTGGTAACCATCATCTCCAGGAGAAACGTAAACTTCCAACTTATCTTATCTGCTGCCTGTTTATGTTTGCATTTTCTAATATGTCCTTCGTATGTTTGTGCAGATCAGTAGTTAATTAAAATAATTTAGAATCTCTTTGGAGTTCCAAAATGAGCAGGAGCAGTTCAGTCAATTGGGGGAGTACAAATTCGAAAATCAAATTATTTGAGTTAAAATCTTTGAGAATACTATTTGAGAGAAGTCTTAAGTACAAGGGTACTATTTGGAAGAAGCCCACGGTATAAGTACCGTTTCAGCGAAACCCAACTTAGAGGGTACCACAATAGCAAAAAAACTCTCGGACCGCACCAGGACTACTGCTAGGCCCAGACGCCCAGTCCAACTCTAGCCGCCCGAGACCGAGCCATGTCCGCCCTGGCCTTGGGCGCCGCCGCCACCTGGCCGGAGGCCGTCGTCCAGTGCCTCCTCTTCCTCCTCGGCGCGGGCATGCTCGTCGCCCTCCACTCCCTCCCCCGTCGCGCTGCCCAACGCCTTCGCCGCGGCGGCGCCGGCGGCGCCGGCGGCTCCTCCGCGGCGCAGTCCAGCCGGCACTTCGCGCGGGGCGCCCAGCTCCTCGCCCGCGCGCGCGCCGCCGCGCCCAAGCCCCCTGGCCCGCTCGCCCGCGCGGCCGTCGCCGAGGCCGACCGCGCCATCGCCCTCGACCCTCGCGACGCCGCGCCGCTCATCCTCAAGGCCCTAGCCCTCGACCTCCAGGGCCTCCGCCTCCCCGCGCTGCGCGCCCTCGACGCCGCCCTCGCCCCGCCGCTCGCGCGCTCCCTCGAGCCGCGGGAGCGCGGGGACGCGCTAGCCAAGCGCGCCGAGATCGCGCTCGCCCTCCACCGCCGCCGCCGCCTCGACCAGGCCGCCGCGGATCTCGCCGAGGCCGTCAGCCTTAGCCCCGAGAACGCCCGCGCCCACGCTCTGCTCGGCGAGTGCTTCGAGAGGAAGGGCCTCGTCGCCGAGGCCCGGGACGCCTTCAAGACCGCCGCGTCCATTGACCCAATACTCGCTGCTGCGCTCGACGGTCTCCATCGGATTGACGGAGGATGCGAAGGCACTGAGATTGAGAGTGATTGACGTAAGCAAACTTACCTGAGAGTGATCTATGTAAGCAAACTTACCTTAATTCTTGTTTTGAAATTGTTCTTGCAAAATATCTAGGGAGGATCATATCTATAGACTAAAGATCACAGGCTATGCACAGAGAACAAAAAAAAAAGACGTTCTTTTGGTACAAAGTAGTGATTTTATGGATGTAGAAGACCCTACGAATTGTATTATGTAAATGAAATTGTGCTTAAACCATTACACGCTGAAATACCGTTATAATACTAAGAATCAATGCTGAGTAATTGAGTTTTGTTATTGCCGATATTGGTTAGTGTTTAATCGATAAATATAAATGCAAATGTTTCTCTTTCTTTTATCAGGAACCCGCTGGTGCGCGAGCATTTGTAACTCTTGTTGTATATTTGGTGTGGAATGAATGATCCCCTTGAGGACGAAAAATGGTAAATGTGTAATGTTGCGTGGCTTTGCTGTAATTGGTTACCTTGAGGATGTGTTTCTTACCTTGGTCCACTGTTGCAGATTAATGGATATGCAATTTTAGTAGAATGGAGATATGATTTATAACTCAACTGTTGACTATGCTGGTGTCGACTATACTTAATTCTTTTTTTCCCCAAATGCTAGCCCAGATTCTACATTGGATGAATACCTGCGAGGTTGCAGACTCATGAATTTAACTTATGTGTTTCTAATATGCCTTGATTCTGTTATTTGAAATTTGTTTTTAGGTTAGTTTGACACCCAACAAAGAGGTGCTTTGCAACAATAGAAGCACTGAGAAAATAGGAAAACATCCCAATCCCATCATAAGGTATTGATACATCTGGTTTCAAGGGCATTTGACTAGCTCAATATGCATTTACTTCTCTGAAAAGTGAACATAATCATGAGAGAGAAAATGGAAGGAAAGAAATGGAAATAATACCACACTTCCAACATCCAAAATCATAAGGATAATAGCCAAGTACTGTAGGAATAACACCATAACTCAGCAACAAACCTCCCAACCAGAAAGGCTGAAACTAATAACTTAGGATACAAGAAGACCGATATAACCCCCTTTAACTGAAGTATTAGTCGCCTGCCAACAAATGGACATCTCAACTGCATTGACTATCTACCGGTTCGAAAAGGCTGTGGCTTATTGGCTTATGTACGGAGTTACAGACTTACAGTAACTCCATTCCAAACGGTGCGTTTTTTACGACGGAGTCTACTAGTCGATTGTAGTACACACTGTATCGACTTCAGTTATACCGACCAAAATTGCATGTGACCGTCTCTCTCTTCATAATCTCTCTTGCGCATAGCTAGAATTCAAAAGCTATAAGTCAGCCCAAAAGAACCTATGCATGATGAATCCATCAGTACTGAAAAACCTGAGCCAGTACTTGAAGCATGTAAACATTTGTGATGTTGCACTTGAAACATCAAACACTAAAACAGTTGCATTATTAAGTATATGATGATATTGACATGTTCCAGCTGAAAGTCTGAAACTTGAGGGTGATCATCTAATCATCATTGAAAATGTTTGTTTGATAATCAGTATAGATTGGGGAAAAGCATGTTATTCATTTATCTAGAGATAGTATCAATACAAAATGAATTTCCCAAGAGAAATATTAACTTGGATTAGTTGCTTCATCGTTTTTTTTCCCATTTGACAAGTTTGACCTGGTATGCCGCCGTGATTTTTTTTATTTGTTGTGATATGCTACATTTATACACAGTGGTATTTTCGCTTCTGCAAGAGCTCAAACAATGATATCGTTGTCATTTTTAGAAGACTAGAATATTGATGATGGTATAATCTACTGTGTATTGTACAAAGGAGAATTTGTTGAAAGACGTTTCTGCAGCACAATCACTCAACCCATCCCTACAACTGTTGGGCAACATTGGATTCTTGGCTGTAATGGATGCCTTTATTTGCATTTTTTTAAACAATGGAGTGTTTATTTTTTCTTCATCCTTATTGTCGCTGTTCACACCTTGAATCATTTGTACATTGTTTGCTCCCCGTTCTCTCATCGCCCGTTCAAACTTCAATCTTCGTTGCAAGGGTGATGCCCTTTGATCCTACTTACATTTCTGTTGGCATGTCCCCATTTTCATCTTATGAGAGAAGAAACTGCTTGCGCTGGGTTATGAGTTATGACCCCCTGGTTTCCACCGCATGAAGCATGCACCCGCCTGTGGCTCCGTTTGGAATGCGCCAGCCTTAGGCCCTCACAGGAAACAGTGCAATTCCCACGGGAAACGGAAAAATTCTTGTGTTCCAAATGGGCCCCTGATCTGGAATCTGCACTGTTATGCTGCATTTCTCAATTCTCATAGTTATTAGCATGTCTCTATGCATCATGTCAGTATTCGACAGGCTTGGCTGTTCATCTCTGTACTACCATGGAAGGTAATCCTTGTCTTGGAATGGATCACTGAAACGCTTCAAAGTGCAAGCAAAGGACAAGCCAGCCAACCAGCCAGCCAATCCATGAAACTCACTCTTGAGTCCTGAGTATAGCACCTGAATCATAGCTGAATCAGGTTGGTGGCATTATGTTAGCACCAGTGTGTTGCTGCTTAACCGTAGTTTACAATTGCAGTGCTGTGTTAGTGAAACACGGCAGATGATGGCATGCTGTCTGGCATCATATCAACTGCTTGCCAATAGTTTAGCGGCTCAGGCCATAAGGGCGTCAGACTGAAACAGTATGTATTCTCACGTCTTGGCACTCGATAGCATCCTTAAGCTGCTGTTTGAACCACGCAAGTTCCAATCAAACTGGAGTCACGATGAAATGTTGGTCAATTTGTTATGGCCTTATTCTTTTGGACTTTTGGGGTGGTTTTTGACTTTGACTTCTCTAAAAACCGAAATAAAACGGGGTGGCTTCTCTAAGTGGTTTTTTGAAACCGATTCTCCAAACGGCTTTTCGAACCCGTCAGCTCGTATGCCATCTGCGTCAACGTCTCTGTTGTTCATTACCATCTTAAAAACACAGCTAAATATCATCAGTTGTAGGTAAAAACCATCAACTGCAGCCTAAAAGAATATATCATGTTTGTACCTTCTACTCATTTCATAGGGTTTTATCCATCTCCATTTTCTCCCATGGACTGACTATAGCCGACTAGGCTGTTGGGTGTAGTGTATACGTTCTGCAGCGAAATCTGGAAGATTTTGTTCCCATGGTACAAGTCCAGTACTGTACAATAGGCATTAGGGTGTTTGTATGAATGGATTTCTTTGGGAATTTTTTGTGCTTAGTTTAAATTTAAGCTAAATCAAGGATTAAAAAACCATATTCAAAGAAGCCCTAAGAGCGCAGTCGATTGGTGCCAAAGATTACCCAATGTGCGTGGTGGCGTGTGTATGCGGGTGCATCATCCTTCAATTTTCAAAAAGGGATCTAGCCAAATTTCCGTGAGCAAAACTCTACATACGACCAAATCTGACAATTTAATCACCAAAGATTTAGCTGCAATTTGGTAGCCAACCAAGCCATTATCGCCGTATCACCAAGATTCATTGCCAACAGTATTCTGGCAAATCTTGTGCTTTTGAAATTTGACCCAAACACGCTTCCCTTCGGCGGAAAATAGATTAAGTCAAGAGAAGCACGAGCATGAGCATTCCAGAATTTTTTTTGAGCCGTATCAGCCCAAGACGAACACCGACTGTGGAACATCCGACGGACGGCCAAGATCACGACGGGACCCTCCGGACCCTCGTGCCCAAACACGTGTACCAGGCATCTACGTAGACATGATCTCTACGGTAAGATAGTCTCACATATAATTATGATCCATATAAATAAAGTCACTATCATGTGTACTATAATTAACTTATAGATCTATTTAAAAAAATATTTCATTTAAAAGCTAGTTAATGTATTTCACTGTAAAAAAACAGCTCTAGAAGATGTAAAAGGGCATGTTCTTTTGTAGCTTTTGGCTTCAGTCTTTTGCTTTTCCACAGTAACTAGATTTTAAACAGGGTGTCTTTTCAAAACGTGGTCTACTAGTTAATTTTAGTACATAATGTACCGAATTCATTTATATCGGCAAAATCCGCATGTGAATTTCAATTACTCTATAATTTCTCATATAAATAAATAAAAATCATAAGCCCCAGTTAAAAGCTATAAGCCACAGCCACAGAAGTATAAGCCCAAAGAGAGGCTCTAAACACCACCCCACCTGTCAGCGAGGCACAGATCACATCACCGGCTGGACACTTGCCCTCCACGAAAGGCACGTCCCGCCCTGTAGCCGCCGACACGTGGGCCCGGGCCCTTTGACCCCCCCCCCCCCCCCCCCCCCCGGGGCGTCGGTGCCGCGCGTGAGTCGTGAGTCGTGACCCCTCGCCAATCCATGATGCATCACGTAATCGAGGCGAATTCACACCCACACGCAAAAGAAAGAAAAAAAAACGAGGATTGGCACACTTAATGTCTCACTGGCACGTGGTACAGCACCCATGTTAATCTCTCCTTAAATCTCCTCCCTTTTCCGCTTAATTTCTCTCGCTTCCTCGATCTCCCGACGAGACTGTTCTGCTCCCATCGTATCGGATCGCGTCGCCGCCGCCTCCCAGTCGCCGGCGTAGGAGCGAGGAGGAGTCGGGGAGAATCCGAGGCCAGGTACGCGTCGCCGCTCCCCTAAGTTGCTACGACGAGATCACGCTTGGTTCGGCCTGTTCCGTTGTTTTGGATTCGATGCTCTGTGCCTGCTGTTTATTTCTGTTTCGTGGAGACGAATCGATCGGTAGAAACGAGATTGGATCGAGAAGTCGGAACCGGATAATACATTGCGCCGCGATTTGGGCCTCTCTCCCAGTCTCCCCTGCCTCTCCTTATCGCTACGTCGAATTTGTCTGTTCGCGCAGTAGGGTTTGGGGCGGGTTTGATGGTGCCCGTACTCAAGATTCGCACCGCCGCTGATCGGTCGACAGCTGTGGCATCTCATTGGAGGTGGGGAGTTGGGACCTGTCGGCTGTCGCCACAAGGAAGTAGGGATGGTTCTTCTGGTATCTATGGGATTTGAGGATTTCTGCATGTCGTTTGGTCATGATAAGGGAAATCTTGTCATTCTCGACGAATAGCAATTACACTCATCTAGCTTGGTAGTAGAGCAAGATTGTGCTAGTTGAGGTCACCCCACTCAGTTGGGCTAAAAAATAGTAGCTTAGTCTGAAAATGCACTGTAGCTGATTGAAATAATGCTGTAGCTGAAGGTGATTTATTTAATGTAATTAAATTTAAAAAATCTAAAAATAAAAAATATGTTAGCTTATCACAGACAACTCAAACGAATACGAAAAAAGAACCAGCAAAAAAGCAAAAAAATTCAAAAAAGATGAAATTTATGAATAGTAAAAAATAAACCAGAAGTTCAAGCTGAAATGAGTGGAGCCTCCTCTTCTTCAAATCAAATATATGCAGTTTCTTTGGTGTATTCTTTTTTTTCCATTCTTGACCCACCCGTGAGTAGAGATGGCAATGGGTACCCGATACCCGAATACCCGACGGGTTTTACCCGATAAAGAGACGGGTATGGAAAATTTTATGTACCCATGGGTACGTTATTGGGCAAAATCCTCTACCCGCCGGGTAGGCGGGTGCGGGTGTGGATATATACTACCCATACCCGCCTACCCGCGGGTAATGAATACCCGCATTAGACAACTAGACATCCCACTCAAATGTTAATTTTATTATCTACTTGTTGTTGATTGTTTATTTGTTTGTCATATGTTGATATGGTCATGTCAAGTATGTTTATGTGATGTACTAATTTTGATCATTAGACGCTTTTGTGCTTGGCATGTATGATTAATGAATGTCTAAATTGATGATATTCTTATGTGTTGAACCGGGTATGCTTGCGGGTACGGGTTACCCGTCGGGTAGTAATACCCGCGCGGGTACGGGTATGGGTAAATTTTCTTACCCGCGTGCGGATACGGGTAACCCGACAGGTAAATTACACCTAGCGGATACGGGTATGGAATGGCAATACCCGATGGGTATTTACCGTTGCCATCTCTACCCGTGAGTGTGGGCTTTGACGGCTAGTGATCTGCTCTGAACTTTTTTAGGTTTTGGGCTTTGGTAGTTCGGCTGGTTTGATTTTGGACCGTTGTCTGTTTGGCTGTGCGTGTTTGGTTCCTAAGATATGAAGTCCTATAATATATTAAACCATGTTTGGCCGCTCCCATATCATAACTGTGCTGTGCACCATTCTGGCGTTATCTACTTGATAAAAAGCTATCTACTGCATAGGCTTTGTTGTCGCAGACGGGCCAACATTAAAATGAAATACTAGTGGGCATTCTTTTGGCTGTGATTTATGATTTAAAATTGTGAATTTTGTTCATGAGAGAGAGTACTGGGAGAAGCACATGTATGCGATTTTGACCGATAAAGCTGAAATAGTTATAGTGTTTACTACAATTAACTTGTAGATCCTGTCTTCAAAAGACATTCCGTTTAAAAGCTTATAAACCATAAATCAGGAGCTAAAAAAGAACAGGTACTGGATCTTTAGTGCAACTCCGTGATGCAAGGCAATGCACCGCTCAAGACTACTCAAGAAAGCAGGTCAGCCAAACTGCCTGGCTAACTTTCACCTTGTCGAGGCCCGATTACGTCATCAAGAAACTACAGGAGTGCAGGTGTGCTTCATCAACACACCACACATGCCATGGAATCTGTTGTCCTCATCACCTCATGCAGTATGCATGCAACCTATATCAATATAATGGAAGTTCATGTGCTCTTAGGTAGAGTGCCCTCATCGTGGGTCATGGCCCATCCGTGTGGCCAACTCATTGCTATGTGGGTCTGGGTGCAGTTCGCGCAAAAGTGAACCATACCGGTGCTTGCGCATTGCTTGGACTTGCATGCCAGCATTGATGAACTCAGCATTTTTGAGAAGGGTGTTCAGAGTAAATAAAAATATTGCTCAAAGAAAAAAGAAAAGGTCCTCAATGGAAAAAAATCAAAGTACATATTATCCCAACCAACAACATCTGAAAATAATATAGAAAAATTACAAAATAATTAAGTAAAATATAATTTTAACTCTACGACCCTTCATGCTATTTTAGAAACAATCATTTCATTGTTCCTTTGAACTACTTTGCTAACTTGTTTAAAATTTTATGCTAACCAATTTAAAAGTTCCGAGAAAATTTTCTTTATTATATTTATGTTAATCTAATCAACACTATCTACAAAGATTTCAAATATACAAACTTCTTCTTTTTTAAGGTTCTACGATCTACATTTCATAAAGTCATAATCATTCAGTGAACTATTTGGGATTTGTCGATTTCGGAATTAGAAGGGAGAATGGGAGACCGAACACAACTCATCTGGAAATGAGACCTTGTCGCAACACTGTGTGTTTCATACATCCCTGCTGGCCACGTTGCCACCCAACTCGCCGCATCACTTTCCTGCCCACCTGCATCACCTCGTGCCCTCACTTCGCTCCTAAAGCGCACTTGTGACCCTGATTTGGGCATTGGTTTGCCTTCTCACCAACTCGCCGTCACCGGTCACCACTGCACGCTGCATGCTCCCTCCCTTTCTTTGGTCATTGCCTCGTGCGGTCATTGTGGGCTTTGCGCCATTGCGACACTACCTCGTGTCTCCAGTTTGGCCGGCTCCCTCACCCTCCACATGCACTCCGCCGCCGCATTGAGAGAGACAGAGAGAGAGATGAGCCAGTTAGGATTAGAACTTGGGTGGCCGGTTGGGGCCTTAGAGAATTTGGGTTTAGGTGGGTGTAGAGGGGGCTTTAATGTGCTGAGAGAGGGAGGTGTGGGTTGGAGTATAACATTGTATGTATAAGGGAATTTACTTGTATACCATCACTCTGTGTAATTGTTGAGGCCCACTCATATATAAAGAGCCCCAAGAGGGCAAGAACGGTGGGCTGGGATCTTTTCCTCGCTAGCTCTCTCACACACGTGTTGGTTTCTAACTCTATCAATTCCGTATTCTCAAGGGAGAAAGGGTATGAACTACGCATTGTTTGGTTCATGCCACAACAAAGTGTGCTCTGCGGAATGGTATCACCATCTTTGGAATCCTAGAGACCAAGATATTACATGCAGTGCAACTATGATTCAATTTCTAGGAACAAGAGCATACTTAAAATCTTAATCTAATGTTTGCAAAAGTGGGGTAAATTGAAATTTTTATGCCTTGGGACAGCATAGGATTGTTTATGACTGTTTGACTAGTATGTGAGCTCCAATCTGGTAGGTGCTGCACGGCATGAAATGTCTTTGAGTTATATCCTGTTCAACTAGCGTATATGTATCTAACAAAGTCTGTATCCGGCACAGACTGTCCGAAGAGAGGATATTAATACATAGAATTGAATTTTAGATTGTAAAATCTGTATTTCATTGGTCACAAGTAATTTTATATATGACGTTTATATAAATCTGAGTTTTGATAAAAAAAAATACATTTAAAAGACATGCATGCTTTCATCATAAACATAACAGATTATCATAGTATATTTTAACTGTTGAAATACATTTTTCCTAAGACCCATTTAGTATCAACGCATGCTTAAATGCATACACAATTGGATACATATCAAAATTTAAATTCATACCCTGCTACAAATAGTCAATACAGATTTGGATTTTCAGTTTACACTTGATAGTTTATTACTTTATGCTTTATACCTAATGCCTTTGCATCTAAAATACAGGTATTTTGAAGCCTAGTCCTGTGTTGGTCCCACCAGTCAAACAAACAGTTAGTAGGAGTATTGCTGGAGACTGTCCGTGTTCTATTAGCAGTCTTAACTCTAGTTTTAGTACGCTTGTTAACACAAAAGGTAAAAGCCTGAGCTGTTCTTCTTGGATGTGCAAAAGCGGAGAATCAAAGCATGTTAGGGGCTATCAAGTGATCTCTTTCTTTGGAGTTTGGTCATGGTCATGCATGGAAGCACTTCCCTAGGAGAGAATCCAAGCTAGCTTTTGCCCCCTCAATTTTTTTCCAACGACTCCATGATTTGTATCTGCTTCTGCTTTCGCTTCACCCAAGAGAATGGAAGGGAAGGGAAGGCATATCATCCTATGGTTTTGAAACCTATATCTCCCATCGTAGCATCTACTACCACCAGTATTAGTACAAGTAAGTATAACACAGTAACATAAGAGAGAGAAAATACATAGATAGAAAGCAAAAAGTAAATCCACTGATGTAAAGCCTCAAGGATGAGCACGAGTAAAGGGGTAAGGGAAACTACACAGGAGATGCAAAACACAACTGAAAATAAAAGGAAGGTGAAAAGAATTCTAAAGAGGGTGGTCAGCGCCACCCTCGAAGACTACTACCCTCTTGATTTCACTATATCTTTATTGAAATTCATGCATTCTCGCAAGTTATGCATCAGCCCCTCTCCATTTGCTTTCTGCCATGAATAATTTTCATCTTGGTGTGTGCATGGATGGTTAATTATAAGATGATGCCATCTTTCTCTGTATTAAAAAAATTCCCTCTCAATGTTTGCTCTTCTAACGAAAAAGATCAAGCTTAGCACTCAAACTTAAGCTCAGCGACCCATTCTCTTGATTTGAAGTGATCCCTTTTCTTTCACTTATCTCCTATCACTGTCGTGATATTGTCTAGCGATATAACTATGGCCCCGTTTGGCACGGCTCCACTTCACAAGTGGAGCTGTTTTTTTTGGCTTCAGCTCCACGAACAGCTCCACCGGTGGAGCTGGAGCTGTTTTGGTAGACTGTTTGGCAAAACAGCTCCACCTGTTTTATCATGCATGGTTGAGAGATGTCAATTGTCCAATATACCCCTGTCTATTTGGCTTGTAGTAACATCAAGAGCTGTATGTTTCTACATGATTTTTCATCCGAGTAAATTTGAATTCAAAAAAATTTAAAATTTAAAATAACACAAAGTATTAGCAACCAATATTTAATGGCGGCGGCGCTCCCTTCACGGTCGAAGACGAAAAGACCGAACAGAGGAACGGGAGAATAGAAGAGCCGGTGGCAGATTGCGTAAATTCACGAAAGTACAAGGGCAGTGGTATGCGGGCCTGCGGATGGAGTCGGGTGGAGCTACTTTTTTCAGCTCCATCTCGTACATATCTTTTGTCTCAGCATGTTTTAAAGGACTCCTTGGGTGGAGCTATTTTGTTTTACCCCGTTTGGCACAAAACGGCTCCAAACAGCTCCAGGAGCCGGTGGTGGAGCTGTGCCAAACGAGGCCTATATGTCAGTATGCTTTTGCATTTAGATTAGACAAAAATGCACACCTCTATCATGGATAGAGGATACTATTTTTAGTACACACGTACAAAGGTGTGTTTTTAGTAGCCCCATATTGTTGATAAGCGAGGAAACACAAGGGGCCCAAAGAGGTGCTTGAATTCCTGAAAGGTTCCGAGGATGTTCCCAGAAAATTCAGCTCAGATTATTGACTGAGAAAAAGTGTAACAAGTATTTGTTTCTCAACTACTTATTTGTTCAAGCTCAAACAGATAACTTTATCATTATATGAACTATATCAGTGATTCCTATTCTCGTCATAAATCTTCTCCCTGCGAGATCTTCTCTCTAAAGAAAAGAAGTTTCTCATTGGTTAGATTTCACTAGTGTTGGTTTTGCCTTATCACTTGCTGACTTGCACATCATGTCATTTCCATGTAGATGTTTACATTGTTGGTAAGTTGATTAAAGCTTTATGCTCCTTCCTCTCCTTGCATCTCGAATATTCACTTGGCGCTATGTGGTCACTATAGCCATGCTTGTTCCTTCTTATCCGAAATTTTAGCTAGTCCATTTGCAATCCATGAAAAAGTCACTTCATTGGAGTTTTGCATGATATATAAGTTTTTCATCTAGATTCTGTTATTTCTTTCTGCCATCTTAGTGATAAAAAATGCTTTAGCCAGTTAATTATGTTTACATCAAACAGTCTCCTAAATTGTTACCAGTATTGAAGGAAAAAAATCTTTTCTGGTTTAAGAAAACTTGTTTTAAGCTATACTGAAGAATGAGATGGTTGAGTTATCGTCTTGGCTGAGATTGCTATAGAAATAGATATAGCCTTGAGCCAATGTGATGGTTGGTTGGAATGGATGCCATGGACTTTTCTCAATTATTGCTAGTAAAAGAAGGCAAAGTTATGTCGAATATCAGGGATGGGAATTGCCTTTTTTTTAGTTGCAAGAATCAATAGTTATATAACAATAAATATAGCATAAGTTCGGAATGATAATCACCATTCTTGACACCTCATAGACCTTTTCTTTTGACACCTCATAGACTTACTCATTTGGATCTATACTCATTTTCTTTAGGATCAAAGAAGTGCTTGTTTTAGGTTTTGCTTCTCTTCTTTCCATATGTTCGCTATAATGCTTGAATTGGTCCTGTGCATGCAGTATTCCATCACACTTGTGTGGATAGCAATGGAGCATCGTTGCCACAATTGCTCAACTCAGTGTGATACTCTGCATTATTAGGCATAATTTTTTTTTCAGAACAGCATAATGATGGATAGCTAATTAGATTTTGCACCCTTTTATTATAGATATGGTTTGTGGTTTTGGAATCAGGTAAAGAAGAGGGTGACACGTTGGCCCTGCCGCCCTGGGAAAATTGGAATGTCAGAAAATTCTGTCACGCAGCAGTAGCCATCGTCAACTCCATGTCTAACCAAATATGTATCTCTTCTTGATGTGAAACTACACATTCGCTGCCCAGAAAAGCTCCTGAAATGTCAGTCTCGGCTATTTATACCACAGATTGGTCCCGATTCTCGTCTCAATTAACCTTGAAGAGTGAAACATTCGAACCACATACAATCAAATCAAAACCTCGAGCGTGGCCTGTACTTCTGATTTTTTGTCTAAAATTGTTCATTTATTTCTTATCAAAGCCTGAAATGTCAGTTAAATACTCAAATTACAATGCTGCCTTTTGTAGCATGTGGCACCGATTTTCCATTCAGGCACGCTTACAGAAAACAAAATGTCGAACCATACATAATACATGTTCCAACCAAGATGATTGCTATTTTCTCCTAAGCACAATAATGCAGAACTTAATTTGACATCTTTTCTTTCCTTCCTAATACCGAGAGTTGTCAGTTGCAACATTATTGGTTCCTCACTCTTTAAGTATGATCCAACACTGTGAATCAGTACATCTGTTACTTGACCTGAAGATGTACAGTCCTTTTCATGTGGAAGTTTGTGAAATGTCAGTTGCAGCAGTTTTGTGGAACTGTTCTCTTATGAGACGAATAGCTTTTGACTCAAGTTGTACTTAAAAGAACAAAAAGAGTTGGATCACTTGAGCACTGATGATTTATTAGAAATTTCCATTCCTGGTTTAAATGCACCCTCCATTCCTGTTTCTTTAAAACATTAAAGAATTCTGATTGTTGACTCAAAGTGTGCCCTGAAAATAGTGGAGAACACTTGTATGATTGTATCAACTATTAGCATTTTTTGTTTGAATGATCATGTCCTGAAATTCCATACAACTCTTGCCAACTTTGATTCTGGATGCATTTCTAATAAAAATATTCTAATCAGTAATCATTGTAACAAAAACTAATGCATGTTAAATTTCCTAAGCACAAGAATGCGCACAAATGCACACATCCCTCCACCCCATGTCTCAAAAGATGTTGCCAAGGCAGGCAGAGACGCAGGGTAAAGGAAGCATTCAAACTCTCCATAATTCTTTTGCCCTTTAATGGCTTTCTCTTCTTTTCTTTTCTTTAACTCCCCTCCTCTTTCTAGTTTTACGTGATTCTCTTGTTCTTCGCGGGCCAAAGTGCATCAAGAATCAAAGGCACAAAGATAGCTCACCCTCGGTTGCAGCATCCCCTCCAAGCGCACTATAAATACCCCTGGACATACGCACCTTGCTGATCACCATATCAGTTCACAACACACTCATCTTAGAGCTCATCAACACTACTGCCGACCTTTTTTCTTTAGGTAATTTAGCTTTCTGTTAAGTGTGTTATTTCATAAACATGTTGGTTGGATTTTTTTTCCTTGACTGCGAAGAGAGACAGGGCATAAAAGAAATAGATGGAAGTTTGGTTCAAGTGTGTTGTTGTTCTTGCTCTTTGTTTGATCGTACCACCTTATCTGACTACATGTGTCCATTTGGCATTGTTTTGATGCAGGCAAGATGAACAGGAAGCCTGGAGACTGGAACTGCAGGGCGTGCCAGCACCTCAACTTCAGCCGCCGGGACCTATGCCAACGCTGCGGTGAGCCGCGTGGTGCCGCTGATCGTGGCAGTGGTGGAGGTGAATACGCCAACTTTGGTGGCCGTGGTGGTTCCTCCTTTGGCGGTGGCTTTGGTGCTGGCTCTGACGTCCGCCCAGGCGACTGGTACTGCTCCTGCGGCGCACACAACTTCGCCAGCCGCTCCAACTGCTTCAAGTGTGCTGCCTTCAAGGAAGAAGCTGCTGTCAACAGTGGTGCTGGTGGTTTTGATGGTGACATGTCACGCATACGGGGCTTTGGCAGCTTCGGCAGCGGTGGTGGTGGCGGCCGTGCCAGCCGCCCTGGTTGGAAGTCCGGCGACTGGATTTGCACCAGGTGCGTGTTACTTAAACACTGTCCTTTCTTTTGGGTACGTTCATGTAGCTAACAAACCAACTATTCGCAGACATAATATACTATAATTTTGCCCAGACCTTATTTTTGAACAAACCGTATATGGTACGGATATTTTTCATGGTTAATTTAGTGGTAGTTGTGGCCTTGTGTACGCTTGTATCTTCTCTGCCATTTCTCCATGCTTCTGGGCTTTCTTCAGAAAAGAAGGTGCGGATCACCGGGGCACGAGACAAAAGAAACAATTGGTTATTATGCTGTATGTCTGCATGCATGAGAATACTAGTAGCTTGTATAGTTTCCCATATGAGAATACTGATGAAATGGCTGTCGCTTTATTTAAAAGTAACTAGATGTAGATGTGCCAAAAGGGTAATCATATGACATATTTACACCATACCGGGTCTATGCAAGGTTTCTCCATGTCTCGCTATGTCATTTTTAGCATCGTGTTCAACTGCAGCAGCCTGTTCCATGCATTTCTAGTTTTGAAGTGGCGTAGTTAACATGTAATTCAGCATAGGTGTATAATTTGCAGTGTCATGTGTCTATGAATTTCACTCTATTAACGCTGTCGTAATTTCTCCGTATGTCTCCAGGTCTGGATGCAACGAGCACAACTTCGCTAGCAGGATGGAATGCTACAGGTGCAATGCACCACGGGACTCCGGTAGTGCTATGACATACGAAAATTACTTGTAAATTATCAAATATTTCCTTTCTTGTCTGATTCATGATCTGAATATGGTGTATGCGTGTTATGCATTTGCAGGCACTGAGGTGTAGGGAGCTGATCATCTCCCGAGGTTTGCAACGCGATGATGAACAGGAGCAGCAAGAGACCACATAAGAAGAAAGTAGAACGCAAAAGAAATCTCCAATGCTATTACTAGTTTTGTCTCTTCCCGTTTTAGATTTGGTTCTCATTACCATTTGGGACCGTCCTCTGATGATCTATGTTTCCCGTTTCATTTCCGTTGCTTTCGGCATGTTTGCTTTTCGAGTCATGTAACCCAAAACGCTTGCTTGAGAAGTATTAACTAGTACTGTTGCTTCTTAATGTTACTGGTTGTTGATTTGTTTCGCCTTTTCAATAATGTTTTATGTGGTGATTGATGCATGTGCCTTATGTCTTTCCGTTATATGATATGACTCGTCTGTATCCACTGCCGAACACGTGCCATGTTCGTTTTGTTCGGAGAAAAGATGTATAACATGTTTTCACATTCATGTGTGAAACAAAACCTTGAATTCGACAAGAGCAATGCTTTAGAGAAGTTTTGTTAGCCAGTACTGAGAAATTCGGAACGCAGTACAAAATCACCTACAAGAATACATACGTACGTATGTATGTATGTATGAATGAATATCTAGTGCAAATGGGTTATGTATATGTATTAGAAATTCCACACATACATACATACATACATACATACATACATACATACATATATATATATATATATATATATATATATATATATATTATAAATAACAGGGGCACCTAGGTGTCTGGACACTTAGTCTCCCTACCTTTGGATTGCTTTTAGATGCGTGCTAGTGTGATTGAGACTTTCCATCCATGATTAAGACTTTCCTTCCATGATTGATTTAGCATGCCTAATATATTACATACCATCTATTACGCCCCGCGGATTCCCCGCGCGAGGAGGCCCTCCACGTCGCCCAGCGCTCCCTCGGCCGGCGCGTGGCGACAAAATTCGCGTACGGTCGGGGGAGCAGTTTTGCGAAAAAATACCTGCGTTTTTCTGAAATTACGTAAAGGTCCTTGGTTCTCGCGACAAGGTCCCTACCGGTTTTTTCAATCCCCTCCACTTTGCAGGATAGCGCCCCGCGGTTTCTAAATTACGTACAGGTCCTCGGTTATTACGTACAGGCCCTCGGTTTTTTACGAAAAAGATATACGACTTTTTTAAAATACACATGCGCCCTCGATTTTTTTAATTTTTTTTAAAAACTCCTCACAAATTATCGCCTCTTTCACTTCGGTACATACGATGACTGGCGCGGCGTGGCGCCGCGCCTATGAGGCTAGTATATATATATATAATCAAAGGCAATCTAACGCTTGTACTTGCTCTGATAACATTCAAGCAACCCAGCGAAATCCCATGCACGTGGAATCCACTTACGCGGCGCGGCGAACTTCAACCTGTCCCGCGCCAATCCGCGCCAGAACTCAGAACGTGCGGAGCACATGAGTTGAACACCATATGCCACACGGTGAGATGAAAACCAGCACGCAACCCAATGGCAGGTCAAAGATGAAGCCTCACACTCTCGAGCGCATGCATCGGATGCTCTTGCTGTCTTTCTTAACTCCTTAGAGCAAGTTTAATAGTACATATAGCTGCTACCTCCAATACATTTCCATGTCATCAAAAGATAATGATGCAGTCAACTCATACAATAAGCTGGCTATTAAGTTATCTCCACAAGAGCTCTCAATCATTTAATACATACATAGGTATTGATAATTTAATACATGCATGTGTATAGCAATTAGTTCTATGGGTACATACATGGATAATGCCTCTTTTCCTGTGCTATAGCCTGACTCTTGCATGGGAGTCGGCTTGGCTCTCTCTCTCCTTTTCTCTCCCCTCCACATAGGACTTTGCTGACATGGAATCCTTTATAGCTAGCACAGTCAGCCTTATTAAACTTGCTCTTAGGGGCATGCGCCCATGACATCTGCCATTCGATGTATCTGCATGTGCCGCCCAAATGAGGAGAGGATGAGATAGACATCCCAGTCTCAAAAGTGGTGCTCACCGATGCGTCATGCATGTGTTGTGTGTGTTGGCTCACTGTCGCCGCGGTCTTCCCTCCGACCAAGACCAGACCCTCCACGGCGGCGCTGGCAGCAGATGTGCTCTCGGCGAGATTCCTTCTTCGATCGTCACGCGCTTTCGAGCTTCATACATGGCCTCTCAGCTTTGGCCGCCCGCCGCTTTCTTTCTTTTAGGCCTCTGCCATGCTGCTTTCCTGCTCTCTTTGCTTGCCTTTTATCATGGTATCCTGGGGCCGAACCAAAGGCGGCCGGCACTAGCTAAGCTCGTTGCTGCGCTGCCTTTGGAGGCACTGTTGAGTTTGCGTCGTCTCTTTCGCGCTCCTTCGCTCGCGAGCACATTGCACGGATTTTCAAGATATTGATGGATAATTATGTTGGTTTGGGCGGACTAGAGCACGGCCCTTTTTTTTGAGCTCTTCTACTCGATTTTGGTTTCGTTTTCTATCGGTTGGTATTATTTATCAGATCTATTAGTTATAGTTAAAAAACTATTAGCCGCAATCTAGAAATATATATTTATTACTAGCTGCGTGTACGAAATGATCTATTTCTTGTTTAAAAGGAAAACGGCCACTAGAATTTTGCACCAAAGCCTAGAGAACCCACCAAAGGCTTGTTGGCTAGCTTGGTGTGTTGGTTGCACCCTATCCCACCAGTGTTCATGTTAGAAATTGGCCCATGTGAGTAAAGTCTATTTCTTTAATTCCAAAATATGCACGATTTAGTACCATATTGCTAAGACAAGGTGGATGAGTCCAATTTATAAAGTGGAGCATTTGCCACTCCTTGAATCATGTGACACATGGATATGGATGTTACAAGGAGGGTTATGTCTAATCACTCACACACACACGCACGCATGCGCGCGCGTATTCGCGCATTTTCACGACCGTGACATGACACGCCACTTGTCAAACCAAGTCCATCTTTATTTTTGCTGAAACATGCACCACTCTCTCTCTCTTTGTTTGAATGAGATTCAAACATTTGAATGAGACAGTTACAAGTGAATTTACACTACTTAAATTGTGATCTGATGAGGCAGTTACCAGTGTATAATTCTGTTTAAAACACAGCAGTTATTAGTAAATAACTGCAGCGCCCTTAAAAGGGCTTGGAGATGTCCAGGAAGAAACAGAGAGTTTTCCACCTCCATTTTTTCTCTACTTTCTGCTCTGCAAGCATGTGCTGTTGTGCCGTGCCGTCTGAACCTCGCCGACCTTTCTTCCTCGAGGCGCACCTGTGTAACAGCCCAGGTTTTTATGAAAAAAAAAAATAATTAATTAATTAATTAATTAAAAATCAATTAAAATAAAAACCTAAATTAAAATAAGTATTTTTGTGCCTAAAGTTTAAATTTGGATTTGCCTTGAATTTCTGTTTTTGAAAAAGCTGGATTTGAAAAGTATTTTCAGAAAATCCTAAAATTATTAAATAAAAAGATATTTTGATTTTATATGAAAATCCTAGTTCAAATTAATATTTGGGTTTATTTGGATTTTATTTGGTTTTCTGGATTTTTCTGGAGTTTAAAAATGTATTTTTGAAATTAAAAAGTATTTTCAATATAAAATTATAGAGCCAACATTAGTTGGAAATAAATTTTTTTAAGTCCAAAAAGTGGCCAGGAGGTTCTCTAAAATTTTCTGGAATTGTTGCAGATATTGTCAAATTTTTCTGAGGCTTAATGGATTTTCTGGGGTTTTCTGAAAAATCAAAATCAGAAAAATTCCTCTCCCTTCCCCTCCGGCCGCCACGTGGACGGCCAGATCCCCTCCACGTCGCCGCCATCCGCGCCACCCGCTCCCCTCCGCCTACCCCCTCCCGATGCCTGCCACGTCACGCCTCGGCTCATCTCACCCGCCCACTCCCACTTAACGCTCTCGGCCGCCCGATCAGCCCGGCGCCACGCGGCCTCATCTCCACCGCCCGCGCCACTCCTTCCCCTTCTCTCTCTGCGCCCCCGGCCCCACCTGTCAGCGCTACTCCCCTCTGTCCTCTCTCTCGCTGACCGCCCGGGCCCGCCTGTCGGGGTCGTCTTCCCCGCGCGCCTCTTCCTCCCGCTCGGCCGCACCTTCACCGCCGCCATTTGCGCCGCCACCCCGCCCACCGAATCTCCTCCCTCTCCTCCCCCGAGCGGCCGCGCCCGCCCCGCCATCCCCGCGCCCAAATCCCGCCGTCCCCGCGCCGCTCTCCCCCTAATCCCTCGCCATTCCCGCTGCCCCCGCGCCATCTCCGGCGAGAAATCCGGCCCGCCTCTGCCCTCCCCGACCCCTATAAACCCCCCCTCAGCCTCCCCTCTCTCCGCACCACCTCCCCCTCCAGTCCTCTCTCCCTCCCGGCCGCTCCGCCGTCGCCGCGCCGAAGCGCCCGAGCGCCGCCGCCGCCCTCCTCGCCGCCGGCCTCTTCCCGGCCGCCTCCGGTAAGGTCGCGCCCACCCCCGGCTTCCCCTCGGCCCCCTCTTCCCTTTGCCGCCCTCGCCGTTCGCCGCCGGCCACCGGAGCTCTAGCGGACGTGCCGTCCCCGAGCCCCTCCCTCACCGGCCAGCCACGTCAGCATGGCCGTGCCTGCGTGGCAGCTGGCGTGGTGCCACGGCTCGGCCACCTCGGCGCCACCTCACCCCGCCCGTGCCCCGTCAGCGCCACACCCCCACCCCGCCACCTCAGCGTCTCCCCTCGGCCGTGGACCCGGTCTATAGACCTCGGGCCCACATGTCAGTCCCTTGCCCGAGAATCCCTCAGGGCTAACGTCGTTGCTGACGTCATAAGCCCGATTTTCCAGTATAAAAACAATTCGGCCAAAAAAGAAATGTCTGCTGACGCAATAAGTCAGATTTTCCTTTAGGAAAATAATTCCAGAAATTTCTCTTTTTCTTTTTCTCTGAAATTAAACTTCTCGGAGCCTGTTCTTCCTCGTCCTAACTCCAATTTAGCCCATTCAAATTTCTAAATTCAAAATAAAATATAAAATCTGGTTTAGACTTAGGCTAATGGTTAGGTGGTGGGTACAGGCATGCACTGTTGTTCGGAGATACAGTGTTGATTGTCGGGCACAGGGGGTACGTGGTTGAGCCTAAGTCAAATTAAGGACCGGTCTGTGAGCTACTGTTGCAAAGCCCTAGCGTACTACCACAAGGCTGGTATGGGACAACCCTGGCTGAATAATTTGCGGGTCCCAACCTGAGCCATTTCGTAGGTTGAAAGTGAGTATGGCGTAGGCCATGAGAAGTCTCACTCGGCTCAAGAGGGGGTCCCGGTCTGGTGGATTCCTTACTGGGGTGAAACCTTAGAGTTGGCTTGGCCAGGTTGAAGGCTTTGCATTGTAAATACCTTGTCATGACTCCTCGCCGCACACCTAAGGAAGTGTGTAACCCGGTGGCAATATGGGATGATCGTGTCTTGTGGGTAAAGCTGTACAATCTCTGCAGAGTGTATAATCTATCCTGGATAGCCGTGCCCGCGGTCACGGGCATGCTGAGTAAAAGTTTTTCATGGATTAGACTTTGTTTTTCAAAAAAATGATTTTCGAAAACCTTGTGGATGGATGGAATCCATGAGAGATGAAAACCTTGCGGATGGATGGAATCCGTGAGAGGGTTGCGCAGTGGAAGCGTGTGGATGGATGGAATCCATACGTGGTCTTTTGGAAAAGATGGTCCGGGTGGGATGCTGGTGGATAGGTTGGTGTTTGGTCGGAGCTTGCACTGACGGTAATATTTTCAATTACAAGTATCGTCTTTACGTATTGTATTAATTCAGCAATTTCAATCTATTTACTGTATTTCATTAAATGCTGTTTTATGCAAACTAACCCTATATGCCTTCCCTTGTGGCCTTAATCATTATATTGCATTTTCCCGTGTGACTTGCGGAGTACAAGTTTGTACTCACCTTGCTATCTCCACATAGAGGAAGACGACTTCGACTACGGTGAAGACCAGAACGAGTAGGCCACGTCTTGTAGTTGTTTGCCTGTGGGCAGGCTTGGGCATCGCCTTTTTAGCTTCGCTTCCGCAGTTTCTTTTGCAGTTATTTTTGCCAATGTGCGATGATGTAAACGCTGGCCATAAGGCCGTACTCTTTAAATTAAATAAATGTCATTATGCTTGGTATTTGTCTTTGTTGTCCACTGTGTGCACTAGCTGATCCTGGACTAATGCGATTTACACAGAGGATCCTGGAGTTGCTGCTCCGGGTTCCGACAACCTGGAAGGAGAGAGAGCGCCTATCTCCGAACCGTTGCCGCAGAGAGTACCTGCATAGGGCGGCAATAAGGTTTCTGGGTAGCGCATCTGCGCATCCGCTCGCTTCATCACGTCATCTATGTTCTGCAATGCATCAAGCCTGCACTGCTTCCTATTCTTCATCAGGCTCAAAAGTAAGTCGTTCGCGTGTTCGTTCGACTTTGTTACTATATTTTTCTTGCGTATATTCTGAAGTATGATGAGTAGCCTACAGTTAGTAGTAAGTTTTACATCACTGGTTTATTATATTTGTCTCCTGGTAAAATTTGAAATTAAAATATTGCCCACATTTACAACAATTCCGACACTCAGCTCGGCTCTGATGCGTGCTCACCTTCTTCTACAATGAATGCTTGAGCTTTTGGCATACATTCAGAAAAACAAAAAGGAATTTCCAAAGCCTATACATTTAGGCCTTTGGGTTGGAGCGAAAGAGCAACAAATATTTGAGACAACCAGCGAAATCCTCTCCTTTGATTCATTGTTTGTCGCCATTGAGGTTGCGCCACCACCACTATGTGTGGTCGGGTGGGTTGATGGGTGGACACTGACATGTGGGTCCCATCCATCAGATTCCGCCGCATTTAGTAATTAAGGATCAAATGCATGTTGGGTTTAGGCATTGCTGGTATTAGTTCCTCTTTCTGTCTTCTATGTAAAAAAGTTAAAAATCAATATGAACACAACTTCTTTATTTTTTTCACTACCGTCTCGCTCTGAAGATAAGACATGGGTTACGGGTGCATCATGTACTCCACTCCTCTTGCTCCCATCACACACGTACATATCTCTTCTTCACTTTCCATACCGCTCACCCTCCTTCTTAAAGTCATTTCTTTCATACATCACTATTTATTTTTAACCAATAGTCATCGGTCATAACTAAAAACCATCGCCAAAAGCCAATACAAATGCTACCTTAGTGACACATTGTGCCAAAATACATATAGTTATGTGAAACATAAATTGTAGTGTTTGGTTTTCGCATAGTTTTGATAAAATATATATTAGCTTATGTGAAATTTACTCTCTTTTTTCCCTTTTGCAACACATTCACCTCTAGCCATCAGGTACGGCTGGAATAGAAAGCTTGCTGGGCTCGGCCAGGTAAGTCAAACAACGCCGAAAGGCAAAGGGCCCTGTGCCCTTTCCTCACAGCCCATTAACCATTTGGGGTATCCCCGAAAGGCAAAGCTTGCTGCGCGCGGCCGGACCCATCGGCAGGGGTGGAAACCGGCGACGCGGGCGGCCGTGCGGGTTAACCGGCGGCGTCGGCTCAGGGAAGTCGCGCGCGCACGCCCGGTCGACAAGGAGGAAGCGTCGGCATGAGGCCTACGGCCGTGGCGGCGCTCGCGGCCTGGGCTTACGCTGGCGCGGGAAGTGGAGCTCGCGGAGCAGCGTGCAGCGGAGGATGATGTGATGACCTTCGCCGTCGCTGCCACTGGCCGTTCGCCGGTGCTCCTGCTAGCCAGGGGTGCCGAGCCGAGCGTGCACGGTAGCCTGCCTGCGCTGCTCGTTCCATGCATGGAGGCGAGAGGGAGGGGCAATTCACGCATTCAGATTAAGGTAAATTTTATGGGCTTACTATATTTTTTTACTTTTAATCGTACCAAATGTATAATTTCTCTTTTTCTCTTACTAGTTACATATTCATGTATTGCAACGGAACTCATTGAATATATAGAAAATTATGCTATACAAGAGAGTTACTCTAATCAACTAGAAAATGGAGAATGATGAGAAATTAAGAAAATAGAGCAATTAGAAAATGAATATATAATCACCAACCTATTTTTTTATAATAGTAATGATAATGATTAATTACCACCTCCTTCCACTTGTGGTGGGCGGGGCCAATGTCAAGTGAATTATTTATCAAAGCCATCTTGATCACATTAGATAAAACAAAAGCGATTGCCCACGTAACTGCGCCTTGATTAAGAGTGATTGAATATTCGACTATCTCAGGTAAAATTCATTCGTGGCAATTCATTACTTGTAAAATTCCCGCGGAAGGTTCCGAGTCGGCGCATTTTGGTGCTTTCTTCCTGTAGTTTTTTCATACAGGCGATTTCTTTAAACAGGCTTTTCGAATGATTTTTCGGGTCTAAAATTATGTATAACGTCTGTCTCTACTGTCCACGGCCGACTCAAAATGCACAAGTAAAGCTTATTTGTTATAACCAAAAGACATCAGCGCAGTCTAAAAGAACTCTACAATTTTTTTAAAAAAAATTAATCTGACGGTCGTCATGGCTGTCCCACGTAAAATTTAGAAGAGTAGTGTTTCAATGCCTTTCATTTTAATAAGAATGGCATTAATGTTAAATCATATGAATTATTATTTAGTTCTATTTTAAAAGTTATATAAACCACTTTAAAAAAAGATATCGAATCTTATAGCAATTTAGGGTCTGTTTGGGAGAGCTCCATCAGCTCCAGATCCACGAAAAACAGATCCGGATTCAATTTTGCTAGCCAAATAGTTCTAGCTCCAGCAGCTCCACCGTGTATCTGCTCCACCAAAACCATGGATCTAGCTCCAGATCCACCATATTGGTGGAGCACCTCAAGGGGTGCTCCACCAAACTCAAGTTGGTGGAGTTGGGAAAAATTACCCACCATGCCACTGATTACACACAAAAAACGATTCGTTCTATCTTCTTTTCACACTGTGGCGGCGGCAGCAGCCGAGGCTGCTTGCTCGGGCGGGCGGTGCGGCCACTTCAGGCGGCACGACTCGGCCGGTGCGGGAGGCGCAGCCGGTCGGACGGGCGCGGCGGCGTGCGGGCCAGCAGATGCGGCGCGGGCGTTGGGGCTCTCGGGAGCAGGCGGCCCGAGCGCAAGGGGCAGAGCTGTGCCCGCCGGCGGCGACCTGAGCGCGAGGGGCGGTGGGCCCAGGCGCGGCGGCAGGAGGCGGCGGCGCGCGGGGAGGTGCCGGCTGCGGGCGGCTCATGGGAGAAGGCGCGGGCGGCGCGCGGGGAAGTGCCGGCTGCGGGCGGCGCGCGGGGAGGCAGCGCAGTCTGCGGGCCACGGTGGGGACCGGAGGTCGAGCGCCGTGCGGCAGCGCGGGGAGGAACCGGCACGGCGGCGGCGCACAGGTGCTTGCGCGGGGCCGGTTCAAGGCGCAAGAGCTGACGTGTGTGCCCCAGGTGTCAGTGAGATAGAGGAGAGCAAACTCAGAGCTGGAGCTGTACCAAACACTTGGATGAAACCCAGATCCACGGTGGAGCTGCTCCACGGATCTGGTGAATCTGGGTGGATCTGGAGCTGGTGGAACTCTACCAAACAGGCCTTTAGAAAGTATAGTGGAATATGATGCGTTCCCACCAGCAAACAGAACAGCTCTGTTTTACTTACCCCGGCGAGTGTTGACTCTCTCGCTTAAAGGGCGGCACGCCACGGGCACGGGACGCCTCCTTCACAGCAGCTTCCGAGACCACCGAATCCATCCCGTTCCACCATGTCTGCTACGCCCGAAAGCTTTTTGATCTCTTTTGTAACCCTCGCCTTTCCTCCTGTCCTCATTTTCCTGGCATCAATTTGTTGATACGAGTCCCCAGTTCTTTTGATCGCTGTAGATCACGTGTGGCGTGGTGCCATGATTGGATACGTGCTGCGGTTTGATGCCTGTGTGGTCTTGGGAAATTTTGGGTGCGTATTGGAGGATTGAATGGATCTTTTTGCGTTGAGGCGAACGATCGGTGGGATGATGGAATTCTAAGCTGATGGAGAGGGGGAATTCTGCTGCTTGTAGCGGCTACCAGGGGCGTGCACGGCATTTGTTTGTGGAATTGCGGCAACCAACGCTGATTCTTGGATTCTTGCAAGAAAGAGCTGCGTTGGTGCTGTGATTTGAGGCGGAGTTGTTGTTGCCGAGTTCTTGAAGCGAAGGCATGGACGTCGTGCAAGCGCTCGCCTCGGCCGCGCAGCTGGTGTCCGCAATGGTGTCCGCGGTCGGGGCGCTGGAGCAGGCGGCCTCGGACTTCGCTGAGGCTCCGAGGAGGCTCCAGGTGCTTGAGGATTTCGTGTCCGACCTCGAGGTGCTGATGCAGCAGGCGAAGCAGAAGCACGCGCACAAGATGCACGCCCCGCAGCTCGAGCGCCAGCTCCAGAGCTTGACCAGGCTCATGGACCAGCTCCATGCCAACATCACCAAGGCGAGACGGGTCCTGAAGAAGGGCAAAGGGAAGCGCTTGGCCAGGGTGGTGCGGAACTCGGTGGTGGGTGACCCGCTCATGAAGTATGTTCAGCTGATCAGGGATGATCTCAACTGGTGGCTGGAGCTGCAGAAACTGACAGGGAGTGTCGACACTATCATAGCATCTACTGCAAAGAATACGCCATCATTGGTGAGAGTCAAGTCTGAGCATGGCTATCCAGTGTCAAAGAAGTGCAACTATGTTAGGGAGCTATTGGAGAGGGATGGTGGTCACCGAGTTGTCCTGATCGTGGGGCTATCTGGTATTGGGAAGTCGTGTCTTGCTCGACAAATAGCTTCTGATCCACCTTGTAATTTCGCGGATGGTGCAATTGAACTTAGTTTTGGGCGGTGGTGCAGTAGAGCAGCATGTAATGGAAGCAGGGGTGAATATCATAAGCGTCTTGTTAGGAAAATGTGTAAATTCCTAGTGCAGATTGGTTCCATGGCTGTCAATGAGGAAATGGGCAAAGACCTTGAAGATGTCTGTTGCTTGCTTCAGACCGCGTTGGTTGGAAGGAGCATGTTGATCCTACTTGATGATGTCTGGGAGCAAGACATAGTTGAGCGCTTCACGAGACTATATGATAATGATTGCCGGTATCTTGTGACAACAAGGGATGAAGCGATTTATGATATAGCAGAAGCTGAAAAGGTAGAAATATCCAAAGATGACATCAAAGAAATCAGCAAGAGCATTCTTCTCTATCATAGTCTTCTTAGTGTCAATGAGCTTCCGGTATGCTTTATTATTTTCCTTCTGATGCTTTACTAAATTCATCTGTACTACTATGCCTCTTAGTTTTCTCTTAATAAATTTAGTTTACATATGCTTATCTCTTTCGTTCATGCGGGCATCCTGTAGTCAAGATCTCATCTTCATGTAATTGTACATATATTTACCTTTCAACTTTCAAGATTGGTTTCATTGTATCAACATCATGTCAAACATGAAAACTGCGTACAACATAGTTCATGCAAATACTTTCATTCATGCGCATCTACTTTAAGGTGATTGGCTGATCTTATATTTCCAATACAAGATGTGTTCACTCTAGAAATTAGAATTACTACAGACCAGGATGGCTAACTTTGCTATATGTTACAGCTTGTTGCAGACGACTTGCTGGACCGTTGTGGACACCATCCCCTTACAGTTGCTGTCATGGGCAAGGCTCTCAGAAAGGAAACCAGAGTGGAAAAATGGGAGAAAGCAATATCCAACCTTTCTGCATACGCAACTTGTGCACCAGGGCCAGTTTCATATGTGAATGAGAAAGAAGTGGAGACCACATTGACCATCTTTGGATCTTTTGAGTTCAGCTTAGAAGCAATGCCAGAAAATTCACGAAGGTTTTTTTTGGTTCTCGCAGTTATCCCATGGGAAGAACCTGTTCCAGAGGCCTGCCTTGAATCCATTTGGACAGCACTTATGCAGGATAGTTTATTCCCTATTGTGGTTTCAAAACTAGTAGAAGGCTCACTCATCATCAAACTGGAAGACCAATCGATGTATCATATGCACGACATGGTTTCACTTTACCTCGAGAACAAAACAAACGATGCTGTTCACAAACTTTTGTCTGATTCATTCCCTGAATACGCTGCATTGGTGGCTCCTTGGCTTTTTATTTTTGGCAAAGATAGTGTGAAAGGGCCAGCTGAACAGAAGATGATATCATTCTTTTCTCTGCTAGAGTTCATGGAGATCGAGATCTTACTGGGAAGCACCACCCAAGCCCTCATGGCATGCAAGTCGTTATCGGAATTTGAGGTTAGCAGGCTTGGCTTCAACAAAATACTTAGCCCTCGAATAGCGGAGCTAATTTCTGTTGGGTCACAAGCTCTTATTGTTGCTGTCACCAAAGCTATTACTGTCATCTTTTTCCAAGGGGACTACACAAATCTTGCACAGTCTCTTGAAACAGCAGGTTCTGTGGATAAATTAATTTATGTTCTTTCTGGCTGTGAAGATTCGTTAACTCTAGCCAACGTTTCAACTGTTCTTGCAAAGATATCTGAGCATGTCGGTGCCACAATTGCTGATGAAATTTTGGCAAGCATTCCCATGGATCGAATTGCAGAACTACTGTCTCCAGAAAATGAGGAGTGTCACGAAATTGTGTTTACAACTCTAGCATCTTTGGTAAAAGTGGGAAAGTTAAAGGCTGTTGAGAAAATGATCGAATCAGGAATTGACAAGAAGCTTCTTGTAATTCTAGGCAGTGGTTCTGAGATCTCACAGCATCATGCAATTATCATGCTAAAAACTTTCTGTGAGCTTGGTGCGCCACTTCAAGGGTGCATGGGACCTGGAGTGTTGATTCATTTGCCCTGGCATGCTCGGCTCAGCTTGGAGAGATTTGTTTTATTTGATCAAAATGTACCACCATCACCAAAGCCTCAACAATCTTTTGAGTCGGCTCTTCACAAGGTCTTACAAAGAGACAGCAAAGATATCATTGAAGATATCCAAGGTGTATTACCTCTTGCTGAGAGGGCTAACGATTCGAGGGTGCAAGATCTCCTTTTAGGAAGCAATCTGTCTGATAGGTTGGCATTGCTGCTGCAACGCAGAGAAATTGAAAGCAACCAAGTGAGATCTCAGACTGCCTTTCTGGTGATGAAATTGGCCTGCACTGGAGGAGAGCCATATGTCCGTAGGTTCTTGGAGCTTAATATTGTTCACGAGCTCATTGAGATGATGCAATGCACCATTGATGAGCTCCAGGATTCAGCGTACTATGCCCTCCATCAGATTGTTTGTGCAAAGGGTGGATCATTGGTCTTGAAAAGGTTTCTACAACTAGGAACTATAGAAAAACTGGTGAAGTTGCTCGACTGCAAGTGTGTGAAGACTAAGGATCTTGCGATGCAACTTCTGGTGGACATTGCGGTGGTTGGGACCAAACCCTGCATTGAAAGAATGCTCTCTTCCCAAGTCATCGAGAAGCTTGTTGCCCTCGAGAAAGCCGGTGGGTCTTTCAGTGGAGCAGTGTCAAGATACATCCAGGGATTGAACATGTGCAAGAACGTCCAGTCTGCAGAGAGAGCAGTGATGAAGCAACATATTTTGAGGGAAGTGAGATCGGCAGTGAGAGGGCATAAGCTGGAGGGAAGTCTAGTTGCCTCTGTAGAGGCCTGCATTTCTGAAGGCACAAAAGGAGCCAGCAGTAGCAGGAGAAAAAAGTAGCATTTTGCTGCAAATTTCAGCGATTGGAACATATATATATTATGATGTTGCCAATTACAGATTCAGAGGCTTACTCATCAATAATTCAATACCAATATTTCCATTCACATGTTTGGCTTTCCGAAGGATGGATAATTCTTGATCCTTTGGTCTGGGAAGTTGGCGTACGCCTGAGTTGGATCTTGGCCATGACAATTCAAGAAACTGTAAACGAAACCAAACCAAATGACATCTGAAGAAGATTCAATATCCTATTGTTCGTGACCTAGGTGGTGATCGGTTCGGCTGAAAGCCTCATGGCTTATGGCTGAAAACACTGTAGCTGGCTGAAAAAAGCACTGTAGCTGACAGAGGCTTATTTACCATAATTAAATTTAAAAAAATTTAAAAATAGAAAAAAAACATATTAGCCCATCACGTATAATGTAAACAAATACGAGGAAAAAAAGAACCGGTAAAAAAACTCAAAAAAAGCCAAAAGTTCAGAAAAAGACGAAATTTATGAATAGTGCAAAAATAAGCTGAAGCCAGAAGCTGAAGCCATATTGATCAGGGCCCTAATCTGACACACATGATGCTGAAATATCCGTGATTAGTTTCATATATCTTGGCCATCATTCGTTGTGCACTGTGGTATATTTTATTTCCACTGTATCTGCAAAGCAATTGCTGCGTAAATTGGGGAGGCAGGCAGGCGGCTCATGCCTTTTCAACAGATGCAAAAATACATTACCTGGTGTGTCATATGCAACAAAACAGATCATTTAGGTGCTCTCGCTTCTTTGTTCCTCAAATCTCCCACGGCAAGGCAGTCAGGCAACGTTTGGAAAGCTGGATTTTTTTTTCCAGATTTTCTGCTTGAATCGAATTGTTTGGTGCGAAGTTCCAATGAAATTAATGCGTTCCCGGCATGCTTCTGAAATTGATGCGTTCCCAACATGCGCTAGTTTTTATTTTTCTCACTGGATTCGTGGCAACTGGCCCAGGCTCGAAGAAAAGGCACAAACGCACGCGCAGGGCCGTGCCGTGAAATTTGGAGGCCCTGTACAAAACTCTAAGCGAGGCCTAAACCAAAGTATCAAATATAGCCAAAATAATGTATGTATTGCAGATCAAATGCGATATATCAAGAATAGTACCTTTTGAACTCTTGGTTTGCATAATCTTTACTTGAATAACATCATTCTCTTAGTGTTCTTTGAAATAAAATCTTCAATAATATTTTCTATCCCTGTCTGACCATCTCTAGGATCATTTTCAATATTACTATCAAGTGCAGGAGCTTGATCAAGTGCCTGATTACCGGAAGACACTTGTGATTCTTTTATAATAAATCTATCCATTGCTCCTTTCTGACATTGAGTTAACTCCTCAATTCTTTGTTTCTTCTTACGTTTTTGGGAACCGGATTCATATTTTCTAAATCGATTTGCAGAAGACATGGCTTCAAAAGATGAAAAGAACAAAATTAAAATTATACAAACAGTTCTAGACTTTCATACGAAGGATTTAATTAGTACAATACAATTAGAATTGAAAAAAACGAATACCTACCTGCACTGGAGGACGACGAGTCGACGACGAATCACGAATGGAGTCCGCGCTGGTTACGGCGAGATGGCGGAAGATGGCTGGCGACTGGCGGTGAGAGCCGAGAGGACGGCGGCGACCGC
Organism: Dendrocalamus latiflorus; assembly: GCA_017311315.1. NCBI lineage: Eukaryota > Viridiplantae > Streptophyta > Magnoliopsida > Poales > Poaceae > Dendrocalamus > Dendrocalamus latiflorus. The sequence goes on from CM029609.1 coordinate 43,900,623, forward strand.
CTCACCAGTCACCGCCGGAGGGCCGGATGGCGGATGCTATCGATGGGACGAGGGACGTCGATCGGTCGATGGCTGATGCCAATTGGCAATGCTCACGGTGACGCCGTGACGGAGGCTGCTGGCTGCATGCATCACGCAGACATGCAATATGCATTGCATGCAATGATGTAAACAGCGCCTCCTCGTGCAATGATGCAATGATGCATGGATCGGAGGTTCTCGGCGGCGGCCAGCAAGTCTCCTCGTGCACGACGAAACAGCGCCGAGAATACGAAGCGGCAGCGGCGCAGCGCCCACGTACGTGATTTTTTGAGGCCCTAGCAGGTGGGGGGCCCTGTACAGACGCACGGCCTGCACGCCCCTGAGCCCGGCCCTGCGCACGCGGATGGTGGTTGGGCTGTAACGCCGAGATGTCTCGACTGCCAAGGAACTGGCGTCCACAAGCAATCCATGTAACCAATCATCGCAACTAGAACAAGATCAACGACACAAGTAGATAGTACACAAGTAGAAAAATAAATAGACATAAATATAGAGAAAGCAACCTGACGATCATTTTTATTCCAATATTCTTCTGTACAAATTACTATAGCCTATCTCCTGTATTTATAGCCTAGAGTTCTTCGAGGATATATATTTGGTATGAGCCCACCGTTCTTGTACATGAAGGAAAAGGTTGACGGAGTATGATCCGAATTGTCCCTTTAGGGCACCGGTTTCCTAACACCCCTTGGGCAAATACCGTAATATGCACATATCTCATTAAAAAAACTCATTCCAAAAGTTTAGTGGGAAAAAAGAATAGAGAAAAGAGTACATCGTATTAGTGGAAAAAAGGAATAGAGAAATGAGTACATCATATACGTAAGTTGTATCACGATTCTTGCCTCATTAAAAACATTCATGTGAGAAACCTCTCAGTAAAAACTCACTAAGGAAAAAGGAGTAATCTTCTCGATCATACAATCTTGTAAACCATCTATTCTTCATAAATAGTATTTGGTCTTCATGATCTTCAATAATTAAGTGGTAAAACCTACAAAGTAAATTTAGGTAGTGATCATCAAATTAATTCTTTTTAGGTAAATCAAAATCAAGACTTCCATAGTCTAAAGTATAATGATCAAACATTAGTATATATACTCCCATCAAGGCAACACCCGTTGGAATAATCATGTTCAATGTCATAATCATATTTCTTATAAACATAACATAAGTAATGATATTTTGAGTAAATCTACTAGATTATCACAATGTTTACTCTTCTAAGCACTTATCCCACTATTCTTCTAGAGATTGTGAGGATAAAATAATTTAGAAGCAATGTGCTTAATATTTTCAAATAACCACTATTCAATTGTTCAACATAAGCAAAATTTTGTCCATACTAGGACTATGGGGTAAAATGTAACACCCCGCTCATCCTCCAGACCTAGAGTGATACCATCATTGTATAATATTACCATTTTTAAACAACTGCTAATCATTTTAAGCAAATCCTACTTTAATCATAATGCAGCGACCACTTACATCATATCATTTTAAGCAACTATTCTAGCATACTAATAGAGAATAAAGCCTACTAACAAAAGTTGATGTGAGGAGTGCTGCTGGTATGTGAAATTATTTATATGCTACTCCCGCTTATGTATGACGTCTTTAACGATCACCTAAAAAACAACAAAGCAAGGGTGAGTCTGGAGACTCAACAAGTACATAATAGAACGATAAACATTACCAAAATATGTAAGCCATTAACCAGTCATAACATCCTCCACATACGTCATAATGTTCATACTATCATTTCATGCTCTAACGTTGTCATACCATTAGTGCAATGTAACATTACTCTACATGTCCATCTGCTCATCTCATTGCATATACTGGTATAGCCTGGGTGAACACCTGTCGATGTTCACCCTATCATGGGCCCGTCTTTGTCAGCACGGGGACCTCTCCACTCCTGTGGAAGCCTACCAAAGTTGGTCTTACTCAAGAGCAATCCAGAATATTCAACTAGTTTTACTGTAGCTAGAGACTTTCTCACCGCCCTCACTCTTGAGTGCACATGATGCAAATGCAGATGTCCATTGTCACGTTGGTGGGGTGGCACCACTGCTCACCCCGTTCCATTATCATTATCATCATTATACCAGCAAAATCATATCTTGTGAGCATCGCAATTCTACATAAATATCATCATATCATCTAAACATCGCAATTCCACATAAACATCATCATATCATATAAACATCACATAGTTCACATAAACATCATCATATCATATAAACATCACATAGTTCACATAAACATTATCATATCATCTAAACATCTCATAGTTCATAAACTCTACGGTCTACCGCTCTACCACGCACTTGCCTATTTATCGAGCGGTGCAGAGTGACGTGCGGACGGCGTCGATCTCGGACCTCTACCTGAATAGGCAGTTTACCCGACTTAAAAAAATAGAATATTGGTACATCAGTTTAAATGAATGGCATCGATTCTAGACGTAAGATTCGACGCGCAAGTACCAAACTCCCTTTTTTTCCTTTTCTTTTTCTCCTCTTTTCTTTTCTTTTCTCTCTTGTCTTTTTTTCTCTTTTCTTTCTCCCTCTTCCTGTTCAGTTTGGCCGAACAGCCCTTCCCCCTCCTTACTTCTTTCTCCCACCCACTCAAATCCGGCTGGCTAGGGCCGGATCCAGCTACCGTCCTACCGCCAGCCGCCTCTCCCGAACTAGGTCTCCTTACCCCTCTCCTCCCCCTCACTCTACGCCCTGGATCCAGCCAACCAGGGCCAGACCCGCCGCCCCCCCTCTGCACACGGCGATGCGCTCGGCCGCCTCCTGCCCGCCCCAAGGGATACCACCGGCGTGCTAGCCAAGGGTTTGCCACAGGGATGTCCCCCTGGTTGCCACCACCGAGCATTGACCCCATGCACCCTGGTGCTGCCGCCTGACTTCGGTCCTAGGCCGCACCGTCCTTGGGCTTGTTGCCATGGCCCCTCCATCACCAGATCTATCGGCACCACCACCCTTTCCCAAGCGTCGCCAGCCGTCGGTGTCTAGCGCCGACCACAGCTCCGACACTGCTTCCCCTGTGGGTTCGAGCTCATCGGGCATGGCTTGCAGCCGACCGGGAGCCCGGTGCCTCCTCCACCTCTGGCCCTTCTACCTCTCCCTCGCTACCCTGGGTTACCTCGGCCACCACGCTGCCATGGCTTGGCTCCACTGGCACCGTCGCTCTAAATGGCTCCGGCCGTGGTCGACTTGGAGCACCACCGGCATCTAACGACCCCCCCAACATCGACCACCTCTCCACCACTACAGTGTCGTGCTCTCAGTTGGGGGAAAGAAAGAGCAGTGATGTGAAAGGGGAGGTTGGCTCTCTTGGTTTGCTCTAAGGAGTAAGGTTTGGTTGAGGGAAGAAATGAGAATATGGGTGATGCTTGAGAACAATGTGGGCTTACCCTTCTTTTTATATGGAGCCTTGGTCATGTGAAAATGATTTGGCTTACCCACCCTTACCTTCATTCTTCTCTCATATGGCCCTTTGCCTTAAGGGCAATCTGGTCCAAGGGAATCTGCACTGCTTTTATTTCTGGCATTTATCTCTTTTGCGTTGTACTGGTATTACATAAAATTAGTTGCAATATCACATACCTTCTGGATACAATTTATCAAGCCTCTTCATTTGGGGCTAAATACTTTGCAACTTTCTCTGAGTGGATTTTAAAGTTACAACCAATTAGTTCATTCTGTAGAACTAAAAGAATTGTCTTGTATGACTACAGAGTAAGATATAACCGATCTAAATTTGGTGTTTAGAGGATAAATCAAATTGTCATTATCACCAATGTATTTTGTACCTCCATGGTACAAAAGGATATTGCCATTCCACTTTCGTCTGGTGGAATATGCACATTATAAATGCTTATAGGCGCACTTTTGGTCTTATGGTTCTTCATTTCATTCTCTGAGGTCTATATGGGTTTTTGTCCACTTCAAGGGATCGCATAGTCATTAGTATCATTTCAGATATCAACTGTTAAGTCACTTATTTGTTTATTACTTCAAAGAAAATGCTCAATCTCTAGGCTGAGGCTTTTTATTAATAAGTATGAGATTTATTTATATATATGTTGTGATTTTATTTCCTTTCTCATTAGAAATTTTGAGTCCTTCAAAGATCTCTTCATTCAAAATTTCATAATCCATTAGTTGCATATTTTTCATTCATGCCATTTGCCAAAAAAATACTATATAGTGAAATATACATTTATTCATAATAGGAGTGTACCAATATTTGACAAGGATCTATGAACCATTGTTGTTCACCACTTCATTATTTTCATAATGACCCATTGAATCTTAATTTCCTATTCAAGACATACATTTAGCGATTATGGTTCAATCTCAGTTGTTTTCTTCATTTGACCTGATATAAGCGCTTTAAGCCTCCCTGCCATGTACTTTCGTTTCAAATCCGAATTCTCATTAGAGAAACATTAGCAACTATAGAGACAATGTTGATGATAACTAGTTTATTTCTTCCATATCCTCAAAATTTGAGGTTATTTCCTTGTTATTTAAATCTTTATCATTTTTTAAAATAAAAGATTCTTGGTTGTCCCGCATTCCCAATCAGGTGCTATAGCGGAGCCGAGGGTATGATGTTGGCCAAATTTAGCCTTGACGGGTAGATACGTGGTAATAATAGATTTTTTTTATCTGTCGTAATGTACGGATATGCAACCGGTTATAGTTTAGATAGTGTTCCCGAGATATTTTGGTATGAGCCCGTACGTGAACGGAAAGGCCGAGCTGGCCCCGAAAACTGCGGGCTCCGTTACGCCTCCCTCTCCCACTGGCAGCCGCGCGCCGTGCAGCGTCATACGAACCTGCTGATGTTAGCAATTATTAGCATCGCGGACGCCGGATTAGTTTCTAGGTACCTGATGATGAGTTGGCTTGGCAGCATCGGAGTAGGATGTAGTAACGCACAGTACGACGTACGTAGGGCATGATGGCCCATAAACGAATTTTTGGCATACATAACACCATTTTAACCCATATTTATAAAAATAATTGTATAAACGTGGTATTGATAAATATAGCGTTTCTGTCAGACGACAGCGCTCCACAGGTGACACATGGCGCCTGCCGTCCAGCCACCGAGCAGCCGATGGCCTGCCGTCCATCCATAAAACAACATGTAATTAAGCCGGCCGGTTTAATTACCTGTCTAAATTCGTAATTTTATATCATATTTATTTAAAATTTTAAATATAACAAATAAGTTCAAAAAATTACAAAATTCTATACCCAGCCTCCCAACACAAGGTACTTCATTGTGTAATTTTTTGACAATTTTATCTGCTTTGAATGTTGCTCAAAAATTCATACAATTTTGATATTTGTAGGAGTTGTTACATATAGCAAATAAGCTTCAAAATTATAACATTTTGTAATATTTTGAGCCCATTTGCTATATTTAAATATTCGAACAAATATGGCATAAAATTACGGATTTAGGCAGGTAATTAAATCGGTTAATTAACTAACTTAATTACCAGCCGTTTTGTGGATGGACGGCAAGCCACCTGCCGTCTGTTGGCTAGACGATAGGCGCCTGCCGCCCAGCGGCCGTGTCACCTGCGGGACGCTGCCGCCCAATAACCGAACGGTAGAAATAGTATTTTTTGTCAATACCATATATATACAGCTATTTTTTGCAAATACAAGTCAAAAAGACACTATGTATGCCAAAAAAATCCCCATAAACCGCAACAATCATGTACACCTACAATATGACAACTATGTACGCTCTTTCAAATGAAAAAAAAATGAGAACTATGCACAAGTCTGGGCCACGGACAGCCGGACTCAGAAGAGTTTTGGCCTCATCACCTTTTGAAAGGTTGTTAGTACCAGTAGGTTAGTGTTGCCATGATGCTGGTGAATTCATAGACGGCCTTCTTTTCTTTCATTCGGTAGGTCTTGCTAATTACAATATGAATTTGTGTTACGTAAGTTCCATATATTTGCTAAACAAGCCGCGTAACTACGTGTCTCATACCGCTAGTTTCTCAAAACACATGGATCCGATGTGTGTGTGTGTGTGTGTGTGTGTGTGTGTGTGTGTGTGTGTGTGTGTGTGTGTGTTGGCTTTACATAAAACAAGATCAAAACGGGCATTTTCCACATGAAATTATGGGGATAGTTTTCAGCAGAACATACAAATAGATTACACATTACACTCCAAACTGACTATTGACTGATTGTCACCATTCACCAACCACAAATTGTAGTTGAATAATTAAAGATGTGATATGTCTAAGCATAGACAGTTTCAAGCATCATGTGCAAATTGGTCCAGAAAGGTCTTCAAATTATGATCCGACGAGCCGCCTTCCGCGATCGCCGCCTGTACCTTTGCCTTCCACGCCGCCGAACTCCTCCGTATGGCGGCGCCGGTCTCCGCGTTCCCCATGGCCATCTCCAAGCACCTGGTGAGCTCCTCCCCTTCCAGAACCCTATCGGCAGCGACCGTAGCGCGCACGCCGATGCCCCAGTCTACAGCAACGAGGCGCGCGTTTGTGTCCTGGTCGGACCACTGCGGTACGGCGACAACCGGCGTGCCGCACGCCACGCTCTCCAGCGTCGAGTTCCACCCGCAGTGCGTCACGAAGCACCCGACGGCCGGGTGGGACAGCACCCGCACCTGGTCGCACCACTCGACGACCATGCCCTGCTCGGCGAGCTCGTCGTCGTGCACGGGCACCCCGTCGTCTCTGTTGTTCTTGCGCACCACCCACAGGTATGGCCGGCCGCTTGCAGAGAGGCCTCGCTTTATCTCCTCCTTCTGCCGCTTGCTCATTATCGACATGCTCCCGAACGAGACGTACACCACCGACTGCACCGGCTTCTTGTTGAGCCACTCCATGTAAGCCTGCTCGTCATGTTTGTGAAGATCTTTTACCATGGCAGTGCCACTCCTCGTGCCGCCGTTGCCGTCAGCGACGAGTGACACGACCGCCGGGCCGATGGGATACATGTCAAGTTCAGGGACGGAGGCGAGAGCACCGGCCTCCAATGCCTCGACGGTGTTCACGAGCACCATGGGCTTCCCTCCAGCAGTACTGCCGCTGCCTCTTTCGATGTCCAGCTGCTGGAACGTCTTCTGGATGCCGTCGAACGCCGCGGCGATCCTGCCGTCCGTGAAGTTGGTGAAGAAGTTTGGGAGGTCGCGGATCTCCATCGGTGGGAGCCCCGGCATGGCCACCGGGAACCTCGGCTCGGTGGCGTGCTCCGTGACGAGCCGCTCGTAGCCGTGGAAGTAGTGGTAGTACACGGCCAGCATCGTGGCCGGCTGGATCCAGTAGAGCACGCGGGGGACGCCGCGCTCCCGCGCGACCTCGGCGGCCCACCACATAAGCATGCCGTACACGACGCACGTCACGGGCCGGCCCCGCGCGGCGAGGCGGTCCAGGACGGCCGAGAAGGTCTCGCGGCCGACTCGCCCGAACACTTCCACGCGCTTCCACGCTTCGTCGTCCCCGGCGGCGAACAAGCTGAAGCCGTGGTCGCAGCCGTCGGAGTACGGGACGTAGGAGATGACGCCGTCGTTGACCTCCTCGTCGGGGGCCGCGAGCGACGGGAACATGAGCCGGTGCGTGGACACCGCGGTGGACAGCGTGACCCGAGCGCCGGTGGCCCGCGCGAGGCGCTCCGCGAGGGCGCGCGCCGGGTTGATGTGGCCCTGGCCGGGGAACGCGACGACCACGAGGTGCTGCAGAGCCATGGACGGAGTTTTTTCTTGTCTTTAGCCTACCTGCTCAGTGCTGCTAGTCAAAGCAAGCATAGCCGCAGAAGTGTATATAAGAGAGAGAGAGGATTTGGTTTGTGAGAGGTCGTTGTTAAGAGGTCTTTTTTTCTTCGTGTTTGGTGCATCCGTGCATGGCGTGGTTGGTGGCGGCCGAGGTGGACTCGCCGCTGGGTTGGGCTGCGTGAGACGCAGCTGGGCTTCGGCTCGCCGCGGCGATTGGGCTGCCTGCTGTGCCGCTGCAACTCCATCTGGCAACTCGTGTCATTATCTTAGGATAATAACACTAGTCAACGAATTATTACTTATTATTTCAGTAGAATACTGTATTTAATAGCTAACAAGCCAACAAGAGTAGTTACACCAGAACAATAATTAGATACTACAAATATATTATTTATTACAAACCACAGGTGACTTATGGTCAGGCCACCTAGCTGTTCCAAAACATTACGATACTACTTATCCATTGTGATACAAGGTACTAAAATAGAGGAAGACATATTTATATTTATGACATAATACCCGTCCGCCTTGATATGACGAACTCTAGACTGTCTAGTCCTCCAAGCCGTCTGATATGGCCTCCTCGCCTCCACCTCGTCATACTCTCTGTCGGTCTCATCCTCATACCCCTGGATGTCTTCATATTAGAGCACACCCTCGTCAAAAACCTGATGCACCCCGGCTGGGTATGGCTTTAAAAGGGGAGATTTAAAAGTAAGAGTGAGCACAATGTACTCAATAAGTTTTTCAATAATGATGCAATTTTATCCACAATTCTGTCTCGCTCGTGCCTGATCTAGGTTCAAAAGACATAATATTATTTTGACAGTTTGGCAATGTTTTAATTTTTAAAATTTCTATCAATCATTCTAGAATAAGAGAAAACCCATTGTTTTTCCTGTAGACTCTTACCAAGAGACTAGCATGAATTCGTGATTTTTAGTACTGTGCAAACTTATATCACTTTACCCATAATTATTCTGAATTTTTATGGACACTGGTCATACTCATTTCTTTTGATGCGACCTCAAATTCAGAATACAGAATGTTTCCTCGACTCTTATTACTATATCTCTATCCGACTATATAGCCGTTGGTTGAGCTGTTCTAAATATTTGACACTCCACATACGCTAATATAAGCGACTTGGGACTACCGGGTTCTTCTACCGGTCCGAGCCCCTCTCCTAATTTATTACTTACCCAGCATGGAGATAGTAGTAATAAAAGGGAGTAACCTGTTCCGCCCGTCTAACATGGGAGTATGGTTGACCATGGCGCCGCTGACTGTAGTCCCCTTCGCGTTGCCCCCTAGCTTGGTCTTTTCTCCCCTTGGTTTCTCTTCCCATTAGCACCGTTGGTGTTCCGGCCTTGCCATGGACGCTCACCCCCTTCTCGATTTCAACTACCGATCTAAAATTGGCCCATCCCCCTTGTGGATTTGAGGTGTTGGCTCCATGGATCTGGCTTGGTAAGTGAGCTTGGGTTCTCTTGATTGGATCTAACCTACCCTTTTTCTATTGTGCTCTTGTTGTGGATTTGTGGTGAACCAGATCTCCATGAGGATCTTTGGCCGGTCGACGCTATGCGCCCGACCGACACTATACGCCGAGCCGTCGCCACTGGCTCTACCATTTGGCGGTTATGCACCTCGATGAAGCCGAGGTCTCACTGGTGCACCTTGGCTTTGTCATTTCTCCTTCTTTATGGCCTGTGCGCCACGGTAGCGGCGTGCTACCAGCGCACAGCTCTGGCACCGCCTCAGTTCTTGCTGGTTTGCCTCCCGGCCCTTCCTCGCCGGTCTCCTTGCAACGGTGGCCATGAACCACCAACATAGTACCTTACTTCTTCGGCTTTACCTGGTTCTTCCGCCCCTCCCTACTCCTACCTTTATGCATTTCTTCTTGTTGTTAGTGTGAACTATGTGTGGTGCATGAGTAGTCTTAAGAACGTTTAGTGTGCAACCATGCTGGAACTGGACATGGGCATATGCTGGAGAGTATTGTCCTTGTTCAGGGCTTATGGACAGCCACTAATTTGGCTTAGTTTTGAGGGTCTAGTGGTGAGCAACCGTGGGTTGTTTGGGTTTTCTGGGCATGCACTGGGAGGCATTGATCCATGGCCCAAAGGCACACTGGATGGCCACCGCTAGTCTACTGTTCTCGGGTGTTGAATTGGTTTGGTTACCTCATCTTGATTCTATCGGCTAAACTTAGAGTTAGCAATCTACTTACAGAATGGATGAGGGTTTTCCAGGGCTTTACCTTACTCATGTTGTCGGCTCAAAAGGGTGGGGATGTTGTGCTTGCTTGGCTATCCTATCTTGCTCCTGGCTTTGTGGTGTGGCTACCTTCTGGAAGTACTTCCTGGTCGTGGTACTCACCGGTTATACTTCGGTCTTGTGGCTTCTTCTTGACTTCCCTCTTTCAGTTGAGTCTTGGTAGAAGGGGTTTAAATGGGCAACTTTGGGTAGTGGGCTCTGGGCAGCAAGTCTGAAATTTCACTGGTGGCTATGGGTGGTGTGATGTGTCTTCTTGTTTCTCTGTGCTAAGAGCATTTCTGCCTCTTGGCCATAGGCTAGCCAGTGTTGGCTTGAATGCTTGGCTGTAGGAGGGAGACTTGTTATTGTGGGGCTTGGGATGGCACTAGCTGCCTTCGGTTGCTATTACCATTCTTTGGCATTGAGTCCTTTAGGCATCAATGATGTGTTATGGCCGTGAGCCATCAGTTTTCCCCTTTGTCGGTTCTTATGGGATTGATTCTTCTATGGCTATCTTGTGGTGACCTGTGGCCCTCAACGTGGCTGTGTGCATGTCTTGCGTGGTATGACTCATCAGGGAAGGTAAAAAGGTAAGGTAAGGTAAGTTTTTACTGCTGGATGATGGAAATCTATATACGCGAGATGGTGTCGATTTGCCCTGGAAAATCCCGGTACCTCTATGCGCGTTTGCCTATGTGCAAAATTATAAAGACAGATTTCTGATGGCAATTTAATACTTAATTTCATTTTAGATTTACTTCTTTCTATTTTTGGCTAACTTAATGGTACATGCTTTTGATTTGTTTGACGATTGCGAGGAGATGAAGTTACGGAGTTAGATACATTTTGATATAATTTATATTTGTATGACTTTGTTGTATGAGATGAATTTTCGAAATTTGTAATACTGGGTTGTAGTATTTATTCTTTTGTAAATTTTGAATAAAATTTATGTACGATTATTTGTGAGATTTGTTATTGTAATTGAGTTCTTTTTGTAATTCGGATTATTGATTCTAATACATTCTTATTTGATGGTGTTTATGGATAGTTAAATTTCTTGATAGTTTCTTTTAATGTTAATATTCCCATTAACATATTAATTGTTTCTTAATAGTGTGCTCTTGGTTAATTAATTTTGAGGGTTATCACACTCCCCCCGCTGCTCACGCTGTGCGGGTTCTCTCTTTGATTTTTGAGTCTTGTGAGCCATGGCGAGTGACATCCTGATGTCGTTGATGTTGGGCCGTCCCATCTTCATTCAGCATCCTCGCTCGGGCGGTCTCGCCACCTGGGCCACTAGCTCACCTCACTGCTTGGCCCACACCCAGTGGTAAAGGGTGGTTCCTTGTAGGCTTGTTTATTTTGGCTTCTTCAAAAGCCAAAACAAATAGATTAGTTTCTCCAATCTATTTCAAATGGCTTCCCGAGTATGTCGGTGTGTGTTGTTTATGTTAGCGTCTTTTGTGTCCGTCACCATTTAAAAAAAACACACAGCTAACAACCATCAGCTAAATCCAAAAACTATTAGACACAGACAAAAACTCTAGCGTGCCATCGTAGGTTCATCAGTGGGGGTGTTTGATTGTTTTCTCCTGCAATGTACATGCAAATGCACGTCACTGGAAGAGCGTGTTCGTTTTATGAGGTTGTGAATTTGTCACCGGCTCAACAATTCCACTTGTGTGAGTGGACGCACTTGCATATGCAGGATTGTGTTCGTCCGTGTAACACCCTTACGAGATAGAGAGAGAGCGCTCTTGCCGCGTTAGCCTTGATCTTGTTATTCTTTCATCCAAAGCTATTGACACACTTATTTGAGTATTGTTATACAACACTCGACTGTTTTTGAGGATAAAAATAGTCAGATTGATCTGGGACGTTAGATCTCCATCCAACGGATCCACCCATATAAATCCCCCTCCAAAAAAAATGACCCACTCCAAAAAAATGATCTAGGGCATTGGATCTCTATCTAACGGCTCAAAATCTGACTATTTTTATTCTAAAAAACAGTCGAATGTTGTATAGACACTCCCCATTTATTTTTCTTGCAAGATTTCCAAGTGAAGATAAAAGGTGCCACCTCTCGTCGCCCAAAAGAAAGGGCAGGCATTCTTAAAAAAAAAACTTTGAACCTGGGGAACTTTGGCGCGTCACCTGCAGTATTGAATTTGGCTACTACTACTACGTACTAGTACCACCTATTACCTAGACTGGTCAGAGTAATCTCTGCTTTGCGCGGCACGGCTGCGAAGAAACCCTCAAATCCAACGGTTCGCTCCGGTTTTCTCACCAGCGCATGATCCATCTCGCTATCATTCGTGCGGTTTTCAGGGGACCCGATGACGAGCTTTTTCTTCGAGAATAGACCAGAGATGATGATGCTGCCGCTGCTTTTCCCGCGAAGCAGACGAGTGAGAAACATTTCTCTTCTGTTCTACGTGCTTATCTACTGGCATGTTTTGCACTACGTTTCGATCTTGGCTGCCCGATGATACATTCCAATTTTGCTGGCTGCACAATACTTAGCACTCCATTCAGTAATTAAGCAGAAGCAACACATATATAAGGCTGGTTGCTCACTGTTTTCATGTCGAAGTAAAACCAGAGGTTAACCCAACGAACGATACCCCCGCGCTGTTGTCATTAAAGAAGAAACTGCAGGTAATTAAACTAATCAGGGTCCTGTCCCGGTTAGTTATTTCCAGGCAGCCGCTGCTACTTGCTTTCTGCAAACACCATCATCTGACTGCCCTTCTGTCTCTGCAGCTTTATATACTGTCAAGCGCGCACAATACACATCCTCCACTCCATTACTTACCTCCGTTCTCCGTCTAGAGAGAGAGAGAGAGAGAGAGAGAGAGAGAGATGGCCGGGCTGCAGAGGTCGGTGCAGACCTTCAGAAGGTCAGGCTCGTCAGGGCTGGTGTGGGACGAGCGGTTCCTCACCGAGGGTGGCGCCGAGGAGGAGAAGCCCCGGGACGGCGGGGCAGAGCTGGCCCGGCCGGAGCTGCGGCACTCGCGGAGCGTCGGCAGCATCGGCATGCTGCGCCGCAGTCGCGACGAAGCCGGAGACGACGACGACGACAAGAAGAAGAGGAAGGTGATCAAGCCCAAGCAGAAGGATCGCAAGAAGCAGGGGGAGAAGAAGGACGACGACGAGGAGTGGGCGGGCAAGAAGGCGTTCCGGACCAGGGAAGTGGCCCCTGCCGCCGACCCGCCGTCGCCGCGGGTGTCCGGCTGCGTCCTCTGCGCCATCTTCCGGGGCTCCGGCGCCGGCGGCGCGGCGCGGCGAGCCAGGCCTAGGAAGCGGTAGGAAACTACCATGTGTCATCTTAATCTGTACTGTCTGAATTTCACTTTCGATCCTTATGTTGTTACAGTGCAACTTACCATATGATTAAAGATGAGTTGTGACTTGTGAATTTTGAGACGAAGCACTAATGTATACTTGAGTGATTCGTTAGGCACACTGCTCTTGAGAAATTATCTGGGTTTGCTTCAAGGTTCACATCCAAGCGTGAATGAACGGCAGAGCTTCTGCTTTCTTTCCAAAAGAAATAAAAAGATTCACGCTTATTGAGGGGCTGTTTGGTTGTTAGCCACACTTTGCCAACAAAAATTGCCACACTTGCCTAAGTTGAGGTGCTCAAATTCTTTGCCACACCTTAGCAAGCTTAAGGGAATCTTGCCACACTTTTTTGAGTCATTGACGTGTGGGACCTAGTTTGCTGGAAGGGAATCTTGCTACAACTGTGGCTGCAACCAAACAGCTCCTAAAGTTGATTAAACTTGCCTAACCTTAGGCGTAGTAAACTGTGGTTGGCAACCAAACAGCCCCTGAGTTCCTTGTTGAGGCGTCTCAGTGTCTCACACACACAAAGGCGTCTTGAACATCTTGATTGACTGCATGTGGGAGCGAGGCATCAGGTGAGCTAAAGAATTGTTGTTCCTGTGGGCGATGTGCGCGCACATGGCATGAAAGTTTGGTCGGCAGAGGGCAAGGCGGTTGACTGGAGAAGCATGAGCCTGTTGGGAGATCGATGCATAATCCTTTTTTAAGTTGTAGATGCACATTTTTTTTTAGAATTAGCAGTACCGAGGATTCATGCATGAGACCTGCAGTAAAAACGTTTTCAGACATGAAGCCTGCAGTAAAAAACGTTAAAGCCATACTTTTTTTATCAAGGGCGATTTTGTCAACCTAGCTAAGATCTAAGACTTATCTTTATATACTACTTAGAAATAGAGGCGACGGACGGTGATTGTACGTCGCTCCCTTCCACCTCCTCTTTTCTCCGCCTTCCCTTCTCACCATCCTAAAATTTCTAACAAAAAACCATTTCCTAACAAACAAATTCTACCTCTCTAAAGTGGTGCTCGATTGAGCTGATTTTTTATGATTTATAGTTAAATTTTCACTATAATTGACTGAAATTACATTGTAGCTAATGGTGGCTTATTTATCATAATTAAATTTAAAAAAAATTAAAAATGAAAAAAGTTAGCCCATAACGTATAATGCAAACGAACACGAGAAAAAAAAAGAATCAGCAAAAAAACTCAAAAAAATCTAAAAAATCAGAAAAAAAACAAAATTTAGAAATATTAAAAAAATAAACCGAAAATCAGAAGTCTAAGTCCAAACAAACAGGACCTTAAACTATCTTCTAACAAACAAATTAACTTACATTCTAATGGCAAACTGCAACATAGGTCACAATGAAGCTCGACTGGACACGGTGTAGGCCAAGCATAGCGATAGAGGCGTGGCGCCAGCTTGGTCGACGGCTTGATAAAAATTACCACCCATGGTTTAACACCTACAAAGCTTCTCTGTAGAGAAATGTGTTCCTGATCTCTGCAAGTATTGGCTTTCTAAACAACAATCTCACTTGCTATATCCTAGAAAAAGCAGGATTGCAGCAATATTCATCGGTGGTAAAACAAAAATATGCTCACGTAACTCAGTTGTAGAGTAAAAGGTTGCGACGGTAAGGGCCTGTTTGGGATTGCTCCGCTCTAGTTTTTTCAGCTCCGCTCTCAACTTTGCTAGTTACATGTCAACTCCACAAACTCCACTCCAGGAAAAAAAGGTGGAGCTAAGGGTCAACTCCACGTTTTTGGTGGAGCTCCTCAAAGGGCCTGTTTGGTAGAGCTCCACCAACTCCAGATCCACCAAAAATAGCTCCACTCCACGAATTTTTACCCAAACGCTCCAGCTCCACGAAATCTGGATCCATCAAAATACTGAATCTAGCTCCAGATTCATGAAATCCATGGAGTACCTCAAGGGGTGCTCCACGAAACCTTATTTTGTATCTACTCGTGGAGTTGGGTGGTAATTACCCACCTTTTGCCACTGGTTACACACCCCATCCCATACCACCATAAAACCCATGGGCAAAACAGGTCATTCCCACCAAAAACCCAATTTCGTGGATCTGGAGCTGCTGTGCAAGTCAAACAGTTTTGTCCAGCTCCATGGTGGGATCCTAGATTCACGGTGGAGCTGTTTTTGGTGGATCTGCTGCTCCAGATTCATTTTTTCAGTGGTGGAGCTCTGCCAAACAGGCCCAAAGAGTACTCCAGAAACAAGGCTTATGTACCTCCTCGTGGAGTTGGTGGGAAATTACCCACCACTGCCATTACACAATTCATCTCCTCTGTACCGATTCGATTTCTTTTCCGCCTGACGTTCCTTCTCCGAGCAGCCACCGCTCCGCGTGCGCGCGTTGTGGCTCGCCTCCTGCTCCGTCGCCACCATCATCTTCGGCGAAAGCCCCCACAGTGCGCCCAGGAACGCATCCGCGCGGGTCGTCGATGGGGACAGGAACGCATCCTGCTAATAGTTCTGTCTGCTCATTTGAACAATTGCATAAGACTGCAGAAAATGTTGAATGAATTGAAAAGAAGACAAGCATTGCATCTATGCTATGAGGCTCATACTAGCACAATTTTGGATCACTCTGAATGAATCAATGAAAATTGGAATGCACCGTATGTCATCCTTCATTTAATTACTTTATATATATAGAACTTTCCAAGTTTCTATACATGTTACCAGTTTGCCTAATATCACCCTCTGTTCTTACTTTGTGTCATTTCAGGGAAATGAGCTTCATAGCCGTGGACAGTATACTGATGCTGCTGCCAAGTACAAGCTTGTGCGTTTTGAACCTCACACCTTTAATTTTTTTTTGTTGACATGCTTTTGGAAGACTTGCGAGTTAAATCAATATGTCTATCCAGAGAGATCGATCTATCCGTAAATTTGGAAAGATAGGACATAAATACTGCTGCTTCGGATCATTCTAGTCCAGTGCATAGCATTTCCTCTATTTTGTACAGGATGAAACATAGGGAGGTCAAGTTTTCCTCTTGATCGTTTTAAGCACATGATATTATGCTATGCTATTGTGACATTGGCCGATTTGTTTTTTGGTTTTCTCGAATAAATTAATTGCGATTATAATATTTTACATCACATTTCAATTGGCAACAAAAAATATTCAGTTACATATGCTCCACAGACATCAAAATATACATCAAACATCATTCAGGGGCACATTGGATCTTTTTCAGGGAAACCTCACATTCCTGGAGCTGGAGCTAGGCTGCGTGCCAAACAGGACCACCTGCTTCAGGAACTCCACAGTGGAGCTGCTCCATGGTGGAGTTGGTGGAGCAGAGCAGTCCCAAACAGACCCTAAAATTGTGGGTTTGATCTTCGGAGTCCGTCCTTCTACTGTATTTTTTTAAGAATACATACACGATTCATATACCCCTTCCGTTCCCTTTTCATGTTGTTTTAAGATACATATAGTCGAATTTTTAAAACTTTAATTATTGATATACATAAAAATATTTGTATTTATCACATGAAAATTATATTGATAAATATATCGTCAAATTTTTTATATTACTATATTTTAATAAATTTTGCTAATATATAATTAGAAAAATAGTGGCAAAAAAAGTGTATTGAAGACCGTATCGATGTATAAGATGACAAGTGAAATAGAATGGTGGGATTAGGTGGTAAACTAAATCGCATCCGCGATATGATTTACGGCCACATGGAAATTTCTTTCAGAATGAACCAACCAGCTTCCTTGGGGCTATATATATATCATGCTGAGAGCATACTTGCATACCCGCATTTTGTTGGCGGTATATCCAATGAAAATATGAATTTGGTGTAAATTCCATTTTTATCTAACGTAAAAGTTTCTAAAAATTCCTCCAAAAACAAGCAATGTAGGGCAGGGCAGGTTGTGTCTCTGCAAAACTTTAAGACCAAACTCAAGAACATTCACGAGATTAAAAAAAAAACTGTTTCAGCGAGTTTTGGTCCTTTTCATATCTCACCAATGGGATCGAACTTGATATTGAAATTTTGCAGAGGCATACAAAGTAATCTCCCCTACATTTGGTAATTTCTTGAAATTTGTTGGAAACTTCTAGGTTAGATGAAAATGGAATTTGCATCAGATTCAAATTTTCACCTAATATCACGCATATATAATCTCTGAACTCACATGGAGTATTTACGCATACGTTTAAACTACCTGCTTAGTTTCCCCGTGCGGACTGCGAAGTCCACAATGGTGGGTGCAACAGTGCAACCGATGTGCTCGCCCGGCAGTGGTGCCATGATTTTGCCGGGTGCCGATGGGTTCTGCAATCCTGCTCCAGTGCGGCCAGGACCCATCGTCCACCGACGCACGCCATCTCTACTGCATCCTGTCAACGACGCACTATCAACCAAACAAGGACGCCAATCCGGCATACATTCTTCGTTTGGCATCTGCTTTGCACGTGTAGTGTAGACAGACATGCGTACGTACATTCTGGTTTTTTTTCTTGTTGTTTTTGGCTTTTGATTTTTACTACAGCGACTAGATTTTAACTCAAACCCGGGTATCCGCCGATATGGTCAGACTACCCGTCCTGGAAGGATTCTAATATTGTTTAGTATGGTTTTACCGTTTCCATACTAACTTGTTTGTACTCCGTTATTCAATCGATTTGAGCAGCTACTAAATTAAGTTTGACGAGTCAACACTTGTGGTTGAGCGATCACTATGTTCTCAGGGCTGGCCCTGGGCCTGGGCAGCAGGGGCAACCGCCTAGGGCCCATGAAAACCAGGGGCCCCTATCCTAAGCCCATGTATATATACATCATGTATTGAGGTTTTCGGTTCTTCCGTTCAACCGTTAGCTAGCTTTGATTGGATTGGGCCAGCTGCAGACAATGTCACAATAACGGCCCAATTGGCCAATCCATCCGGCCAGCTGCAGACCAGAGAGGCAGAGACCGAGTGGCGAGTCACCGAGAGACAGTCAGACGGAGACGCATCGCTAATCGAACGCCCAATCCGAAGACTGAGAGACGCAATAACCATCGCCGCCTCCACCTGCTCGCCCCATTCCCCAATCGCACGCCTCATCGCCGCCTCCGCCTGCTCGCAGCTCGCGCCAGAATGCCAGATCCGGAGATCCCCATTCCCAAATCACACGCCGCGTCGTCGCCTCCGCCTGCTCGCGCCAGATCCGGAGATCTCCATTCCCCCAATCGCACGCCGCGTCGCTGCCTCCACCTGCTCACGCCAGATCCGGAGATCCCCATTCCCCAATTGCACGCTGCGTCGCCGCCTCGCCTGCTCATAAGTCGTCTCCTATTCCTCTCCGCCTACCCGATTTCTTTGATTTCTTCGCTTTGCAACGGCTCTAAGCCTCTACTCGAAATCCCCTCATATAGCCATTGTATATTTGTATTTGCATACACCGGTGTGGTCTCATTCGCATCCCTGATCCCCTATTCGTATTCGGCCATTGCATACGCCAGACGCGGGACGCCGGTGTGGCCATTGCTACGAGCCTACGAGTTTGTCCAAGAGGCAATCAGGCAAGAGCAGATCAGTAGAGGACTGAGAGGAGTTCATTCAGTCAACGACCGGTTCATCATTCATCAACGAGCTCAAGCCTCAACTCCTCATTCCTCAAGGTGACACGATTCTGCAATTTGTTGTCTGCAATGCAATCTGCATTCTAATGGTTTATAATCGTTTATTGGTTTGCTGCAATCTGCAACTGCCAACTGCAATCTGTATTCTGCAATCAACGCATGTTCAATTGTTCATTCAGTGATTTCAGTCAGACTGCAATCTGCATTCTAAAATGTAATGTTATAGTTTCCTCAAACTTATAAGTAATATTAATGGGATATTGGATTGTCACCAAAAATAATTTCTGTGTTTTTATGTACATTTTAGAGCACATGGCAATATGAGACCATGAATATTTGCTATGTAGTATTGAACATTAGCTTAATAGTTGATATAAAAACATGTTTGTGTTTGAGTAAATGGTCTCGAATTCTATCTCGCCCCAGGGCCCCTGAAATGTCAGGATCGGCCCTGTATGTTCTTCACTTGGCATAAGGTTTTAATCCTTACTTTCCACTAAAACCACTTCTACTCATAAATTCACATTTCAGTGCCCACGGCACTACTATCATTTCACAACCAAACTCTCATTCTGGGATGAGATCGTGGGCTAAGCCAACTCATGGCTTTCTGTGGTATCTTGTCATTGAACCTTTCAAAATTCTATTGATAAAACATCAAGACTTTTAGTAGTAAAATGTTTGTCAATTTCCTAAACTACCATGATTATATTAGTAATACTTTTAATATTACTAGGTTTTGTCAAGGTGAATATGGCCATTAAATTGAACAAGGCTTGTTCGGGTGGTAGGACATTAACTAATAGCATGTCATTCGAAACAATCTTGGTACATAAAATAACAATGCATAAATAGCATAATGAAAATACTGATAAATAGTAATTAACGGAAAGTAGGTTCAACATGATCAAAAACATGTGACTTGCCTTGCGGATTTATAATTTTGACAATTTTGTATTCTTCAATTTCTCGATCTTGAGCTTGATCCATGATTCCTCCTCCTTGAATTAGTTGGTCTTCAACATCGTGTGCTAGCGCAAGGCAAAGAAATAATATTTAATTCCACGCTCGAAGGAAATGAGCTATGAATAAAGAAAGAAAATAAAGAAATAAATTCGAGAAAACCAAATAAAACGGGTTAAGGGTTTTTAGCAGGTTCAAATGGTGAAATGGGCCTGAGAAATGGGTTGACGGGTTCGAAACGATTCAAATGAGTATATTTTTGTATTTTTGGGCTTTAAAAAGGCTTAATAGGTCTGGTACTATTCACTCCGGGTCGGTTACTGTTTAAACCGGATCCATTTGCTACAGTACTGGATCGGATTATTGTTCAGTACCGATTTCAGTTATACCGATCAAAATCACATACGACTATTTCTCTCTGTATACTTTCTCTTATGAACAGTTAGAATTTAAAAGCCAAAAGTCATAAATCACATATCAAAAAAATCCACATAAGAACCATCAACATTCAAAAGCCATGAATGAGAATTATGTGTGCCTCACTTGTCCGGAAGCTTCTTGTGGGCTTGCACAGTTTTGGCAACATGATCGGGGTCGTGAAACATTTCGATCATTCGTGTTGGTTGCTAGGAGCGACAAGTCCTATTCATAAGATACGGAATGGAGATATTTACTTTAGAAAAAGAAGAAAGGGACAGTGTATTGTGCTTTATATATGTATTGTAGTTTTTATTAGTTCGTGCAAATTGCATGGTTTATAAATTAGCACAGAACATATATTGCGGGCGACAAATAAATTAGATAGATGCAGTACCAAAATGCTTTATCACGATATTACTAAATTTATAGTGGTAATCCTTGTTCGATCATGTTCTTAGCGTTTATGGATTGATAGTACCTCAGCATAGTTCATATCGCTACCGGAGGAAAGTTACTAACTCATCGTAATTTACTTAAAGAGGAGATGGGTTGGAGAAGATTTATGTCTATCTGGACTCTACTAGACAAGTTTTCTTTTGCTGTTTTACGACTAAACTAGAATTTGGCTTGTACAACTTTTTGTATATTTATTAATTCACATGGCTTTAGATGTATATAGAGTTTTTTTAATATTTGTTGTCATAAGAGCTATAAAGAATTTCAATTTCAAAATTAATGAGAAGGCAAAAGTTATACTTCACTATGTAGAAATTTAGATCAAAAATATTCTTTAAAAATATAACGTTGGGTTATTCACTTTTTTTAGATAGCAATACATATTTATAATATCACTTAACACTTAGCTTGAGAAGTCATTAGTATTATTTTTTAGGGGGAGAATGACTTTTTGGCAATTAAGACTAATGAGTTAGAAGTTCACATGGACGAGTGTTTAATTTGCTTCCTACTGCGAGAGTAGTATCTTGACCACTTTGAAAATTGGAAATTGGTATGCAGGGTGGGAGATTAAAAGACAATCTGGTGTAAGTATACTTTTTGACTTTCACTTTCTTAATCAAAAGCCTTATCATGGCATTTAGACAGTACACGGAGATACATTGTGCATACCATTGGATTGGCATCCAGCGACTGATACAATTTGCATTAACGTTGATGCGACACTTTTCTTTACGTTTTTTACTCAGCTTTGTAAAAGAATTATAATTACCTTGAAAGGCAACATACATATGTTTGATGATAAAAGTATTGGCAAAGATTGTCTTAGCAAAACGAAATTTGTTATCTTAAATAACATTGGTGTTATTATTATATATTGCATTTAAATTTAGAAAGCTATACCCCGTATTCGTGTGTACTATCCGTGATGGACTAACATGTTTTTTTCTATTTTTAAATTTTTTAAATTTAATTACGCCAAATAATCCACCATCAGTTACAATGTTTTTCAGTCATAAGCCACTAAAAAACCATTTTGAACACCACGTATATTATACATAGATTGTCATATTTTTAATTATTTGTTGTGCTGATATTTTTTTTCTTAATGCCTGATTGTGCAACATTTGTGTTTATTGTCTACTCCTATACCGTAGGATCTCATGGAACCACGTAATTCTAGGAAAAACACATAGATCTCGTTAGTCGTTAGTAGGAAGGAAATTAACCATCTTTGAATCGACGCAGGACACACTAGCAGCCGCCAGCCGGTACGGGCTCCGGCACTGCGAGCTGCCGATACTGGCCGCTCATGCAGGTATTTAGTAAGACCGCCTCGAGAAACGGAGTAACTTCTCTGAATACATGAGGGAAAATTCCACTTCTTGGCGTCAGAAGTATAAAATTCTTCGCGACCAAAGCTACCTTTAGCTCACCATACGTATCCGTGAAATCTGTTGGACATAGTACTTTTGTGACAAATAGTAGGAACAACAATCGACTGCTAATGAGAGCACTTTAATTTGGATATCTTATGAAACCATCAAATTTAGGTACATCTCTTTGTCACCAACAGTCTGCTACTTGAATGTACCATGTGAGCACTTTACTTTTGATATCTTATTAAGCCATTAAATTAAGTCCATAAACAATCGTCTACTACTCAAATGCACAATTTGCTTTTGATATCGTAGGATAGGATAGCAACAAAGGGGTTGAATGGTACCTTCTTAAAATTTTCTCTAAATATTTTAGGTTCTATCCTCCAATAACTAGGAAGTTACAAAGAATACAACCCTCACCAAACACACAAATCAAATCTCTAAAGAAAACAAATATTGCTCAAAAGCTTACTAATGGCGGCTTGACCTCAATTTAGATGGTGGTCTGATCGGTGTAGTATTTGCGGTCTAACCGCCATGTAAAATCGGTCTGACCGAAAAATCGGTAAATGAACAGTGTTTTCAACGTTATTTCAAATCCGAAAATTGATGGAGTTTTTTTATTCGTAGATCCAAAAAATGAAATTTTGCAGGAATCTTTTCTAGGTTATAAAGAACATATTCCAACAAACAATCATGAAAATCATGGCCAAAGTTAAGACCTTTTTTTAGTTTGAAAAAATGTGCACTGAAACAGAGCAAAAACCAAAAAGTGGTGAATACCACTTGCTCATGGGTAAATAATGGCCAAAATGGCTTTAGATGTATTTCTACATGTCACAACAAGTTAGAACACCAAAGAAAACGACCTAAAACCTTTGAAACAAGAAATCACTTCGTGAGACCGAAAACAATCAAAACCGGGCTTCTTAATGAACTTACTATCAAAGTGCTTAGATAATAGGATATTGATTCCAAGAGCTTATCTCCATCTCATTTACGTCCTTAGCACAGCAAGATCAAGAAGAGAAGATATCAAAACCAACTAAATCAAGAGTAAATCAATCAAAACATGAAGGATCAATAGAGATTATCAAATATTGATGTATTGCTTACTTGAGGAAGCACGCTTTTCAAAGTGCATAAGTTTGAATCCGCTAAGTACTTCAGCCTTGATCTATCTTGATCAAACTAACTTCTTCTTGACCTAAACCACTCTTTCAAGTGCAACTCATGCGCCATGGTTTTGATCTAAGGCAGATTCCAATGTTTTGGTCAAGCTATTAATATACTCTTTCTTGACCTGGTTATCTCCTTTCAATGCAAGCAATCGCTATGCTTGCCACATGTAGGTCCACCATTGGCTTAACATGCATTGGTAAGTCTCTCTTGCTCCGGTTCCATTGGACCACGACTCATTTGGACCGACCAAACCACATGGTGCAAACCCGCCATTCGAACTTGCCTTCAACATTTCTCGTCTTTCTTGTGCCATGGTTGAGCTCACCATCTTACCCCGCATCCTTGATTGTTCTGGGTCTCGTCTTCTCCCTGATCTTAGCCCTGATTATCGCCGTCAACTATAGTAACTCCAAGTATTCCTGAACATCCAAAGATAAAAAAATTATTTCTGGGCACAAAGTATTCACAACTTAACCCATGTTAGCAATGGCATGTCTCATGCAACCTATAAACACTGACTTAGGTCACCAAATGATCCTATTACTCAATAATTCCCAAAATCCTCAATTTCTGCCCAAATAAAATACAATCTTTTGCAAAATCAACTAACCATTTCAGAAATATTGTAATGGTTCATCACAACATTAAACATGACTTTCTCACATGGTCCTTCAAATATCTTGTTAAACCATCGAAATTAAGTCCATCACTTTTGCGGATGGTACATGTTACTGACCTAGAAAATATAATGACACGTGGGCCTAATACTAATATTACCCATATTCCAAGCAGGGCATTATCGCAAACCCGTCTCAGACCATGCACGTGATCTGACATGTAATTTTTGCAATAATATCATGAAATTCCCATACTTAAATGATGATTGTTACATGCACGAGATCTGACGTGTACTTCTTGCAATACCATGGGATTCCCATACTTAAAAGATGATTGATATGTAGTAAACTAGATTTTGAGTGTAGGAGTTCTTATTTTCATATCTAAAACTAGCAGCGTGGCCCATGCATTTGTGCAGTTCGATTTGTTTCAAAATTTATAGTATGAAATAATATAACTTATATGCTTGAGAATATATTTACACATCTTGTAGGCTATTTAGATTTTTTTTAACACATATAAACATTGAAAAGAACAATAGAAACTCAAATGAAATACAACCCGAGAAATGTAATTGAAGTATGAGCTTTAATGAAAGAAAATCATCGGGCATAATGAGTTTGTTAGGGTTCTTAAAAATATAACCACTTTCAATCATGTATGAATCATGTAGCTACATGTACATATTCTTCCCCAATTAGTTGCCTTTTTTTCAAAAAATATGTATGCATATGTATCTTTATTTAATCTCAAGCAATGCATTGATTATATGTGCGGCAAACTTTTCTATTAGTTTACATGGTAGTAGAGTATGTTGCTCATGCTTACACTAATGCATCATGGCGACCTACCTTAAACTTATCTTCCCTCACATGTCGGCTACCCCACCGAACCTTGTGTTTTCTTTCTCTTTTCGCCACCACAGCATTTCTGCTTCAATATCCAACAGCAAGCCCAATTTTTGATTGATCCATCTCAGCCGCTACCCCTTCCAATGCAATACCCTATCACATAGTTATCTTCTTGTTAAATGCTAACTGTTGTGACATCAAATACACATACACATGCAAATGTCGTCAATCCCTATCAGGGACACCCGTCACGCTCTCCTTGGTGTCCTTGGGCCTATTCCCTACATTTGAGCCATCTCTACTTCAAGCTCTTTGCTCCTCTGCTTCTATATGCCCGCGTTTCTATTCGTATGAATGCATACATGTATATACACATATATGATATCATACATGCTCGATATCCTCTTCTCCCATGTCGATCGCTCTTCTTTTTCGATGTTAACCAACTGAATGATGTGGCTTCTTCATTAATTGCAGCGACCTCCCGTTTTCATTGATGTCGGTATATCTATTTTAGTCATTGTCTAACAATACGGAGAATCTTCTCACCACCGCCGGTTAACATCATGCCCCTCACCAGTAATGGCATGCTTCTAACTACCAGATGGCCCCCTATTATCGATAGCTCACCTTTCATGCAAACCTTCATCTTCTCTTTGCCAGGGCTTCCCTATCATCAAGTAATTACTTCAACAACGCCGGTGCTTACCACTCATCGTCGTGGCCCTTGGTCCCTTCGAAGTCTTTCTCTTCAATAGCTTAGGTGAGCAGCATGATGTTGTCCTCATCGAACGCCTAAGGTGAGTAACACGACATTGTCCTCATCCTCACCGTCGCCTCTTTAGCACTTCACTTCCCCGTGGGTCAATGTGTTGAAGTATGTATCAACGCCATTGCACTCTTTGGTGGTATCCTTTGACACCATTCGTGCTACCCTCGTTGTAACTTTTATTTTTATTCAAAATTTTAGCTTTTTTATTGGAGCTTGTATACAAATCAAATTGCTAATTTTATTTTATTTATTTTGAATTTTATTTATTTAAGGATTTACTTTGGAATTCGTATGAAAATCAAATCAAAGTTTTTTTTATTTTTAATCAGATTTCAGCTATTTTTGGAATTTTATTAATTTTTTATTCCAAATTATAGTTATGTAGGAATTTTACTTTGGAATTTGTATCAAAATAAATTACTAATTTTATTTTTTATTTCAAATTTTATTATTTGGAATTCGTATACAAATCTACTTGCTAATTTTTGTTTATTTTATGAATTATTTTAATTTTTGTTTCAAATTTCAATATTTATGGGTTGTATTTGATGCAGACTCTTTTTTTTTAATCTGAACCATTATAATCTAGAGGCACCATAATCAATAGTGTAGATCTTTCTCTTTTTCTATTAATTAGTATGTGAAATTCTAGCTCTTAAGAGCAAATATGATGACTTTTTTCTACAACTTTTTTAGCCTTTTGTGTGCAAATATGATGACTTATTTTTTGATCGTTTTAATAATATATTAATATATGTTTGCACTGGATGGGAACAACTGTATCTGATTCATGTTCGCGATCTGCTTTGCTGGCCGATCAGCTTCGAAGCATTACTTCCGCGACGGTGACGAGGCGACAGGATGCATTACTCGCCGTCGATCGGTTTTCAATAAGTCCGTATTTTTGCATGGCTGACCACGGGCCAGCGAGCTCCCGGAGCATCGCCCGGATCGGATCGCACGCGGGCCTCAAGTGACGAGAGTCGCTGACGGGCGGGCCCAGGGATGGGGTGGCCCGCGCGTCAGTGTAGTGGGTGGAGCGGAGGGGCCGTGGCCTCTCCACGTAGCGGGGCTCCGCGCCTTTGGATGGCGCCTCCGAGTGCATGGTCCCAGGGCTGCCACGTGGGCGATTTCCAGGCCGTGCGATCTCTCCGGGTTGGATGGCTGGGATCCCACGGCTCAAACCCCAAACCCCGGGACGGGTCGGGGCACTAAATGCCATCGCTGGAAGCTGGGTTTTATGATAAACCCATTTATTATAGTGAAATTTCTTATCAGCCCCTCTTCTTTGTGTACTTGCACTGTATAGGACTGGAGTGTAAACTAGTAAGGGTTTACATGTAAATTTTGTACATTTTGAGGGCCTGGTATTTAAATACATATGGTGTCTTAAGCCAAAAAAAAGTACTCCTGGTCCGGAGCGACGAGGAAAAAGAGAGCAGGAGATAGGGAAGGAGAAGTAGAGAGCAGGAGATAGGGAAGGAGAAGTAGAGCTCACACGAATCTCTTCTTCTTGCGTACGCGAGAGAGAGAGAGAGAGGATGCAGGAGCAGGCGGCGAGCTCGCGGCCTTCCAGCAGCGAGTGGTCGTCCAGCAGCTCCGGGCACCACATGGAGGTCAAGGAAGGCAAGCGCCACTTCAATTTCGTTCTTTTCTTAATGCTGTTTCATTGGTTCGGTTCTTGACACTCTTTTCTGTTATACTTGTTGATTGGTGTTCTTTGGGTTCGGATGTTTTGTGATGTTCCGTTTTGGGGACGTGGGTTTTGGTTGCCTTGAGGAACTCATGTCCCGTTCTTGAAAAGTTTGGATCTTGGCATTAAGGAAAGAGCATTTGTGTTCCATTTCTGTAAAGCATACCCGTTTTGCTCACAGAAAGATGTTTCTTTGGCAAAAAAAAGGGAAAAAAGCTGTACATTTTTCGTGCAAGAAGAGCTTGATTAATAATCTGAGATGAGCTTTGGTTGAGCTGCACTGCTGCAGGGATGGAGAGCGACGAGGAGATAAGGAAAGTGCCGGAGCTTGGCCTGGAGCCAGGCGGCCCTTCCACATCTGGCAGGGAGGCCGGCTCGGCGGCCGGCGGCCCGGAGCGCGCCCAGTCTTCCACGGCGCAAGCCAGCGCGCGCCGCCGCGGACGCAGCTCGGCGGACAAGGAGCACAAACGCCTCAAAAGGTGCGAGCTTGGCAGTTAATACTAGTAATAGTAGTAGATGCTAGCAGTAGCAGTGCTCTGGTTGCTCGAGCATCGATCACCTGTGGCTGTGTGGAAGTATAACTGTAAAACTGTATGAGGCAGCATTCATACTCCACTTTTCTAGGTTGATACCATAGTACGGAATTCAGCTTGGCATAGAAGAAAGAATAGTTCTAAGGTCTACAATTGGATTAGCTGATTTGTTCAGAAAAAAAAATCTGTCATGTTTGGATGACAGTGTGTATATGACCATGTCTGTTTTGGATTCAGCGGTGGTCCTGATGGACCATATTGAATACACATCATAGGCCCCCTTTGCTGAGTCTAGATAAGACAAGAATGCTTGTGGAGCTAGATGGTTAGAGCGTCATGCGCAGATACATAAATTGCGACATGAATCGAAATGCCGAGGTTGCTAGATAAGATGGTTGGAGTATAATGCTGATTTACCTGGTTGAAATAGTGCTGAAGCAAAGAGAGATCTTGAATATAAAGCCTGCTTGAATCAACGTGGTGGGATATATATCTCGGTAAAGGTTGCTTTCAGGATTTGAATGAGGCGTGATGTGTCGTACTACCGGTTCATCTAAATAGTTAGGTGGGATACAACTCATACAAGTGGCGTGGGGATAGAAAACAGTGTTGGACATATATCATATATGGTATCTCACTGTTGGTCCTGCAAATCGTATGGCGTAATGCATCTGCCATATTGAGTCAATTTCAAGCTTTTGACATCTGTGGAAGTGTCGTATCGTCTTTGAATCAGAACAATGTGCCACCATTGTATTAATGGTTTCTTAAGACATGTAACTTATTTATTTCACTAACATGAATGACATTAGTACCTTTCCTAAAAAACAGTATTAGTACCATTGGATTGGATAAAACATAATATTTCAACTAAGATTTTAGTCGGTATGCTACTGTAACAATTTATTTGAATTAACGTAACAAACTTAATTTAAAACACCCCAAATTATGGAACAACTTTCTTTGTGTTTTATTTGAACTCTATTTTTTATCGCTTTTAGATTAATATGACTTGTAGGAGAATTGAGGATTGAGATCCTGAAATTTGTCTAACTCCAAAATGTTTTCTAATTTACCAGTTATGAAGTTGTCGATCCTAGTATCTCTCCCTTTTCAAGTACAGCATGTCATTTCTGTAATGTAGTTAATCTAGTATGAGGTTTGGAATAGGGTTTGATTGTCAAGTTTCTGACCTATGAAGGCTGCTGAGGAACCGGGTATCAGCACAGCAGGCAAGGGAGAAGAAGAAAGCTTATTTGAATGATCTCGAGGTGAAGGTGAAGGACCTGGAGAAGAAGAACTCAGAGCAGGAGGAGAAGCTCTCCACCCTGCAGAATGAGAACCAGATGCTACGACAGGTACAGTTCTTTTGCTTCTCATGCACTGGTTGGTAAGTTTTTAATTTGGCGGTACAATGTTATACAGAGTTAATTCAATGCATTATGTCTACTTTGTTTGTTCGTTAAGCTCCATTGACCACGATCACAATGTTTCATAGCTTTGTTATACATGCAATTTCATATCCCTTTTTTGTTACATAAAAATTGAAACTGTTGTCTGAGATGATGCAGAACCCATGGTTTGGATTCGTTTACTCCTTTCCTTTATTGCTTGTATCGTGCACCAGAAATAATTAATGATTTGGATCATGGAAAGTTGGAATCGTATCATTATATGGGGAGTGAAAAGCTATTGTTTGCCACATACAGTGGTGGCCACTAGTGTTGTGATGCGCAGATGAAACATGTTCTGAATAAGTTGTTCTTTCTTTTTCAGATACTGAAGAATACCACTGTGAGTAGAAGAGGGCCAAGTAGCAGGGCTAGTGGAGAGGGCCAATAGCACAGAGGATGACAGCAAGTAGTAGTACACTTTAAGCTCGAATATGCCTACGTTGAATTGATCCCGGATCACACCATGTCTGGAACTTTATTTGGTTGGAAGTTTTCTGGCCAAGGGAGAACCCCAAAAGGTGGGGTGAGAATTCGGTGCAGATCGTCATATCACATACTATGATGTTTAGGACTACATATGTTGCTCCATTAACTGTTCAGAAAATAGTTGTGGAATGGTTTAACATGTGGTATATCATTTTGTGGGCTTGTACAAGTACAGTTTTGTGACGGGCTGCGTCAACTGACTGATCGTCCATACATATGCAAGTCGCCCATGTCTCGTCAGTAGTTAGGTCAAGTCATCTCTTTCATTTTTCACCTTCTTTTTCAAGGCATTGCAATCTGCATCTTATGGATTTCCATGATACGGACGCGGTGATAGTTCCTCCTGTGACTATATTGATCCGTGACGACGTGTGGTTCAGTAGTTTTCATTTCATGGCAATATCCCAACTTTCATTCACCGGTCTGTTCACGCAGTTAACGTCATTTTACGCTGGGGTCAAGGCACACCCACCCTCGAGAGTCAAGAGCATTTCTTAGAGACATCTGAATTAAAGCAGACACGTGAAAACCGAGGGAGCGGTGAATCAACTCATATCATCTCTTTACGTGGAACTGCCAAATAAAAGATGATGGATATTTAGGAGGAACTAGCTATCAATTTAATTCAAAATAGGCATCTAAGTTTCTATTCTTTTTTAGTTTTTGGTTTTGACTTTTCTACATTAATTAGCTTTTAAACAGAGTGCATTTTTAAGATGGGGTCATTAGTTAATTGTAATACATATTGTACCGACTTCATTTATATTGGTAAAAACTGCACGTGAGTTTCTGTTACTCTGTAATCTCTCGTACAAACAGCTTAAAAACTACAAGCCACAATAAAAAACTATAAGACTCAGCCAGAAAGAACAGGCCCTAAAGAGAACTCTGACAAAATTGAAGTCATTACGTTCTGGCTGCTTGTTTTCGCTCCCTTCTACATATCCTCCATCCTCGTGCTTGTGCCAGGGCAGATCCAAACCATTCATCGCCATATTCAACGGTTCGTGTATCTCTTCCCCCGCACGTTACCACAAGTGCTTGACTTGGCCAGCACGAGGGTTCGATTGGCCTGACCAACTCTAACAAGGCGCCACATTGATGCATAATCAGAGAAGCATCCGGTGCAGGCAGTGCAGGCCTGTCGTATGATGGTTCTCGCTTGCAAATTGACTCCTCAACTCTCTGCATTGTCATGGGTAACACCTCACCTCTTTCCATCCATCTTTCCTCTTGTTTTGATTCTAAGGAACTCCAAATTAATTGCGTATTTTTGTTTTAAATTAGTATATTTTTGCTGCGGGGTTATATTAGTATGATTTTGACATGATAACTTGCCGTTTTCTCTTGTCCCTTTTTGCGGCTTTTGGAGGATCTGTTATCGTGCACTACTTCTGTTCTCACTATGCTATCCAGCGAAAATCAACGGAAATTAATTTGCTGCACATACAAAAGCTAAAGCCATTGCTAGAATATAGACAGGCAGCAACAGAAAAATATTGTCAGGTATGGCAAAAACAAGTCAGGTCATAACTATAGAATGGGTCAATTTTGAAACCACAAGTAGATGTGTACAACAAAATTAAAATTGTAAACAAACAGCCAATGCCGTAGTGATCAAGTTGCAAGAATGTGTTGTGCTCTATCTTATCTACTACTTATTGTCATCTTTGAATCAAGCAGCAAACAAACAGCAGCAGAAACAGAAAGTTGTCATCTTTGAATAACAAAAGGTGAACAGAACAGAACAGAACAGAAGCCTGATACTAATTATCCTCATAGCATATGATATGATATGAATAACCCAGAGTATTATGCTCATACTAATTAACCAAGCAAGCAAACAAAGTTGGTTGACTCAAGAAGCAGAGAATCAAAAGAGAGTTTCGGAGAAAAGGAGGGCTCAAGGCTGAAGCCTCCCTTGGCCCTTGCTGCTGCTGTGGACTGGGCCCACAAGCAGACACACCAGTCTTTAATGTGAGATGTGGTCTCCATTGAGTGTCACCACCTTCCCTCTACTCCTCCTCCCCTTCTTCTCCCTCCTGGGAACCTAAGCTGGGTACTACCATAAAGAAGTTTCTGGTTAGGAGGGTTTAGTTGGGCCTGCCATTTCCTACCCTTTTTGCATGAATCATGGGCAAAGGGCTAGTAGAACTGTAGAAGTATAGCAATGGTGTGATATCTGGTTGCTGGGTGCTTCTTGTGGTTTCTTGATTCTTTGCTTCAGGAGCAGGCATGGATAGAAGGAACCAGGCTCCTTTGGTAAGTCTTCCTTTCTCTTTCTTTCTTTCTTTCTTTGTCGCCTTGTTGCATATCTGCATACGTGCAATGTTTGGATTGCTGTAGTTGTGCCGGAATTTGGAAACCTTTGTTGATGTTTTACCACGAGTGATGGTGTGTTACTTCTGGCTTTCTTTTGGATGAATTCGTCAGCTTGCCCGTTTTGCTTCTAGCTACTTGGTTTCGTTTACCACTGACCACAGATTAATCAAAGCATGTAATGAGAAAATTCAGACCTTATGCTCATCAATGAGCATAAAGGTGTTCTTGTAGGTTTGTTCACAGAAATTCAGAATTATGAGGCAGAAATGGGCAGACAACTGAACATATACTTGTCTTGGAGTCAGGAAGCCTGCGAGTGTGTTTGAGCAACTAGATATTTTCCTTCACACACATTTTTTTCCTTTGAGAATCAATGATATTTTTTCCTCATAGCACTGTATATATATAAAGAACAAGATATATTTGTGGACTCAATTTCAACTGAGTTTACAGGTTTCTTTCAAAGAAAAAAATTCTTCAAGAGCAAATTTTCAATTCCTCAGCTTCAAATAATACTTCAATTCTTCCCAAAATTTAGGCTTAGCATTCTGCTAATTCCCCTCATGGTGAAGCTTGCGTGGTCATTACCGGAAACCTGGTCCCCCACGAAGTAGTTCAACTACTTCTGTGAGTAGCTGTTGTTTCATGACACAATGGAGTGTTTTTATGTTCTTGTCCCATCATTCTAGGCATCATCCAGCAATCAGTCAATCACTTTTTAGAAGAAGCACTCAAATTTTAATCCCAAACGGCACCAAATTATGATTCACATGTTGCATTGCAATTTGCATATGTGCGCATAACTCTGTCCTGAGTCCTGACAATCTGTTCAACTACCTGAAACTTTTTTCCTTTTCTTGTGCTGGATAGGTTGATAGCTCAGCATGCTTGTGCAGAGTGGAGAGATCCGTCATCAGCGCCGCCGCGAGGCACGTCCCGAGGTTGAAAGCGTGCGTGGAGCCGAGCCTCAGAGCCTCCATCCACCCATTGAAGGAGAAGAGATCGCAGAGAGGTGATTACCGGAGCGGCGGCGGTGGGCAATGCCCATTGCTCCCCGGGCTTCCCGACGATCTTGCAATTGCGTGCCTCATCCGTGTGCCGCGAGCTGATCATTGGAAGCTGAGGCTGGTGTGCAGGAGGTGGTTTCGGCTGCTCGCCGGCAACTACTTCTATTGCCTCCGCCGGAGGCTCGGGCTCGCCGAGCAGTGGGTATACGCCGTCAAGTGCGACACGGACGGGCGCGTGTCGTTGGACGTGCTCGACCCGACGCGCGGGGCGTGGCGCGCGCTGCCGCCCGTGCCCGGCGAGTACGCGGACGCCGCCGGCTTCGGCTGCGCTGTGCTCGGTGGCTGCCACCTGTACCTGCTCGGCGGCAGGGACCCGCGCAAGGGGCCCATGCGGCGGGTGGTGTTCTACAGCGCGCGGAGCAACCGGTGGCACCGCGCGCCGGACATGCTGCGCCGGCGGCACTGCTTCGGCGCGTGCGTGATGGGCAACCGCCTGTACGTGGCCGGCGGCGAGAGCGGGGGCGGCGGCGGCGGCCTCAGGTCCGCCGAGGTTTTCGATCCGGCCAATAACCGCTGGTCGTTCTTGTCCGACATGGCCGCGGCGCTGGTGCCGTTCGTCAGCGCGGTGCACGCCGGGAGGTGGTACGTGAAGGGGCTCGGCGCGCAGAGGCAGGTCCTGAGCCAGGTGTACTCGCCGGAGACCGACGCCTGGTCGGTGGTGCTCGACAGCATGGTCACCGGCTGGAGGAGCCCCAGCGCCTGCCTCAACAGCCGGCTCTACGCCGCCGACTGCAAGGACGGCTGCCGGCTCAGGGCCTACGACGAGGCCACGGACGAGTGGAGCGGCTGCATCGACAGCAGGCAGCACCTGGGGAGCTCACATGCTTTCGAGGCGGCCGCCATGGTCGTTCTCGACGGCAAGCTCTGCGTCATCCGGAACGACATGAGCGTCTCGGTCGTCGACGTGGCTGCCGCGGCGGGAAACCAGAGGTGGGAGACCGTCGTCGGCAAGGGGCAGATCAAGAGCTTCGTCAGGAACCTCCTGTCCAACATCGCCGGCCGCAGCCGCGCCAAGAACCGCATCCTCCATTGCCAAGTTCTCGAGGCCTAGCTACGCTACGAGTTACGAGTGCTTGACATGATACAGTGGCTGCTTCATGTTCAGAATTACTACCTGAAAAAAGCACAAGTTTTTCACGCCTTGTGCGGAACGTACTGTGACACAGCATCTGAACTTGTGAAGGATCTGATCAGCGTACGTACACTTCATACAATCATATTGCACATACGAGATTGCTTACAGATGGTGGCGTGATGAAATCATGAAGAGTTTTGATCCTTTTCTCCAGTCGTTGTTGCTGAACCTTCAAGAGACGACCTCGCCTGGTACTTGCAAGTTAAGTCTGTGCTCCTGTCCTGATCTGACAAGCTGTTTCAAGTCAGTGTCCGGACTTATGTGCAGCCATGGATTGGTGGTCTCGTTCTCATGCTCTCGCATCTGAACGCGATCCACTACGACTGGAACTCTGAACGGACTGTCCAATTCATCCATGTCACTGCGTGATGGATTAATTTTCTTTGGTAAATGATGTGCGTACGTGGGTAACGGTACCTATGCTACTAACGTCGAGAACAGTAGTCGTACAAGACTGTAGGCAGCAGCCGAATCCTACGAAAGATTCTTAAGGAGGGATATCAGGGTACATCGTGCACCTTTGTTGCCACAAACATCACAAATCGATCACACCACAGCTTGCCATAATATCGTCATTAATCTGGCATTCCTGGTCCCTAATTGTACTGTATAGATGGGTCAGCCGTTCTTAATAGCAGCCATAAACAGTGTCGCTAAATAGCTGTGAAGGTAGATGCAGGTCAGTAGCAGAACTTGGATCGAAGTTCTGGAGGGAAGGATCAACTATTGGTGCTGGTTCGGCTGCCACCCTACCTTTCGCCTCACCGGCGATGGATTGAGTCTAAGGTGAAGGAAATGCGTACGTGGTCATCAATGCTTTACATATAACTAGCACGGTGGCCCGCTTACTGATCACACAAAAGAATTCAAATATTAAAATTTTAGAATGTTATCAATTCGATTTAATTTTCATATTTGTAGAATTGGTTTCATTTGTAATACTATGTATAATAGTATAAGTTAAAACAAATAATATAGATTATATCTTTGAGAGGAAATACTTATTCTTTATAATTTTTAATCGGCGTCTCCAATAATAGAGGCAGTAGTTATATCTATATTAATACAATTAAAAGAATGCAAATTTAATGCATATTGTAGTCAAGTTCGTGTACGTGCATGGATTGCTTGAGTTCAATTTTATCTCAACCATCTCGTGTCTTAACAAGAGTTCCCTAACTATATATGCATACATATCTCAGTACAAATCAACTTTGTACTTCTATAGATCAAGAAAAGTCAATAGTTGTGATTTGTTAATCATAAGAATGATCCACCTAGTTAACAGCTACATATTTTTCTTTTTTGAAAATTTTTTTCAATAAAAAATTATCAAATTTTCTATAAATAGACCCAATATTTTAGCTAGAGTTATTCGTAATGTTAAAGAAGTGATTCGGAGAAAGGTTAAGACTCGGTTCATTGTTCCTGTCATGAGCACATCACAACGATAAATACGCTCGATGTAGAGGCAAATGTTAAGGCATGGAACATCATCATCCAAGGTCTTAGTCAGAGTGAGTTTGATCGCATCTCTCATCTCACGTCGGCATACGACGTCTAGGTGACCTTCGATGTATACCATGAGGACACCACCAAGATCAAGACTGTCCGATAGGACTAGTACAAGTAAGAATACAACAAATTCGAGATGCTTGCTGGTGAGTTCTTGGTTGAGTGCTTTGGCAGATTTTAGAAAATTCTAATCAACCTCCGAACTGTTGTTCTCACATACTCAGATTGGATAATGCTTACCAGATGCTTTCTACCTTGGACCTCAAGGATTGGGAGATGAAAGTGACCACCATCAAGGACACGACTGATTTGTCAACCTTGACTCTTGATGCATTGTACTCACACTACAAAACTCATAAGATCGATATCATCTCTCGTAAGACGAAGTCATAGTCGATGGCTTTGGTCACTAGTCCCACTTCTGTCTCTGGAGCATCGTCTGATGGTGCTTCGGACTTCTCTTTGACTACTTGTGCAAGATAAGTTATGACCAGTTTGAGCAGTTTTTAGAGAGTGACCTAGCCTTCTTAGCCAGAAAATTATCATACGCATACAAGAGGGTTAGAGAGAGGAAGAGAGAAGATCCAGTTATTAGCTTAGAGTGTGGTGGCCCCAACCACATTCGAGCGAACAGCACCAAGCTGGAGAAGGGCAAAAATGACTACGGTGGTATGAGCAAAAATGACTACATCAGTAAGAACCGCAACAAGAAATCCCTAGCTCGTGATCAAGGCAAGGAGAAGAAGTACCACAACTTTGGAAAAGGTCAAGAAGCTCTTCCACCGCGTCCTCACCGCCTTCGATAACTTCGACTTCAGCGACATGGAGGGCTGAAGCAACGACGACGGCGAGGATGATCCACATAAGGACACCAAGGACGGCGACAACTTCATCGGGGTCTGCTTCATGGCTGATGAGAACGGTATCAGTGATGACAATCTCTACAATGACTCTGATGATGTATGCCCTTCCTATGACCATCTTAATGATACTTTTCTTAAGTTAAGAAAGTTTTATGTTAGGTCTAGAACTAGGTGTGATGAGTTAGATAAGGAGGTAGAAGCTTGTCATGAGAGCTTACTTCACTTAGATCTACTTCCTCGTGTGACGATTGCAATGCATGTGCTTCCTTGCTTGGCGATACAGAGAAACTAAGGACCTCGCATGATAGTGTGATTTATGAGAAGACTTGTTTAAGGCGAAGAATATTAGTTTGCTAGCTAAGTTAGAGTTGTCTAGGGTTGCTCATTTACATTCTGATTTTGTTAAGACTGCATTCTGCACATCATGTGAGGATGAGGACAATACTTTTAGAGGTTTGTATACCATCCTCCTTGATCTGCATGAAATCTGTGATAGCTGTATCAACTTGAAGATTAATTTAAAGAAGGCAAATCATAACATCGCAGAAATGCAAGCTATCTTGATGGAGTCTGTTGTTTCTTGTGCTAGCTGTTCAAAATTAACTATTGAACTTGAATCTATTTCCAAGCAATTTTAGGACATGTATATCACAATAAGAAAATGACTCAATACGCTTTTAAGGCACCTATTAGCTTGCCATGCAATAATAGTGAAAAACTAAAATCTGAATTAATTGTATTTAATGAAAAATATGTGATGTTAACTAAAAAACCACAAGAGAAGCCAAAATATCATTGCTTGTTCTATGCTGAAGTTGGGGAGAAAATGGAGAATATGCAAAAGACCTTCAGGAAGAGTTATAAAGCTAGAGGCAAGAAAAGGCTCAATCTTATCCTAGACAAATATAAGATTTGTAAGTTTAATCAAGGTCTAGGATATGATTTCTTAGAGGATGTGAGGAAACATCCACCTGCTACTGTTAGAGTTGTAGTAATAGGCATGATCGAGGTTGAGCCTGAGCCTAAGAAAGTAGTGTTTAAGTTTGCGGGGTTTGTCTAAGGGATCTCTGACAACAAGGTTGTGCCATCTGCGGCTTCGACCTCTCAGAAGGTGAAGTCTCAGCTTGCTGCTTTCGCCTCTCAGAAGGTGAAGTACTATTGCACGTTCTGTCAGAAGGATGTACATGTGGTTGAGTTCTACTTCAAGCACACCAAGATCGCGCGAAGAGACCATGTTCACGCTTTTAGAAATAATCAGAGCCAGCCCAAAACTCGGAGTGCTCCTAAGATCAACATGAGGTCTAGAGTCATAGGTAACTCTCCTGACTTGTAGGGTTTTAGGCAGCACAGAGGACTTGGTTTTCATGCTTTTTCTGGTTTTAGTCCTTGAGTTGTTTCTGATCAGGGTTTCCGTCGTCCTAAGGATAGACCTCGCTTTCTCCATCGAGGTACCTATCCGCAACATGATTAGCATACTACTGTAGGTCAAAATCGCTCTTCCCTAGTGGTCGAACCTAGCAGGAGCTTGAGGTCTGCTCCTAGACCTTCTGATTCCGTGAGAAGTGAGGCGCGTAGAGTAGCTAAAGGTCAGTCTTTTGTTTCTGTGACTGCATCTTCTGCTCGTCGTGTGACTCAGTATTGGATTCCCAAAATTGCTGTTATTTACCCCAATACTAAGCCACCGATGTTGTCTTCTCACTGACTGTCGGACCTCGGGTTAGCAAAACCCAGATCCTCTGTGATTCACCGCACTATTCCCTGGATCAGTAGATAGTGCTCATAGATACATTACTGTATATCGAAAACATATCATGCGGAAGTGTAAATAATACAGTAATACTTACTCATGGGCCAGTTAGGCCGAGAATGATAAAATGCAGCAGCGGAAACTTCACATAGGTGGGACCCGCAGGACTTGCCACAGGCAGCCAACTGGGGTTCGCGACCTAGTCCATGGCCTCATCGTCTTCCAGCTCTGTCGACCCTTTTTAGGCATCGCAGGGCTTAACTTTATTTCCTTTCTGACTGAATGATGGTAATTAAGCAACAGTGAGTACGACGGTACTCAGCAAGCCACCACACAGGATGCAATAACAATAGATGCAAGGCTATCAAAGGAGGCTTGAGGTTCTTTTATTTGCTTAATGCGACATTTGCAATAATCATAATTAAAATTCCTATGACTTGGCATTTTATAAACATGCTTTAAAGAGTTTGAAGTTGTGCAATAAATATAGCGGTGTAGGTTCCATCCACCGATTACATGGTTCCATCCACCTATGCTAGCTTTTGATCATTATGTCACTTCCATATTATCAACCACGCTGGAGTACGTCCCTCTGGGAAAAAGCCCAAAATTAGAGTACCTCCCTCTGACAGGTTTTTGTCCCACCCACAAAAGGTTTTTGAAATAGAACTAACTCGAGGAAGATTTCCGTATCCGCCCTTGACCGTAGGCACGGCTATTCGAATAGTTATATATACTCTGCAGAGTCTGTACATCTTTACCCACAAGAGGTATTCGTCCCAATGGTTCTACATGATTCCTTAGCCATGCAGATCGAGAGACTACCACGAGGCCTTTACAATACCTCGCTCTCTAGCATCTCACTCCTATGGGGTTGCTTCCATAGGTTATGCGGGATGTCCACCACAGGTTAGCGCAGTCGGACTCCAATCTCCATATACGCTAGCCTCGGCGACGTC
The DNA here is from genome assembly GCA_017311315.1 of Dendrocalamus latiflorus. NCBI lineage: Eukaryota > Viridiplantae > Streptophyta > Magnoliopsida > Poales > Poaceae > Dendrocalamus > Dendrocalamus latiflorus. The sequence goes on from CM029609.1 coordinate 43,940,103, forward strand.
ACCTACATCCGATGTCCCATTCCACGTGGGGTTTTTATTACCCACCTACACACGTTCTCCGTGAAATGGCTAGAGAGTCTAGTAAATTATTCAGCCAAGCCTACAGTTTGCCAGCTTGTGGTTGTACTGTTGTACACGGAGGGGTCATCACAGGATTAAGTCCTTAATTTGTCCGGGCGGTTCATTCCACAAACCACAATCCTTGTGTTACATCCACACCCACCACTCTTACCATCTGCCCAGACTGGTATAGCAGATTTTTAGAGTTTTGGAGAAGCATAACTTAAGTTATCACAAATAATCAGCCACGTACATCCCATGACTGTCCCAAAACCAGTTTTCATATTTAAAGATTGATGATCAGGGCCACTAGTGCCCTGGACTTGTCAAGACTAGCAAGGCATTAATATGACTTATAGCTAGTAAAGTTATTATTAACATCTAGGGTGACAATGGTCAGGTGGTTCAAGTGTCAAGGAAAGACATAGTAGTTTTTAAGACATCAAATAGGCAGGTAACTACCTTAAGCTTTAACATACATTTGCATAGTAAAGTAAGCATGCAATTTGATAATTTAAAGAAACATAATTTTGCATAAAATGTAGGATCAACATGATCAAAGTGATGACTTGCCTTGCTCGGTTTACCATGGCCTTGATCCAACTCAAAGCCTGCTCAATCAGCAATCTCTACTCCCTAGTCATCGCTTTTACCCGAGTCTTGATCTTGTTCGAATCTGTCGCCTCGTTGAGTCTTCAGATTCTAATACGCGGCAAAGAAAAGAAAGACCAAATAAATCCAAACACTTTAAATGCCCAATTTAATTTAAATTATACATTGGTTACGATTTGAGAATAGGAGGATGATTCGGAATGGTGTGCTTTAACCACAGCGGTAGATGAACTGGGCGAAGGAACGAGGGGGCTGAGTAGCTTTACCGTGAGGGAAAATTTTAGAATAGCGAGGGGTCAAAAGGGAGGGTGTATCTTATCGGAGATAGTAAAGAGGAACAAAACTTTGTAATTCTTGGATGCAGAAGCTTTACAGGAGAAAAGTATTATTTTATGTACCCGATGAAATCTTAATATTTCATGAGGCCATTCCTATTTGAGATTGCAACTAACAATTCTAAAGTTAATTATCTTACTGGATTAATAATTTTATTCGATAGGATCAACGGTTGTGGTTTGTCAAAAAGGAGAGGTAGGATTTTTACAAGGACTTTCTTAGTAAAGCTATTTCTTTTATTATTATTTATTTTCGATCATTAAAGTTAAATCCCGAGTTAATGATTGGGGATTTGGGTGCGAGACAAAGACTAAGGATTGCTCTTTCTTGATTAAGACTTTATTAATCGTATTTTGTTTGTTATCTTAATCTCAGTATTTTAAGATAATGTTAAAGTTTTTACTTCAAATATTTTAAGCATTTTTGGAAAGATAGCTCCCATGATGTTAGAGATGGGTAAACCACACTTGATATTTTATGTGGCATGCAATTAATTTTTTTTAGGGTTAAACTAATTAAGCAGGGTAGCTTCACATTCGTACCATTGAAATGTTATAGCGGAAGGTACATTCATTCAAATCATTATATTAATTACTTTTGTTGCCAAAGTCTTATTTATCCTTGATTTAGACAACATGAGATGGTATAATTCCTATGCTTTACAATTGGAATCTGTTAGCCATGACATTATTATTAGTAGTATTACTATCTTATTATCTTCATGTTAACTTCTTGATAATAGGGAAAGAGTTCATGGCATAAGCTTATTTGGATTAATCTTGTATATGAGGATTAATTTTTTTAATCTTAGTTGGCATACAGCTAATCAAATTTTAAGTCTTTACTTTAATTTTGTAAATCTTTTCTTTACGAATTCATGAATAATTCCTTATTCTCATTTTTATTTACAACCCCTAGTTTACAGATTTGTTCCTTTGATCATCTGCACGCTCTCATTTTGCAAATTAGCCATTCACCACAGAGGGACATGCAGGCAAAAGCTCTTGGGGATGCTTGACTGGCTGGGCCCACAAGTCATACACAGAGAGGGAGACAGACCGAGAGAGAGGGGAGTGAACAGAGCAGCTGCGGTTCCACCCAACGGGAAAACAGGGGAGGCGCGCAGCCAGGGGGGGGGACGGTGGCGCCGGCGAAGGGCGGCTGGGGAGGCGCCGGCAAATTGGTAAAATGGAGCCCCACGGTGAAGAGGGTGGCACTGGGGGTAGCAGCCCTGGGCGGACGGCATGGTGGCGGGTCGGCGGCGGCGTTAGGCAGTTGACGGTGAGGGAGAAAGGCGCACCGGCGGCCGGAAGGGAGAGAGAAGGAGAGAGGGCGGGCATGAGCTCGAGTAGGGCGCGGGGAACTCACCGGAGCGGCCGGGCTGGCCGGAGGGTGGCGGAGGCGAGCCAGCGACGTGCGCAAGCGGCGGCGCTAGAGGGCTACCGTGGCCGGAGAGTTCGGGCGGCGGGGAGCTCCGGCCGACAGTGGGAAAAGCTTCAGGGTGATGAGGTGCTGCTCCCACAGCGCGCAATCGGCCCGGAGTTGACCGAGGTGGAGGCGGCGGCGGAAATGGTGATGGCCGGCCAGAGGTGGAGAAGGCGCGCGCACGATGTTCTCGGGCGATGGCGCTCCGATTGACGGCGAGGGAAGGCGGTGGACGCCCGGGCGCACGCCGTGACGCGCTCAAATCGGGGCGAGCTTGCCGGAGGTGGCCGGAACGGGGGAAGGGCCAGTGGCCGGCGCTGGCGCAGGGGACTGCTCGAGCGAGCTCGGCTTAAAGGAGGAAGAAGGGGGCCAGGGAGAGCTCTGGGCGGCTCTAGCCTTCTTATAGGCGAGCTCGAGGGCGCGCGCCCAGGGGAGTACGGCCGGCATGGCGAGCGCGTCCTGCGGGCATGGCTGCGAGTACGGTGGTATGGGAGGCCCGTCCGGTGGCCTGGGTAGCAGCATGGCGTAGGGGAGTGGCGCGGGGCTAGGTCGGTGGTAGGGCTACTGGTGCAGAGGTGACGGGGGGGAGGGGAAACCGGGGGCGAGCGGCACGGCTGTAGCTGGTGGGCGCGGCAGAAGCACAGGACCGGGCTGGCGACGCCATGAACAGAGGGGGGCTCGAGAAGAAACAGGGGAAGGAGAAGGCAGACGCGTCGGCTGGGCCAAGAGAAGAATTGGCTGGTTGAACCAGGAAAGGAAAAAAAGGAAGAGCGGCCGAGAAAATAGAAAGAGGTGGGCCGGCCCAAGATGAGTTTTGATATTTTAACAATTTCAAAATGTGAATTTGTGATTAGATTTTGAGTTTAAACGTTTGGTTCAAATTTTTGGATATCAACAATTAGATTTTTAAGATTGGTGAATTTCGGAGAAATAGATCTTAATTTTTCGAATTTGAATTTCTAGATACGAAAATTGGATGGAAGGATTTTATATTATTTCCAATTTCCATTCATGGCTTTGAGTTTCCAGATTTTAATTTAAATTTGAAATTAAGACTTCCATGGAGTTTTGGATCTTCTCAATTGTAAACTTTAATTTCTAGATCTTGATTCCAAGGTTTGGATTTTTATTAATCGAGCTTTTGGCAAGAAACCAAATCGAGACATTTGAACTTCGCCAAAAACTTTTCGAGAAGCATCGAAGAAACGATTAAAAGATTTTAAAATTTTGAAATTACACTAGCTCCTTATTTGGGATGTTACACTGACTCATGATCGCCAGCCTAGGAAGGGAGATGTGTGACTTGTGGACTCTGGTTGTTCATGCCATATGACTAAAGACTCACGTTGGTTCTTTTCCCTAATCCGAGCTATAGGGGATGAGATGATCACCTTTAGAGATGCTTCGTCAGGTTGAGTCATCGATAAAGATAATGTGCGCATTAATGATTCTTTTATTCTTAAGGATGTGACTTAGTGAGTAAACTACGTTATAATTTGTTTTCTATTTCTCACCTTACTGATGATGGTTTCGTGATAAGCTTTAAGAAAAATGTTTTGTAAAATCCTTAATTCTTCAGGAAGTTTGGTTTGCGAGATTTCTAGGTTTGGGAGGATCTTTCATGTTGATTTTATTGAGTCTTCTGGTGATTCTCTCCGATGCTTAGTTACTTCTGAGTCCCGTGATCTCTCCTTTTGGCATAGAAGACTTGGTCATATTCACTTTGATTATTTGACTCGAGTGAGCAGCCATACTCTCGTTTGTGGTTTGCCTAAGCTCAAGATGGTCAAAAACTTAGTCTGTGCTCCTTGCCAGCATAACAAGATGGTGGTCACTTCTCATCCCCCTGTCTTTGTGACTATGACTGATGCACCAGGATAACATTTTCATATGGACACTATTGGTCCAACTAGAGTGCAGTCAATTGCTGGGAAATGATATGTTCTTGTCATGGTTGATAACTTCTCGAGGTTCTCTTGGGTGTTTTCTTAGTCTTGAAGGACAAGAATTTCAATCATTTTCATGGTCTGTTCGGTAGGTTGTCTGTTCACCTCCCTGCTACCTCTGCTGACCGTCGCTTAGAAGGACAGCGTGACGCAGCCCCATCGCATCGCCCTGCCGTCGTGACCCGACCCGTTGCCTCGTCGCATCGCCTTGGCCATTGTGCTCCGAAGCTTACATCACCACGGGCATCGCCTTGACCGCTGCGACTCGACCCGCCGCCCCGTCGCGTCGCCGTCCTCCCCAAGCGCTCCATTTCCGTCGGCCACAGTGCACACTTGCTCATGTCACATTTCTTTTCCCCCGAGCTCATGCGCGCCCGACTGCTCCCCTGTTCTGGCGTTAGCACGTGCCCACGCCCTGTGCCACCGTCTCGTTGCCCGTGCTTTGTAGCCACGCCAACGCCGAGACCGGCCCTACTCCACGCACGTTGCCAGCTCTCCCCGCTAGCTATAAAGCCCCGTCCGAGCTTCCGACAGCACCGCACCACCACACTGCTTCTCCTACCCCAAAGAGTTGGTCTCCCATGCTCCACAGCTCATCGGCGACCTCTTCTTCTCCAACGCCAGCCGACGGGAAAGCCGTCGATTGGTGCCACTGTGGACTAATTCCGCCGAGCCGAAGCCTCCTTAGAGCACCACGACACCATCCCCGTCCTTAGCCGAACCCCTCACTGCCTGTACCTCGCCAGCACTGTGAGCCTCCTCTGCCCGTCGCCGTCTCACGCTACCAGATCGCCACCACCGCTCCCGAGCTTCGTAGATCGTCGAGGTAACTTCCTGCCATCCCCAATATACTCCCAGAGTGAGGAATTGCTTTGAAATGCCTTGAGTCACCGTATTCACCCCTTCCCTGTTACGCCACCGCCCATGGCCGTTGCCGACCGCCACCCTGGCCAAATTGGCCGGCGAGACATCGTCTAAGGGTGCGCGCGAGTGTGGGTAACCCATTTTGCGAATGCTCACCTCTGGCCACCGCCTCAGGCACTGGCGGTGAGCCCCTCTGCAGCCGGCGGGAAGGAGAAAGCACTGTTCGAGAGTAATTAACTCAAACTGGTGATTAGTTAATGCTAATGACGTCATTTAGACTAAAACACTCATTGACCTGTGGGCCCTACCCTTTTAATTTAATACTAACCGGTCCCACCTGTCATAGGTACAGAGAGGAGAAAATAAAAAATAAAAATTTGCTGTGGGCCCCACGTGTCAGATTATTTTTATTTTTCGGATTTATTTAAACTAAGAACTTCAAAAAGGCATAATTTATTCATCCTAACTCCAAATTGAGTGAAACAAATTTCTAAATTCATATAAATTCAATAACTATCTAATGGAACTAAAATTATAATTTCTGAAGCTCATTTGAATTTTTTGTGAGGATTTATTTGGTTTACTAATTTTTATTCAAATTTTTGCACAACGAAAAATAGCGTACGAGGCACAAGAGGAAGAGGTAGAGGCTGAAGCAACTCTCAACAATCAAGACAAATCAACTGTGACCAAGGCGAGTCAATACTTTGATCATGTTGAACCTACAATTTCTGCAAATTATCTCCGCTTTAAATTATCAAATTGCATATTGGTATTTTATGTGCAAATATATGTTTGATTTTAAGTTTCTAGTTATATACCCATTAATGAACTTGTTAGTATTACCTGCTCATTACGTGATCGAAACCCCTTCAGTAACACCTCATATGCCTTGAGAGAGCCCGTGATTTCCTCTATCTTCCTCTTGTCTAGATCAGAGGAGTACATAAATGTGGTGACAAAAAGGTATGTACTTCTCTGAAAGCACGTACAGGTACGTTTTCACTTCCACATATTCCTCCATCTTGTTGCCAAGAGAGTTAATCTGAGTGTACAATAAAGTCAGCTTGCCGGCGAACTCGTCCACCGACTGGGTCTCTCCCATCTTCAGATTCTCGAATTCGCTTCGCAAATTTTCGAGCCGCACCTACTTCACATGATCAACACCCTCTTGCATCGTCTACAGCGTCTCCCACGCCTCCCATGTCGTCTGCTTGTCGATGAGATGCTGCATCATCGCATCTGGCACCACTTGGTAGATGATGGCTAAAGCCGCCTAATCCACCTTGTTGTCCACCTTCTTATCCTTCCCCTTCGGATCGACTGCACCCCAGACTCCCTGGCCGCGCATGTTCGACTTCATCTTCATTGCCCACACCAGGTAATTGTTAGTCGTCATGAGAGGGTACTGGAGGGAGATTAGCCCACCCTGGACCTTCGTCTTATCACCCATGATCTTCAGAAATCACCGAAATCAACATGATCTGATACCAATTGTTGCAGTTTACGACCACTTTAGCAGTCGTTACAACCACACACAGAAGTCGTTACGACCACTTCTGGTTTGCTCTGACCATGCTGCGACCACGTCATGTTTCTCCAACCATGATACGTACTGGTAACTTCAGCTGACGATGACCACGTTCACGTTGTGCTGCACTCCTTCGCCCATGTAGTAGGCTCGATCACCGTAGTCGTAACTTGATTACGACCACGCTGTAGACTCGATCGCCATGGTTGTAAAGCTTATGACCACGTTGAAGACCTGATCGCCGTGGTCATAACTCGTTTACGACCACGTCTTCTGCACCGCAACCGTAGTCGTAACTCATTTACGATCACGTCTTTAGCTCTTACGGACACCTTCACTCGATCGCCGTGGTTGTAACTCATTTATGATCATGCCTGTGAACACGTTGAACTCGATACTCGATAATTTTTTTGGAGTCAAAACCACTCCTTCTTCTCTTCTTTATTTCTCTCTCCTTTCATTCGATTGCACCGATCGCTTCCTCTTGTTTTCTCTCTCGTTACATGACTGCATGCCTTTTATAGCCTACATGCATAGCCTCGTTACCCGACTCTACGACTACGACACTAACTCAACAAACTGACTCGTACTCGTATACGACCTTACTTGTACATCAAAACCGACTCAAATAGACTAAACAAGATTACTAACTCTTACACATAAAAAGAAAAGAAAGCGCTCCAGATTTATTAACCAGCAGGCAGTGCTTGAGATTTCTGGGTATTAACAGGTGGATTCTTTTGGTGTAGCTTTAACGGCAGAGGTCTGTAATATCTGGCTGTATTACTTTGTCTCACTTGTCAAGTATAAGATAATAGCAAATTACGTGTATCAGTCTTTGTTTTTCCTTCCATTTCTTCCTTTTGAAATTAACAACCTTCTGCAGTGCAACAAACCCAAAAACCATTGCTTCATAACTTGCAGATGTCCACAAAAAAGCATTTTCTGATAATCTTATATACTCCTTTTTAAGGGTTGTTCGGTTTTTATAGTGGATTTAAATATGTTTTTGCTTTACTATTTCTGGATATATTATCTAACTAGTAATGTTCATGCGAAAGCTATATCAGAAATATTTAACTGTGATCCACAAATGCTTTTGTGGCGTAACACGAAAAACACCAAAGTGGTTTGAACTTTAGAGATGCTATGAAACGAGGTAATTTAAGGCCCCGATCGGTTGGGCTTCAACTTCTGGCTTATTTTTGACTATTCATAAATTTTGTCTTTTTCTGAACTTTTGGCTTTTTGTTGAGCTTTTTTGCCGGTTCTTTTTTCCTGTATGTGTTTGTATTATACGTAATGGGCTAACATATTTTTTTAATATTTTTTATTTTTTTAAATTTAATTATGCTAAATAAGCCTCTGTCAGCTACAATATTTTTCAGCCAACTACAGTATTTTCAGCCATAAACCACCAAAAAAAGCCTAACTGATCACCACCTTAGAAAAGTCATGGGCATTATCTAAGTTGAACTAGACGGATACTCGGTGAGACCCTTATTGGTCAATACTAATGATTTTTTTGATCTGTAGTCATATTTTAAGTATGAGTTATATATGTTTGATTTTCTATGGCTGCGGTTTGTTTCGCCGCCATAATTATGGCATACAGATGCTAGGTCTTTACTCTGCTTATTATAGATACACGGCTTTGCTAAAATTTGTCTAACTTGTGGCGACCAGTTTGGATTCCACACTTTAACAAGAATTTTGTGGCAAATGGTGGCATCTATCCAAATAAACCCTTAAGCACAAACCTAGGCTAGGGTCCGTTTGGACCACAGGAATTGCACAGGTAAACGCTCCAATACTAACAAGATTCTGAGGAAAAAACTTTGTGTTCTAGACAATGGCTGTGTTAGACCCAATGAATTTCACAGGGATTTCATAGGATACAATTTATTTTCTATAAGTATTGGCTAATCGCAGGTTACTCCTATCAAGCATCTTTGTGCGAGTTCGACTGGATCGATCTTAGAATACGAATATCTAAATTTTATTCACAAACCAATAGTATTTTTTTTGTGAAGGTTAGTTGCAACAGTTGGGGTTAACCATCTTTTTTCCGAAGGGGGTAAACCATCTCTAATTACTCTAAATACCTTCAAGAAAAGACCAAAAAAAAAAAAAGAAAAAAAGAAAAAAAGGGTAAACCTCGCGAAGTTTGGACGACGCACGTTAAGCCTTCAAAGCCAGCCAACGGCTCCTCTCCCTCGCACAGCCTAATAAGCAGCGCCCAGGCCCCGCTCCAAAACCCAGGAGCCCGCCTCGCACTTGCCTAGGGTTTTTAAATCCGTCTCCTCCCATTCCGCCGAGCACCGCCTCCTTCCCCTCCCCCTTCCCCTAGGGTTTCGGCGAGCGGGATCTCCGGCCATGGCGCCGCTTCCGCCGCGCGAGCTCCTGGCCGTAATCGAGGCGGCGCTGCTCGGCCCCTCGCCGCCGTCGCCGGCGCAGCGGGTGGAGCTCCTCCACGCCGTCCGCGACGCCGCCCCTGCATTCCGCGCCCTCCTCTCGTACCCGGTGAGCCCCTCTGCCCGCCCCTCGCCCCCTCGTTATAGGATTCGTTTGGGGTCGTACGGGAGCTTGGTTTGATTGGGTCTGGTTTTGGCGTCTTTCGTGCTTCTGTGCAGCGGCCGAAGGCGTCCGATCGGGCTCAGGTGGAGGCCAAGGAGGTGCGGCTCTCGGACATGCCGCTCGTCACGCTCGATGACACCGACGTGCAGACCGTAAGTTCCCTCCTGCCCTACCGATAATTTGGTATGATGCACGCTGCATTTACCTGGTATTGCTAGGAATGCGTGCAAATTGCATAGTTATCCTTCTTAAGTTGAGCTCCGTGTGACATACTGTTTGCTTACTTGGAGCTCAAGAATCAGGTTGGTGCTTTACGGTTTAGTTAGCTGTTGATTTTCGGAGGGCAATTGTAACTTTGGATTAGTCTCTGGTAGAGAACTGATATGATATTATCAGTTGTAAACGCATGACTTTTGTTGAGATGAGCCATTATTTTGCCAGTTAGTGGCACTTTTAGCTCTTTTTGAGTATGTCAATTGCTTCAGCCTTCAGTGTTTTTGTTTATCTGTAGTTTGATCTTGAATTGCTACTGTCCTTTAATCTTTGTGGGTTTGTGATATAATAGGATTTTTTTTAAAGGACGGGTTTGGGTGGTAATTGTGGTGAGAGGTAGCTTGTTCTACAATGTTGCATGGACAGACAGGTCTGCCTTTGGTAGAACCACTGTTTAAATTTGTAAACTTATGAGTTGTAATCTTAGCTTAAGGTGATCAACTAAGAGCCTGAGAACGCATATGACAGTCTTAGCTCTAGTTGCCTCTTTTCTCAAAATGTGTCTACCGTATCATTTTCTCTCTAACAATATGCTGGGATGCTCCAACACCGGGTAATTAAAGTATGACTAGGGCTCATCGCCTCCTGGCCTAATGTTGCTTGATATTGTAAAATGGAAGAACCAGGTAGAAACTCTTGTTCATGTGTCCTGTAGATTATTACCTTCTCATATGCTTAAGATAGTGCACCATCAATGCATAGTATGGCTTGTGGTACCTTTTTTTGCCTTTGATGATGCTGAAATGCTTATGATATAATATTGAAAACAAGGTTGGGTGCCCAACCAATGAAGTGGTATGTTCAGGATAATTATTCTTGCACTAATCGGAAAACTACTACCATGTATTCTACATTCTATTATGCTAGTGTGGAGATATTTTCATATTGTTGCATCGCCCATCATTTGTCTCTTCATATTTCCTAAGGTTCAGATCTGGGATGGTTTCCTGTGGTTGCACCTATAAATATCCATGATTTGTCTTTTGGTTTATCAATCTTTGTATGCCCTCTGATCTGTGATAACACATGGGCTGTTCCCCTTTTGTTTTCTTCACAAGTCAAAATTTGCATCTGTGCATTTTTCAGGCCCTTAAGTTGAGTGATGAGCTCAATCTTAATGAGATCGAGTGTGTTCGTTTGCTAGTTGCTGCCAACAGTGAGGTATAATTTTCAGAACTAAAGTTTATTCTAGTTCCATATATATCATCTATGTTTCAACTTTTATCATGGTGGTGCTTTGTAGTGGGTTCTATATGGTCGAGAGCCACTGGAAATATATAGGCTTGCGGCTGGCCTTTGGTACATGGACAGGAGAGATCTTATAACCTCTCTGTACATTCTGTTGCGGGTAATCTACCGATCATGTTCATTCCAGCTATAGACTAATTTGAGATCTGAAGGCCGCTTTCAATGGTTTTCTTTATTTTCTGTAGTCTGTTGTACTTGACCAAGGGCTTGATGCTGATCTGATGTATGCAATTCAATGTCAAATGGAGGCTCTATTTAGTGATGGTCTCCAGCAGCGGATAATTACCCTTGTAAAGGTTGGACTTGAAGGAACTTGAATATACCCTACGCATGCTTCATGTTTTTTTAATGAGCAATATTGAACATAATTTCAAAAACAATCATGGGAAGGCTAATGCCACATTCTGTAGTGTGTGTGGCGATGGTCAGCCCTTAACAGACCTAGGGCGTTGAGTTAACCCCTTTTTATGAGATGTGGAGTTTACCCTTTGAGCTCAAGCTTGAAGACTTAAAGTCAATTAACATAATGGACAAGGTCGGGAGGCTTGCAATGCCAACTTTGGCCTAACCTTGGAGGCCTTACTTTGGTGCTGTGCCGGCATTGCCCCTTCATATTCTATTTGCATTGATGTTTTAAGTTTGGCCATTCTGGCGATACTTCTTAGCAACTACTCTCTCCGTTAAAAAAAAATGTATGTCCTTTTAGAAAATGTGTGTCAAACTTCTTAATTTTGACCACCAATATATAAATAACTATTTAGATTAATAATGCGAACATAATACCACTGAATTTGCTGTGAAAAGTGCTTTCATACTATAATATTTTTATATTTTTTGTCAACAAATTCTATAGAAACTGATGGTCAAAGTTACATATTGTAGACTGTCATGTCCAAAGCACCATATATTATTGAACAGAGGGAGTATAAAATTCATTCCAGAATGCATTTGCAAAGGTTTCATATTATTTCTTTTTGAAAAATGACGCCTGACAATTTTATTACTTTCTCCATAAAGGAACTTAACCGGGAAGAACCGGCTGGCATTGGCCGACCAAGCTCTGAGCGCTATGTGCTTGATTTCAGAGGGGCTCTTGTGGAAAGGCGTGCCATTGTCTGTCGAGAGAGATTAAGTTTGAGCCACTGCCTTGCTCTTTCTGCACTAATTAAACTAATAAGTAAGTTAAATGCTCTGTGAAATTGCCAATATCACCTGTTATGATCTTGTGATGTGCCTACCTAATGACTTGAATCGTTGTCTTTCCATTAGGCTTCCTTGAATGCACATGTAGGAAGCTCCTTTTCTTCATTTTGAGTTATGGAGAACCACTACTAATGCTGTGCAACTTCATGTAGGTCCCAAGGAGATTACAGATGTATTTTCAATATTAAAAGACTGTGCAGCTGAAGTAAATGAAAATAATAGTGTGCAGCTTCAGGTTTGAAGTTTGAACCAGTTACTTGATATTTGTAGACATGGTATGGGTACAATTTTGAATTGTTTGTTGTTGTCATACAATGCTTACTATCATTTATCATTGCAGATCACCTATGGCATGCTGTTTTCTCTTGTAATAACTTTCGTTTCTGATGCCCTAAGTACTTCCCATGAGAAAGTATCTTTGTCATCGTCTGATTCCTCGTTCAGACATGAATTTCATGAGCTAGTAAGCTTAAAGGATATGCTCAAATTTATACATTATACCAATCTTTGTTTAATTGGAACGTATAACAAAATTTATGCTAATTGCAAGCTGGGATTGTTATTATGTCAGGTGATGAGGACAGGTAACAATATGACTGTTGAAGGATTTGTTGGTGTTGTGCGACTTGCATGGACTGTTCATTTGATGTTAACTCAAGACCGAAGTAGTGCTAGAGACTCTCTCACTAATGCTTCTTCTAGAGATGCACCAGATATTTGGTCATGTCTGGAAATTATCTGTCGCCAGAATGCTTTTGAGTTTTTGCGGGAGCGAGTTATGCAAACAGCTGCCTACCAGGTATAGCAACTCTGGACCCTGACATCATCTGATATTCTGATTCCATAACTGTAACCAATTAACCATGATGGCCCTACTGGTTGAGCACAGAAAGATTGGTTTTGTAATTTTTAAAATATTTTACATTCTGTAATTTTGTTTGTATGATTATTACTTTTATGTGCTTGCATAGGTTTTCCCCCAATAAACTTCTCTATAAATTTTTGCTGGTCTGTTTTGTCCTTCCTAACTGTGGTGGATTGGCTGGTTGGATAGTTTGATTTGCATTGGGACACGCTAGAGGCGAAGCGACAGTTTCTTATCTTAATGTAGTAAATTCCACTGGTTCCTGGTGTTTTTTTTCCCTTTGTCGTTTCTATCTTCATTCCTATCATGAACTGTAGTCTTTCAATTGGAACCCTATTGTTCTGGAAATCCTTGAATGTTTCATCTATTACTGTTGATTTTCTGAATTGGCCTACTGCAGAATGCCAGCAGAGGTAAAGAAATTAAGAGGAAATGAATTATGCACACAGTATATATGCTTCCTTAACTGCTTTAATTATCATCCTTAATTGATGAGTTGGTTGCAGACTCCCAGATTAAAGAAAGTATATTGCTATTGCGCATGAAGAAATGTTTTATGTGAATCCTGATTATACAAAGGTGGCTTTGCCTATTGCCCCAGCCAAGCATAAGATAACTATATTGCTGCATCTTCCAGAAAACCAGAAAATTCAGTTGACATCGTCATGAGATTACAATGCCAACGGAATTTTGTGTGTGTGTTGGGGGGGGGGGGGGGGGGGCTGGCTGTAGATTATTGCTAATAGAGAGCAGATATGGTTAACATTTATCATCTGGACAATAATATTTTCTGAGAGCGGATATGGTTAACATTTATCATCTGGACAATAATATTTTTTTTCTATCTGAGTCCATATTAAAATATGTATGTGGATATGAACTTCCCATATATGAATCCAAATCTGCTAATATGACATATGAGTATATATAAATTCAGAAATGAACTTTATCTGTATAGGAAGTATCTGCTGAAATTTGCATCATATTTAATTGGGGATGCCCAGTGCTTAGCCCATAAGGGCCTAACTCGGTGCTAACATGCCAACCTTTTCAGTTTAGGCATACAGTTCTAAAAAAGTTGTAAAGGTAGCCCTTGAAATCTTCTACAATCGTGTAAAAAGTTCACACTAAAGCACAACTTCTGGTACAAGAAACAAAAATAAGAAGAGAAATTTGTTGTGAACAACAGCTTTTGTATCCCCCCTCCCTTCTCCCTTTAATCATGTTTTTTGTATGTTTGTACTTTGTAGATGGCTATAAGGGCTACATCTGTAATTTTTTTGAGAATCTTTCAAGTTGATTTAATGCGTAAACTGAAATAGTTAACCATATTAGCACTGAGTGGGTCGCTCTTAATACACGCCCTTTCTAATTTGGCACTTATGGGCTGGGTTTGAAAGTGCTTGTGGCTTATGTCTTTTCACTTTTGCTACACTAACTAGTAGTGTTTACCTAGGCGTTAGGCGGGCGGTGGGTGCCTGCCTAGCGCCTAGAGCGCTTAGGCGGCCAAACACAATTGCAATGAACTAGTGATTTTGAACAAATATTAAGGGGTTGATATGAATTAAATAGAGCTAACTAATTTACCAGGGTGTTTAATTATGTAACAAAACAATTTAAATGATGTTATAGGAACTTATTTGTTCACGCTTAATCTCTCTCCTCATGACCTCACTTTTCTCTCTCCTTTCCAGCCAAATGGCTCCCAGGCCATTCGTTGGTTTCCCCTTTTCTTATATCGTCATCTTCTCCTCCATTTCTTGCTCTCCCTCTCCCCCCATTTCTCTGGCCCTTCCTCCACTCCATGCCAACTCCTCTTGGTGCTGCCTGCCCTCTCTAGCGCCATCCACTCTTGGGCTCTAGCCCCCTATGCCTCCGGCCGCCTGCGCCGCCCCTTGCCACCGCCGGTTCCCTCACCTCCGGCTCCCCTCACTCGGATCCGGTCGGGTCCATGGCTGGCCCACCCCCTGCAGCTCGACCACTGCTCCCTGGCGGGCTCAACCTCCTGACGCTGCCTCCAACGAGCTCCACCGCTCGCGTGTAGCTCGACGCCACCTTCCTCTGTGCCGCACGTCGAGGAGCGCGACTCCGCGTCCTACCCTAGGCTCCCTGCCAGGTATGTGCTGTTCGTCGAGGAGAGCGACTCCGCATCGGGCCGCCCAGTGCCGCCCCGACTTGCCTGCCTAGGTTTGCCTGGGTCCACCTGGGACCGACGATGACCGCCTAGGCGGGCCGAGCGCCTAGGTCGCCAAATATCCCCGAGTTGCAGCGGCCGGTTTGTGCCCAGCGTCTAGGTGGTTGCCTAGGATAACATTGGTAACTAGCTTTCAAATGGTATGTCTTTTTAAGACGGGGTTTATAAGTCGATTGTAGTAGATACTGTACCGAGTTCAGCTATACCGGCCAAAATTGCATACGATTTTTCCCTCTTTGTACTGTCTCTCGTGATCAACTAGAATTTAAAAACTATAAGTCAAAAGCCATAAGACACAACTCAAAAGAACCCACCCATGTTTTTTTTTACCTGCATCCTTTTGGACTCAATTTAACACATGAAAGTGGTTCATTATGATGCGTGTAAGGTTATTATCATCTACTTGGTGCACAAATTATTATCATCTACTGTAGCAACACGAGATAGTACCCATGGGTATTGTAGCAACACGGGATCAGTATCCGCGGGTACTGTAGCGCGTACGAATTTGGGTGGTTCGCCAGTATATTGCAGATTAGGAATATAATAATTAGTTTCCTTATTATTTAGGCTTATTTTCTTTTAGATTAATTTCATGTATTAGAGATAAATTTTCTATTATTAAGGATTAGTTTTCTTAATATAGAGATATGTTTCTTAGTGGTCAAGTTCAGCCATCCCTATAAAAGGGACAACATTGTACCTATTACCAGGAAGCAGAGAAATAAACAAAGTTATCTAGTCTCCCTCTCTTTTTCAACAGGCCTCAGAGCCTTAGCGGCAGCATGGCTGGCCGATCAAGTGCGAGTACCCTACCTTCGGTCCTCGGACTAGTACCACAACAGAATCTAAGCAAATTCAAATTCTATATGATATCATCAGATCTGTATTAAAATATCAATGAATTAGAATTTGTATTAAAATCTGTCTTAAAAATATGGATGCGAATATGATTTTAACCAATTTTTTTATTGATATAATGGTACTGCTTCTCTATCAAATTGTGGTCAAGCTCTGATCACTAATATATGCAAAAGTATATAGTTTTGGGCATTGGGTACATGAAAACTGGGATCAGTATTTCTTTTGTTCAATCTTGACGCTTTTCATATGTTATTGGCCATTTTTTTCAAGAATATCAAACACCTGTTATTTAGATATAGAACTAGTATATGATTTTTCTGGGTATTATTGTTTCTTCTCATTTGATGCAGAATGATGATGAGGACATTGTTTACATGTACACTGGCTACACACACAAGTTGATGATGTGCTTTCTTTCGCATCCGACTTCTAGAGATAAGGTTAGAATACTTCGTCAAAGTGTGAATTATCTTGACACAGCAAGATATCTAATTTATTTTGTTACAACCAACGGTGATCAATCTTTAATTAATGCTCTAAAGTGGGGACAGCATGCTAAGTACCTGTCTTCACTCCTTGTGCAAAAACGGTAATCATATCTTCTTCAACAGATAAAGGAAATAAAGGAAATAGCAATGAATGCTCTCAGTCCATACGGGCCACCACGAGATCATGGAGAAGATCCTAGTAGAAGTGGAGAACAGATTGGTCAGCCTACTAATCAGCCTTTCATATCTTTACTGGAACTAGTTAGAGAAATCTATCAGGTATTGCTTCTTTCATTGATATATTCAATCAAATCTAATGACCTGAAAATGTACATGATATAGCTTGCTGTCATGGAGGTCTACCTCCTTTTCTGGGTTATATTAGTATTATTTGTAATTTTGTACAATTAGCTTATTGTCTGTAACCGCTTGATGGTGGCTGCTGATAGTGCTTTTGTGCTTCCCAAAGGCACAGGGGTTGCGTCAACTGTCCTGTGCACCATACATTATGATGTATGATTTCAGTTTCTTTGCTTAAGGTTTGTAACTATTGAGATATCAACTACAATTTCTTGGAAAATACCGCACAAATTTGACAAAATATTGAAATCCCATATAATGGTTTTGTGACTTTTGTTTATATTTTCATTCACTCCAGCAAATATTGACCTAAAGCACATTTTGTTTTCTTAGTAAGATGTATCCTTTAGTTTGATATAAGTGTTCGAAAAATCGGTAACTGGTATTTCACCGGTCACCCAACCTACAAGTGATTATATGGCATAATCAGCCTATTATGCGGCATAACCTGTTCGATTATGCAGATAACCGGCTAACAGGTAGGGGCACCCATTACTTGTATACGGCCGAGTATGCAGCCTATTAGACCCGTTTTTAGAACACTTAACCTTTAAATTTATTGGTTATGAAGATATATCTATAAAGAGGACAATTGTTTCATGTACTTAGGTGCCTAGGCACCCAAATCAATACCTTTGGTAATGACCTAAGATCTGCAGAATGCTTAAAAAAGGGATCCTTTTTTTGCCAATTGCCGTCTAACTTGCCACTTGCCAGGGTTTACCGTGATTAAGCTAGTTGGTACACTGTTTGTACTTGTACCAACTGATTTAATCAGCAGTTTGAAGTGATTCTTCTCAGTTGAGCTTAGGTTTGGGCTTTAATGGTGCCCAGTTTTAGAACAAACCTGTTCTTGACCTGTTCCTTCTAGCAAGTAGCAACTGGTACCAGCCATTATAATTGTGACCACTGGATGGAAGCTTTTATATTATTTTTCTGTAATTGAGAGAATTTCTCGGCCTTAACATGAAATTTCTTTTTTAGATACTAAACACATATACTTTATTCGACTCGTTGTCTCTTTTACACAAAGTATATGTATATTGTTGTCAACAAAAGGGCATTCAAATATGCCCTCACATGATGAGTTTCACTTTACTAAGCTCATAATTTTGAGAACTTTCTATGATTATCCAATCTTTTTTGTGTTCTCATCAGAAAGAGCCTGAGCTAGTGCATGGGAACGAGGAACTGTGGACCTTTGTCACATATGCAGGTGAAGATCACACTAATACACAAACTCTAGTGGCCTTCCTTGGACTTCTTAGTACTTTGGTATGCACAATGTTAACTGCCCTGTTCAATGTTCCATCTTTTGCTCCGACTGAACTATTTGGACTTGTCAGGCTTCCAGTGAATTTGGTGCTGCCAAAGTCTATGAATTACTCCAGGGGAAAATTTACCGCTCAGTTGGGTGGAGCACTTTGTTTGATTGCTTATCTATTTATGAAGAGAAGTTTAAAAAATCCCTTCAATCTTCCACAAGCATGTTGCCTGATTTTCCAGAGGGGGATGCACAGGCACTTGTTGCGTATTTAGCTGTCCTTCAGAAGGTCTGGAACTTCCATCGTCTCTTATTCCTGTCTCTTGCTTCCACATGATCATTTTCTAAATAATAAATACTCAATGTACTTGCCTCTTTGATGGTTGGGAATCTTGGAATTGATATTTTTTACAGCATTGGCTTCCTTTTTCCCCCCAGCTAGAGCATTTTTTTCAAGCGGTCATGTTCACTAAACCCTTTCTGGCGGGTTCAATGATTTTGGTCTGTTGTATCATTTACACCATAATTCTCTAGTTGTGAATAAACATTGTCAAGTATATATTTTCCCTAGTAAAGTTAAGAGAAATTGTAGGGCCTGTTCTTTTTAGCTGCGGCTTGTGGTTTTTAGCTGCTGCTTATGACTTTTGGGCTATTTGTGCGAGAGATTACAGAGTAACAGAAACTCACATACGATTTTTGCCGATATAAATTAAGTCGGTAAAACGTGTACTACAATTAACTAGTAGACTCTATCTTGAAAAAAATACTCCGTTAAAAAGCTAGTTACTGTAGAAAAGTCAAAAAATAGTTTTTAAAAGCTGAAAAGAATAGGGCTGTAGTTATGTGTTAGCAAAATAGGAAATTCAATCTATTCTTATCTTTAACTCCTTGACTTGGTTATGTTGTTAGTTTTGTTACCTACATTGAGGTTCTAGAATAGTAGGATTTTCAATATGGCTAATAATCTTGTCTTAGCCATATGTTATGCTGCTTAGTGTATGTGTACTAGCTAGCATGTTGTCCAATTTGTAGTTAGGTCTGACACGTGTTTCACCCTGTGTATCTTGGATTTCAGCTAGGTCCAGGGTTCAAAATGCTAGCGGTTACCGGCCGGTAACCGCCGGTTATCGTTTCTACCGGTCGAGACTGGTAACCCAAAAAACCGGTCGGTATCAATTTTGATTTTCAAATTTTGGCTGGTTTTTCCCGTTATTGTCCGGTTTTCCCGGTTACCGGTTTCAAAACATCCCAAAATTAAAATTTTGATTTTCAAATTGTGATCGGTTTTTGCTGATTTTTCCGGTAACCAGCCAGTTACCGTTACTGGCCCCTGGCCGAGATTTCTTCCGGTTCTGGGTTTTGGAACCTTGGCTAGGTCTCTTTTGTCTTGTTTATTTATGTCAATGATGCATTGAGTTGTAAATTGTTGTGTGTTGTTTTCCCCCCTTGTGTGCCTGCATAATGCTATACAGTTTAATCTTTTTCTTCTTAGATTTGCTCTGAGATGTGTTCTTTCTTTATGAGGCAATACTCACTTTTGTTTCTCTATTTTATTACGCAAACTACCAATATACTCTAGGTTGTGGAAAATGGGAATCCTACTGAAAGAAGGAAATGGTTTCCTGACATTGAACCTTTGTTTAAGCTTCTCAGCTATGAAAATGTGCCTCCATATTTGAAGGTACAAGCTTTTTTACGTGTAAATATGTACTTTTGCCTTTTTTTGTGTATGTTTGTGGTTGGGGGGGGGGGGTCATTCCATGATATGTGCTACAATTTGTGTGTGCAGGGGGCTTTGCGAAATACAATCACTGCATTTATAAAAGTCTCACCCCTATTGAAAGATGCTATTTGGAGTTACCTTGAACAATATGATCTTCCGGTGGTTACAGCTCCACTTGGCCAGCACACAGCAACACAGGTACCCTAAAAGTTCACTGTGACACTACTCTTTTTTAACTGGGATGAAGGATATTGGCTACTCTAATGACATAATTTCTAACCTATTTTTATTGCCATAAAGCAAAACGAAATGAAGAAAAAAATTGATCCTATTTCCTTTTTCATATGTTTTAGGAAGGACATTGCTCTAAGTGAAAATTGGTCTGATATTCAACTATTGGACTTTTGTCCTTCGCTTTTGTAACTAACATATACTTAAGATGGATGTAGATCTTGTTTCATACACATTTCCTCGTTTCTTATTGCTGCCATTTTAGCACCTTAATCTCTAGCTTTTCTCGTTAATGTTATGACTGTTGTCAATCACTCAGTTGTTGAAATACTGTGTTTGGTAAGTTCTTTAGAAGTTACTATATTTGGTTATATTAGTAGGAACTATTTTCTGAGTTTTTCTGGTACTATAATTTTACTATCTTGGATATATCTTCCTTATGGTTATCTTGTTTCCGTTTGCCTTGTCATTAGTATCTGGAAGTACAGTTATATCAGATGCTTAATTATTCTCTATGACTAGACTTTCAGACGTATATGTTAGATGAAGCAAGGTCTGCTTAACTAGCACAGCTTCCTCTACCAGAAGGCCTGGTGCCTGTTGTCTGAAACATTGGAAAACAGCAGCTAAAATTTGTTGATATTTGCAAGTAAATGCAAATACATGATATACTTGTGGACTAAAATCCAAGATGGAAAAACCCTGCGTGAAAATGAAGTGTTCCAGTTTTTTCTTCTTCTGTGAAGTCAACTATCACTATATCTGCAAAATGTCACATAAATTCTAGTATCCACAATATTGATGGTTGCTCTATATTCATGTATAAATGGAGTAAGTCCATATAAATGCTAGTATAAGCAGCTTGGTTAATGTTCTACATTGTTGATGAAAGAAGTGTCTGGCAGGTCTACGACATGAGGTTTGAGTTGAATGAAGTTGAAGCAAGGAGGGAGAGTTATCCATCAACCATATCATTTCTCAACTTGGTCAATGCTCTCATTGCAGAAGAAAGAAACATTAGTGACAAAGGCCGGAGGTACTTATTACTAATTATTCTATACTCTCCATCTCAAACATTTTGAAGAGTAATTCTTTTGCTAACAGGTTCATGGGTATCTTTAAGTTTGTATATGAGGATGTCTTTGGGCCTTTTCCTCAAAGAGCCTATGCTGATCCTCGGGAAAAGTGGGAATTGGCACTTGCCTGCTTGGAGCACTTTCGCATGTGAGTATCACGATTGACATATATCTCTTTTCTTATATTTTTTATGTTTCAAATTGGGAGAACCCTAATAATATACTATATTCAAAAAACAGCTTTATGGAAAGTTATATACAATAAATTAAAAAGAGTGGAAGAGAATGGTAAAGTTATCCCAGCTAGTGGGAGATACCTGCCTCAGTGAGAGAATCAAGCAATTTCATAGTTGACAAACATTTCCATAAGATTAAAGTTACTTCTTCTGTACAATGCAACGGTGCTCTCAAAAATATGTTGGCTATTGTTCAAATACAGGGTTTTGAGCATGTATGACATCAAGGATGATGATATTTATGCTGCTGCTAACACATCTGGACCTTCTACAATATCACATGCCTCGATCGAGAGACAGCTCCCTGTGCTAGAACTACTTAAAGTATGTCCACTTATTTAAAGCAGCCCTAACATCTTATGCAAGCTCAATATGAGTATTGTACTGAGAACTTCACAACTTTCTTGCCATTTGGATCCTTCTTTGTGAACATTGCACACTCCTTACTCTTGTCCAATTTATTGATCTTTTAGTATTATGGCCTATTGTATTTCTCTACCAGCGTTTTCATTTCATTCGGCTAAGGGCACCTTTCCGGCATCATGCCATATGTGTTGCTTTTAAGTTATAATTTTCATGATTAGCAAGGTTGAGAACTTTTTTGAGCACCCTACTAAATATAAAAAACAAATCATATTGCTTTACTGTATTTGCAAACTGAAGGCTGGAAAATTATGGCTGGCAGGGGTGGATATCGAGCCAGGTCCTCGTCTTATCGGGCTTTTCCCAAAATTGACACAGTTTGATTTAATATCATTTTGTTGATAGTTCAGAATTATTTTTAGAATCGAGCTAATGAGCCGAGCTGAGCCAAAGCAAAATTTAATTTCGTCCGAAATCGACTCATTCAATGTTAAACCAATTAACAAGTGTAATTGAAGCAATTTTGAATCGAGCTAATGAGCCTCACTAATGAGCCTTTTTTTCCACCCTGGTACTGTCATCAGTTGGGTTGTGAGCTTTGTTTCCATGTATCATACCTTTGTTGCAATATTATCACCTCAGAAAAACACTTTTAGGAACATACTACCTGATTTGATTTCTCAATTCGCACGCTTTTCAACATCAAGTATATAGTTATTTACTTGATCACACTTTTGTTGACAGGCTAAGAGTTTTAGCAGATTAGTATACATTTTGTGCTCTTCAATTTATATGAAACTTATGTTCTTTGTTTCAGTAGGTAATTGTCTGATCCCAAAGATAAAGTCGGATGTTGCTAGCATTGTTTAAATATCTAAATATTTTGCATGAACTTCTACACAACCTCTATATGTGCATTGTGTATAACTCGCAATTGTGAAATTCTAATGCAGGATTTCATGAGTGGGAAAGTTGCTTTCCGCAATATTATGAACATCATATTAGTGGGTGTTGACACTCTTATTAATGAGCGAACTAGTCAAACTTATGGGATTCTTCTGGAGAAAACTGTCCATCTTTCACTGGAAATATTTATTCTTGTGATGGAGAGAGATCTGGCTCTTGCTGATATTTTCCGTCCACTATACCAGGTTTTTGATCTTTCTATATGTCACTGTGTGGTTTTTGTTGGTCATTCCTCTCTCTCTCTCTGATTGTTTTTTCTGTTATCCATTGAATTATGCAGCCCTTGGATGTTATATTAGCTCAAAATCATAGACAGATTGTAGCTTTGCTGGAGTTTGTACGATATGATTATCTTCCTCAAATTCAACAGTGTTCAATAAAAATTATGGGCATCCTGAGGTATAAGCAAATTACTTATGTTTTTGCTGTGTGCTGCTTGTTTCAGCCTGCTAGCTATTGAAGATCTACCTTTTATTTCATGTTAACATGATAACATCTGCAGTTAGCGTAATGAAGACAAGTACGCCAATCTGCTTACTACTTGTTTGTTTCCATGGCAGTTCTAGAATAGTTGGTCTTGTAGAGTTGCTTTTGAAAGCCGATGTTGCTAAATCTGTAATTGAGGACTATGCTGCTTGCTTGGAGTTCCGATTTGATGATTTCCAGGTCATAGAGAACACTAAAGAAGATGTTGGTATTCTAATACTGCAGGTTGTTATTCGTAGCTTTCTTCGAATTTCTTTTACAAACTGCTTGATATATCTGTCTTCTAACTATGCAGTTGCTTATTGACAATGTTTTCTTGCAGTTACTTATTGACAATATTTGTCGTCCAGCTCCCAATGTTACACATTTACTCTTAAGATTTGATGTCAATGGATCCATAGAACGAACAGTTTTAAAACCAAAATCCCACTACAGGTAACTTCAGGCTGTGCACTTCTGAAGTGATATGCTTGTTTGATGCACTGACTGTCATTATATTGCAGTTGTTTGAAGATAATCCTTGACAATCTCGAAAAAGTGACAAAGCCAGATATAAACGGCTTACTTCATGAGTTCAGTTTTCAGGTTTTTTTAGCATAGAACACAGAACTCAGAAGTCAGATCTTATTTTACTTATTTTTATGCCAAAATTTGTATTTGCCTTATCTAAATTCAGCTTCTGTACGAGTTATGTCTTGATCCTTTAACTTGCGGACCTGTCATGGATCTCCTGAGTACAACGAAGTACCAGTTCTTTTCTAAGGTTCTCGTTTCTTCTTTTGTACTTGAATCAACATAGCTCACAGCTTGAATTGGAACTCATATTGTTCTGTGCCTACTGATCTCAGCATGTTGGAACCATTGGTGTGTCACCACTTCCCAAAAGGAACAATAATCAAGCTCTTCGTATCAGCATGCTCCATGAGGTATAATTCTCTACGCAATGAGCTTTCTTGCTTCGAATTTTAAGGTGTTCTTTAGAACAGTGTGGAAATTAGCAAAACTGAGAACCAATCCAGGTCAAAAGTTGATGCCAATCCATTGTGTGATTAAACCTTCTATTGAATTATTCTTGATATATGGAATCATAGTTTGGAACAGAATGTAGGACAACACAATCTGAAAACATAGTGATCTATCAACATGTTTGGTACTTTTTTGAGCAACCTTTTTCTGACGTTTTTCATTTTCTGTGAATGTGCATTTGTGCCAATATCTTGGTCTACTTATGCTGGAATATTAATACTTGCAATAATTAAAAAATGCTGGCGAGTTGAAAATCACATTATTTGATCTGGTGGGATTTGGGAAAATAACTGGACTGTTGGAGATCTTGAAATTTTGCTACCTATTATTTTAGCAGTCATATATGAGCTGCAAAATTTAGATGACTGCTTTTGAGGATGTTACTGCCTTCTGATGTTTGACTGCTATTTATTTAATTTTGTTGGTATTTTTCATTCTGTTAAACTATAATTTGTCGATTTCAGAGGGCATGGTTGCTTAAGTTGCTAGCGTTGGCATTACATGTATCTGATATATCATCAACGGTGTATCGGGAAGCTTGTCTGGCTATTCTTTGTCATTCTTTTGGCCAGTGTGCTGAGAACTTGAGGAGCACAAACATGTTCCAATCTCCTGGTACTTCCATTGGCACTAGCAATGGACCAATGAATAAAAATAAGGTAACACTTGATGTCTGTTATTGTTGTTTGTTGATGTGCTTTTTTGGGTAATGAATGACAAAATAGTGTTTCTGTATGTTACATTGACTGTTTAATCCGTCTAGTTTCATTTGCACGGACCTTTGTTAGTATCCTTTTATGGTCGTTATCAAATTATTGCCATTCAGGGATTATAATCTTGAATAAAAATCTACACTCAATGCAGTTTGTTAGAAAACAACATTCCTACGTTCGATTTCCACATCTGAATGTACAAATTATACAGAAAGTAGAAGCTGTTCAAGGAACTGATGTCACCAGAAGGCACTAAATTGGAAGTTTGTACTGAGATAAGTACCATATTTTCCAGATTGTGAAGGAAAGCTTTTGGGGTTGAACTTATAGTTTGTTATGCCACTGCAGCTTTGCTCAATTATTCAGAGCAAGGTTATTAAGTCCTAAAGTCGAGTCGAGTTGTCATGCTACTGACTTGCCGATTAGTCGTGACTGTAAGAAAGATTGAAGCTCAAATCTATTGCAATAGCCCATGGGGGCTTATATAGTACAATAGACACAAACCTTAGAAATTAGGGAAAGATCTAAATACTCTTTAACACCCCTCCTCAAATGTAAGGCGCATGCAATAACGTTATATTTGAAAAGGGTTGACACTAAAATAGGAAAAATCTAAAGTCCATGTCTTGAAGATGTTGTCATAGCATGCAGCTCTTGGAAAATTGTGTCGAGTACCAACCATCTGGAATCGTGCAACAACCTAGAAAGCACAAAGTGCAAGGGCTGGGAAAGTAGAGGTAAGCGGGAGCAAAGTCGACCGCGTGAACACGATGAAAAAGATGTGGAAGGTGACACAAGTAGAGAGCTTGTCAAATCAAGCCGAAGAGGGAGATGGAAGCATATCGGCACAGATCAAAGCCCGAGACGGCGGTGGCGCTGTGCACAAGAAGCGCAATGGAGGCGCGGTGTAGAAGAAGCGCAGCGGCCTTAGAAGCTCGGGGCGGCGGCTCAAAGAGAAGTGGCGGCATCATAAAGACTTCTACGATCTGCAGCGGTTCAAGGAGAAGGGTAGCGGCTGCGGCTATGCGAAAGAAAGGAGATGACCACACTCATACAAGAGGATGGACCGTGGCTAGCAAAGCAGTTGACTGACTGACAACGAATCTGTGGACTCACATGGCATTGATGAACTGATAGAGAGATGGCAACGGACTTGAATTGACCCAACAGAAGACACAAAATGAAAAAGACTTGAGAACAGATACTAGCAGTAGCCTCTCCACGCCGCGCGCTTCCTCTCCTAGCTCCGTGCAAAGCCATCCTTCTCCCCTTTTGCGGAGCACTTCGACGCGATGCTCCTCCCACTTGCGCACGCCCGCCTCTTCTCCTACCTCTGGTCCCTCGCCTCCGACATGCGCGCGGTCGGTCTCCCCCTCGCCCTCCACCTTCTCCGCGGTCGAAGGGGAGCCTAGATCTGGCGGGGGCCAAGGTGGAGGATCCGAATCCGGGGGCGGCAATCGGATTCGTGGCGGCAGTCAGCGGATCCGAAGCTGCGGTGGCCGGATCTTAGGTGGCAATGGCCGGATCTGGGCGGGAGTCGGCCTGGTGCAGGCAGAGAGGCTTGAGCAGCAGAGGGATCTGGCGACAACGGGAGGGGAGGAGAGGAGGAAGGAGAGAGGAGGGGAGGCTGCACTGACAACTGGTGGCTTTCGGCTGCTGCCTGGGCTCTGCTTGCGAGTGGCGGCTTGCACTGGCGGTAGTGGCACGGAGGATGGGAGGAGAGGATGACTGATCCGCTAGCTAGGGTTAACACGTAATGTATTTAGATGTCTAATCCTCTCAAAGTGGGCTATCACGTCGGGCAGCTAGACATACCCGACTAGTCACTGCTGGTCGCCAACTAGTCGTCTAGCTGCCCGACTAGTCGCTCCAGTCGAGTTGATCTCCCTAGTCGTTGTCCATGTGCCGACTCGATGGCTAGTCGTGGATTAGTTGCCGACTAGTCGATGACTTAACCGAAACAATGATTTAGAGCTCGCTCTTTCTCCGTGAAAGCGCCTAGAAACCGGTCGGTACCACTTAACCGAAGTTTGGCTGGAAATTGCCAACTAGTCGACGACTTAATAGCAATGGTTCAGAGCTTGCTCTTTCTCAGTGAAAGCGCCTAGAAACCGACCAGTACCACTTACCCGAAGTCTGGCTGGAAATTTGATGGTTACTGGCTGGTCACAGATATAATTTTGGCTGCAGACTTGAATTGTCCATCTTGCCTTAGGTGCTTGCCTGGATTTTTGTCAGTTTCTTCTGGTAACCATAAACTAGTGTGGTAGTACCACTGTTACAGCCCTTGGATCTCAGGCTGTAACTATGCTTCACCGGCGGGAGAGCTGGCCCTTTGCTCCGGCGGGCTTCCCTGGGTTGAGCGACGCCAGCAGGACGTCGGAGAACAGAGGAGGAGGTAAGGCGCAAGAAAACCCTAGATTACTTCTTATTCCATAATGCTGTGATTACATGACTATTTATAAGGACTAAAGAGTCCGGCTTATCAGCCAATACCGACTCCTAAAGCAACTCTTAAGCAATAAGGACTCCTAAACGGCTAAGCCGTATGCGAATAGAACTAATACAATCTGTTTAGGAAACGAACTGGACACAGCCAGATTTAGTGTTTGGATGACTGGCGGCGGTGGTAGACTATGACATCTCTCCCCTCCTCGCGAAGAAGCTCGTCCTCGAGCTTGAATTCTGGGTATGACTGCTGAAAAAGATCCAGCGGTATCCAAGATGCATCGGCGATGGAGAGACCGGTCCACTGGACAAGAGCATGCAATTTGCCATGGCGACGTTCAGTTTTCAAAACCCGTAATGGAGTGGGCAGTACGCGGCCATGACAGAGAGGGGGCAGCGGCGGAGGAGTGGACGGTGGTTCCCCTTGGAATTTCTTGAGCAAGCCAACATGAAAAACATCATATAGTTTAGAGGATGGTGGCAAAGCCAGCTTGTAAGCAACCGATCCAATCCGTTGCAGGACTTGATAAGGCCCAAAATATTTCGGTCCTAGTTTGCTTCCAACCGAAAATCCCAGGGAGGCGGCTGGTCTGTGAAGGAGACGCAACCAAACCCAGTCATTGACATCAACGGAAATGTCGCGGTGATGTTGATCATAGTGTTTCTTGGCATACTGCTGAGCCTGGAAAAGGCGATTCCGGATATCTTGCAGAAATTGGTCGCGGTTCAACAAGGAAGCTTCGACGGCCTGGACTGTAGCGGTCCCTTTCTCATAGGAACGCAAAGTTGGAGGATCTCTGCCATAGATGACCTTGAAGGGGGTTTCACGCAGTGATGAATGAAAAGATGTGTTGTAGCAGTATTCAGCCCAAGGCAACCACTCTAACCAATGGCGAGGGCGATCTCCCGTCAAACAACGCAAGTACATAGTAATCACTTTGTTAACTGCTTCGGTTTGACCGTCGGATTGAGGATGATAAGTGGAACTGAGGTGAAGCTGAATGCCCGCCAACCGAAACAATTCTTGCCAAAAGTTGCTCGTAAAAACTGGGTCTCTATCACTCACAATTGATGACGGGATCCCATGAAGGCGCACAATCTCATGGAAGAATAGCCGGGCAACTGTTGTGGCGGAGTATGGATGAGCGAGCGGACGAAAATGAGCATATTTGGAAAAACGGTCAATGACAGAGAGGATGACTGTCTTGCCGTGTACCCTGGGTAGTCTTTCAATGAAATCCATCGCGATATCAGACCATGGCTGAGTTGGAACTTCCAATGGCTGCAGGAGGCTGGC
Organism: Dendrocalamus latiflorus; assembly: GCA_017311315.1. Classification (NCBI taxonomy): domain Eukaryota; kingdom Viridiplantae; phylum Streptophyta; class Magnoliopsida; order Poales; family Poaceae; genus Dendrocalamus; species Dendrocalamus latiflorus. Next base: position 43,968,778 of record CM029609.1, read on the forward strand.
GGGGTGGAGGTGCTCAATCTTGTTGCGCTGACACACCATGCAAGTTTGCACAAAATCCTGAACAAGCCGTTTAGCGCCCGGGATGTGGAAGTCTTTGCGCAACCGACATAAAGTCTTCTGGGTACCCTCGTGAGCTGCATGGGCAGTCAGCAGAATGGTCTGTACTAATGGTGAGGAGGATGGAACAAATATTCGGCCGGAATGCAGAATGAGCTCGTCCCGAATGGACCAAGGAGACCCTAGTACACCTGACTCAATATCCGATCGGAGCTGTTGTAATTCGGGAGAGGTCAAGATCTCGTTGCGCAACTCTGGAAAGATGGCAAACGTGGGGGAGGAAATAGCCAGTAAGCTGGAAGGAGGGCAGTCGCGGCGTGACAGAGCGTCGGCGACAGTGTTGAGGCGGCCTGGCCGAAATTCGACCGTGAAGTCATATCCGAACAACTTGCTGACCCAGTGGTGTTGCGGGATGGTGGAGAGTCGCTGATCCAACAATAATTTTAAGCTGTAATGATCTGTGCGAATCAGGAAGGTGCGGCCCCATAAATATGGTCTCCAATGACGGACTGCTTGGACTAGTCCGATCAATTCCCTCTCATATGCTGGTAGTTTGGAGTGGCGAGGGGCGACCGGGCGACTGAAGAATGCAATCGGACCTGAGTCCTGATGAAGAACGGCCCCAATCCCTGTGCCAGAAGCATCACATTCAACTGTAAACTGATGGGTAAAGTCAGGCATGTGCAGCACTGGGGCCGTGGACAAAGCTCCTTTGAGGGTTTGAAAAGCGTGCTGAGCATCTGGTGACCAACCGAAAGCTTCTTTCTTAAGAAGATTAGTAAGAGGTGCGGCAATTTTTCCGAAATCCCGGATAAACTTGCGATAATAGCCGGCAAGACCTAGGAATCCACGCAATGCTTTAACAGTTTTGGGTTGTGGCCAATCCTTTATGGCCTGAATTTTTGTTGGATCCATAGCCACGCCTCCCTCGGAGATGATATGTCCCAAATATGAAACCGAAGAAAGGCCAAATGAACACTTCGAGCGCTTGAGAAACAGCTCATGTTGCCGCAGAAGTGTAAAAACCATGCGGATATGCTGCAGATGCTCTGACCAAGACGGGCTATAGATCAATATATCATCGAAAAATACCAAAACGAAGCTCCGTAAGGGCGGAGAATAGCCTGCATCAAAGCTTGAAATGTGGCTGGTGCATTAGTCAATCCAAAGGGCATAACCAAGAACTCGAAAAGGCCTTCATGTGTCCGGAAGGCTGTTTTAAAAATGTCGTCCGGGTGCATGCGAACTTGGTGATATCCGGATCGTAGGTCGAGTTTGGTGAAGAATCGGGCACCTCGCAGTTCATCTAAGAGCTCGTTGACCACGGGAATCGGGAATTTGTCCTTGATGGTGAGCTCGTTGAGGGCGTGATAATCCACACAGAAGCGCCAGGTATTATCATGTTTTTTGACCAATAACACGGGGGAAGAGAAACTGGAGTGGCTCCGGCGAATGATGCCGCGCGAGAGCATGTCTGCGCATTGTCGCTCCAATTCATCCTTTTGGTGGTGTGGATACCGGTATGGCCTGACTGATACTGGAGCCGCTCCTGGACGAAGATGGATACAGTGATCCTGTGGGCGGGCCGGTGGTAGCCCGGATGGCTCGGAAAACAAATCGGCGAATTCCTCCAGGAAAGGCTGCATGTGGTCTGTACCCAGTTGAACCAGGGCCTGCATCGGCCGATCTTTGGATAGTCCGTGCCAGTGAATCCGCTTGCCATGCAGCCAAAACATCATAGATAGCTCATCAAAATCCCAACGGATGGGTCCCAAAGTTTTGAGCCAATGGACATCCAATACGATATCAAATCCCTCCAACGGAAGTGCATACGCGGTGATGGTAAATGGGGTCTGGTGAATAGAAAGTGATAAATGGTGACATACCCCAGCACAATCTAGTTGGTCTCCATTGGCGATCTTGACTCGCAACCCTTGGCAGGAGAACAACCGTAACTTCGTGGCTTGAACAACCTTAGCGCTGATGAAATTGTGCGTGGAACCCGAGTCGACGAGGGCAATGAATTGCTGGGTGCCGATGGTGACCGACAACTGCATGGTCCCTCCATGAGATGCTCCTGTTACAACGTGAAGTGATATTTCCGGGGTCGTGTCCTCCAGATCCAGGGCATGTAGTCCCGGGTCATCACCTGAATCGCCATCCTCATTCATGTCAATATAGGTGAGAAAAGGTTGCTTACAACGGTGGCCGGGCTGAAACTTGTCGTCACAGTTGTAGCATAGTCCCTTGGAACGGCGGTCGGCCAGCTCGGTTGGTGTCAGTCGCCGGAACGGTTTCGCCGGACGAGGCCCCGGCGCGTTCACTTGTGGAGGTCGATCTTGGGCTTGTCCCGGTGCCGGAACTGGTGTTGAAGGCCGGTGGAACATGCGCCTTGGGCGATGGTGTGGAGTAGAGTCGCATGAGGGTGTTTGCGCACGGCGTTCATATGCTCGGGCAAGACTCATTGCGACTTGAAGATTGGCTGGCTGCTGAAGTTCCACATTTGTTCGAAGAGGTTCCATAAGACCGGCAGTAAAGATCTGGACCTGTTGCATGGGTAACAAACGGTCCGCACGACAAAGGAGTGCGAGGAACTTAGCCTGGAAATCGCTGACAGTTCCAGTTTGTTGCAGCCAAGTCAATTCCCCCAATGGATTGCTTCTGATAGGTGGACCAAACCGCATGTGACATAGGTCCTTGAAGTGATCCCATGTTGGTTGGCCATCGTCGCGCTCCAATTGGAAGTACCACTGCTGAGCAATTCCCGTGAGGTGATAAGATGCTAGCCAAACTTTGTCCCCTTCCTCAGTGCGCTGCCCACGGAAGAACTGATCACAGCGGTTAAGCCAAGACAGTGGATCATCGGAGCCGTCGTAGGTGGGAAATTCCAATTTGTGATAGCGTGGAGCGCTTGTATAAGAGTTGGGTGTTGCTTGGGAACGAGGAGCCATTGTCGTGTGGGACGGCAGGGATGGTTGAGAACAGAACCGTGGCATGGATGGCGGCGGTCGAAGCATCGGATGGATTGCCGAGCCCTCCTAGGACGGTGCTGGTGGTGCTGCTGCTGTATAGGCTGAGGTAAAAGGGTCACCTGAGGACACGGCGGAAATCGCCATTGATGGACCCGGCAACAGCCCATGCGGTGAAAAGGGAAACATGCCCTCGGAAGTTGGTGCGGAGGAGGCAACGGCCGATGGTGGCAAGTGTTGCTGAAGCATCCCGTACGCGGCGGCAAGGGCCGAATTGGATGGTGGTTTGTAGCCGCTGGTGAATGGATCCCCTGGTGGAATCGTCACAGCGGTGAGGGCCGAGGGGATGGCTGCTGGCGGAACCGGCAAAAGCCCTGGCGCCGAGATGGCCGCAACGCCGCCAGATTCCAACGCAGCGATCTTGGCGTTGGTGGCGAGACTCTGCCGCTTCAAATCCGCCATCGTCGATTGCATCTCGGAGTTCTGCTTCGCCAGGCCAGCCATCTGCTCTTGTATCGTTTTGAGTATTGCGGTGACCGAGTTGGCTTCTTCGCCGGAATCGGAACCCGACATAACTGATACCAAGTTGTTACAGCCCTTGGATCTCAGGCTGTAACTATGCTTCACCGGCGGGAGAGCTGGCCCTTTGCTCCGGCCGGGCTTCCCTGGGTTGAGCGACGCCAGCAGGACGTCGGAGAACAGAGGAGGAGGTAAGGCGCAAGAAAACCCTAGATTACTTCTTATTCCATAATGCTGTGATTACATGACTATTTATAAGGACTAAAGAGTCCGGCTTATCAGCCAATACCGACTCCTAAAGCAACTCTTAAGCAATAAGGACTCCTAAACGGCTAAGCCGTATGCGAATAGAACTAATACAATCTGTTTAGGAAACGAACTGGACACAGCCAGATTTAGTGTTTGGATGACTGGCGGCGGTGGTAGACTATGACAACCACACCCCTTAGTTGGCAACATTTTATTTCGCTAGCTAGCATATGCATGAATTGATCTTTAGCAACAGAGCAACTATATCAATCTAGAAGCTTGTGCATGAATTTTTTTAACCAAAACAAGTAAATGGCGGATTACTGGATGCTCAATACCCAGAAACATTTGGTTAAAAATTGAGTGAACTTTCGGAGCACAAAGGCCAACACCACTTGAGGAGGGATTATCTGGTGGCAGCATGTTTGGCGGACTGGAGGGCCTTGTATGGCATTGGGTTTGGAATTGTTGATGGCCTAGCCACAGAACTTGATGGAGTCGGGTGCCTTGGAAGTGTACATGATGCACATGCACCAGACTTAAGAATACTGGTGGCTGCACATGCATTGGCTGTGTGGAGGGCCGTGTAAGTGAGGTGAAGGCAGAACCTTTGCAGAGGGTGGCTGCTTGGTAGTATGGAGTTTGCTTTCTCTCTCAATCTCTCTCCCCCCCTCCTCCTCTCTCTCTCTCTCTGAAAAACATCTCACAGGATTGTTCAATCCTAAGGAAGTGTCACTATCCTGGGCCAGCCAAACAGAACTTTTGCCCAACCCACATTCTGTTCCTCGCCTGCAATATTCCCTTGAAATGTGCTAAAAAGCTGGACATCCAAACAGGGCTTTTAGAGATTGCAAGGAATCCTTCTATAATTCTTGTGAACAAAGATCTTTAAGATTATTTAAGACTGCCATAACTGAATTACGACAATTTCTGTTAATCTGATTAGCTCTTCAAAGTGTGGATCTCTTGGATTATGGATGTAGTGTTGTCTTGTTTATCGTTAGTGAATAATAACTCCAAATTCCATGTCATTATTTCAAAATGTGTCATCTGAGGGGCCCATTTTCCACTGTTTTAGATGGCTAAGCTGAGCTCCTTTTGGGGCCATTATGATGGTCCACCATTCAGGACACCACAAAACTCAACGAATATCCCGGACTAGCTACATTTTTATTCACTTCTGGTCAAAATAAGATGTTTTAAACATTTTTTCCATGCTGGAAAACCTTTTTCTTTTAGGTTTTGGACTTGCTTGAAGTCGTACAGTTCAGATGTCCAGACACTTGCGTGAAATACCCACAGTTGCTTTCAAACCTGAGAGTTGAATCAAAGGTATGCCCTTCAAACCTTTCATTTTTCTTGATCTTGCTTAGTTCTCATCAAATTTTGGTGTTCATAGATTGAAGAAATCCTAAGGAATTCTGCAACATCTGAATGTGGTGGTGTATATTATTATTCAGAGAGAGGTGATCGATTGATTGATCTGGATGCCTTCCATCAAAAACTTCTTCAGGTTATATCTTCAGTCTTAATCATCCTTGTTATGCTTATTTTTTTAAAAAGGGGGTTTTTTTTTGTGTGTATTTGATAAGTTGCTTCTTTTGTTATTCAGATGTCTCAAGAATTGAACCCTCAATTAAGTGAGTCTGAGAAAGGCAAGCTAAAAGAATCATTCCATCATATGCTGAAATGGGCCTGGAGATATAACAAAAATCTTGAAGAACAGGCAGCCCAGCTTCACATGTTGACTGGCTGGTCTCAGATTGTTGAAGTGAGTTGTGTCATTGTGTGTTTGTTTGACCACTTAACTTTTCTTAGGTTGGAAAATTTGGTGCAGTACACTGTTTGCTATTTGTCATTTCCAGGTAGCTGTATCTAGAAGGATGTCATTGCTTGAGGATCGTTGTCAGTTATTGTTTGAGTGAGTGGTGCCTCCCTTCTCATAGAATGTAAACTCTTATTCTGGACAACTGTACCAATTTTATTGGATGCATGCTGCATGCTGCAGGCTGCTTGATGCTTCATTGAGTGCCACAACATCTCCAGATTGTTCAGTGAAAATGGCTTATGTTCTAACCAATGTAAGTAGCTTGTGAATTGACATGCATCAAATATCATTCTCTTAAGTACCATACCTTCTGTAGATTTCTTGAAATTTATTCATGTGATCATTTTCAAGGTAGCGTTGACCTGTATGGCTAAACTGCGGGATGAAAGATTCGTATGTCCAACTGGGGCAGATTCTGATGCAGTTACTTGCCTTGACATTATTTCAGCAAAACAGTTGTCAAATGCAGCTTGCAACTCCTTATTGTTCAAGCTCATTATGGCAATACAGAGAAATGAATCGTCCGAAACCTTGAGAAGACGGTAACTTCACTGTCTTTGGTGACTATGAGCACTGAGAACATTTCTTTATAAACCTGTTGCTCTCCTTTTATGAACATAAATGCTAACTTCCAATTGTCTTTTGCAGCCAATATGCATTACTATTGAGTTATTTTCAATATTGTCGTAGCATTCTTGACTCAGATGTCCCTTCGTCAGTTCTTCGCTTCTTGCTATTTGAAGAACAAGAGGGAGATGATGATGACGAACTCACTCTTCAAAAGGTCTTTTCTACTACATTATCTTTGCCTTTTGTAACATGAGTATTTTCTGATCATCCCAATGTGCTTTTTAAAGGTTCTCAAGGAACAAAATGAATTAGCACGTGCTAACTTTTCTATCATAAGGGAGGAAGCGCAAGCGGTCATCGATTTGGTACGCATTCTTCTGTTGATGTAAAAGAAATGAAATTTTGTAATGTTTGATGTCCTGCACAAAACAGTAGAAATTTCTTGCCAAAACCTTGTCATTTTGGTGCCAACATATTCAGTTAGCCAAGGGTGGGTTGCTGTAGTGACAAACTGACAACATTTCAGATGACATTAGGATATGCTATCCTGCCAATATTGTTTGGATAGATTGGAGATGGTTTCTGTATATATTTTGTCATGCTTTAGATGATGCCCTTCTCGGTGTTGGGCCCTTCTTGGTGTTATGTAGCTCCTTTTTCAGTAGCTCTTTTTTCAAGCTTTGGCTTGATTATACTTCCAATAGTACTCCTTTTGTGAATTTGTACAAGGGATGGATACTGTATTGTAAGTTTGTAGCACAGCTTTTGCATGGATAAACAATATCACCAAATCTCAATCAAGGAGGCCGTGCTAAATTTGTTATATGCACAATCCATCTGCCTGTCATCACCATTCACCAGGTCATGGTTTTGAACCTTGCATACAGCTCTTTCCAATTACAATTATTGAAGTATGCACTGCTATATACTTATGTTTTCCCCCAACTCTAGCATTTATGGAATCGCTTATATCTTATAGATGTTGGAAGCTGATTAAATTAACTAAGCACATGGTTGATCATTCGAGGGATCTAGTATGTCTATTTCATTTTACATCTTTGTTCTTTTTACAGGTTACTAAGGATGCTATTCATGGGAGCGAAGCTGGGAAAGCAATTTCATTCTATGTTCTTGATTCATTAATTAGTATTGACCATGATAAGTATTTCTTAAACCAGCTTCAAAGTCGGGGAATTCTCAGATCATGTTTAAGTGATGTTAGCAACTATTTGTTGAAGGTCTAGACTTTGTTTCCCGCTGTTTTAACTTTTTATTGGCCTTCTCGACTAGTTTTAGACATTATTTTATTATGCCACTGTCATATTGCTAATCTTCTTAAAAATGATTCTGTGCTTGTGAACCCCCCCCCCCCCCCCCATCGGCTATCGTTCTGTATGTGTGGCATGCTACGGTTTGGGAACACATCTAATAGGAACTAATCTTAAAATAGGAAAAATGACAACTATTTCTAGGCCACCATTCCAGATTTGGATGATGCAGAACAAACCATCAAGGTGGAGTGTCATTCTCCTAGAAGGTGTGAGGGTAGAGATTTAAAGGTGAAATTGTTTAGGGGTTTTCTGGGAAGATGTTGGTTGCTTTTATCGGTTAATCATAGCCAAGTCATCAAGATACATTTAATGGTCAAGATTGACTTCTGATTGTCTTATTTCAAAGATGGCTTCTATTTGATTTCATTTGAAACTAGGAACACTAGTATGCCCCTTTTTGTTTTTTTTAAAGGCAGTGAGCATATATCTGTATTGTTTATGAGGCCTGTGCAATGCATTATTTTTCATTATCTTGTCTTGTAGTACACATGGTGAATATTAACATGAACTGTTGAGATTACTCCACATTAAGATGGGGTTTGTGGAAAATGTTTCTTGGAGGTTTTGTTGTGATAATCCATTCATTTGTCCCACATGCTTGCTGTGGTTTTGTAGTTAGCATTACTGTAGCAGTGAATATCATTAGATTCATTACTGTATTAGCAATGAATATTGTTGCTGCTAGTTCTTTGTCTAGCATTTTCCTATGTTCTGTTTATCATCAACTTTCTTTCTTTTTTTCTTTTCAGGATGTATCATTCTCATCAGAGTCTTCACAGCGGTTTTGCACTATTGATGCTCAATTTTCATTACTTCTGAGAATCAGTCACCATTATGGCAAGCATGGTGGTCATATTTTGTTGTCCATGGGTGCCCTGCAAAATCTTTCGTCATTCAACCTCATGGGTTATCAGAAAAAGGTGCTGTTTGTTATCCAATTTAACTGCCTATCCTTGATGCAGATGCGCTTACAGTATTAATATATTTTCAGGGAAATTCAAGGCTAACCTCCAATGTTGTGAATGAAAGGGCAGGGGAAATTGACAAGAAAAGGTCACTTACTGCACCAATACTGCGAATAGTCACGTCTTTCACATCACTTGTGGACTCCGCTGATTTTCTTGAGGTTAGCCAATGTTGTGGAGATCCACATTTTCTGCATGTCAATGATATGCATAGTGCATTACCTCGACTGAATACTGCAGTACAGTTGGAGCATGGCATACTTGTGACTGGAATGATAATTGCAACATATTTCCTAGCTTAGTGCTGATATTATTTTGCATAATTTGTGGTAAAGGGGAGAACGTAAATGAAGAAAAGTCTGTACTTGTAGTTTTTCATTGATGGTTCTGTTGTGAACAGAAAAAATGATGAGCTATTGGCTAAGATGAAGCAAATAGTAGTAGCTGTTTTGGACTGAGCTCATCTATTCCATGGGCCAAATGGGCCTTAGTAAGCATGTACAAGGTATGAGCAAAATAGCAAAAAAACCCCGATACAAAGGACTATAACATATACTTCTAACACACCACTGCAAACTCATAGTGGATCAAAGGTGGATCAAAACACTGAGTTTGGAGAAACTATGTTGGGCTCTAGTCAACCCTTAGTGAAGAAGTCGGCTAGTTGAAGCTTTGAAGGCACATACTGAAGAGCGACAACCTGCTGTTGCACGTGCGACCGCATGTAGGAAGCATCAACCCCGATGTGCTTAGTGAGCTCATACTTCACCGGATATCGAGCAATGCTATTCTTACCGATGCTGCCTGCTAGTAACGTAGTAGTGCAGAAACCGAAATACCAAAGTCCTTAAGGAGCCACCGTAGTCAGGTAATTTCAGCTATTGCAGACGCCAAAGCCCTCAGCTTAGCCTCAGCACACGAACGGGAAACCGTAGCCTACTTCTTAGTCTTCTTGGCAATCAAGGAAAAAAACCAAGGGAGGCAAAAAGCACAGAGAGACCGACGGTCAAAAGGATCACTAGCCCAGGTCAGCATCAGAATACACCTGAAGATGGTAGGAGCTGGAGCGAGGGAAGAAAAGGCGCCGAGTGATGGTCCCATGGAGATTTTGCAGAACACTAAGGCGGTGACCGTAGTGTGGCTAATTAGGAGCAAATACAAACTAACTTAGAATGTGAACAACATGAGAGATGTCAGGACGAGTAATACTAAGGTAAACCAAGCTCCCAAAAGGTGTCAATAGCGGGTGGGATCCTCGAGAGGGGTACCGTCAGTAGGACGAAGCTGAAGGTGAATCTCCATAGAAATGTCTACCGTGCGCTGATTGGTGAGGCAAACGCAATCAAGAAGATCTTGGATGTACTTCTGCTTGGAGAAGTAGTAACCATCAAGTGTAGAGGTAAATTCCAAGGAAGCAACAAAGAGGACCCAAATCAAATATTGGGAACAGCTCACGGAGATGTGTCTTAACACAATCAGTATACTGAGGGTTATCTCCAGTGATGAGCATGTCATCCACACAGTGAGAAGAAGAGTCCGACCACAAGAGGTGTGGACAAAGATAGCAAGGTCGTGATCACTAGTGAAGATCCTGGCAGCAGTTACAACAGAGGTAAAATGTTCAAACCAAGCACGATGGGCTTGTATGAGCCCATAGAGAACGACGGAGGTGACAAACCTAACTGTCGGGGACAGAATACCTAGGAGGCGGGTGCATGTAAACCTCTCGTAGCTCGTCATTAAGAAAAGACATTCTTAACATCAAGCTGTGAGATAGTTCACTGCCGAATAGAGGTAACGGCAACAAGAGTGCAAACATTGGTCATATGAGCAACATGGGCAAAAGTCTCATCATAAGCACACCCATACTGTTGAAAACCACGTGCAACGAGACGCGCCTAGTAGCACTCAATGGTAATATCAGCACATGTTTTGATCTTATAGACCCATTTGCACACGATAAGAGTGACAAAAGTTGGAAGGGGAATAAGGTCTCAAGTGTTAGTATGCTCCAAAGCAGCAATCTTCTCAGCATAGTGAGCTGCCACTCAGGATGAGATGCAGTATCACGATAAGTGGTATGCTCAATAAGAGAAGTAGCAGAAGCTACAAAGCGTACCTCAGAGGAGATGCTAGAGTAGGAGCCAACAAGGAGGGAGAAGAAGGCACTGGAGCAGGACCCAACAAGGATGGAAGAGTAGAGGGTGACAGAGCTGGCTGAGAAGGATTAGAACGACAACGATGAGTGTAGTGGAAAGTGGAATGGAAATGGGGAGACCTCAACAAAAGAACTATTGGGGTCCTCTAGTGGGGAAGCACTGAGAGCTGGAGGGAAAGGAGCCAAAGGTGAAACTAGTGGAGGTGGAGACGGCAGCAAAACCAAAGGAGTGGAGAGCAGAGGATCTAGAAAAGTCAGAAAGGAGATCAACTCAGCAAGAGTCTGGACTGCATGTGGTGTCACGAGGATAGTAAGGCTAGGACTCATTGAAGGTGACATCGCGCGAAATACGCATCCGACCAGCAACTGGGTCATAGCAGCGGTAACCCTTGTGCTTAGCATTGTAGAAAACACACACAACTGATTTGAGCAGTCTGCTTCGTGCGCTTACAGGGTAGAAGAACAAAGCATATGCAATCAAAGACGTGAAGGTGATTGTACTGAGGAGACCTACAAGAGACGCTCAACAGGAGTAGAACCCTGAAGAGCAGTGAAGGCTATAGGTTGATAAGGTAGGCGGCGGTAGAAACGGCCTTAGCCTAGAAGTGATGTGGAACAAAAGAGGCTAGCATCAGAGCGTGGGTAGTCTCATGAAGGTGATGATGCTTGCGCACAGAAACACTGTTTTGAGCATGAGCACTAGGACATGAGTACTGAGGAAGAGTGCTCTGTGTGGAAAGAAATTGATGAAAAGCAGTAGACAGTTACTCACCAGCGGAATCAGCATGGTAGACAGAATGGTTGAATCAAACTGAGTACGAACTATAGTAGCAAAAGACTGATAAATAGAAAGGACCTGGCTACGAGAAGACATGAAATAAATCTAGGTATCGCGAGAGTAGTCATCAACAAAGATAACATAGTATCAATGACCCCTTTCGAAACAAAGAGCCAGATCCCATACATCCGAGTGAATCAAATCAAAAGGATGAGCGAAAACAGAGTGACTAGAATCATAAGGGTGCTGCGGCTAGTTGCGAAGCATGCAACCCATACAAGATAAAAGTACCACCGAGAACATACCTAGGAACACCACTACCAATTAAAGAAGAAAAACACTACCAGCATAGGTGACCTAAGCGATGATGCCACTGAGCAAAACTGATGAAAATGGTGGTGGCGAAGGTAGTGGCAGTAGTGGTTGATGGAGGAAACGGAAGTGCAAAGAAGGCACAACTAGTTGAGCTCTCAGAGACGCCGGGAATCAATGTGGCGTGGTCCAGTACCAACCAGAGTCTCTGGGCGACGGTCCTTAACATAGCACGAGTTAGGCTCAACAATAATACGATAGTCATGATCAGTAATCTGACCCGTAGACAAGCTGCATAGCAAGCCTAGGAACATGAGAAATTACAAGAGCATGGAAACTAGGAGTGGAAAGTGTCTCGACTAGTAACAGAAAGAGAAGTACCATCTACAATTTGAATGGAAACAGGTAGAGCGGAAGGACTTAAAGAGGCGAGGTGAGCGGGTGTCATGTGGAAGGAAGCACCAGGGTCTAGGATCCAAGGACATGATATACCTGAAGTGGGAGAATGTGTGGCTGGAGGCTGAGTGGTAAGACTGGCAGCAGTTGAAGAGCCTGAGATAGGGCTGATGACCAGACATTGGAGGAGGGAGACCAACTGTTGAGTGGTGTCTGGTTGGCGAGGAGCACTGGCACCTCCTGATTGAGCAGAGACACGCTGAGGGCAACCATCTCTTCAGCCTTGGCTTTGCTTCCTTTAGTTGGTCTGGTAGTTGTGGCCATCACACTGACAACAGGTGTAGTGAAGACCACTAGTACAGGCACTCGCAACAGCCACTAGTTCACCCAGCGGTGCTGGGGGAGCAGTAATAGACGCTTCCGCCACAGGAGCAGTGGGCGTACGAGCAGCCAGGATGACAGAAGATAGCTGCTGAGTCATGCCACGAAGACTTCTCCTCAGAACAAACAAAGGTGAGTGCTTCCACCAGAGACGGACACGGTAAGTGGGCTAGAAGGTGAGCACGAACTGGCTCGAACGTTGGTTGAAGACACTTGAAGAAGTCGTAGAGGCGTTGAGTCTCCTGATGAGCTCGAGTCTGCACATAGCAGGAACAAGTCCAACAGACATCCGGTCCCAAAAGAGTAACGGCTGGTGCCACACTCCGGTGATCTGCTGATAGAAGTTATAAGCAATGGCATCAAGCTATTGGAGAGCGCCTGGTGTACCATAGGGAGGTAAAGGGCATTATTACTTTTTTCATACTATGCCTGGGCACACTGCCACATCAGTTGTGATGACGGCAGCTCGACAGAGTCTATGGAGAAGTCAACGGTCATGCTTTCAACCAGGATGGCGATGGCACGAGCTTCATCACCCTGCCACCTCTCATAGGTATAAAGGCCAGACTGGTATACCTCCACTGCATTCTCGAATGCAGCAACATAAGGATTAGCCGGAGCGGCACCTACATCGACAGGTGGCCCGGCCAGCGGAGCAGGGAGAGGCTGACAAGGCCGCTCGTCGGTGAGGTGATTCTAAAGACGCTGGCTGTTGAGGCAGATCTGCAGGTGCACAAACTAGGAAATTCATCCCATTGAACATGACCTTGGGTGGAGGAGGAGCTAGCGCTGTCATCAACTCGGTGCTCACGAGCAGAGTTTAGGGCGAGGTGGCCAAAGATTGGGGCAGCAAGGGTGGCCAGAGCAAGAGCTGCATAGGGACGGCACGATGCAGCTCGGCGCGGCGTGATCTGGTGGGGCGATGCCAGAGATGGCCGAATCCTGGTGGGGTGAGGCCGGCGGCGGCGGAATCCAGGCTAGGCGAGGCCGGTGGTGGCTGGATCCAGGTGGGGCGATGTCGGAGACTGAGTCCGAGTGGGCGAGGACGCCGACGCTGGATTTGGCTGGTGGCAAGCTGAGCAGGGAGGAAGTGGGAGGGAAGAGAAGAGGGGAGGTGGCGGCGACAGCCTGGGGTCGGGGAGAGGAAGAACCATGTGCTTTGATACCATGTTTTGGAATGAGCTCTTGTCTATTCCATGGGCCAAATGGGCCATAATAAGCATGTACAAGGCATGAGCAAAATAGAAGATCGTATTTGCATCTCATTTTGTCTTTGATTATGATGACTAGATACTGCATAGCTTAACAGTTTTGTACTAGGCCTGCCATTTTGATAATCTGATCTTTGCAGTGACCTAACTTTAGGTACATTTCATTACTTAGACTAAATATCAGTGCCATATAAGTATATTGGACTTCTATAATATATGATCTTTCGTTATTGATGAAATTGTCTTCTATGTTGGCAATGGGGTTATTGCTGGTGATGAATTTTACTTGAGATGCATTTTTCCTTGTTCTGTGAACTTTCTGTATTTCTGTTCCTTTTTATAAAAAAATAATTCTTTATTCAGGTGAACAACAAAATTGTACGTGAGATAATGGACTTTGCCAAACAGCATCAGTCCGTTTTTAGTAGCATTCTAAGGGAGAACATAACTGGAGCTAATGCCTTCACCTTGGAGCGGCTTAATATGGTGGTTTCTATTCTCAGCAAGGTTTGTTATTTGCTTCTCATTTGATTTTGGTCATTTCTGTTATGGAGGTTCACAGGTGCTAAGTACTTCATAGGTATGGTCGTATGAGGAAAATGATGAATGCAGCTTTGTCCAAGATCTATTTTCCATCATGCATTCTGTTTTTAGTCTTGATTTTGGGTCTCTGACTTTTATGCAATCACGAAATATGATTGAGGTAAGCCCCTAGTTATCTTTAAAGTAGCTGCATTATAAATATGTATATTTATGCACCCCTGAGATTCTTCTAATGCATTTAAATGTTACTGCTTACCAGAATCAGAAGTTAGAATTGGTAGTATTTGGTCTGTGCTTCGGCCTTCTGTCTTACCTATATTTTCTGGCTACAAAGAAGAACATGCGGTTTCAAGTAAGTAATGTAGTTTTAAACCTATATTCATTTTCTCATTCATGGTCCTGTACACTCGTACACTCTACTCCAAATCCTGGTGGTCATGAGTCATGTCAATAAGGTTCCTGACAATAAAGGAAAGAAAACTTTTTTGGAGCTTTTGATAGTATGATAGTTAGGTGGGGCCTTGTTAGTAATAACTAATAATATCTAAGTTAATAATCACAATTAACTAAACTATTTGGAATAAAAATTATAAATTACAAATTGATCGAGAAATATCCAAGTCAGTTCGTTTTTAACTACAGCTCTGGGTATTATCTGTTTTTTCGTTCTGTACTTGCAGTGTCTGCTAATTTCTGAGTGTTAATTACTTTCCCTTGTTTTCGAATTATATTCTGAATGGTCTGAAACTTGGCTTGAATAATTGATAACTGTGAATAAATTGACGTTACTAGGAGTGGAGTCACAACACTGACATGCATTCCCCTAATCCCCTGTGCTGAATGTTACTTGAAAACTACACCAAGTTGGGATCTTTAGTGCCTGGGGTAACCTGCCTCTTACAGCCAGGATGAGGAACCTTATCTCTTGGCACTTAAAACTTACTATAGTTTGTTGTCTAATGTTTCTGTGCCAGGCTGAATGTGGGAAAAGTGCAAATTACAGTGATGGTTGGTACTTAACCTTTCTGTTTACTGCTCAGGGAAACAACTATTGGCCAAAAAAAACCAGTGAAAACCAGTTCCCAGTGGGGTCTTGAGATTTATCTGAACCGGCTGAATATTTCATAATAAAAGAAGTGATAGACCTTAACTAATTAGAAACTCTGGCTGGTGCAGTGGTTAGGCATGAGGCTTGTAAAGTGGACACTGCGTGTTCGAGTTACAGTTACAGAAATGTCTACATTTCTGTTGCTTCTCTAATTTTTTTCTGGGAAATTCAAATTTGAATTAAAAAAATTGGCCTCTTTTCTTCCGAAATTTTACGATATTTCCGCTTTTTTGGATTTTTCAGTGGGGGCTTAAAATCTTTTTCCTACTGAAATTTTTTCCCTGTTATTGCTCTTGTCCCAAAAAGGTGCTGTATAGAGTTCAACAGAGTTTCCAATATATAACTTTGGTAATTGTTTTTCACAGTAATATGCTAGTAAAAACTATAAAAGTTTAATATTATGAAATATTATATAGAAAAACCATCCACAGGATTTATCTAGTGCTAACCAATAGCTAGGTGCAATCATGCAAATCACATTGGATTGGATACCAAATCAACTCAGAAAATTATGAAAAAGAACTTATACCACCCTAAATTCAAGTTCAAACTCAAACAATGTTAGCAGAAAGAAAAAGAAAATTCTGTGAATAATATCTTTCTCATTTTCTTTTTATAAATAAAAAGAAAAGTTTTTTGTGGATAATATCCTTCTCATTTTATTTTTATATTTACTTTCGATTTATACTCAGGAATTTCTCTCTTTTTGCCTAAATACATATTTGATTTGAATTAACTTTTTATGTAATACCTTCGCAAATTTATACTATATTCAGAAATACCTCACATAATTTCCATAATTGTTTTATGTTGCTTTGAATCCCGGACTGAAGTGGTTTGCATGATTGCACTTAGCTATCATCTAATTTGCACTAGATAAGCCCCCCAATTCACTAATGCAAATGTTGTGTTGCCAATCTCAGCAATCGTGTATATTAGTTGCCAAAGTTTAAAAACATGACTGCACAAATTAGGAACTGAGGGAGTAGTTTATTTCATCAAATCTTCCTATTTCTTTAATCTGTTTGTTGCTTTATACTTTTTTAAATACATCTTGGAAAACATTCTGCATCTTGACCTTGCAGATTTCACATGGTGATAATAGCGAACTTGGTCAGCAGCAACCAACACTCCAAATGGTTTCAGATCTTCTGAACTCAGTAACACGTGCTCTGGAAAGAGTAGGCGAAGAAAAATATTTGTTGTTAAATAAGGTATTCAAGCTAACCTACTTTTCACAAGTTTAGATTAAGTCTATTTATTTTGAGTGGATTTCAAGCAAGGTTCCAAAAACCGGAACCGGAAGAAATCCTGGTCGGCGGCCGGTAACGGTAACCGGGCGGTTACCGGAAAAATCGGTAAAGAACCGGTCAAAATTTGATAATCAAAATTTGAATTTTGAGATGTTTTGAAACCGGTAACCGGGAAAACCGGCTGGTAACCGGAAAAAACCAGCCAATATTCGAAAATAAAAAATTGATACAAGCCGGTTTTTTCAGTTACCGGTCTCCACCGGTAAAAACGGTAACCGGTGTTTACCGGCCGGTAACCGCCGGGATTTTGAACCCTGATTTCAAGTACGGAGAATATGAGCTGAATCTGCACTTGGATGTTGGAATACATATCTGGAGTAGAGGGAAATGATTTGAACGATTTAGTAGTTTATATGGGTTTGAAAGTAACTATGTGTGCATGCCGTCGAACTTCGATTCTGCAGTATTTAACCTGTCTGTTTTGTCCTGTAGATTCGTGACTTAAATGAGTTATCCAGGAAGGAGGTTGATGAGATAATAAAAGTATGCATGAAGCAAGATTGCATCTCTCCCAACGATAACATCCGTAAAAGGTAAATGGTGTTTTTTTTATTTGTGCCTTTTTATTTAGAAGATTCTTCCCAATGTCATTGGATCTGATATAGGCTTTCTTGTCGTTTAAATTTTTGTGTTGATCTCTCGTCTTATTCTTTAACAACAACGCATATATTCAAAAGGGAAAAAATAACAAACAATTAAGAAAAACGTTTTCTGGATCCCCTCAACTAATTTTTCTTCATTCTGTCCGGCATGACAATATTTGACAGTCTGGTATGAGCAATGCATCTTTTAATGCTGGTCAATATTTTCTCTTTTCTGATATCGCATTATTACCTGGTGGTGCATGCACCATTATAAGCTAATCCTACAATAATATGTGCATTTCTTTTTGTCTGGAATGATCTTGTTGAAATAATCATCTACAAGTTAGCATTTTAAGTAACAGGTAACACAGGTATCTCTCTATTTGCAGGAGGTACATTGCAATGATAGATTTGTGTTGCATGGCTGGCAACCGAGACCAGCTTATAAACCTTCTACTCCAAATCGCCGAATGCACCATCACTATCCTCCTCGTTCATTTTCACGACGAGTATGAATATTTATTAGTTGTATAAAGGTTTATGTACCTTGGTATTCTGTTCTTAAAAGTTTGAAACCATTACATTTCTGTATTTGTAGGGCTTGTGCAAAAGATCTTTCATCATTTTCTGATGAACTACTTCCTATACTGGAGAGGCTAGAGCATTTAAAAGAGGTATGAAGCTCGTGTAAATAAATTATGCATTGCTCGTCTGTCGGCTTACACGCTCAGCTTTCATTTAATGTACGTCTGCAAATTTTTGGCCAAGCGTATGCAAATTTAACATGAAATACTATAATATTTTCTACAGTACTTACCGACAAATTCGGCATCTGCTTACCTTTGGCTTTTTCGGGGTTAATGTGCTCTGACAAATGAAAATGTTTTGTTGGCCGCGCAGGACAAAGTTGGGCGTAGTCTCAAGTTGTTCCACAGATCTGCTACCACTCTGAAGGAGATGACCATCAGAAGCATGGCCCTGTGAAGGATGTTGAGGGAGGTGTCTACAATATAAATGTTTTGTAGGATAGCTGCATTTTGCTAGATTTCAAGCTGTAAATCATTGTTGTATAATGTTAATTTGGATTACTGCTCTAGTTATGTATATTACAAGCAAATTTTCATGATAGTTGGTGGTCAAGGGAACGCTGATTGGGTTTCCTGTATCTTCTGCATGAGCATTCATGGTTTGCCGCATTAACGCATTGTGCTTCATTTTTTTTTAAGGAATAAGTCGTAACTATTTAAGGTTTAGCTCACCGGTAGCAGTAACACTTAAGCTAGCAGAACGTACAAATACATGCATTGAAGCATGGCCTAACCTAACAGGAAGCAAGTTTACATCCTTTGAACAGAGAAACAATCTAACGTCTTGAACATTTCTACTTTCGCACTGTAATTCAATGGTATGTTAATGACCGACCATATCAATTGGGAACAATCTATAGTCGACGGTACGCTGCAAGCTGGCTTATTGCTCCCACCAATCTCGAGGCAGATCCAACACTCCAGAATCCATTCCCCAATGATGCTTGCCTTCCACTTCTGAAGTGGTGGTGCAACCACACGAGTACTTACACCGGTACACGATACAATCCACAGCTGCATGCATGCCAAACGTATTTATATCAGCGGACCAAAGATGTCGAGGTAGCCTGTGCCCGCCGGCAGGGCTCAGGAAACGGCCGCCGTCGTGGTGGACCCAGCTCGGATCCGGATGAGACGCCGAGGAGCCCTCGCCTTTGGTGGCTGCGCCACGCAGGGTCGACGGGCTAAGGTCACGGAACAGGAGCTCCAACGGTGGCGACAGCCCCGTGGCCGCCACCGACATCGCTGGCGCCCGGTTTAGCTCCCGCGCCTCGACGCGCACCGTGACGGCCGCCGCCTTTTCGGCCGCTCCTCCCGCCAACGAGGGCGGCCTCTCGCCAGGCGGGGCCTCCGGGCCGGTGAGCCGTTGCACCAGCGGCATGAACTCGTCGGCCTCCACGTGGATGATCTTGGGGGGCCACCGTGTAGATCACGACCGGCTTTCGCTGCCGCGCCGCGGTCTTGCCGATACCGCGCGACGGGCCGTGCACGCCGAGGGCGCCGCCCACCACGGAGCTGTGCCGCCCCGCGCCGGAGTCGACGACGCTTGTGCTGGCCATGGACATGGAGTGATCGCTGGCGAATGCGTTGGCCTCAAAGGTGGACAGGAGATTGGCATGAAGGGGTTTAAAGGTTGTACGAGACTATATGACAAAGTCTACCTATTAAGGCTCTGCTCGGTTAGGCTGAAAAGCTGTGGCCTATAGCTGAAATACACTGTAACTGGCTGATATTTCACTGTAGATTTGACGTAATTAAATTTAAAAAAATTAAAAATAGAACAAATATGTTAGCTCATCTCAGACAACGCAAACGAATACGGGAAAAAAAGAATCGGCAAAAAAAAACGAAAAAATCAGAAAAAAGACGAAGTTTATGAATAATAGAAAATAAGCTAGAAGCTGAAAAGAGCGGGCCTAAATTGAGGTCAACGGCAAGTAAAGTGAGGGACGCGAGACACGTTGCATCGCTATGGCCACAGAAGATCTGCTACTCGTGTGCCGCCCTTGGCAGTTAGAACAGTAACTATGGTCCTGTTTTGCCAGGTTCAGCTTCAGATTTTTAGTCTATGAAACTGTTTTTCGATCAAATGTGTAGCCTTTGAAACCTAAAAATAAACTATGAATTTAAATTCGAGTCTAAAATAAATTATGAATTTGAAGGTGGGATTTTGTAGCTTAGGTTCGAGGCCAAAATAAGAGGCTGAGTTCGACCAAACGGCACCGAACACTTAACAACCCGCCAAGTGGCTCAATGGCAGACAACGCCGGATTGACAAGGAAGGATCCAGATGATGATGTACAAATAATAAAGTTTTGCCGTCGGTTCCTGTCCCTTTTGGCTGAGTTGGCACAGTGTTTAGTTTAATCTCACAACAATTAATTTGCAGGAGACCTTCGGCACAGCTCTGCTCAGCTCATACATGGAGACGACTCAGGCATGATTATCATAACTGATATATCATTGCCACATTGCTCTCTCATTTGTCAGAACTCAGAAGCATGCATGGATCGAGCTTAACTATCTGTCAGCAGCCGCCAATGTTCTCTCTACCATTTGATTGCCAACAGAGAGCACTGAGAGGTAGATGCAGACGTTTTCATATTGAATTAATAAGTTTCCTGCAGCAACTGGTTTTAGCAAAAAGATACGCAATCTGAAATCCAGCAGCAGTACATGTATCATCAGACATCAATGTTCATCGCATTGATGCATCACACACATTCAGCTCACATCTAGCACATTCAGACAAAGATTATCCATATTTCGGCACTTTTTCAGTAGATTCGGAGTAGTTACAGAAGAACCGAAACAAAATCATCAAAACATTCATATTTCTCACGGAAAAAGTAAGGCTGCACATTCAGATTTATGTTTATGCAGAACTTCATGATTTATCAATGTATACTAACCCCCCCCCCCCCCCCCCTCATTTTACAACAGTTAGAAACCACGGATTATACGAAAATACTGGGTTACATGACGAGGACAAGGAGAACCAAATCCCAGCTACGAGCAAGCGTCAAGATTGATAGAGCAGCTTTCCACAAAATCATTTGGCAGCCTGCTCGATCACTCCCACGTATCTTGTTCCTCCTTGTTGGATCGAAAACGGCGACAGAGGGGGGGTGAATGTCGTCTTTTAAAAAAAATTCCGCCCCCAAAGTATTCACGAGAATCTCAACTCATCAAAGAAATGAATTTGTCATGGCAAGGAAACTGAAGACATTCATTGCCATGGCAAAGAAACAGCAATAAAAGTTGTCACGACAGAGGATCAGCAAGATTTGCTACCACGACAAGGAAATTAGCTGTCACGGCTGCCACGACAAAGACAATAGCAAGAGATGCTGCCACGGCAGGAAACTGAACCTGGCAAGAAAACTGAAGAGGACTAGCTGCTGCTGCTGAAACTGAACCCGGCAAGAAAACTGAAGAAGTTCATTGCCACGGCAAGGAAACTGGAGGAAGAAGCTGCCACGGCAAGAAAATCTGCTACCACGGCAGACTGCAGAGAAATGACTAGAAGAACAAAACAGCAGTAACTAGTCTCGGCAGAGAAATAACAAAAATATGCTGCCACGGCAAGCAATTTGGCCACCACGGCTGCCACGGCAGAGAAAACAGTTGGTTTTGCTGCCAACCAAAAACAGACTGCAGACCAAAGGAGGCTATGAAAACTGAAAATACTTCAGACCTTCCAAAGGCTGAGGAAATGGGGGATTTCACTCTATCTTTTTGGCTCAAGGGAAAACATAAACACTCTAAATACCAAGAGAGAGCTAGGGAACAAGGGAAACCAACTAAATCCAAGTAAATTCAGATTTGAGACAAAGTCTGAAAAATACAGAGTGCAGCCACAAAAATTCAAATTACTCCCTAACCAATGATCCTTTGACTTTGAAACTTTGAGGGTAACTCATGTATAGTCTCTGGACTCTAGGTCTCAAGTTTCAAGCCATCTCAAGGTGAGAAACAAAATCTGGACCAAACCCTAGAAAATTCAGTAAACTTCAGAAGAGAGCAAACAAACTCAAATTACTCCATGATCATAAGTCCATTGCACATGTGGTTTTGCAGGTATGTTAGCAATAGCAAATGGGCTTCTCAGATCAAAAATAAGATGAACTCCTCAAGGGAATCAAGATCTACCTTAAACCCTAGAAACTGGAATGAAGAACAGGGGAGGCCAAAACTGAAATCTGAGAATCAAACTCGGTTTGCTCTTGGGATTAAATAGCCAATGGCTTTTGAGCATCACCCATGTCATAGCAACCCATTTTGGCACTCTCCAGCAAGCAAGAACTCAAAACCATGAAAAACAAGAAATCTTGCAAAGAGGGAAAAGAAGAACAGAGGCTACGAACTAAAACCAAAACTCCAGATTTCATTCATTGAATCACAAGGAATACATAGGAGTCCCGATACGCATGGACATTAGGACAAGGATATAGATACAAGACTCTCAATCCATCTCCTCACTCTCCCAACTCAAGAACACACACTCATCCATGGAGGGAGGAAGAACACCCACTAGGACTCACACCTAGAAACCATCGTAGAGGACAACAGAGGGAGCACACTCTGCATCCACCAACTCACACCAACTAAAGAGCTAAAGGAAACAACCTTCCCAAAGCCTCTTTTGACTCTAAAACCCTAATTCTCTCACAAGTGCTCAAGTGGGCATGCAGCCCCTCAATCCTTTATATAGCCCATGGCTAACGGGTCTCCGTCCCGTTACGCCCGCTACGTCCAACGGAGCCCGCTCCCGCTTGTGCAGCCACGCGAATTTCCCGATTCGCCCCTCGTGCACCTTCCGGGAAGCTTCCGCGCTCCTTGCCTCGCACGCCTCGCAACCACCTCGAGTCCACGTCGTCTTCGACACATCCCGACCGTTCTGACCTCAGTGCCACCTGCGCCTAGTCCGGTCCACCGTGTCTCGCCACGACTCCGCCTCGATGTCCTGCAGCCACACAGACAAGAAACACATCAAATAGCACCGCTCGATACGTGAAAGCGTAAATAACCTCATACTTATCACAGATGAAGTCCAAACCTGTCGAATCATCAGAATATGCAACCTAACCCGAAAACGACCAAGTTTGACCAAAACGACCGAGTCCGTCGCACAACGCAACGACATGGTCCAAACCACTCAAACCAAACTCGACTTATCTAAACCATGGTCAATTACTCATCATACACATGTGGTCACCTCCACATGGTTCATCACTCCTGCCATTGCTGCCGTGCAGAGGTGGCAGGGAGAACGCGCTCACCGTCGAGCTACCGCTTCGGATCTCTTTCAGCACGCGAAGCGCGGCCACGGTGCTCTTCACGTCCTCGATCTCGTCCAGTTCCACGGCCATTCGCCAAGGAGGAGCTGGGCTTCGAAGGCTTTGTCATCGCCGTCGCCGTCTTCTTTTCCGTCTTCACTTGGTACAGAAGGTTCGTTTGCCGGTACGAGCTGCTCCAGCATCACCTCACATTCCTTCACGAGCTTGTACAGGAGGTCGGTGGTGAAGAAGGGCCGCTGCAGTACCTTCTGGATGAAGTGGGGGCGGATCAGTGTACCGGTTCTCTTGTCGTACTTCGTGAGAATTTGAACCAATCCTAGAAAACAGTAACATGTAACATAAGCATATCTAGTAATTACTGATTGTACGAGTGTTTAAACTAAGGGAACTTGCAATTTCTTCGCGAATGATCAATGAGTACACCAGATAAAAGCATTCCTGTCCAACAGAATAGCATTAAGTGTAATACCAGGGAGCTTCTCTGATGGTGATAATGATGATGGAATATGGTAAGTAATAATACTTACTTGCTAATAATGATAAAGATAGAATATCTTTATGACAATGGGCATATACATCAACATCATGTGCATTCTCATATGATGAGAAAGACATCCACCGTTGTAGATGAGTAAGATCTACTTTGGTATATGTAATGTGATGAGCAAATGTGCATGTAGAGTAGTTTTACATTGCACCAATGGAATGATGATGGCGAGACATGAAGATAAGGATATGATTATGTTAAGACACGTGGAGATCGATATGTTTATGTTTACGATTATGTGGAAATATGTGGGAAATGACATGGCTAGGTCAATATTTATGCTTATGGTAATATTATCATTCTATTATATGTTTGCTGAGTCTTTGAACTCACCCTTACTTATTTAATGTTTTTATGTGATCCTTGGAGTCGTCATGCATCGGGAAAGGGAGATAGCACATCCACGTCACATGAAAACACTAATGAAACCTCTATTTCATAGGCAATCACTTTTGGAACGTAGTATATCTAGTTTGGTAAACTAGCTCATTCTATTTGAAACTTAGCAAATATTCTAGAGAGCATTTCTCAGGCGCGGGTGTCCTACGTGTTCTTGGGCATGGGGCTCTAAGTTTTATTTATGTTATATTTATCATCGTTATGGAATAAGTTATCTTTAATGCAGCTTGTGCTTTATATGTTGTTTGCTCCTGTTTATAGTCGTACAAACAGGGTAAAAGCATTTAGGCCCTTAAAAATATTTTGATAATTAATGACGACATATGCTTATGGGATGAGTATATTTATTAAGTGTTTGAAAGGTTTAGTCTTGGAATTTGTGTTACATTTTGGAGATGCATGAAAAGGATTAACAAGAAGATTACAATGGCAAGAAAATAAATGTATAAGTAGCTTAGGATCTCTTTCTATTTTTACCAGTCTTTGGAGATTGGATGGAAGACTGGATTTTAGGCTAGACGTTGTACCATTAAGAGAGATCATGACTAGTAGCATAGAAGCAATTTCTCGTACCATTTGAATCAATTAACGATCATACATGCACTTAGAATTAAAATTTGAAAGCCAACTATGTATTCACAGAAAAATTGTTAGTACTGGAGTTTATTTGTCGGTACTACTATGCAGCGGTATGACCGGGAAGTAGTGCGATACTACTGCACCCCGGTATGACTAAAATTTAGTTGGCAGTACATAAATTCCAGAAAGGTACGCTTTGAAGCATGTTTACTCCTTGGGAAATCGGTAGTACCAAAATGGAATTGGTGGTACTACCACATAGCGGTATGAACACAAATATTGAGCAGAATTACCGCATCCTGGTTGGACCAAAAAATACATTGCGGTACATTATTTCCAGAGAGGCGTCTTTTGTAGTAATTTCTTGCTCTAAAAAAACGGTAGCACCGCTTTCTAAAAATGGAACTACCGTAGGATGGTAGTACTGAACCTTAGATGGTGGTAGTACCACTCTGCACAGTAACAGCTAGTTCTGAAACATTTATTATGCGTATCTTAGATGGTGAAGACCGATAAGTCTTTGATACCACGTCAAAACATCGCATATCTCCATTTCGGTTATTTTTTGTCTCTACTATTCCGCATGTATATTTCTAGCAATTGAGTTTGTGACATCTTGTTTAGCTAGAAACATATTTTTATAGAGATTTATATTGTGGTACCTTAGTATCACTAGAATTGTGTAGGTTGTCATTTGTGGTAGAAATCTTGCTTAATTCTTAAATTGTAGAAATTAACTTTTAGAAAGAAAAAATTTTAGAACCTCGTATTCATCCCCTCACTAGTCTATTATCCTTAATCCTACACAGGGAAGGTATTGTTGAAATTTTTAGTAGCAGCGACAATTTAAAATTGTTAATGTGTAGTGGTAGCATTCCAGGCTCAGAGGATAAGCCAATGTACATTAAGTCCAGAGGTAAATATTCAAAATGCATATACATCGATCATAACCTATCGAGTTCATAGCAATTCCATGTTGAGATCTTTTGTGTGCTTATCAACTTAATCATCAATGTTTGTTAGAAATTTCATCAGAATATGAGCGCCCTACACCAAATGATTGCTGCATCTTCCATATAGACAAACGAATCCATCTTAACATCTGTACTCAACAGGGTTACAGGGGGGACTACAAAATCTTTTCCCAATTAAAGCATTTATGTAACATAGATAAACAACCTTACATTACAAAACTTCTGCAGAAGTGCAGATGCCAACAACTTGTATAAGC
Source organism: Dendrocalamus latiflorus (assembly GCA_017311315.1). NCBI lineage: Eukaryota > Viridiplantae > Streptophyta > Magnoliopsida > Poales > Poaceae > Dendrocalamus > Dendrocalamus latiflorus. Next base: position 43,994,693 of record CM029609.1, read on the forward strand.
ACAAAGGCAATATTAGAAGCCAGTGAGTGATTTGCTAATTTTTGCTCGAATTCACTACTACAATCACGAAGAATGTGAGAACTGACTTTAAGAATGTAACATATGAAAAAAAAAAGTAATACCAGCAACACATCACCCATTGTTGCATCTTAAGCGAGAGAGAGAGAGAGAGAGAGAGAGAGAGAGAGAGAGAGAGATAATTCATGATATACCACTCTAAAGAATGACCTAGCATGTAATACCATTCTAAAGAATGACCTCTACTACATACCATTTCCTTTATTTTATTGCAAATTAAAGCATTTCCTTTTTTTGGCCATGGGAAAGAAACTTTTTGCTCATGTGTCCAATGTTTTATGATTCCAAGAAATACCACTCTCTGGTTTGATTGCAAAGCTCACTGGTGGTGTTGCTATCACTCAGGTAAAACAAGTGGCATAAACATCATGTTATCTGTTTTTGTTTTTTGATTCGAAGTCATAAGGAAGGGGATGAGGATCCATGAATCGTTACTTGATAGGTGGCAGTACAAAAAGAAAAGGAAAAAAGAAAAGAAAAGAAGTTGAGAGTCGAGGATGCCTTAAACATGATTCTTCTTTGCTTTTCTTTTGAGTGGTTTACATATGTCATCGGACAAAAAAACGGCTATAGGGCCTATTAGACATAACGGCGGTTTCTGACTTTTGGCTGAATTTTTTTTAGCTATTTGCGACAAAGATTGTAGAGAGATACTCGCTTGTAATTTTGGTTGATACAGATATTGGGTTTTTAACGTGTACTACAATTAACTTATAGACACCGTCTTGAGAAAATACTTTGTTTAAAAGTTATATACTATAGCAAAAGCTAAAAGCCGCTTTTAGAAATCGTTAAAGAACATACCCATAAACTTCTATTACTTGCACCCAATGCAGCATGATGTTTGTCAGTACCGTTTTTTACAGGCGATTAGCTGATACTTGGTACTTATGTAGCTCTAAGGATATGTATGATAGAGTGACATAAGCTATCTATAAGACGTGTCATATAAAAATTTTGTTGAAGTGGATGAGAGATAAAGAGGTTGACTGTAATTGTATAGATGGTCGAAACACGAGAAAATAGTCTGCTATAGACAACTTACGTGCTATTATATCAATGTTGTCTATATTTTACAGACAACTCATTATAGATAATTTACAGACAACTCATTATAGAGGATGTCTTTAGTATTATCTATAGATAACATAAAATGATATTATAGATAGCAGTTGTCTGTACCACTGTATATACCTTAAGTTTCTAACTCACACCTGTAACCTGGCTTCTTATCACGGAATTATAGCTTACAGCACTACATTAGCAACTATAACTAAATTTATTGATACTTCTGGTGAATTCTTACTCTGTGGCGACAAGATTTACTCGAGACAATCAAATAGCAAATTAAACTATAAAACTATAACAGCCTCTTGCGTGAGCACTACAAACACCTTTTTTTTAAGGCAAATTGTGTCACAAATAAAACAAGAGGACAATGCAATGAAGGATAAAAAGCTACGAAGAGGATGCTACTTCAGTTTTAAATCCCAAACTAACACTATTTTATTTGTCAATAACAATTCATGTGTGTGCAAAACGAGCTCATGTTCCCATTCTATCGTCAAAAGAGAAACAATGTTTAACTATTGCTTTCTGGAACACAATATGTGTGTTAAATATTTTTGAAATATATAGAATTGACTCTGCTATCCCTGCATTTTGAATAGGGCCTGCTGTTGGGTTGTTTAAACCTTTTTCCAATACACCAAGCATATAGGTAGGATATTGAGACTGTAAAAGGCAATGTCACATAAGACGTGAGTACAAGCAAAGAAGGTGGTCTGCTGAGCAAGCATGAGCACACCACAAGCTACAGATGTAGTATCTATTTGTGCTGTGCACATCCTTGTAGCATGATATATATTGGAAGCAGTATATATGTAATCGATGCCTCTCCTTAATTGTATCATGCAACATTGTGACATTGAAATTCGAAAGTGGTTTGCTGTGGTCGACTGGTGGCTAGTAATTGTTAAATTAGTTCAATTAAAATTGGCTCATGTAAATTATAGAAATGGTTCTTATACTTAGAGGTCTTAGTGTGATAATTGCTAGACTAAAAGATTAAGAACCATGGGGTTTAAAATTCCTCTCCTCTCCCTTAAAAATATTTAATTATGTGCTAATTATAAAATTACTGTTACTAAGCATAATGGTACAAGAGAAATTACTTCTGAGCATCAACATAATAGTGCGGCCACGTCAGGAATTCTCTCGTTGTTTCTTGGCTGCGTAATACATGTATTAAGTACAACATGTAATGGAGAATTGATACTTAGTGCATAGTAATGGTCATCAGTTAGTAGTACATGGTAATGTGCATGGTAATGCCATCAGTTACAATACTTAGTGCATAGTAATGGCCATTAGTTACAGTAGCATTTGATTGCAATTAAATACATGAGACTGGACATTGTGGCCTTTCAACGCTCCTCTCTTTGGCTATATATATGAGCCTTCTGTGCAGCTAGAAAGGTAACAAGAACAGCGAACGTAGCACATGAACAGGAAAGTAATCACTATTCCTTAACCATCAAGAGAACTATTCTAGTAGAAGGAAGAGAGGCGAGAAAATTCGACATACAAGAGTTAACATATCGCAAGGTGGGTTTATGCATTATAGCGCATATAATGGTTACTTCCTAGTTGAATTAAATTGTGCTAAATTCCACAAAATTTTTGCTTACAGTAATTTCCCTTTTTGTTCTTTTGGAACGAAGTGAAGAGTTGCTGCACAATATTCTCTACATTGGTTGTAGACACAATATTGTCTCTTCGAGTGCAAGATTGAATATCCCTACGAGACAGATGGAAAATGGGTTCGACATTTTGACTGTAATATTCATTGTTAGTAATGATCATGGATAGAAAATCTCAATTATAGAGTCTAGACACTATACACACACACACATCTATGTATGTATGTATGGCTCATTTTAATTAATCCAAAGCTGCATGTTCAATTATGGTTCAATAAAAAATTTCATTTTTTCTTACCAACTTGTGTTATTTTATCATATTGGATGTCTTCTGTAAAGAAGTTCCATAAGGTTGAAAGAGTTGTCTAATTGATTTTTCAGCCATGTTTTTAAATTCTAAGACTTGAAAGTTAGAAATCATACTAGCTTCAGATTGTTATAAATCTACATGCATTTTTCATGGATTTAATAATTCCTTTTCCTATTGAAAATTAGCATGCATTATCTTTGGTCAGACTGCGCGAAAATTGCACAAAATGTTAGTGTTCATGCAGCCTTCGGTACGCTGGAATAAGAACATGTCAATGTCTTAGGAACCCTCATCAATGTCTGTGTCCATGTGCTGATAGGAGCCATTATTCTGATTGTGTTTGGAACCATAATTCAATTCTGAAGAGTTATTTCTTCGAGACTTTTTTCTCCGATGTTTGTCACTATAATTTTGAATTGAAATGAAAATGGAAACAAGGCCAGCTTAGCCTCCGCCCGTGGTTCTCATGAGTTTGTTTGGACTATCATGAATATTATTTTAAAGCAAGATACATTGAAGAAAATGTGCATTGCATATGCACGCTTGCTAGGAGAGGAGAAAAGAGGTTTTAGAAACCTTCCTCTAGATGTGGCCAAATAAGCCGTGCTAGTCAGGTAGGCTAGGAACAGCACAACCCACCACCTAAACGGGCTATGTCGGCCATGCCTGATAACCCATGCCGAGCTTGAGTCGAGGCCTCGGCCCAGTGGGGCATCCCGACATGGCATGAATAGTACCAGGCCTGGCACGACACGGCTCATTCCGGCACGATCCGTTAAGCCTATTCATTTTTTGAATATCTATATAATTTATTTTGTAGTAGATAAATTTTATATAGTTCATTTTATAAGTATATATAATGTTATTATGTATTTTTTGAATTATTCATATTTTTAGGATTTTTCTATATTTTGTTTCAAATTTTCATGCCAAATAAAAATAAATGGCCCGACATCGACCTGATGGACTAACCATACCGGAACTGGTCCATCTAAACAACGGACGAAACAACTTCATGCCTAAATAGACCGTGCCATACCGAACCACCCATTTAGCCACCTCTACCTCCCCCAGTTACAAGGTCTATGTAAGCCCAAATAGAATTCCGTCGTGTATAGCCCACAAAGCTACCAAGGCTCAGCCCACTTCCGTTTCTCACACCGCAAACGCCTATCACAATTCACAACCGACTTCACAGCCTGTGCGCCTATGCAGTGCTCCCCCTCGTCGCCTGCACGCCCGCCGCGCCGCGCCGTCCCGTCCTTCTCGCTCGACGTTGCCGCCGCCGCCTCGTGCTCCGGGGCCGCGAGGCGCTGCTACGCCGAGACCTCTCCGGTAGGAGGCAACCCTATTGCCCAGTAAGTTCGTGGCCTCCTCCGCGTTGAATCGTATCCGACGAGGGGGTTTTCGTTACGTCTTTCCGGTTTCTCGGAGCGAGCGGAGGTGTGGGGCTGGGGGATTCCGATCTGATCTCAGGTAGTCAGGTGGGATGCGTGATGAGCGCTGCAAGTTGCGATCGTTTGAGGGTTCTGTTGGATGGGATGGGAGATGTGCCGGTGTGATGATGTTTTGTGAACTCGTGTTAGGGAAATTTTTGGGGAGAAAATCCATTTGGAACGAAGCTACTGCGTGCAAGTGTTTCGAGGCATTACCTGCGTATACGTGATGTTGGGGATTTCTTTCGGAAATTCGAGCAATTCTGGCTGGAATTTCCGGGAAGATGTGACCGTTTGCTTCTTCAAATAGCACCTAATGGTGTTCGGGTTTTTTTTGCATAACGTGCATTCTTGCAAGAAGCTCGATAAATTCCCTTCCAAACATTAATCAGGGAAAACAGACTAGTTTGCATCTTTGCTCCAAGATTTATCATTGTTCTAGTTATTCATAAAAAATAGGTTGGTTAAGATGCATACAGCTTTTTTAAGGTTAAGCTGATTTCTTTTTCCTTTTCTTCTGTGCAGTTTTCTGGTGTTTTCTTCCCTCCTCAACTGAATGGGACTAGGGGAGAATGATTCAGCTGATAACTTGCCTGCTCCATCTGATAATAGTAACGAGTTGGAAGGTAATTGCATTGAATTTTCTTCACGGAGAATGAATTTATTCATGAACCTTGACAAGCTGTACAAGGAAAGAGGCTACCTTATTTTAGACTAAATATTTCAGTAGTTAGGAGTTCAAGAGTCTATTAATAAAAATCTCTTGTCTCTGCTGACTTTATTAATGGCCTTTTACTTTATTAGCTGATGGACATTTTGTTTTTCTGTTGTCATAGTTTTGCTTTTCTTGATTCGTGCAAACATAATACCATCATTTTTTTGGCCTCATTTCATGACGGCTGAATCACCTGCACCCCTTTGATGCAATATTAAATGCTTGCCTTCTGTCTGCCTCATGTATTAATCAGAGAACCGAAATGTCTTCATCCTGATATTTGTTACTTTTACAGATTTACGTGTGAAGGAAAGATGCTTTGAGCAGAGAGAAGCTCTTCCTGGGGAGCCTCGCTGTGTTTTATGTGGTCGATATGGTGAATATATATGTGATCAGACTGATGATGACATCTGCAGTGTAGAATGCAAGACAGCTCTTCTTGCTAGGCTTGCTGCTAAAACAAAACCGGCAGTGAAAGCAGCAAAACGTGTAAATCTTCCTTTTGGCGATGAGAGCTTCTGTGTTAGAGACAATAATTTTCCTGAAATACCAAGTTTGCACACTGGCCAGATCGCTTCACTAAGAAGTAAACTTGACATTTGTGTCAAGGGTGAAGCTGTTCCTGATCCAATCATGTGTTTCTCTTCCTGTGGTCTCCCTGAGAAGCTTGTGCACAATCTTGAAACTGCAGGATATATTATGCCTACTCCAGTGCAGATGCAAGTCATCCCTGCATCAATAAGTAATAGAAGCTTACTTGTCTCTGCAGATACTGGTTCAGGGAAAACAGTTTCTTTTCTAGTTCCTATAATTGCACATTGTTCACGAGTACGGTCGCTGCAATGTACAAGCAAGCGAGGGCCATTGGCTATAGTTCTTGCTCCAACTAGAGAACTATGCCTGCAGGTGGAAGAACAAGCAAAAGTGCTTGGAAAGGGTTTACCTTTTAAAACTGCTCTAGTTGTTGGTGGAGATCCCTTGGTTCAGCAAATCCACAGAATTGAAAATGGTATCGAGTTAATTGTTGGCACCCCTGGGAGGCTAATTGATCTTCTAATCAAACACAATGTTGACCTTAACGATGTTTCTGTTTTTGTTTTGGACGAGGTGGACTGCTTGCTAGAGAGGGGATTCAGGGATCAGGCCATGCAAATCTTTCAGGGACTTTCGCGTCCGCAGGTTTTAATGTTTTCAGCAACAATACATTCAGAAGTTGAGAAGATGTCAAACTCTCTGGCTAACAATGTGATACATATTTCTTGTGGGAACCCAAGCAGACCAAACAAATCAGTTAAACAAGTGGTCATTTGGGTGGAGTCTAAGCAGAAGAAGCAGAAGATTTTTGAGATAATGACAAGTAAGCAGCACTTTAAACCTCCTGCTGTTGTGTTTGTGAGTTCCAGAGTTGGTGCCGATCTCTTGTCCGAAGCAATTACTGTTGCTACTGGATGGAAGGTTATTTCTATTCATGGTGAGAAGACGATGAATGAGAGAAGAGAAAGTTTGAGAAGGTTTCTCACAGGAGAAGTATCTGTTGTTGTTTGTACAGGGTTGTTGGGACGTGGAATGGATCTCCTGAAAGTACGTCAAGTGATACTGTTTGACATGCCAAATTCCATTGATGAATATGTTCACCAGGTTGGACGAGCATCTCGAATGGGTGAGGAGGGTATGGCTATTGTATTTGTGAATGAGGAGGATAAAAAACTTTTCAGAGAGCTTGCTCAGGTTCTGAAGACTGCAGGAGCTCCAATTCCCCGGGAACTTGCAAATTCAAAATACACAAGTGGTTTATCTCTTGGCAGTGACAGGAAGAGAAAATTGAGTTCTAGGGCCCGTTCTTGACCTGGATGCATAACAGAGTGTTAGTCAATCTTTCTTAAAGATGACACAATTGTGTGCCTATCAGGAATATGGCTTTGTTGTTCAACAGTCAAGGTTAAATCTTTGTGGAAGGCAGTGTATCTGAGGGATCCATCATCGAGAGGATAAGTCAGATATCTTTGGAATTCATACTTGTGGAATTTTCAGGCACGTCCTGAGCCAACTTAAGGAAATAGTCTAAAGATAATTCCTCTGGCACTTGTTTGGAATCAATTCATGCGGGAAATGTAAAGAAGCTATGATATATGTAAATGTCAACAAAATGTAAGTCAAACACACATGGTACAATCGATATAATGTGCATTTCCCTTGATTCCTTATCTTAAATTAATGGTTTGCTGGCTCTAGTTTGTTTTCTTTTGTTATTACCTACTTCTTCCTTCAAATCATTCATTACAGGGCCATTATTAGGGTAAATGTTAGATTTGTGCACTTATCTGTTCCTACAATATTAGGAGTTCTCCAGAACCTTTTTTGCCAGTTTTTCTGCTGAAGTTTCAACTGTTTTTATGAGTACCCCTAGTTTTCATCCTCCAATAAATCTTTAGTAGGAATTTAGTATTAACATCAATTAGCTTTGGTGTCTCTTTCCTCGTGGACTACCCCTGGCTAGGGGTGGGAAACGGTAACGGATAATCCGATTTATCGGATATTCGTATCCGAGAAAACGCGAATGCGGTAAGCAAAATCCGTATTTGGAAATGTTTGTATTTATATTCGAGAATATTCGTATCCGTATTTGAGAATATTCATATTCGAGACTATTCAATTCGTATTCGATCTGTTTCTGGAACTTGGGAAAAACCCGAACGAAGTTTGTGATTCGAAATTTGAATGTGGGCGGTTTGAAACCGATAACCATTCCGGTAACTGGTTAAAAACCGGTAAAACCGCTAGGAATTTGTTCTACTGAGATTTGTTACACAAGTTGTAGGAGGATATTCATATTTGACCGAATTAAGTACATATTTAACTCGAATTCATATCTGTTATGACATTCGATTCATATTTGAGAATATTTGAATTTGTATTCATTTTAAAAATATAGATTTGTATTCGTATTTGAGACTATTTGATCGTATCTGATCCATTTCCATCTCTACCCCGACCCTTGTTTTACCTCCCTTAGAATTGTTGTTGTAAAGTTTGGCTATACCAACAAATGCAGAGTTGAACATGAGGTCTTAACACCTAATGTCTAAAAGTAAGCAATTAGGAAGAGTGATTTCATTTGATGAAAATCACTGAAAACTCGGTAGGTATTGTTGTAATTCAGGTTCAATATTACCTTGTACAATTCGTGCGTTTGGTATGCATAACCTCACGTTCCCCTAATATTCTCTTTGATCTGATTACTGGTAAACATATTACCAGTAACTTAAGATTCCAACATTTGGTTGGTTTGAAAGAAGTTATAAAAAGTCTTTATAATAGTTCAAACATTTCATAACTTGAAACAACAAATCCACAAATTTAAACCACATGATTTAAAAATTTCAAAGCTTGAAGGTTAATATTTATAAATTTTAAATTAAAATTGAAAAATTTGAATCCATAGAATTTAAAATTCCAAAATTCAAAATTTCGATTTTAAGAATCAAAAGTTTAAATCTTGGATTTTCGAAATTAATATTTTCAAATTTGAGTTTTTCGAATTTAAATTCTAGGGATTTCAAATTCTGAAATTCAAAACTTGAAACATTCAAATTTTGGAAATTTGAAATTCAAAATTCGAATTTTTAAAAGTTAAATTCTTGGAATTTGATATTCTAAAATCCTGAATTCAAAATTTCAAATTTTAATATTCAAAATTTCGAAAATTGATTTTCTAAATACAAATTTTGAATTTTGAAATTTAAATAATCAGAAATTTTTAATTAAATGATAATTTGGATTTTGAATTCTAAAAGTTGAAAATTCCACTGTGAAAATTCAAAGCGAATAATGAAAGGCATAACAACAAAGATTCCTTCTCCTCGGTAATCTAAGATGAATACACTTTTCTACTAGAAACAAATTCCTGGAATTGCTGGTGATCTAGGTCCGGAGTTAATCTTGGATTACTGATTTAGATTACTGGTTGTTTTGCCAAACAAGGTAATATCATAGAATTAAGATTCCTAGTAATTCTCAAAGGATTTCACCAATCAAATGCACCCTAAGAGTAGTGAGGGTACTAAACATATAATAATGTTACATATATACATCAAGCATTTAATGGACCATATTAGTAGCTAAGGCTAAACAATATTAAGACCACTGTGTTGTTGTAGTTATACCTACTCAAAGGGGCAGATTGGATCCTACACTACTGGTTGTCATAAAATGGGTTAGTCAACTGTTTGTAGCTCGTTGCTGACCATGGGGCCTGTTCATAGACTTTTGGCTTTGGCTTCAGCTTATGAATAGTAATAGCTTGTAGAGAAACTTGTAGAAAGAGAGACAGTCGCGTGCGATTTTAGTTGATATAAATGAAGTCATTGTAGTGTGTACCGGGGTTATTAAAGCGACGCTTAAGCAGTAAGGCGGTCCCGGGGTGTCAAGGCATGGCCCCGCCTTGCCGTGCGTGACTAAGACGTCTGCCACACCTGTGCCGCTGTCTCTAGGCTGCCGCGCAGAGGCGGACTACTACTCCTACCACTCCCCTATTCGAAGCTTAGTAGCATGGGTGGGATCTAAAGGAGCTGGCATGTTACCTTGCCGGAGCACTTGAGGTGGGCAGAGTAGGCCTTGACGAACTCGTGGGGACTGACATCCTTCACCATGTGCGCCGTCAAGGTTGTCATCCTATCCAAACAAGTGAAGATAACTGCTAGAGTTTTGTGGAGGCGTGTGTGTGAGAGTGGAGGCCAAGGGAATTTATATGGGGTTGGTTGGGCTATGGGTTGTTCAATGTTGGGTTTGGACGGCTATGATGGGTCGGTTGGGTTGGGTTTGATCTAGGGTTAATGGATGTATGGTGGGCCCAGCTGAGCCGTCCACAATTTCTTTTTTTTTGTTGGAGGACTAGATCTTTAGTGGTGTTGTGTTGCTAGTGTCCGTTCCACTCCATTTGAGTCTCATATGTGCTGCTAAGATGCTCATTTTACTTACTGCCTTAGCGCCTTAGGATGTGTATAAGGCGTCGCTTCGCCTCACACCTTACCGCTTAAAATGTGTGAGGTGGTGGGTCATCTCGCCTCGTCTTATCGGCTTAATAATCTTGGTATGTACTACGATCAACTAATAGACTTCATCTTAAAAAGATATTCCGTTTAAAAGTTAGATACTGTAGAAAAACCATTTATTATAGGAAAGTAGTTTTTAGAAGCTAATATAAACAGGGCCCAAATATATTGTGTTAAATCTGACATTTTAACCATTCAACAAGATGTAACAATGCTAACCAGATAGTTTTTCGCATCTGATTCACACCCTTACTGAATATCTAATTATTTTGTTTATTTTGTATTTGCTTCCTGCGTATTTGATGCATGTTTAGCTACTTAGGGAATATGTACTTGTTCACTTTATTTATAAAAAACAGTTACTAGTTGCTATAGTTCAAGTACAATGGTGAACTAGCTATATAAAAACGATTTTGTGGAATCACCAGTACTATGGCATTCTTTACAACTATTGCAACATCAGCATCCTTTTGCAACTACGATATTCTGTTGTCCTAAAAACAGTATTTGTTGTATCACAACATCTTTTTACTACTACAGTGACATTCTATTTAAACTACCACAACATCTGAACGCAAGATAAAAAAAAAAACTAGGCATGCGCTTTTAGTGGACTTCTCCGTAATGCTTCCATGATGCCTTTTTTTTGTCATTTGTTCTTCCAGTTGAACAGTATTTTCTTTGTTAGAATTTGAACGGCCATTTGTCTATGCATGGTGTTGGTGTTAATAATCTTCCAAATACAAATTATGCTTTGTTTAGTCTACTAGATTAATTAGAACATGATTTGCTTTGAATGTGGTTCAGTTCACCAACTTATTTCCACAATCTCATCCTCTGAAAACTATCAACTGACTGATACTATATATATATATATATATATATATATATATATATATATATATATATATATATATATATATATATATATATATATATATATATATATATATATATATATATATATATATATATATATATATATATATATATATATATATCCCCCTTAGAACATACTAGAATCAATTGACATGTACATGTTCCCTTATGTAAAACATTTTAGGTTAGTGTTCCAAAAGTCAGCACCTAGAGCCGATTAATCAGCCTCTAGGCGGTAGTCGGTGGCCCTCCGCCGCAATTTCCACCAAATCGACGTTCTAGGCGCCGCCGCTACCTAGCTGGTCAAAGTCGGTTGTAGTCGGCCTAAGCGAAGGAAATCACGGTAGGATTAGGCGGTGCGGAGGCGATTGGGCGGTGGCTAGGCGGTCGACTTGGCGAACGCTGGCGAAAATGAGGGGTTGTAAAAGCCTCGGTGGAGTCGGGTTAGGGATTAGAGATACCGTTTAAGGTTTATGAGAGCCTGGGGATGGAGTTGGCCGCCACCGCCGAGCAAATCCGCCTCCTCCGTTGCCAAATCCACCTAATCCTCCTCTCTCATTGTCGATTGGGCCACCCCACAGCTGGATCCTCCTCTCCCGTCATCAATTCATCCTCTCCTCAACTGCAGCGCCTCCTCCATCACCGTTGCCAGCATCCTTTGTAGCAAGACACCAAGTAACTCATCGTCGCCGTCCCTCGCCTCGCCGTTTTCGTGCTGTTGGTTGTTGCCACTGTGCCCATGCTTATGCTGTTGTGCTATGCACCTGTGCCATGCTTATACTACTGCTAGTTTCTAGCTAGTATAGTTAGTCATAGACACTACTTACTAGTTCTACACTTTTACTTAGTAGATAGTACTTACTACTTACTAAGTTACTAGCTAGTATTTAGTACTTATTATTGCAGTATTGATGCTGTTAATACTCAATACTTAATAATTTCTATTTTTTGTGTTTGTCCATGTAGGATATCATCCCAAGGTTTGGTGACGACGAGTTATAACATCCTCAGGAGGAATTCCGATGATATAGGATGGGAACTTAGGGTGCTAGCTGATGCAAACAACTCTGACAAAGTGAAGTGCAAATTGTGTGAGAAGGAATTTTTTGAAGGGGTGTATAGGCTCAAGCGACATATTGGTCACGTTAAAGGGAATATTTCTAAATGCCCAAAGTCCACCAAAGAAGAGCAGGAGAACTGTAGGAAATCAATTGAGGAGTCACAAGGAAACAAGAAGGCCAAGAAAGCAAAAAGAAGAAGAGGTTATAAATCAAGTGATCCTTGAAGAGGGTCATGGGAATGAAGAGGAAGGGCTTGAAGAGGTTGGAGATCGGTACCTCGTTAGGGCCCATGGATAAGTTTGCTTCTCCTATTGATCCTTCTATTCCTTTGACAAATCCAACCTGGCAAACCAAAATTAAGGAGCTTTGGAAAGAAAGAACGCGTAAGTGCAGGCAAAATGTTATGAGATGGCTTTATGCTCATGGTATAACTTGCAACTCTCAATCTCTCATGAAGTTATTGTTTGTACCATTGTATTGTTTGCTAACCTTGTATATTTCTATCTTTACTCTTTAGGTATACCATTCAATGCCATCAACAATGAGGAATTCAAGAAAATGTTGGAGGCCGTTGGTTGCTATGGCCCGAGCTTTGAAGGTCCCTCCCAATACGAATGCAGGGAGAATTTGTTGAAGGGGGAAGTGTATAGAACCAAGGGTTTATTGAAGGTACATGAAGAAGAAAGAGCCATGACTGGGTGTTCCATCATGGCCAATGCTTGGACAGACCAAAAAAGGAGCATAATGAACTTATGTGTGTATTGCAACTTAGGGGCAAGTTTCCTAGAATCAAAGGAGGTGTCGAAAGATGCACACACAAGTGAGTTCAAGTATGTGGATGCTTGCATTGAACAAATAGGTCCCTAAGATATTATGCAAGTTACCACGGACAATACTTCCAGCAACATGGGAGCAAAGAAATTATTGAAGAACAAAAGACCAAATATCTTTTAGAGCTATGTGCAACTCGCACCATCAACTTGATGCCATAAGCAATTGGTAACATGGCAAAGTAAAAGAAGACAATTGATCAAGTAAAGGCATTGGCCGTTTTTATATATTCACACCATAGAACCTTGGCCTTGATGAGAAAACACATAAAGAAGAGAGATATAATAAGGCCAAGATGACTATGGTTGATAGAGATAGTGTATTTATGGTCTTTCTTTATGGAGAAATTTTAGAAGCAAAGAAGCAAATCAAGGAGGTCTTAAACAATTCAAAGAGTAACTACAAGTTGATAATTGGAACAATTGTTGGAAAAATGAAGAGAATGTTTGATTCTCTATTGCACTTGACTGCATACCTATTGAATCCATATTATAGTTATCATGATCGATCAATATTTTTGGAGCAAACTATAATGGATGGGTTCATTTAATGTGTTGAAATTTTTTATCATGGTGATGATGAAACAATGGATCAAGTGCTCAATATAGACTTCGACATTTTTAAGGAAAAAAGATAAACCTTTAGGGAAACTCCCGCACAACTTGGATGTCAAAAAATTGATTTTATTCTTGGTAAACTTACTCTCAAATTTATGATTTTAATTCAAGGCATCATATTGTCATTTTTTCACTTACTAATAATCCTTCCTATTATGTAGCTAATTGGTGGTCTAAATATGGATGTTATGTTCTTCGCTTGCAAACATTGGCCATAAGAATTCTCTCCTTGATTTCAAGTTCATCCGGATGTGAAAGAAATTGGAGCACTTTTGACATGGTAACTCTCAAGTCTTACTAGTCTCAAGTCCCATTTCTCAAATCTCAAGTGTAATGTAATCTAACTAAACTTCACTTTGCAACTTGTAAATAAATATAAAGATAGAAATAAGCTAGATGCACATCGCTTCAACAATCTAGTCTATTTTCAATTCAATGTAAGATTGTTAAACAAAAAAGAGAAGAGCAAATCAAAGAACATCGATTTACTTCTAGCTTCGCATGCTACTTATGCTCAAGGATGGGTAATTGAAGGTGGGAATGAGGATATTGATCTTGAAATATGTCTTTCATGGAAACTCATTGATAAAGCAAGTGGGGCTAATGAAGCCATACAATCTCGTGGGAGCGCAAGAGTGAGAGAACTTCATGAAGATGATTTCGAGTTTGATATTGAAGAGGAAGAGGAGGTGAATGAGGACCTTGAGGATGTTAAATTTGAATCCGACTAAGATGAAGTTGTTCTAACTATGGATTGTGGACAAGAGGATGAAGATTGATTCATGCTGCTGCCTTGCATAAGTTTCTTTATGAACTATTTTGCTTGCTTGCTTGTGACTTGTGAGAACTTTGCTATCTGTAGTTGTGATGTATAAAGTTGAGAACTATGACCATGTGTGGTTGTGAATTTATTTTATTTGATCTATGTCTTATTGTCTTGCTATCATTTTTTCGTTCTTTTGTACTTTACTTTGAAGTTTGAAGCACAATAGTTGGTGCATATTTTTCAAATACCAAGAGTCTCATGCATTGCTTAATTCTTATGTCCTGTTTCAAAGTGCTATAGCTTTTGGCCGTGACTTTTGGTTTTTGACTGAAATGATATTGTAACGGCTATTAGTTTTTTTAAGTATTCAATTAAAGGTAAATGAATAAAATAGAGGGAAAAAACACCATTGTATCTCCACGGATAATGCAAAAACAAAGAAAAAGAGGAAAAGAAAAAGAAAAAAGCCACGCTAATAAGCTAACACGTTCCAAACAGCTTTTGGCTTCTGGAAGCCAGGAGCCATTGCTGTTTGGAAAGGGGGTCTTAATGTACATGTCCACACAAAGCATTTACATCAAGAATTTACATCAAGTAATGAAGTGTCTATATCATCAACTCTATTTTACATCATTGCTACTTAGCCTAGGTAACAATTTTTTTTCTCTAAACATCAAATATATATTGTAATCGCCCGCAGCCCCCTTGGCCAAATCGGCCACCTAGGCACTAGGTCCCAGCTTGCCACCCGTCTAGCACCTACTTGAACACTGTTTTAGCTAGATCTAGTATATGATAATATCACTATCACAAAGTAACTCAATGCGATATGCTTTACAATACTAATTGATTTGAATAGTATTGAAGCGAAGGGTGGAGCTGGACCAGACCACAACAGCTAGCTTGCTGGACATATTTAAAGCATGCTTTTGCAACATAGACGTTCCTTGACCAGCAAATTTGGTACCAGAAATTATCGAACACAGAATAGCGGAAAATTTGGGGTAGTCATCTCACTCCTCTGAATTATGAGGCTATACTAACTAATTTCCACTTAACTTTGCAGGATTCTTCTGAAACTTACTTGTTTTTTATGTAATAATTTATTAATACCTTGATGTGTAGCTTATCCAATGAATCTTGATGGACGAAGGAATGGTCTGAATTTGCGCATTTTTCGCCCAGTGGTGCACGTGCATGTTAAAGTTCACCACTGTAAATTATATAAATGAGTAATTAGCAATTTGTAATCGTAGACAACCACCTTGTCTACAAAAGATGAAAAGACCAAGTTAGGATATAAATCCCTGTACAGCAGTACCTTCAATGTTGTTTGTTTAAGATCCTGCTCTTCCATTTTGTTCTTGCACATCGAGTGAAGAGTGGTGTATAGGGAGGGATGCATTGCCAATAAATTGCAACCAGCGGCAAAGGGCAGAAGAATGACTTAGAAATGATACTACATGCACATCATTACAGATGTTGGCTGAAGAGATTGGTGGGGAGTGCTCTTGGTTGTTGCAAGAAAGATCCCTGTGAGGATGGAAACAGTGGCAGTAATGGCAGAAGAGTTCGGAAATTTTGAAGGTAAGGGTACTACTGCAGTACTGCCCACTGAATGAAATGA
Organism: Dendrocalamus latiflorus; assembly: GCA_017311315.1. NCBI lineage: Eukaryota > Viridiplantae > Streptophyta > Magnoliopsida > Poales > Poaceae > Dendrocalamus > Dendrocalamus latiflorus. The sequence continues at coordinate 44,010,766 of CM029609.1, forward strand.
ATTCATCAAACAGAACTTCATATAAAATGTGTAAGACAAAACGTAAGTGGTCGAAAAGACAAAGAGTCAGTTAGTCGAACATTTCGATCTTTATATCAGTATGGACAAGGACATGATAAAAAATAAGCAACATATCTGTATTAGGAATCCAAATTCAATAAGTTAGCTGTATTACATATAGGTATCCTCGCCTTTGGTTTCGGCATATCATTTAACTGAAGAAGGTCTTAATCGGGTGCTATTTTTCCATTTTATGTACTATGAATGTAACGCCATTTGTTCCATGACACCCAAGAACTCAGTATGCAGAAACTACGGTTGGCAGCTAGTTTCCTTTTATGTGCTATTATTTTCTTCTTTTCTGATACAATCGTACATTATGACTGACCAACTAACTGACTGGTCCCTTAAGCATTGACTGCATGCTTTGTACCAATCTCTAAACCCAACCATGGAGTTGATACTTGCTTTTTTTGCCATTTCTGTGTGATCTGAAGTTTGGAAAGAAAAGAATGTGGGGGACCTTGCTCTTTGTTATTGATTGTATCTTTATCTTTTTACACTCATATATGAACTTTTTTTTGACTTGCCAGTGTTGAGTTAGCATCCCAACTAACGAACCAAAACCATTAAGGTTCTTCCAGTTCAATATTTGCTTGGAGTTAGCAACGATTGCTTATTGTGGCTTTAGTACTACTATGATGGATGGTCACCAGCAGGAAAAAAAAACTGGCGGTTAATGGAAAAACCTGTGGGTACCGAGAGAAAAAACTATCTGAATTTTTTCAAATTTAAATTTATTACTGTATAATCACTTTCTAGATTGGTTTAGCTTTTTTGTGTTAAATTACCTATTGTATGAGCTAAATATACTTCAATTATTGTACCCCAATTTCCAACATTTTTTAGACAATCTAGCCTAGCTAGTACATACTAGTTGGAATTTTGGAAAGGACATTGTTGCTTTATTAAACATTTTCTAATTAATATTTGCATTATTCCAATTTCTAATTACACATAACTGATTTTCTTTGGCTTTTCCAGTTTTTGTAGCGTTTTCCCCCTTTTGTAGTGGTTTTTCTGGTTTTTGTGCGGTAACCATTTTGGTTACCGGTTTTAAAACAACCACAATTCAAATTTTAATATTCGAATTTCAACTGATTTTTACCGGTTTTTCTGGTTACCATTATTGACTGCCAGGTGGGTTTTACTTCGGTTCCGAAATTTGTATCTTTGGGCTCCAATATGTAAACTAATTTCAGTAACTCACCTCATTGGATGGCCGTCTCTTTAATGCATGATTGACATGAGCTGGAGCTGTCTTGTGATTTTGTTTTATGTCTAATTATCAGTTGAGGCACCAAGGCTAGTATCAGTTGTTCCTAGTCTGAAGGCAAAGGTTCCGTTGGTCATTATGGCATGGGCTTGTCCTAGCTAGCCTAACATGATTATCACTTATTTATATATTGCATTTGCTTATTGAAAGAGGAGAAACACGACTCTGAGGTCTTTAAACTGTTTGTTGTACTCCTGTACTCAAATAATGTTTCGATGGTCTATGCATTAGGTTCATCACAACCTTAGGGCCCTGTTTGGATAGGGGTCTTTTTTTTGGGATTTCTTGAGATTAGTTCAAAAATCCTAAAAAAATAATATAAAAACTCATCCAAACGCCCCCAAGTGTATACATAGATTGCTGACATGTGATGGTTACATGTTGTTGATCATATTATTATACATGAGCACAAAATTGTGTTAGACCATGTGGATGATTGTAAATAAAGAGATGATGAATAATTAACATTTGGTTTATTCTGGATTTTGCATTTATGAAAGACTTAGTCATCTACAGTTGAAGACTTTACCTTTGAGTGGTTTTGCTCAGTTAGAGTGATTTCAGACTACCGACTTTAGACTACGACCACGGCATGAATATGACTTCGACTACAACACTTCGAACTCCTACGACCACAGCATGAACACGACTATGACTACAGCAGACTTCGACCACGACATAAACACGACTACAACTATGGCAGACTTTGACCATGGCTTGAACACGACTACAACTATGGTTGGCTTCGACCACGTCTAGCTTTCGACCATAGCGGCTGTCGACTACGTCTGGCTTACGACCACAACAGCTTTCAACCACGTCTGTCTTACGACCACCGTGTCTGGTTTTCAACCACGTCTGGCTTCGACCATGATAGTACGATTTCGACCTTACGACCACGGCAGGTAATCGTAGCTACAGTACTTTTTCATGGTCGTAGCTACACTATTTTTTCATGGTCGTAGCTACAATACTCTTTCATAGTCGTAGCTACAGTACTCTTTCATGATCGTAGCTACAGTACTCTATAGTCGTAGACTTTACTGGTCGTACTCGATAGTCGAGGGCTTTGCGGTCGATGGTCGTAGGTTTTGCGGACTACCTTCATAGTTATAGCTACAATACTCGATAGTCATAGACTTTACTGGTCATACTTAATAGTCGAGGGTTTTACTTGTCGATAGTCGAAGGCTTTACGGTCAATGGTCATAGGTTTTGTAGACTACCTTCATAGGCATAGCTACAGTAATCGATAGTCGTAGACTTTACTAGTCGTACTCGATAGTCGAGAGTTTTACTTGTTGATAGTCGACGGTCATTGGTCATAGGTTTTGTGGAATGCTTTCATGGTCGTAGATTTGGTAATCTTGTCGATACTCGTAGACTTCACAGTCTACTGTTCTATCTTCGGTAGTTGGAGGCTTAACGATTGGTTACCGTAGGCTTCACGGTCGGTACTCGTAGACTTCATGATCGGTACGAGTGCTTCACTCGTGTGATGTTCGAGTAAGTCGAGTACTAATGTTAGGCAAATGGTTGACTGGTCGGTGTGTGGTGGTCGATGATGAATGGTTATTGCTGCAGTATTAGGTGGGTACTCGAGGATTGAGGTACTCGTAGTTGGAGGACTTGGTACTCAATAGAAGTGGTTTCACGATCGTGGTAAGCAGTCGGGTGTCGGAATGTTATCTATACTCGTAGGCTTCGAGTACGTGTTGTGGCTGTGATTTCTGATCGGTACTCGGCAGTCGGTACTCGATAGTCGGTTAGTAGCAGTGCATGTGGTTTACGAGTACTTATGGGTTACGAGTACTCTGAGTTAGCGATCGTATTGAGTGGTCTGAAGGGTTGTTCCAGTTAGCGATAGTCGTAAATGATCTGGGGCATGGTCGTAGATGGGTTGGTTCTTGTCTAAGGATAGACAAGGGTGTGTTTTGCTAATATGTGATGATTATGGTCAAGTTGGGGAGAACTTGTACTGGGAGATGATTTCTTTGATCTTTGCATGTGCAGGTGGGCATGGAGGCGGCCATGATCGTTGACGAGGAGGACCGGGACTAGGAGGGGGTAATCTGAGGTCCAGACGATTGGGATGTCACGTGAGGTGGTCCAGCTCATGCTGGAGCATGTAGAGGTCAAAGGTGGATGCTGCGTGGAGGCGTGGAGATGGTTACGGTCGGTGACGAGGAAGACCGAGACTAGGAGGGGGTAATCTAAGGTCCAGGCGGTCAGGTGGTCATGCGAGGTGATTGGGCTCACGTGAGAGCATGCGGTGATGGTGCACGATGGAGATACAGGAGGGGATATCCTGAAGGCTTCGTCGTGTGTGAAGTATGGAGCTGTGGATGGAGTCCATGACTTGTACGAGGTGGTTAAAACCCATGTTAGGAAGGGTTTTGAGTCCTTTAATTTGAGGAAAAGATAGATTTCATATCCAGGTGGATAGAGATATGGTTTGAAGTGTTCGCGTTGAACACGCTTTGTGCGTTGACCTATAAAAGTAGGAGAGGTTGTAGGTTAGAGTATGAGGTTTAAGGGATTTCGTGGAGAAGGTTTTTAGGGGTGCCGTGAGGCACTTTGTAGCCAAGAACTTGAAGAAATGATAGATCAAATTATTTCCAGAAAAAATATCTCCGATGACTTTTGGTGCCTCGCTTCTTCCTCTCTATTTTTCGTGCTCTGTTTTGTCTTCGGTGTGTACTCATTCGGCGGTGGTCAAACAACTGGGACTTCAGGCGGAAGGAGGTTATGACTACGTGTGTGTGGTTGTCGTGCCGAGTGATTGGAACGAGTGGGTGGTCGATCCGAGCGGTCGTGAGCGAGCGGTCAGGACGAGCGGTTGTAAACGAGCGATCGGAGTAAGCGTTCGGGACGAGCAGTCATAACGAGTGGTCGTAACAAGCAGTCAGGCGACAGAAGCTCTTTGAGCACGAACGAGCAAGCAGCTACGGTCGTTACTGTCATTCGGTAATTCACATCGGTTTACTTTTGTTCCTCTACATTGTGTTTTGATTTCAAGTAGTAAAAAGCGGAGATAATCATTCATCCCTTTTCTGATTGTGCCATACGATCCTACAGATTGGCAGAAGGGAGCATCCAGAAATATTTCCTTCTTCTGTGTGTCTGTTTAGTGGTGATGTGAAATTGAACGTCCAGAAATATTACCTTATGACTGCAATGATGATGGAAGTGCCATATTGTGTGTTAACAGAGACCCATTACCAAATTGTGAACATCCATTGGATAACTTATTTTTAGTGAAATAATCTGCGTCTAATTCTTCTCACTGAATTTTTTTTCATTCTCACAGAGCCCTCCAATAGAGTTACTCATTTTTTTTTTGCCGTGCGAGTTACTCATTTACTAGTTGATAAAAATTGATTTGCGACGATGGAAGAAATATTTATTCATCTGTGCTTGGCTGCTTGCTGGCTTGTCTTATATGCCTTGTAAATGTATTTCCTCACAATAAATGCGTGCACACTTGGCATAAATACACCAACAATGGGTATTTTCTTCTGATATATATAAACCTTAAAGAGTCCATGGTCCTTGGAAATGATTATGTTGTATAAAGAAGAGGTCTTATTCACAAACATCACCTTCATGTTCTTGAGATCTGTCAACAGAGTCAGCATTGGAGTATGAAGTTGAATAAAGGATGAACAGTAACGCAGAATCACAATCTATTTATTTCCATTATGAGATGCTATATAACTGACATTGATGAGTTACAAAGTATCTTGACGGTGGCTGCGCATATAATAATATAAGTACATATAGCTGCACACAATTGCAAACTTATAATTCTTGTAACTTGGATTAAGTAATAGACATATCTATCTTACTGAAGCAACCTGAACTGCTTTTGTACCAACCAGGCAACCAGCCTACCGGAATCCTGATCTGAGATGGTGACCTCGTTATGCTGTTTCATCCATGCTTTTCAGATGACAAAGCTACCTTCGTCCTCACCATTTGAAGGTGAAGCTGGACTGCTCCTGCTTAGCAGCTCCTCGATCATCTGCAGCGCGATCCTCTCCTCGTCATCCATTGTTGCTGGTGAAGCTGTTGCTGCTGATGTGGACTGTGCTGCAGCATCACTGGATGCCGCCTCTTTGTTGAGCTCCACGGTCATGACCCAGTTGGAGTCAGCACGGGCCCCTGCACGCTTCTGCCAGACGCCAATGTGGGACTTCTCGGGGTCAAGGCGGAGGCAGGTTAGGGATGGAGATGGCGCCTTGCAGCACTTGCGGAGCTTGGCACTGAGAATCTGGGACAGGTTGCTCGTAGAGGAGCTGCTACCGCCATTGCTGCGGACGTCCCGACCTGCATCCGGAGCAAGATCACCAGTGGTGCTCCTTTGGACCGGGAAGTTGGTCTTGGCGTTGCGGCCGCTCATCAACACGGCAGCCTCGTCATATGCCCGCGCAGCCTCTTCAGCCGTCTCAAAGGTACCGAGCCACACCCTCCTTTTACTGCATTCGTTGCAAAAAAAAAAAAACATACATGCATTTAGACTCGCAAAACATATATACATGCATTTAGACTTGCAGATGGATCAAGAACTACTGTTGTTAACAGAAGGGAAGGGCTTACAGGAGGGGGTGTCTGATCTCAGAGACCCAGGAGCCCCAGTGGCGCTGCCTGACTCCACGAAACTTCCTTGGTTGTACCATTTTCTGGAGAGGAGATTCCCTGTCACAGGAGGACAGAGGAGGCAGAGAGGGAACGAACTGCTGGGACGAGGGAATGAACTGCTGGGCGCCGCTGAGCGTGGGGCTCCGTTTGTGGTGGAGGAGGAAAGCGCTGGTTTGAGTGAATTTATAAACTGCCCAGCCGGTACTTGTGTGTGCAGTGTTGTGTTGAATGTGGATAGATGCGTAGATAGCCAAATAGTACGTGTCAGAGAGAGAGAGAGGCTCGCCTAGTTATCACTGACCATTAGAGCAAGTACACTGTGGCTTTTTTTTTTGACTTATATCTTATAGGCTCCAACAAACAAAGGAAATAAATTATTCGTTGTTTTTTAAAACGGTATATCACATTGTTTTTTTAAAACAGTTTATCAGTGTTTGATTCGTTTGTACAAGTGTTTATGATAAAACAAAAAAATTATTAGTTAAAACTATAAGTCACACACTTAGAGAGTAGGATGTTGGAGTCAATAGCAGTGTAGCAAGCGTGTGTATAGAAATCAAGAGCGAAATCATGGTAGGAGGGACAACCTGAAGGGGTCCAGGGATTGGCTGTCGGTGAACTGTGAACGTATAGCATAACCACCTTCTCCGCTAGTACAGTGGTAATAAAGACTCACCCACGCTTGTGTCAGCCACTTTTTCTTTACATACAGGGATATATACAATAATTTATCTCTTATAATTATCTCTAAAGTTTTAACTTTATTTTAAGATAATATTACAGATAATATCTTTAATAATTTATCTCTAAAAACTATTTCTCTACCTATTTATGTGCTTAGTTTATCTCTTACATAAGAGATAATATATTCTCTTTTCTTATCTCCACTTTTTTCTATATAAGAAGTTGCTTATGTAATATAGTTAAAAGACCGTTGCAATAGTATTATTGAAGATACCTTAAGCTACTACAAGTCTGGGTGTTGCTCATTTGGGCTTTTTTTTGTGGCTTATGGCTGAAAAGCATTGTAGCTGGCTGAAAAAAACATTGTAGCTGACAGTAACTTATTTAGCATAATTAAATTTAAAAAAATTAAAAAAAATATAAAAAAATATGTTAACCCATTATATATAATACAAACAAATACGAGAAAAAAAGAACCGGCAAAAAAGCTCAATAAAAAACCAAAAGTTCAGAAAAAGACGAAATTTATAAATAGTAAAAAATAAGCTGAAAGTTAAAAGCTGAAGCCAAAATGAATCGTTGTGCAAGGCACATGTGCATCTGTGCCAGATTAACTCGGTCTCTTAACTTCTCCGTAGCTACGGGGCGTGGTCCAATCATGCGTTTGAGTGCCATTGAACGCATGGACCTTGTACTTAACTACGTGACTGATATGGTAAGACTTGTGTTGAAAAATAGTGTGTTGGGATAATACGTGCTTAATTTGTGATACCGTCTTCAATTTCTTTTGCATTATTTGGAATTCCTCGTCATATTGCAACACCGGGTCTTGTTTGGGGAGTAGAACTAGAGCTTGAAATGTACAATTAGAAAATTAATGTTGCTTTAAGTGGGGGTAGATTATATTTCGTTTATAGTGGTTTTGGGTAAGACTTGTAAGAGAATCATCTAGTTTTCCATTGTTATGAGATTTAAGCTCTGGAATTGCTTGGAGTTGGTTGGCATTTAAGCTTGTCTACGGTAGCTTCCATGTACAGCCTGGTGATGACGATGGTGTGTGCTCGTTGTTAATTGGTTGATGCTCTTGGTTGATGAAACATTTGAAAGTTATATATATATATATTTTGATATCGTGTTGACTGCTATAATATAGTTAATTCATTGCTCAGTGGAGAACGTGATAATATATTTAACTTCGTGCTTTTGTGATGTCTTTACGAGTAGAGGAGGTCAGGAAGCAGAACTAGTAGACAGTTGGAGCAATAGTTCTCTTCGTACGCATAACTTTTCCTTGATTAAATAACTGAGCTAGCGATTCAATGTGCAGAAAATTCTGCTTTAGTTGAATCGCGAGTTCGTGTGTTGTTGTTTAGTTTCTGTATTTCTTCGTAATGCCAGGGGTTTGTAATTGTCTGTAAAGCTATAACCAAGGTAGTAAATAGCGGATAGTGGGGCCGTAGCGGATTGATGTTAGTGTAGGTAACGGGTGATATTACGGGTGCTATGTTCTAATATGGTATATTAAAAACACTCATAATTTTGAGTTACTCAGGTATATATCATGACTTACTAGCATGATAAAATTGCAATTGTACCGCGACAGTCGTGGTAGAGTTGTGGAGGGTGAGCATTGGCCACCATCGAGCAAGAGGGGAATGGTGGCGACACCCAAAACAACTATATCCCGCTACTTTGATCTACTATTTTTCGAACGCTACTTTGATTTGGTAGCGTTTATATCCCGCTACCGCAATTGCGGACGCTACTAATATTATTTAGTACCTTGGCTATAACTACAGGGCCCAACTGACTTAAGAAAAAGACGATAGCGAATATTTAAAATAAATGCTCACAAAAATGATAATAAGGCCTTATAACAGAACTTTAGCTAAATCCTCACATGGCGAACATTTTGGGTTTTCTAAAGGAAGGGGTTTGCAGTCTTTACTGAAAATGCCGATTGCCACTTTGTGCGCTTGATTGTAGCCTGAAACTTTTCCCTGATTTGGGGTCTTTCCCTGCAAATTTGTTAACTTTTGTTTTTGTTTGGCAACATTGTTTCACACACCTTGCTTAGCATTGAAGCATTTTTATAGGGAGAGTTGCGATCTATTTCATGTTGTTTCCCCTCTCGTTATACAAGGCAGTGAATCGTGATCTACTTCGTGTTTTGTGCTCTCTTTATACAGAGCATACATGTTGCCCCTTCATAAGTCTGAATATTCTACCACTTGTAACGGGCGTGCTCTTAGTGTCCACAATTTTACTGAAAGGAGATGTCCTGACCTTTGCTGTCTTGCAGTCTCATGCATGGCAAGAGTACTAGGCCGTCTAGTGATACAAACATTGAAGTATCGGACGGTCTGCAATAATCGGTGACTTGTCATATTTCACCAAGCAACCGCCCATTGCTACAGAAGTTTCTGTAAAAGTGAATCAGATTGATGGAGTTTGTTGCCCCTGTCGACTCTCAATTAATGAGAAACAGACAGGGGCGGAGCTAGTAGGGGTGCCCGGTATGTCTGGTACATCCAAAAATAAAAAATTTCAAGAGATCAATTATATATTAGTGTATTCTTAGAAGCCTAGCCTAGTAGCTAACAATGAATGATGGCCCACTTATGCTCGGTGCCCCCACTACTCCAACCCACATTCACGCACCACTCACCAGCAGCCCAACCGAGGCTCCATCCAATTCCCCAACCGGCAATCAAACATACCCAAGTTGGCAAGTCCCCAACCCTAAACCCCTAATGCTCCTCTCCTACTCACCACAAAGGTAGGACTGACCTCAACGGTGCAGCAGTCGACAGCTCGGCTTGGCACCACCTCACGGCGCGTTGTGGGAACAAGTAGGCCACAAGCACTGCAATAGCAGTTGATGGGGAGTAGGCAATGACGTCGCCACTGGCGCATCAAGGGAGCAGCTGGCCGAGGCATCGAGTGGGAGTAGCTGGCGGTGGTGGCCGGATATTGTACTACGCCACTGCCATAGTGACAGTAGGAATATAAGATTTCAATTTGGAATTTATGGAATTTTGTGATTGGATTTGGAGAGTTAAAAAAATGTTGTGGTTTATGAATGTAGAGCAACAGAGCAAGTTGAATCGTTGAAATATGAAGAGGAATAGGCATATCTTTTATTTTTTTTAGGGGATCGACAAGCCGAGGTAAAGAAAATTTCATCTTCTTCATCACCGATCGAAGGAGAGACTCAAAAAAGAAGAGGAGGAACTCAGGCAAGTGGGAATCAGTTGCATCCTCCTTTTGAGATGGAGAATATTGATGCAGATGTTGTGATCGCTACTATTGGCAATGAACAACCCCAACCCTCCTCCCCCGACTCCAACCACTAAACCCAGAAGTGTAGGAGCTTCAAATTCACTTCCTAGCAGTGATGAGGAAAGGATTTATGATGCTGAACTTCTTTCACATGATCCAGTGAAATGGACACCCATTACAAGCTATGCTATGAATGATCAAGATGTAGCTCGAAGAGGATATATTATGAAAGTTTTTCAGTTAGGTAAAAATATTAGGTAAAAGACGTCACTTCAGTCTTAGTTGGTTTGATAAGTACAATTAGATTGAATATAGTGTCAAAAAGATGCTACATTTTGCTTTTCCTATTATTTATTCAAGGACAAAACTGTAGGGGTGGCAGCTTTGTTAAAGGTGGTTGACAAATTAGAATAAATATGATGTACTTGACAAACATGTGGGTGGTATAAAAATATCTATAATCAAGCTCAAGAGAAATATAACTTCTTTGTGAAACCAAAAACTTTCAATTGCTCATGTTGTTGTGAAGCGAACTAAAGAGGAGAAACGTCTTTACAAGGCTAGGTTGTCTTATTCAATTAGATGCTTGAGGTTTATTTTACGTCAAGGATTGGCAATATCGTGGACATGATGAAAGTTAACAATCTAGCAACAAAGGAAACTTTCTTGAACTTTTGCAATGGCTTGTGGAAAGTAATGAAGATGTTAATAAGGTTGTTTTGAAAAATGCTCCAAGAAATTGCATTCTAAGAAATTACATTCTAACTTCCCATCCTATACAAAAGGAAATTATTAACTATTGTGCCAAGGAAACTACTCAACACATAATTGAAGAAATTAGTGATGACCACTTTGCAATTCTTGGTGATGAGTCTAATGATGTATCCTAAAAGAAACAACTAGCTCTTTCCTTATGTTATGTTGATAAACTAGAAAGGGTATGTGAGTAGTTCCTTGTAGTTCATGTAGCTGATAACACTTCTTTGTCACTTAAAGATGCAACTGAGTATTTACTTAAGGATCATGAGTTAAGTCTTACTTAAGTTTGTGGGCAAGGATATGATGGGGCTAGTAACATGAAAGGCGAGATTAAAGGGTTAAAAACATTGATTATGAATGAGTCTCCTTCTGCATATTACACCCATTGTTTTGCACATCAATTCCAATTAGTTCTTGTGGTTGTTGTTAAGGTCAGTGTTGATTGTGTTTGGTTTTTTTGACCAACTACCAAATTTGCTTGATGTTATTGGAGTTTCTTGTAAGCGCCATGAAATGCTTCGAAACACTAGAGCTCAGAATAGTTTTGGAAGCACTAGAATTGGCTGAAATTGAAAGTGGATGAGGGTTGAATCAAGAGATGGGGTTGACTAGGCCCGGTGATACTCGTTGGAGTTCTTATTATATAATTCTTTTGCATATTATTGGTATGTATTCTACAATTTGCAAAGTACCCATAACGATTGGAAAAGATCCCTCCCTAAAGAATGAATGGGGGAAAATTCATGCTATGGTGGCAGCCTTTGAGTAGTGAAATTTGTATCGACAAAATTGCGCTGATAACCACCAGTAATCGGCCTTATCAGCGAACACCGGTAAAATTTTATATCGGGCGAAAAATTTCGGATTCAACAAAATTCATCCAAAAAATTCAAAAAAAATCAAAATTTCAAATTTCAATTTAGAATTTTTGTCCAAAAATTCTAAATTTTTGTTAACCGTCAATTACCGGCCGTATCGTTGACCTCTGATAAAATTTTTAGTCTGATAAAAATTTTCCTACCTTTGAGTCATTTGATTTTGTTTTCAAGGAAAGCATGCTGCTAGTCATACTTGAGTACACAGATGACTTGTGCCAATCTTTGCAAAAGAGGGAGCAAGATATCATTAATGCTATGTCACTTGTTAATTTGGCTAAGGACATATTGCAACATATGAGGAGTCATAGGTGGGAAGATTTTCTTCAGGAAAAAGTAACACTATTTTGTATGAAACATCACATTACAGTTCTTAAGCCAAATGAGAGATTTGTGCCTTTTGGAAGATCAAAATGTTTCTTCCCCAAACAAACAAATGATGATCATTTTATACGAGAAGTATATCTTGGCATCATTGATAGTGTTCTTCAAGAACTTGGCAATCTGTTTGACAAAGTTAATATGGAGTTGCTTGTTTGCATGTCTGCCTTGAATCCTCTCAACTCATTTGAAGCCATTGATAAGGAGAAAGTACTTAGCCTTGCCAAATTTTATCTCAATAAGTTTTCAAGTACAGATTTGATGAGACTTCCTTTCCAACTTAATAACTTCATTGATGGCATGCAGAGAGGTGTGATAGGTTTAATGACCTCAAGAATCTTGGTGAGCTTTCTATTAAGCTGGTTGTAACAAAAAAAAACTTACAAGTTGGTGTACTTGCTTCTCAAATTAGTATTGCTCCTACCGGTGGCGACGACAAATGTTGAAAGTATTTTCTGCAATGAATCTTGTGAAGAATAAGTTGAGAAATAGATGATGCAGGGGTGACCACGCAAACCCTTGAGGTTGGCCCAATCTTACGATGACGATGATCACACGGTCGACGAAGGTAACAATGAAGATAATTCAAAGAAGCAACGTGATTTGATAAAGCAGGCAAACCTGTGTCAAGCACAAGAATGCCTCCACCACAATCACCTCACCAACTTCACAAAGTGTCAATCCACACAACCAGCTCGATGGCAAGTGCACGAAGGGTTGATATTAACCAATTAATTCTTGCAAATCAACACAACTCACAAGAACATAAAAGAGTAGAAACTCTTAAATTTTCATGTGTTAAAACACCACATGGCACCACTCTAGGGTTTTCTATTAACTCAAAAGTATCATCCACCTTACACTATGCCATTACATGAGGGAGCATCCCTCCTTATATAGACTCTTATGTCGTGCTACAGTAACCGACTGCTACAATGTTCAAAGCCAGTGTTGCAGTACTACTGTGAGTGCTGCAGTACTAATTGTGGCTGGAAAAAACTAAATTGGATTTCATTTACTTAAGTTACAAGTACCTAAGAAATTTTTGGAATTATGTCAAACGGGTTGGACCGACATGGATTTAGCGGTTAAACAGGTGCCTTAAAGCATTCTAACTCGTTCTCTTGGATAATTTGGTGCGACTTAATATATCTTTCCAATTTACAATTGTGGTGATCATGAACATATGAGCGATGCTGATTATATCTACATCATAGTATGGGGACCAATTCTCGAATGATTGTTTAGTCACATTTATTGAGCGAAATGTTTTCTTGAAGGTTAGTGAAGATGATGCAATCAAGCATTTCAAAGGGATGAAAATGCGTAAAATAGTATTCTAATTTTTCATTACATATTTTGTAATCTTCTATTCATGTAAGACCTTATTTAAACTATTTATATTGTACTTTTGGTAAATTTTAAACTTATATGTTGGATGATGTTACGAAACCATTGTGGAATTATACGTGCGAACTGTGAAGTGTGCACCCCATTACAATTTTCTCGCTCTACCGCTAGAAATAGGTAGGTACAATGTAGTGTAGTACATTTACGGTTTGGCTCCACAAACATCTGTGCTAGTTTGAAAAATCATAAAAATTAAATTTTTTAAATTTGTTTTGAGTTTACTTTAATTCCCAGACTTTTCTAATTTGGCAGCCACCTCAATTCTATGCTTTCCCATTTTGACCGTGATGCCTTTCTTCTTTCATTGGCACCTTCATGCAACCCGTCTTGCTCCCTATAGCGCTTGCCCACCTGCCTATCCTCGCACTGCCGTTCCTAACCGAACCACTTCGGCATTCACACCTTCCATCCCTCGACTCTACCAACTCAACCCTGCGCCTTTACTCCCCACTGCCCTCACTGTCTCATGTTGTGTGCCACACGCTGACCTTCAAGGCTACCGCGACTCTGCACGCCTCATGGCTGACACGCGCGCTCCTGCACTGTTCCACCCCGTCAGCTTGCGCAAGCTCCACCAGAGACCACAATCCTGTCAGCGCCTCCTCGCCTACAAGTTCTCCTCGTTGACCACACCCAATGCCACCGTGACGGCCATGCTCCAGCACTACCGAAGCAGCCTTCCTACTCCACCACCACACCGTGGCTTTAAAGTCCAATTAGCCACCCAGATCACCTCACGCAACCACCAATTGTCCAACCGAAGCACTCCCTTGACCTCTCTCACACTACCTCGCCACCGACGATCTTCCTTGAACTGGTGAGCTTCCGCGGCCAATACTCTGCTCCAATCAACCATTAGCCAATTAAAGGCCACCATAGATTCACAAGACAGCTATGAACTCATAGTCGACCTCGTCGAATCACTTCCTAAGCTCAATCTCGCTAGCATCGTGAACCACCACCGGCCAAACTACCTTCTCTGTGGACAACCAACCTCAAAGCCCCAGACCTAAATCTACCACCATCAAGTCATTTCTCATGTGTTGTTGATGCTTAAAACCCCTCCAAACTCATCGATGGATACCGGAGCACTCTTGTGCCATGGTGATGCCCGATGCACCGCCGCTTGTTGTCAGCCACCACCCCCGATTTTCAAGCTCCACAGCTAACAAAAATGGATTCCTGAGACTCCTCTAGCCCTAGCCATGCACTCACTTGCCTTCGGCAGGCCTCATCGGCGCTTAATTGCTACCTCCGTCGTGGCTTCCCTGTTCAGTGAACACTGACACCCGAGCATGAGGATGATGTGCTATTCACCTCAGACCAAGTCATTCGGCCCAGTAAATCCAAGCACTATTCACCCCTTTGGGCCAAGTCGATTCAGCCCATTGGCTAGAAGACTATTTGGGCCAATCCGTTACTGTTCACCACCGACCGAACCACTAACCATATCCATTTCCTTTAGAACTTGACTCAGACATTGTGTTGAGCCCGCTACAATTCATGACCGACCTATAATGAATAGTGTCCAACACGTTACTGTTCATCAGAAAACCCAATAGCAAGTTTATACCCATTTTGATCATCCTGAGCTCGTTTAAACCATTTCTAGCTCTGTTTCACTAACCTAGACTCCAATAAAACCTAAACCTGCACTGTTCCAAACCTAATCCACTATTATTTATCAGCCTATTACTATTCATCCTAAAATCCGTCCAACATACTTATACTCTTTTCAACCATCTTGAACCCATCAAGCCCATTTTCAACTCCATCAGCCAAACCAAGCGCCACCTAAATCACATCCACTCAAACTTATTTTCTTTATTTCTTTTTGGTTATTTTATTTGATTTTGTTCCTAACTTGCATTCTACAAAGCATGAATTTATTTGTATTCATTTTCCCGTGCTAGTATTTGGACCCAGTTAATCGGTCAACAGAAGAGCTACAGGAGCAATTAAAGCAGTTGGTGTAAACCTGGAGCCTATGGTAAAATAATCAGAGACTATGGACAACGAGGCAAGTCACATGTTTTTGATCATGTTGAACCTACATCTTTTAATTATTTAATTATTTGTGCTTTCATTATTCTTTAGTTATGCAATGTTATTTATTTAAAAATAATTATTTAGAATGACAAGATAACTAGTTATGTCCTAATACTGGGAAAGCCCTATTTTTCTTGATGGCCATATTCACCTTAACAAGTCTTAGTAATAGTAATTAATATAAAACTTACCATGGTAGATTAGGCGCTCAGTTGTTTTACACCGCTAATTATTTTTGTCATTTAGCCGATAGATTTATAAATTATACTAGGGTTAAGGATGAATCGTGAAAAGTCACTAGGTAGTTGGAGTCCACAACCTTACCCTAGGAAGGAGACTTGAGTTGGATTTTTGGCTATGTTGTAGTACACTAGGTTATTGGTTTGTGAATGACTGCCTCTTTGGTGAAAAATAAGGACTAGAAACTTATGCTGAGTAAAGGAACAAAAATCACTCAACCACACATGTTGACTTGTCAAATCTGATCTAGTAGCTGCTTAAATCAATTAAATATCTATTGGAGGGTACGTTGTTCCAGAAAGGGAACGTCCCAAGGGGGTGGTATGGGAACGGTAATACCATACTTGACAACAGTAGGTCAACTCAAAATTGGATAATCGCGTTCCGCATTGGCCAGTAGATACCCAACAATGTGTGGTCTATAACCTACTGGGTAGAGACTATAAAGAGGAGAGCGGTGAAAGATCTTGTTTCTCAACTCGATCGCACACCACCTGTCGTGTGTCTATTACATGACATTAAGAGTTTGAGAAATCTTATGGTAAAAATAGTCAACTCCGCAGAGTATAACAAATGGTATTCAAATACGCTGTACTCTCGGTTAATGGTTGTGTTTCATGGGTGATTCCTACAACAAGGCAAAGTATAATTTGGAGGATTTTGGATATGAAAATTGTGGAAAACAAACTCCTTCTGTTAATTAAATAATGTTTTACTGTTTAAATGCTAAATTCTTTACCAATAAACTTGCATCTACTAATATTACATTACAACATGTGACTGTTTATTTGAACTCTTGCATATTAGTTATATAGTTTCTCCATGTGGCTTGCTCAATACTGAGGGTACTCAATCTTACTTAATTTCTTCGAAACAAATACCGGAAGAAGAAAGGATGCTATGAGCTTTCGTTTAGGGTTACAACCACAATTAAGCATTTCTGTTGGGAATTTTTTGGTTCTTTTGAATGTAAGTTAAGTTTTAGATTTGGACATCCGTAAAGCTGTTAAAGTTGACTGTTAGGTCATATATTTTAATCAAATTAATCCTTTTTTAAATATCCGTGAGTTGATATAATACTATTTCTATTCATAACTGAACTTCTAGATTATTGTGAAAAGTACGATAGTCTTGTTGCAAAAATAGGGCTGTGACTGATCTTATTGGTTAAGAAGCTTCAGTGACTGATCTCTTCTTCTGACACTGGCTGTAGTACACTCTTCCCTGATAGAAAGTGCAAGTCACTTTAACATTTGGGCTTTTTTTGGTGGCTTTATGGCTGAAAAGCACTGTAGCTGGCTGAAAAAACATTGTAGCTGACAGGGCTTATTCAGCATAATTAAATTTAAAAAATATAAAAAATATGTTAGCACATTACATATAATACAAACAAATACAGGAAAGAAAAGAACCGGCAAAAAATCTCAACAAAAAGCCAAAAGTTCAAAAAAAGACGAAATTTATGAATAATGAAAAATAAGTCGGAAGCTAAAAGCTGAAGCTAAAATGATCACAACCTAAAATGGTAGTAGTACAGGAAGTCAAGAGATAGGATCTTGTAATAATGTAACAATAAAAGATGGGTATTTCCTTTGTTTCATCGCACACGTTATACATTTTGCCTGATTTTGGCTTATGTAATGCACACATAGATAAGGGTCTTACGGACCATGGTCAGGCCGGGTTCCAGAATTTTTTATTTCCGGCAAAATTCTGGACCTTAGAGGGATACAGGAATCTGGCCAGTCGCCGTGGTTTTCTGGTCCGCTCTGTCCGCTTTCTGTGAACCGGTGTGGATAGACCTCACCGATTACTATGATTATAAGTGCCGCTCGCTTCGGATTTATCTTTTAGCTTTTGACTTATTTTTCATTATTTATAAATTTTGTTCTTTTTTAAATTTTTAGTTTTTTTGAGTTTTTTTTCTGGTTCTTTTTTTCCCATATTCGTTTGCGTTGTCCGTGATGAGCTAGCATATTTTTTCTATTTTTAAAATTTTTAATTTTAATTACGCCAAATAAGCCACCTTCAGCTACAGTGAAATTTCAGCTGCTACAGTGTAATTTTAGTCAGAAGCTACAGCTTCTTAGTCCAATCGAGCGGCACCTTTTGGCTAGAGTCGCCTAAAAATGAGAGTGATAAGAAATGCTGGATAACACACTTGCAATAAAGATGAAATCTAGCTAGTAATTAATGTGCAGCGGTTGTTATATGAAACAGAATTTTAGATGTACAATAGTCTTCACATGAACCCAGCTAAGTGGATGGATACTTTCCAATCGTACACTAGTAATTAATCTCTTGCTTACCCCGATCTCGATGCAATTAGAAGTCGGTTGTCCCATGCTAAGACCTGAACATCAAAGTGTGGTTTGGTGAAGGAAATAATAAGGGTAAGTAGGATATAGGTTGTTGTGCATTAGTACCGGCGCACTGGCAGCTTCCTACTGTAGTTGTACTATCGATGGCTAGTAGTACTTTGCTATGCTGGGGTTTTTTTTTTCTTTCTGAAGTTTCTGAAAGGACAAATCTGGAGGCAAGGCAATAAAGCTGGCTTTACCAATGGTAGCGATCCCGTCCTCGTGGCTTGTTTGGTTGGACTAAAAAATTGTGATTTATAACTGAAAATATATTGTATTTGGTTAAAATTTTACTGTAGTTAAAGGTGGCTTATTTGGCGTAATTAAATTTAAAAAAATT
The DNA here is from genome assembly GCA_017311315.1 of Dendrocalamus latiflorus. Lineage (NCBI taxonomy): Eukaryota > Viridiplantae > Streptophyta > Magnoliopsida > Poales > Poaceae > Dendrocalamus > Dendrocalamus latiflorus. The sequence goes on from CM029609.1 coordinate 44,029,123, forward strand.
AAAAATAGAAAAAATATGTTAGCTCGTCCTGGATAACGCAAACGAATACGGGAAAAAGAACTGGCAAAAAGCTAAAAAAAAGCAAAAAAAGAAAGAAAAAAAGAAATTTATAAATAGTAAAAAATAAGTTAGAAATCAGAAGAAGCTGAAGCTGAAACCATGGAGCAATGCGTACGCACCAAACGCGCGCCATCACAACGTTGGACGCAGAAGGCGAGACATCAGACAAGCTACTACAAAATTAAGGTACGCAAGCTGTTATTACTATGCATCTTGGGTTGGATCCTCGTGAAAGGATGTGTACTTAGGGCAGTCACAATGGTGTATTGATGATGGTTTCTATCCTCATTAAATGACTTGCCACGTAGGCAAAATGCTGACATGGCAACGTAATTAATGATGAAAGAGAGCACAAATCCTAGAAACGGTTTCCTCATGAAGAAATCAGGTCTTCACTCCACCCAATGCACCAAGAAACTATGAAATCGCCATTGGGAAGAAACCACCAGTTTCTAGGGGGCTCGTGGCACACTCTCATTGGAGGAAGAAGATAGAGTTGGGAGAGAGAAAGAGAAAATAATTATTACTCGAAGACACCTCCACTGTGGAAGATAGTTTCTATAGATGATTTCTTATGCTATGGAAATCGTGTCAGTTTCTTCCATTGGGACTGCCCTTACTGACTTGTATGTGTCTTCGTGTGGCGTGGCCAGAAAATACGAGGAAAGTGTAGTTGCAGCTTTTGTTTTGCAGGGGAAGCACGGAGCTTTATTGATTACTCGTAATAATTAGTACAATCGTTGTGAATTTGTTCCTGAACAATTGTGTTACTCGTGATAATTAGTATATGTTTAATTGTGTTGAGGAGCAAATTCACATAGCTCTCGAAGGTCGCCCACATATATAGCTAGCTATATATAAACCTTGTATATGCTTGGGAATTTGGGGTGGCCGTACAGCACAATGCGCCGTTCGTTTGGCTGATACGAGGTAGTAAGCTTCTGGATGATGAAGTTCAGCTTCGATAGGTTACGGTGTTTGTATTTATAGAGAGTGAGGCTTTGCATTGCACCCATAAATTAACCACCACAATTTAATTTGTACTTTACCGCTAAGCTATGTGGGCGACCTTCGAGAGCTTGAAGACAGCAATAGCTAGCTACTTAGCTAGCATTACTTGGTTAGGAAGCTCACAAGTCAAAAGTCTAATTTAGTGGTTCATCAAAGTTGACAAAATCAATATTTACCATTCGGTTAATTAGAATTAAATGCTCTTGTTTTTAAGACAACCCTAATTAAGGCGGGTGGTACATGTATTTAGCTCGTGCTGTATCAATGGTACGTAGTGTACAAGATCTGTAGACTTCGTACGACCTAGGGTCCTGTTAGACTACGTGGATGATTATAAATAAAGTGATGATAAATAATTAATATTTGAATTGCTTTGGATTTTGTGTTTGTGAAAATATTGGTTGATCGCGGTCGAAGATTTCATGTTCAAGTGGTTTCAGTCTGCTCCGAGTGATTTTTATCTTCTCCGAGTGTTTTTGGTTGCTCTGAGTAGTTTCAGACTAGCACGATCGGGTCTGAGCGGCATCAGACGGTATTCGAGAAGCTCTAGAGCATCGAACGGCTTTTGAGATGCATCAAAAATAATGGACGTCACTCGAGTAGCATCAGAGGATCGCATGGCTGAACAACTATGGCAGACTTCGATCACGATGGCTTTCGATCACGGCAAACTTCGACCACATCAGACTTTGACCACGGCGGCTTTCAATCATGGCAGACTTCGACCACGTTAGACATTCAGCCACGTTGGTTACAACTCAGAGTCGTTTACGATCATGTTCGACTACGACCACGTTCTACTTCAACCACGTCCGGCGTTGACCACAGAATATCGACTATGGCAGTTCAACCACGTTCGACTTCGACCACGACATAAAGACTACTGAAAGTAATCATAGCTATAATACTTTTTCATGGTCGTAGCTACAGTACTCGATAGTCGTAGATTTTACTGGTCGATAGTCGAAGGCTTCACAGTTAATGGTCATAGACTTTGCGGACTGCTGTTATAGTCATAGACTTCGCAGCCTTGTTTTCATAGTCATAGTTTTTGCAGTCTGCTATCGTTATCTTCGGTAGTTGAAGGCTTTGCGAGTGGTTACTATAGGCTTTGCGGTCGGTACTCCTAGACTTCATAGTTAGTACGAGTGCTTTAATTCTTATGATCTTCGAGTACCACGAGTACTCGTGTTGCGTCAGTGGTTGACTGATCTGGTCGTAGCAGTTGTCAGTGATACTCAGTGCTCGGTGATCGATGGTAGGGTGATTGGTTGATGATCGATAGTCGTAGACTTGGTGCTCGGTACTCGATGGTTTTGATCAATAGCAATGCGTGGTATCCCTGAGTATTTAGAGCGGAGTGATAGTATTTCCCGAGTACTTGTGATTTTCGAGTACTTGTTGAGCTAGCGGTCGTAAGAAGTTGTCTAGAGCTGATTTGCGGTAAGCGATGGAATGTGTGGTCATAGACGACCTGGTTGATGGTCATGGATAGTTTTATTCTTGTTTATGGATGGACAAAGGCGGTGTGAGTGTGTGTTGATGACAGTCAAGTTGTGGAGAATTTGTGCTGGGAAATATTTCTTTGGTCTTTACATGCGCAGGATGGCGTAGAAGCGATCATGGTAAGTGACGAGCAGGACCGGGACTAGGATGGGGAGATATGAGGTCTAGACGGTTGAGGATTTCATGCGAGATGGTCGAGCTAACGCTGGAGCACATAGAGATCAAAGGTGGTGATGCGTGGAGAAGTTAAGGGCGGTGCGGTCCTAGAGGCTTCTATATGAAGGTTGATGATGCGAGATGGAGCTATAGGAGGTGCGTTCCTGGATGCTTCATCACGTGGTGAGATTGGAAACGTTATGGATGGAGTCTGTAACGGGAGGGATTAGAGATTTGGTAAAACCCGTGTTAGGAAAGGTTTCGAATCCCTTGATTTGAGGAAGAGATAGGATTTTATGCTCGTATTTGAGTCGAACACGGTTTAGGGCTCTAGCATATAAAAGCAAGAGAGGTCAAGTGTTTTGATCGTGACTTTGCGAGATTTTTTGTGTTAGGGTTTTAGGGGGTGCTTGTGAAGGTACTTTGTAAATCCACGGAAATTCAGTAATAAAGAACATATTGAATCAATCTGATTCGTGATTTCTATAAGTGAGTGCTGTTTAGGTAACGTGTACAACTACGAGCAACCTTAAGCATCAAGTGTTGGTTTAAACGGTCGAATTTTTTATCGATTATATAAAGATTTAAAAAACAGAGATAATTATTTACTCTCTGATTACGTCATACATTCCTACAGGTTCCTATCGCGGTTGCGCGTCCATGCCTGCCTAGTACTTGCATACGTACGTGACTGCATGCATGGCATGTTACCAGCTGCCTGTAGGTTACATAGAGTAGCTATATAGCTAGTTGAACATTGGGGTTATCGACGATCTATATATGCATGCGTATATCCATGGGAAAAAAATGATCACTAGCTAGCTAGCATGCACTGACGCTAGCTCCAGCTGATCGATTTCATCAGCAGTCCACTTCCAGATTAGACAAGGCGAAAGCCCCATCTTACGTACCGTAGTGTTACAGTACTGCATTAGGATGGACCTAGACAGCCGTATAGAAAGACTGTCGACATAGCTAGGTTCACTAATTAAGGGTGTGATCAAAATGGCTGAAAAGCCTGTGGCTTATGGCTGAAAACACTGTAGCTAGCTGAAAAAAGCACTGTAGCTGACAGAGGCTTATTTACCATAATTAAATTTTAAAAAATTTAAAAATAGAAAAAACATGTTAGCCCATTACGTATAATACAAACAAATACGAGGAAAAAAAGAACCGGTAAAAAAACTCAAAAAAAAGCCAAAAGTTCAGAAAAAGACGAAATTTATGAATAGTGCAAAAATAAGCTGAAGCCAAAAGCTCAAGCCATTTTGATCACAACCTAAAACATGTAGACCTGCCATTAAGTTAAGCTCGGTTACCCTGTCCGTATCAAGCAGTGATATCACTCGGACGAGAGAGAGAGAACAATGGAGCATCCAATGCAACAATTTATGAGCTCCTGTCTGCGGCCGCCGGCCGTCTGTTTTCTCGATTCCATCGATGACGCTGATTGCATGCAGAGATAGAGAGAGAGAGAGAGAGAGAGAGAGAGAGAGAGAGAGAGAGGATCGCCTGATGCAAGATGCAAGCACTTCCCAACCAGGCGTCGCCGTTGTTTAATTCGATCGACCACCTCTCCTCTCCTCGCATTGCATGGTGCAAGGTCAGCGTCAGCTCATACCGACTCTCATGGCGGAAAACGACCACGCACCTGATCACGACACATTCTCACACCTTGCATGGACGCGTGTAATGCCACCCGTACGTACGTGATTCAATTCTCCCCAATCAAATCGATCCAAGGATCATTACGAGATCGATCGAGTTTAGTAGACCTGACCTCATTTGGCGACTTGACCATTGGTACAAGTACAGCCGGTAGGCAGTAGCTACCTTACATACGAGTGCTAACCATTGGTGTTGGAACCGGTGAAGATTCAGAGTTCCACATCTGTTGCGATGGATCGTGGGCTCTGTGCTGTACCGTTCGTTTATAGGAATTATGTTGGTCTTGAATTTGACCCTCTCCAAATGCCTATATCATTCTCGCGCACTACCGGAAATTGTTAAGCTGCCGAGTGTCTGTTTGTTTCCCAGGTGTTTTTGGCACCGGGAACTCAGCATTTCCTGGTAGCGAGGGAAGCGTTCTTGCCAACCTTTACCCTTAAAAAGAAGTCGCATGCAAGAAATGGAAGGAAGGCCGCGAGAGAACAGAAAATATAGTTCTTTGTAGTTTATGGCTTATAATTTTACGTAGTTTACGTCTTATTAATATTTAATTTATTCATATAAATATACGTTTTAGAGTAAAAAATTATTAGCCACAGCAAAAAAAAATCATGTCCAAAATGAAGAGGGGTTGATTAGGCTGCTACTACCTAGTCTAGCCACGTACGCACATTAATAGGGCTGTCCCCGTTGGTGGTTGATCTTGGCTGTTGCCGCGCTCTAATCTAATGAAACCAGCACATCAGATGAGAGCTTTAGCTAGGCATTTAATCAATCGTTCGAGCTCTGTTACTTTGCCCTTTCGTTTCGTCTAGTCTATCCATCCATCCCTTTCCATATGAGTAGTACGTACGGATTATATATACAGTACAACTCGGTTCATGTCATGGTTGTAGGCAGATTGTAGCATCAACGTCTGTCTGCGTCGTCAGTAGCTGCCTAGGTCTCGTCGAGAGTGGGCAGGACATGCAACATTGTACTCGGTATTTTTTTTTCTATTGGAGTTTATGGATTAATTAAGGGATGCATCAATCAGTAGGCAAAATGTTATGTACGCGGAAGCTAGCATGCATAACTGCCCGGCCGTCTTTTTTGATAGCTTTTGGGTGTAGGGTACGTGTGGCAGAAAAATGCAGCATAGTGTGCAGGTATTGCTAATTGATGGGGTGTATATATTACACTACATCGAGTGAAAGTAGACGTTTATTTTCTTCCAAAATTCCTGTAGAATCTTAGACATATATTAGAACTGCGTGAAGGGAATGTGTCTATATCCTATGCAAATTCATCTTGCATGCAAACTAGCTAGCTAGCTCTATGAACCTTGGGTGAGAATCGGATAGCTTGGATTTAGAGGACTTCGAGCCTCGAGGAGGCCCGTGGGATCCCTTCACGTACAATTACTCAACTTTGTGTGGTGAGAGATATATGTCTCTGACTATAGGCCACATTTTTGAACTATTGGATCAATCTAGAATCAAACGTACGCACGTCTTAAAACTAATCCAAAAGCTACGAAAATTGGTTGAGTTAAAAAAAAACAATCAGGTAGCAAACCCCGCATTCAAGATATATATCGATCCATCCAAACGTTATCCAACGACTCAAAAAAAAAACGACCATTTAGATCTAACACATCCAAATGTCATCCAACGACTCAAAAAAACCGACTCAAATTAGGACTTTACACGCATGTTACTAACACCTACATATATGTCTGCATGCTATACCCCGTGTGTTGTATTCCGAATATGGCCGAATCCGATCACTATTAGTTTTTCGACCATTTGAAGAGTTCAATCAGGAAGCAGTACAAACTGATCAAAAATTATGATTATGATCATCTTTGTATCCATGGTGAACTCTGCATCGACCTGCGACATGGTGCTCTAAAGTGCGTACATCGATTGGAGTCAGATGTGGCTATTCGCAACGTCTTCCAAATACAACTCTTCACTATCATCATCTGAGACTTTCAGAGCTGGGTGTTATTACCATCTCTATGAGGTTACTATTCTGGTTTTCGATAGATCTTTATTTTATTGCCGACTAGGCTATGTTTCTTTTTTCGTTAGGGACTCTAATTCCTAGCTTATATATGTACTCATGTAGTCGCATGACAAAATATGTGAAACACACCGAAGTTTTTCATATTTGTAACTTCTCTTTATATAATGATTTCATCAGTCGTGTCTTCGTAATTTTTCGTTAGAAAGGGTTTTCCGTATTAAATCTATGTCTTGTGTTTTTATTATTCTTCGTTGTTTCGTGCATTGACTTGTTGATTTCGTTACACTGTGTTTAACTTGTGGAAAGATTGAAAGCTCCAAATAATTCTACGCCAGCCTCATATACGTAGTTAGAAATTTAGAATGGCCAGTTGGGCCACCAAGAGAAGGCCCCACTAATAAGCGTGCTCTTTTGGGCTGTAGTGGTAGGCTCTTTGCTTAGTCCCTTTAATACATCAGCAATTAAACACGAACAAAACAATTAAACTAGAAGGCCCAGATCAAATCCTTCCCAATTTAAGCCTGGGTTGCGGAGCCCACAAGCGTACTGGGCTTCTAATGGGCCCAAACAGCCCACGTACACGATGTTTCTGGGCCTGTAATTTCTACTACTTTGACTTGCTGATGATCCGTTTACTCGCTCGCCGCTGCTGTCTGTGTCAGCATTGCATGTCCACGACGAGGTCGGTGGAAGAGGTCGGACAAGATTAATGGCACGAGAAGAGTGCTGTCACTGCGGCACGACTCCCTGGCGAGCTGAAAGCCAGAGACGCTGTCGATTACACTGACGGATGGGTCCTACGCGTCAATTACACTGACAGGACATATTTAGTCAATTTTAACGGGATTCATATTGCTTCCTAAAAATCGTTATTCTACAATAAATTGCTTTTCTAAAATAACTAACTTTTAAACAGTATCTTTTCAAGACAATATCTACTAGACGATTATAATAGACACTGTAGCGACTTCATTTATATCGGTTAAAATCGCACGTAAGTCTTCCTCTGTATAACTTCTCTAAAAATATTACTATTTATAAGTTAAACTTAAAAGCCATTAGTAAAGGCCACTTATATCAAAACATTTTACTAAAAGTACAAGTTGTTTGTCCAAATGTTCCTTCTTCCTGCTCTACGACGATGCTCAATTAGGAGCCAAGTTTAAATCTGCTTGATTATAATACCGTTTTTTCAACTTATGACTTATGGTATTCTCTAAATAAATAAAGAGTAAAGTTCATTACCGGTCCTTAAACTTTTTATGTTGTGTCATTCCGGTCCATAGACTTTTAAAGTATGTCATCCCGGTCCTTAAACTTTCAAAGTGTGGTAATATCCTATGTAGTTGTAGCAGTAAACTTTTTATGTTGTGTCATCCCGGTCCATAGACTTTCAAAACAAATTGCCACACTTTGAAAGTTTAAGGACCGGGATGACATACTTTAAAAGTCTATGGACCGGGATGACACAGCATAAAAAGTTGAAGGACCGGTAATGGACTTTACTCATAAATAAATGTGACGACCTCTCTATCAACTTTTTAAGTGGTTTATTAGAATAGCCTTTTCGAAGTGGCTTACTGACTTATCGACATTCGGTTTATTTACACAAGCGTTTATATTAGAACAAAAAATTATCAATCACGGTCATAAGTCATCAACCACTACAAAAAAGAATGCACCTTATACATGCTTTAGATCTGATCATCCCACTTATTTTCCTTTCCTTGCCAATTCAGTTGTTCTCGGTTTCGAAAAAATGCATAAAAAATGTGAAACACCAGTAAAACCATCGCAAAAAATACCTTAGCGTTTGAGCAGCTCATTAGCATCGCATCGCCATCGTGAAAGCCTCTCGGATATTCGCTTCCCCGTGGAGACCACCAACCCCAACGCCATCGCTACAGCGCAGGAGAACACCACCTCTCCTCTTCGCTTGCTCCTCTCCTCCTCCTCCCACTCCCAAACCCTCGCGGTCGCCATCGTCGTTGCCGCCGCCGGTGCCATGTCCGGCGCGGCGGCCCAGGCGGTGGAGCCTCGCCCAGCAGCGGCAGATGCAGCAGCCGCATCCCCGGCTACCACCACGTCCCAGGCGGTGGCGAAGGGAGGGGGAGGGTGCAACCCGGTGCGGAAGCCTGGGCCGGCGACGATGGAGCACGTACTGCTGGCGCTGCACGAGACGGAGGCGGAGCGCGAGGCGCGGATCCGCGGCATGTTTGGCTTCTTCGACGCGTCGGGGCGGGGCCACCTCGACCACGCGCAGATCGAGGCCGGCCTCGCCGCGCTGCGCGTGCCGGATGGGGGCGGCGGCGGCAACGAGGACTACGCGCGCGAGCTGCTCCGCGCGTGCGACCGCGACCGCGACGGCCGCGTCGGCTACGACGACTTCCGGAGGTACATGGACGACAAGGAGCTCGAGCTCTACCGCATCTTCCAGGCCATCGACGTCGAGCACAACGGCTGCATCCTGCCCGAGGAGCTCTGGCACGCCCTCGTCAAGGCTGGTAACTCAAATGCCACTCGATCCTTCTAGTGCTTCCTCTCTCGCAGGTTCAATTTGTAATGTCAAATGTGGTTCAAGTGCGGCAATGGTTTTGTGGGAGTTAAGATCGTTGCGCGATTTTGATATCTGAGTTCAAATTTTGCATTGCTCGAACAAATGTGACGCGGAATGTTGACGGAGGTATCAGGTATGGAGTAAGGTGATGGTTGTGCTTTTGAAGTGAAGATAGTCGCACAATTTTGGTGTCCTAGTTCAGTTTTGGCTGTTGGTAGTGCTGGAAGCTAAATCAGTTCCCTTGAAAAGTGAAAGCATAATGCAATACATGCTTGAAGGATGTAGTAGGTGCAGCCGCTAGCAATTATGGTACTTTTTAGTAGTAGAGATCTTCCCTAGGGAGCTTTATGACGTGCTTGTGATAATTTTGGTCAGTTATTCAACCTGGCGACACCCTATGTCATGCCAAAGTCGCCCCTATCCAGATCGATTGGTTAGCTCATTTTTCACTTCTCTATGAATCTGCTTTTCCCATCATAGGATGCTACCCTGCCCTGTAGCCTAATTCTTAACAGAATCCATGGGGCCAACATGCAATTGGGACCTAATATTTTAGCAAGCATTGCTGTTTTACTAAAAATAGTTTGGCCACGGAACTCAGGTTGTAGGCTATTTGGCAAAAAAAATAGAATTCATAATGGAATTTCTATTTATTGACAATTGCTGATAATCAAAGGAAATGTATGAGTTTCAATCTAAAGCATTTTCAGTCAGTTTGCAGTTGGACTATCAGATGCCGGGTCTGTTCTTTTTGGCTAAGACTTATGGCTTTTGGCTGCGGCTTGTGGCTTTTAGACTGTTCGTGCAAGAGATTACAGAGTAGTAGAAACTCACGTGCGGTTTTGCCGATATAAATAAAGTCGGTACAATATGTACTACAATTAACTAGTAGACTCTATCTTGAAAAGACACTCCGTTTAAAAGCTAGTTACTGAATAAAAGTCAAAAGGAGAAAGCCAAAAGCTGAAAAAGAACATAGCCGTAATAACCGGTTCATCTTTAACTGTGACTAGTCAAGATCATGGCTTATTTGTGAGCTGCGCTACTATGCATATTTTAAAATCGAATTTCATAACACATTTGGAGCCTTTCTGAGATATTAATACTGACACCATTACTGCTATCCAAATAAGAAATTAAGATTCGCCACCATTGCTTGTATCTAAACGAGCATATGTAAATTTACATACGTCTGACTGATTATCTGGGGTTTTGACTGTTAACTGTGTGGCCAATCATGTGGTGTTTTGGGTTGAACTGCAGGTCCAATCTAGTTTGGTATCTGTAACTCCTGTCTGTCTTTGAATTGTCAATGTGGTACTAAAATATCTAAGAGATACATATGAACTGTTATCGTGGTTATCCACTAATTAAATGAATGCTTTTTTTTTCTGATTTTCTGGTGATGATTATTATTTATCTCAGGAATGGGCACAGAGCCTTCAACATCATATGTTATTATTATATGTTGGATAGATATGAGATATCTGTGTGTCATGTGTGCTTTACTCTGGAGCCAACAAAATAAAAATGAGTAATTTCGTAACATCATGATTAGGGTCTGACAGAAATTATTTTGGAAGATGAACATTTAAAGTGTTTAAGCTAAGGCAGTTTCAAGTTTCAACCTGGTAATCAGTCGATTGAAATTTCAAGGTCTAAACCTTAGGACCTAATGAGAGTCCCAAACTCTGTGGTTTTGAGTTTGAACCTGGTAACGAGTCGATTTAATCCCACACCCTTGTTTTTATTGTGGACTTCTGAGCTCCTTTTTGCCTTCACTGTTCCGCGGGGGTGGGGGGTTAGTAATTAGTTCCTCGCTTCTGGATCTTGCGTACCATTGAAAAGTATCTTGCCCAGTGTTTTTTGGACAGTTCTTTGCTATAAGCTATAAATCACTATGTCCTAGGAAAGCACGTGATAATCAAGGTTATTAAGTTGTAAAGTCGAGCCAAGTCGCCAAGGGGGCGACTTGGGCGACTAGTCGACCGACTAGTCCCCAGAGTCAGGTCTACAATTGTCATAGTCATAATAAAGAAGCAAGCTGGGATTATTATACTAATACTACAACCAAAATAGCGCGTGTGGTGTGCAATGAGGATCTAGAGTTGTTGAGTCACTGGTATTAAGTCTCGGTCGGGCTGAACCTCTCTAGTGGGCCTCAAACTTACTGATCCAGTGGGCCAGCTCCTAGTCGTGACTAGTCGCTAACTAGTTGTCCGGCCGCTCGACTAGTCGCTCCAGTCGAGTCAGCCTCCCTAATCGTCCGTCATATACCAACTGGACGACTAGTCGACGACTTAATAATTATACTCTCTTTAACATGTCTTAGAGGGGGGGGGGGGGATTAATTAGTTCCTCGCATCTGGATCTTGTTTACCCTTGAAAAGTATCCTGCCCTGTGTTTTTTGGACAGTTCTTTGCTATAAGCTGTAAATCACTACGTCCTAGGAAAGCACGTGATAATTATACTCTCTTTAACATGCCTTACAAGTAATATCAGCTTGCTGTTTGCAGGTATAGAAATTGATGACGAGGAGCTTGCACGATTTGTTGAGGATGTGGATAAGGACAACAATGGAATTATTACTTTTGAAGAATGGAGGGACTTTCTTTTACTTTATCCTCGTGAAGCAACCATCGAGAACATTTACCATCACTGGGAAAGAGTTTGCCTTGTAGATATAGGTGACCAGGCTGCTATACCAGAAGGAATAAGTAAACATGTAAGTGCAAGCAAATATCTAATTGCAGGAGGGGTTGCTGGTGCAGCATCTCGTACCACAACTGCACCTCTTGATCGTCTCAAAGTTATTATGCAAGTACAAACACACCGAACTACAGCCATACATGCAGTCAAGGATATATGGAAAGAGGGTGGTCTCCGGGGATTCTTCAGAGGAAATGGATTGAATGTGGTAAAGGTTGCTCCAGAAAGTGCAATAAGATTTTATGCCTACGAAATGCTAAAAGAATACATAATGAAAAGTAAAGGAGAAAATAAGAGCGACATTGGCACTTCTGGACGTCTCATGGCTGGTGGTTTGGCTGGTGCAGTCGCACAGACAGCAATATATCCAATAGATTTAGTGAAGACTCGACTGCAGACTTACACATGTGAGAGTGGTAGATTTCCTAGCCTCAGTGCACTATCAAGAGACATATGGATGCAGGAAGGTCCTCGAGCGTTCTACAGAGGTCTTGTTCCATCTTTGCTTGGTATGGTTCCCTATGCTGGAATTGATCTTACTGTTTATGAAACACTGAAAGAAATGTCCAAGACATATATCCTCAAGGACAGCGGTACACCTCTTACCAAAATGTGTATACATTTCTATCCTCTCACTTTCAATTGGTGTCACTAAAATATGTCCTTGTTTTATATAGATCCTGGTCCTTTAGCACAACTGGGCTGTGGGACAGTCTCAGGAGCTCTAGGAGCGACCTGTGTTTACCCTTTACAAGTCATCAGAACAAGGTGAGCAGTAGCTGCTTTTGTGGATAGAATGTATACTTGTACACCCAGGCATCTCTCTCACACAGACACACATTTGACCTTTTTTCTGAATAATACTTCTAGATTGCAATCTCAACGAGCCAATTCGGAGGCTGCATATCGAGGAATGTCTGATGTTTTTTGGAGAACACTACAGCATGAGGGAATTTCTGGATTCTACAAAGGACTTGTACCAAATCTTCTCAAAGTGGTGCCGGCTGCAAGTATAACCTATCTAGTTTATGAGACAATGAAGAAAAGTCTCTCTCTTGATTAACTTCTTCTGGGTTTTTGCATATTAGCCATCATTGTTGACATGGCTGATTGTAGAGATAATGTTGAGGCGTGAGGTTACTGGTTGAGTAGGTGCTAACTTTTCCCCCTGAAGTGAGAGATGGTTTTTGCCTTCAGAAAAAGTGAAGTCTTGACAGTAACTTTTCTACTAATCTTATAGGAAGAAATTAAAGAAGTTACTCGTCAGATCATCAAATACAGGTACTTATCCATCTTTGTCAATTGTCATTTTGTATCATTACCATTTCTCTGTATGCCTTTGTTATGGACCTGTTTTGGTATGGGTCCGAGGACCCATGTCCATAACAGCCTTCTTTTGCTGCTTATACTAGTTCTCGTCACTTACACAACTTCTGATCACCCTTATACTGTAATTCTGTAACACTAGTTTGTTCTTGTGCTTGTTTGTACCAAGCATTGTTCTCACACAACAGGCATTATGACTAGCAAATTGTACCATATCAACTTATCAAGCATTGACTAGTGATACGGACCAACCAGCAGTAAACACCGATTAATGCGCGAATAGCCCGATCTTTCACTTTACCACCCACGAAACCTCACAAACTAATCTGATATGATCGAATTACAACATCAATACCTTCGGCACAATCTAAGAACTAGGTATTTTCAACTTGCACACAAGACTCGATTTTTCTCTCTTGCTGAAAATCATGATCTCTCTTCTCTCCCTCACAGCAATCTCTCCTCTCTTCAACTCACGAGTACTCAAACATGGTGCCAAGTGTCTTTTTTATTTTATTTCATAGTCTAGACATCATGATCTCTATGTTTACAGTGGGGTACATCCCTGGCCTTATATTGGTGTCTCAAAGGGCATGGCCATGACTCACGCATGCACATAAATATGGCCAAAGCCGACTCTGGCTTGTAGCAACATTAGATTTGGACTCTTTAACAAAAACCAACTCTACTTCTCCTAAAAACCAAAATTGGTTTTTGAAAGGAACTCCCAAAAACCAATGCAACTCAAAAAAACTGGACTCCTCAACAAACCAAGACTAATACGAGATGCATACCACTTGAACACCTAAGGATAAGAAAATTTAAACAAAAATTTCGAAAAGGAAAACTAACTAAGGAAATATCCGAACTGAGATTGATTCTATCCGAATTAAACATGGAGGAGTTGGCTTTGATCCCTGGCTTGAGGTGGCTTCTTTTGGGTTGTGGCTTATGACTTTTGGTTTATAGTTTTTGAATTCTGGCTGTTTGGAGAGAGTACGAAAAGAGAGATAGTTACATGCGATTTTAGTCGGTATAACTAAAGTCGATATTGTGTCTACTATAATTGATTTGTAAACTTCGCCTTAGAAAGATGCACCGTTTGAAAATTAGTTACTGTAGCAAAAACCAAAAGCCACAAACAGTAAGGCCAAAAGAACCCAGCCTCTCTTGGCTCAACTTCACGTGTCCTCCTTGTGTTCGATTCGGCTTCAATTTCTTGGTCGGTTTCTTCACATGTAGAGCTTGGTTTTCTGGCTCAATCTCTTTCCTTCTTGGCCGGGATTCGGATTCTAGCTCGGCCTCCACACATCTCCCTCTACCTTGCTTGGCACAGCAAAGAAGTTGAATCCCACTCAGATTCCTTTCACAACGAACGCAAGAACTTGAACTCAGATTGTGAGTTACATATCTCTAGCTCTGAACTCAGATATGTGAGGAGAAATCAAGTGGTTGAACTTTGTGTGCTTCCTCTGTGAATGGGGATAATGTAGATTCTAGAGTCCAGTCTGACTTGGGAAACATTATTGGTCTAACGAACTTCGACCGTAGCGAAGCAATAGTTTGAGCTAACAATAGGTGGTGACGTGGTGTTTTGAAATTTACGATGTGCTAATGTTTATGTAACATTGCATAATAAACATGATGCTGCCTTATGGTGGAAGGATAATAACAATGTTGTTAAACTGGTTGCCAGATATCCTGTTAACTATTTGACTAGGTAAAGCTAGCTCTTTTACTGGATGTTAAGCAGCATATGTAGTATGAAACCAACTTCATAAAATAATATAGATTCTCCAGCTTAAATTCACTATTCGAGATTTATTTCACAAGTAGCTGTCATCTGAGTATCTGACATCATATTCATGTGGATTTTTTTCGAAAGTTGCTAGGTAATTTTATTCATGTGTCATTAAGCAGCGCATGAATCCGAGATTCTCCAGCTGAAAAGGAATGCATGAGATGTGATTGTAAAAGTTACGTAAAAGTTATGTGGTACAGTAATTCTGCATTGTCTTAGGTGTTTGTCCCTTCAATAGGCACTCTCTTTTCCCTTTTCTGGGCATGGGCTCCAAGCTGGAAGAAGATATTAGGGATATCTTTTCTAGCTTAAGTTGATTCGATCTGCTTGATGTATTGGACAATTGCAACTAATTATCTGTTAAATCATTGAACACTATTGGAAGTTTGTGTGTTTGTGCTTCTTGCTATTGATATTATCAACCGTACAAATTCAAGTAATTCTCATTCTGTTTTGACTCTACCTTTTCATGTTTCAGTGTAATGGGCAACTACGGCGTCAATTTAGCTGTTGAGTCATGATCTGCTGAAGGCTAGTTTTGCTCCTGAGCAGGGGGCGATTTTGTTCATACAATTTGTAACCATTACACGGGGAAGTTATTACACTCACTCCTATTCCTTGAGTTCCTGAGCTTGACAGGAGCTGTGACCTTATATATATGCTAATCTGCATGATCAACCTGGGCATCTTCTGGTGACCCATTGCATCGATGCACAGCTTGCGGAGCTACATGACGTAACTGATCTGAGAATTGTAATACAGCGGTAAATTGCTCACCGTTTATATGCATATCTACCATTCTTGCGGATTGTTGGGCTTATCTGTTTCATAAGCAGGGAGGAGATTGTGCATGCATTATTTCATTGAAGAACGGCCGTTGCCTTGCAGATTTTTTTAGAATTTTGTCGTGTTTCAGTATCTGTGGGATTGGCATTACCACGGGGATGGATGTATTTTTCAACAGCTATGTGCACTACCTCTACGCAGCTGTTTTGCATGGTGTTGTGGATGCCATTTTCGGAGAGAGAATGTGTTTGTTGTCTGTAGGTCATGCTGGAAGCTTCATGGTAAGATTTGAGCTGGAGCTCGGAAGCAACAAAGTAGCACGTTTCTGTGCCTTTTGGATGTTCTAGAAGCTTTAGGCGACCATACGTCGAAAACTTCTGTAGACCGAGCGGAAGAATGTGAAGACCTGATTAGCTCTCTTTCTTTCTTTCCTGTGGGGTTTGGTGTAGACTGATGTGATAATGCCAACTGATGCTTCTTCGGCGCCCTATCCATCACGAATTTCCTGCACTGCCACCACGCCACATATCTACTGCAGTTTCGGATCAGTCCGGGCACGGTTCTGTTCCTTGCCTTGCCTCTGTGGAAACGCAGAAACTTGGTAGCTTTACGGGCCTTGGAAATTTCACAGGAATCTCATACCAAGTCTGCATGAAACACTATACAATCCCTGCGTGAAAGCCGCGAGAAATCGTACGCTCCAACCAGAGGGCCTAGCAGTATCCAGGAGCGGTACATAGCGACTCTCTTTCGTGGCGAACTTGCACATACCGCGACAGAAGAGATGCCTGCTTGTGCTGTGCCGCTTGACAAAGTGGCAGCACATCGTTCGCTCTGTTTGGCTGCATTTTTTTCCATCGACATTGCCTGTGCTGATCACGTGAACGCTCCTCTTGGGGTGCCATCTCGAGTTCACCCTGTCTCTGGATGGACGGACGCTGGGTAAGGCAAGATTGGTTCCTTGGGCCTGCGACAGCGGCGGCGCAGGCGGGACAGGCGGCCGTTCCGTCGCTCGAGGGCACCTTTGGGAGCTCTCGAGGCCGCCCAGCCGGCGACGGCTCTCCGGCGGTGGCCACCTGGCCTCGCGGCGGCGGGAAGATCGATCGAGAGCGACGCGAAAGTAGACGTGACAGCTCCAGAGGACAGGAGAGCCAACGTGCGATGGACCGGCCGAGACCGAGACGCGTGGTGGGGCCCTTGAAACGTATGTTTCTGCCGATTTTTTTGTCCGGTTTTGCGTGGGGAGGGAGATCTCAGGTGAGAAGCGAGTATGTGGTGGTGGCGGTCGGTGGTCGTGTCAGACCCCATTAATTGGAGGAGTTCAGTTCTATTCCGAAGTATTTTTATATTAAAAAAAAAAGAGGAGTCGACAACGGGCGTAACGTTTCAACGGGTTGGATTTCATCGGAGACTGTGCAAGAACGACCGGACCATTCTGAACTCGTTCTCGGACCAGTCCGAACTCATTTTCATATTTACTGTTGTGCCCTGTAGCTCGCATGGCAATTACTTACTGTGAACTTTTTCCAAATCTGAACTTTACATCTCATTTACTACTGTAACTTTGTAATAGACTGAAGGGGGTTTATAGCCTGAGTTGGTATGGAAAGGAAAGATAGGAAGGAAGGAAGAAGGAAATCAGTCTCTCTTGTAGTTCTAGTGTAGAACCCTAGTTTTCCTTTTCCCACCAGCTTCTCCTATCCTCATGAATCGCGTCCATTTCAGTCAGATTCTTAGCCGAGATCTGGTAAGGGTATCAGAGTACTCACAATTCTCGGAGTGGAGACCTGTCCAGCGAAGGTTGGTGGTGATCGATCGATTGGCCATCGTAAAATCCCTGAGCCAGCCATATCTGAAACTTGGTGGTGTGGTCGAGCAAGAAGGAGAGGTTGGCAAATTGTTGCTGGTAAAACCCCTCAAACCTAGCTTGTGAATCGGGTATGGTGGCGAAAACCTGACCTCAAGGATCCATTGAAGAGGTAGAGATCGAGATGGAAAATTGGGCTGATATCATTAAGATCCGGGAAGAGTTTGAGGTCTTGAGGACGGATGTGGCTGAAATCAAAGCTCTACTCAGGGCTAATCTCACGCTACCTGTCATTTCTAGTCCAGAGGCGAAGACTTCAGAGGGGTGATGGGATGTTCGGAGTTCGATCGAAGATGGAATTGGTACCCCCTCCTATTTCCTTACCGGATCGCCTGCCCCCTAGTACCACCTCTCAGGTAAACCCTGGTATCCACTTGGCTAGTAATGTTCAGAATAGGGTTTTGGGGCCGGAGCAGTTAGGGAGGTCAAGAGCGCCTGCTCAATTGTTCATTGATCCTAATGCTATCATACCTGGTTTTGGTCCTGTATACACCTCTACAACTAGAGTTAATTCACTGATTGGTTTTTAAACAAACCGCAGTATTGGTGATGTTGGTCCTCAATTGCACATTCCAAACCAGAATCCTACGGGAATGAGTGCATTTGGCCAAGGTTATGTAGTTCCTCCATTTAGTCAATATGGATGGAATGGGGACGGACAAGTACCTTCTACATCTATGTATATGCATCCAACTCTAAATCCAAACTTGAACCAAGGTACTTACCCCAACTATGGAGGATCTGCCCAAACAACCCATTTTCCTGGTGTACAATGGAATGATTCAGTAAGAACTCAGCATTGGAACTCTAACAGCGGGACTCACTGTTCATTGGTGAGGAACCTTTAGTGTGGATAGAACAATGTCAGAAATTCTTTGAAATGGCTGGCACTCCAAAAGAGCAATGGGTGAACATTGCTAACCTACGTTGCGCGGATACTTCACAAAACTCACGTACCGGTATCGGATACTGTACCGGATACGGATACTGCCCCGATACACGCCGATACGTATCCTGCACGTATCGGTGATTTACTGA
Organism: Dendrocalamus latiflorus; assembly: GCA_017311315.1. Classification (NCBI taxonomy): domain Eukaryota; kingdom Viridiplantae; phylum Streptophyta; class Magnoliopsida; order Poales; family Poaceae; genus Dendrocalamus; species Dendrocalamus latiflorus. The sequence continues at coordinate 44,047,619 of CM029609.1, forward strand.
TTTTTCAAAAAAAGAAAATAATTCCCGATACTTCTCCGATACTGCTCCGATACTTGTAACCTAATTTTCCCCCCTCCACCCCCACAACCCAGATCTATTCCCCTCCCGCTGCCTGCACGGAAAAGATTCCGCTCGCCCCGCCTCCGGTCGCCCGCCGCCTCCGCTCTATTCCCCCCCATCCCGCCGCCAGTGCGCAGAAGCCTCAGATCGCCCCCGCCTCCGGTCGACCGCCGCCGCAGCCGCCTCCGGTCGCCCGCCGCCTCCGCTCGACCCAGATCTATTCCGACCGTCGCATCCGCCGGCCGCCTCCGCCCGTCGCCTCCAATCGTCGCATCTGCCGACCGCCTCTGACCGTCGCCTCTACCAGCCGCCTCCGCCCGTCGCATCCGCCGGCCGCCTCCGCCCATCATCTCTGCCGGTCGACCGTTGCATCTGCCGGCCGCCTCCGCCCGTCGCCTCTGTCGGCCGCCTCCGCCCGTCACCTCTGTCGGCCGCCTCCGCCCGTCGCCTCAACACTCGCCGGCCGCCGCCTCCAACCGTCCCCTCGGCCTGCCGCCTCCGCCTGGCACATCAGCCGTCGCCGGCCGCCGCCTGCTCTACTGCTACTGCGTATGTGCTCTGCTGCAGTGCTGCTAGCCATCTACTGCGTACTGTATACTTCTACATTTTACTGCTATACTGCTATTTAGTATTTAGTTGCTATTTGTTGATTGAATGTCTGAATGTATTGGATGACTCAGTAGGGGCAGTGATCAGATTATTTGTTGTCAATTTGTCATGGCACTGGCCCATCAAGGAAATCTGAAGAGTATTACACTGGCCCATCAAAAATGTGGGATGTTGGAGGAGATAGCTTCGAATTCTTTGATGGCGGTGCTCAATTCCTTCAACATGCTGACCTCTCACTGGATGAACCGGACCTTGAGAGAGTACTAGAAGATCTTGGGGTGTTGGACTTGTCTCCATCAGATGTTGGACCTTCGGTCCAATCAGATACAACTCCACATGATGAAAGCAACAATTAGACCACATTTGTCTTCTGTCATGTCTTTTATCTAGCTATCTTATTATGCAATAGTTATGGACTTATGGTTTGTTGAACTTGATTATGTAATATCAGATTATGTACTAAGTTTATTTACTAAGTGGTCTGTCGAATACTTTCTTTACTACCTAACTATCAATCATGATTCATGATTTGTGATTCTGCTATTTATTTCATTATTTGTGTACATGTGCTTATCTATTCTGTTATACTTCGCAGATGGTTCATTATATTAGTCTAACAATTAGGAGGCCAGAAAGGAGAATTGAAGTACCAAGCAAGTTGCTACATGCCTACATCAATATTAAGGTATTCTCGGTTTCTCAATTCTTTATAAGAATTCATTAATTTTTTATTTTTATTTTTATTATATATATACACACGTATCGCTGTATCGATGTTTTTAGGAAAATGGCGAATCGCGGTATCGCGTATCCGTATCAGGGTATCTGGGTAACATAGTTGCTAACAGCCATTTCTATGGCAGGGCAAGTACATGGTTTAAAGGTATTGGTATTCCTTGGCAAGTGTTGAATTGGCAACGGTTGTGCGGTCTCATTAATGATAGATTCTCATAAGTTGGCGCCCAGGAAGCTGTTGAAAAGTTGCAGACTATCAAACACATTGGCACTGTTAGTAAGTACATTGATTACTTTGAGAAATGCGTGGAGTTGGTGAGAAGGGATCATTCATACCTTCAGGAGTCATATTTGTTGAGTTGTTTTATTGGGGTCTCAAATAGGATATTAAACATGCTGTTTGCAGCCATCAACTGAAAGGGCTGTTACAAGCTTATTGGTATGCGAAATTGGAAGAGAAGTCAGCTTGGGCAAGGAAGGGTGGTCATTCAGGAGGTACTAGTAAAACTAAACCAATCCTCAACAATAATAGAAATACATTTCAGAGGGGTTCAACCATTGAGAACAGTCAACCTGCTCAGAAAACCAAAACTGACGACAACAAGAAAACTTGTTGGCAAGGAGCCCTGGATTCCTAGTCATAATTTCTTGGTCTTATTTTTGCCCTTTTTCTTGGTCTTCCCTTCGGAATTTGAATTTCGCTTCAACTGAAAAGTTGCAGATCTCATCGAAACCTTTCAAATAAGTATATATAAGCCATATAAAACTTTGATATTTTATCTTTTGAGATTAGTTGTTTATATTGCACCAGTATATAAAACTTTGTGCTCTAATTCACAGACGGTTGGTATATAAAACCATCTGTGATATTCATTCATCGTAGATGGTTCTAGCTATCAACCGTCTGTGATAGAGAGTATCATAGATGGTTTGTATGTAAAACCGTCTGTGATAATCTGACCGTTGGGCCTGTCGATCCTCTCTAACCCAATCCTAGCCAATAGAAATCCACCAACCCTCACTCTATGGATTGTAGCTCCACCTCTCTGTCCCCGCGCCAAAAATTTTCGCACTCCCACCTCTCCCTCCCTATAAATAATCACCCAAACCCAGCCTCCTTACCATTCTCCTCCTCCTTGATCCTTACCATAATAGCCCGCACGAAGCAGACGACGCACAAGTCTACGGGAGGTAAGACATCGCAGAAGCAACTAGCTACCAAGGCGACGCTCAATCAACGCCGACGATGGTGGGCGGACATCTAGCTCGTGCGTTGCATCAGGGGCGAGAAGGCCTAGGCATAGAGAATCTTTGTTTTTTCTCTGTTCTTGTTGTGTTAGCTAGATAGGTAACCTGCTCGTTGTTTTGGGATATTGTAATGGTAGGCTCTAATCTTAATAAAAATGGAATGTGTAATGTGTTTCTTACTGTATTTGCTTGTTTTTAGATAGCATACTTAACATTTTCTAAGGCTAGCCGAAAAAGAAAAAAATTAGGTACAGAATGAACTATCATAGACGATTTTGTGATATAAATCGTCTGTGAAAGATTATCACAGACGGCTCAAACCAAAAACCGTCTGTGATACTAGCATATCACAGACAGTTCTATCTACCAACCGTCTGTGATGAAAAAATATCACAGACGGTTTGAACTACCAACCGTCTGTGATGTATGATTATCACAGACGGTTTTTTATTCGAGCCGCTTGTGATAGTGTTCTTCACAGACGGTTCTAGTTACAAATTGTCTGAATTGTGATTATCACAGACAGCTCACAAACCATCTGTGATAACCACCGATTATCACTGACCCATAAATTCAGACGGTTCAGAAAATCGTCTGTGATGACCCTTTTTGTAGTAGTATTATCTTTTGTGGGTAAAACTGCATAGCACCTGCAAAGTGTAAAATCTATTCAAATAGTCATGTTGGAAAGCCATGATGGAAAGTGTTTTGATAAAGGACCATCAAAACACAAATTTAATGGCGAAGGACTGCCATCTGCTTTCAAGGACTTCTATGCTTATTTTTTACTTATTATCTCTCAGAAGTATCATTTGTTTTTACAAAACGCTCCTTACAAATCATTATGTATATTGCAAAAGAAATCTTGCTTTATACAAAACAACCTGGTAGAATAGCCATCCCTCGACAAAGCTCACATGTGTTATACCTTTGGTTAAAGTCTTCCGGAGTACAATTTGTACTCACTGCTACTTGCTAAACACCTACCAAAGAAAGTGTATGAAGACCCCTCAGTCGGCTGTTAATGTTATCATTTCTCTTCAGTTGCAAGAACTCTTTAGAGTGATCTATTTGGCTGGTTGGCTTCTTGTGTAAACTTTGGCCATGTAGACCTATGTTTAACTGCTAAGTATTATGTGGTAATCTGTTTGTTTAAGTTTTGTATGGATGTGATCTCAATAATATGAATATATACGCTAACGACTGATCATAGAACTACGTTAAACACATAGAGTTTAGAAAGTGAATTTTCTTGGTCCCGACACCAAATCCGATCTGTTCTAAGCCATGGCCAGCAGCCAGTGGATCTGGTAGGCCGGGTAGTGCTTGGTGACGGCGACTGGAGGATCCGAGAGGCGGTGCGGCGCTCGGCCACAGCGGGAGGTGGTGCTCAACGATGGTGGCTAATGGATCCAAGAGGCAGGGCTCGGTGACCGCAGTCGCTGCAACCTGGTGGACGGCTATCCTCGACGACCACACACGAGCGTTGAAAGTTGTTGTCCCCACGAACCACGTGGTGGAGGTACAGCTCTTCGCCAGTACAATTTCTAGCTGTATCTAGCTTTCTTATTTTTCTCAAGTAGATTATATCTTATATGAGACATAGCTATACTCTCTTTTCTCCTTAACTCTTCTTCCACATTAGATTCAATACCATACAACACTATATACATCATGACCTAAGTGCATGCATTGGGAATGCCCTTCTAAGTGAGAGCACGAACGCACCTACATGCACAGCCCGTGGACTGCAAAAAACGCGAAAAATTACGACGGCATCGGAACGCACCCTGCCTGCCTGCATGGGTGCCACGTAACGGCTGCCAATGCCATCGTGCTACGTACTATACGCACAGCTGCTACATCCGTGCCCTCGTTGCTGCAGATTTTCCACTAGCGCGCCTCTTTGTTTTACCATCGTTAGTCAGCGTAAAATTTTTGCTTTTTAGCCCAAAATTTGAAAGTTTTTTACATATGGACCCTTGGAGAAAAGATTTGCAAAAATGGACCCTTAGCACGGCGCCAAAGTATATGGCGCCCAGGGTAAATAGTACGGAGTCATATGTTTTGGCGCCATGCGTGGACACGTAGGATCCACGGTGGCATAGCACGGCGCCAAAGCACATGGCGCCGAGCTGTGCAACAACGGCGCTAATGGTTGTGGCGCCGTGCTCTCGGACTTAAGCCTGAGTGCTGCCCCCGGCCCCCCACCCCTCACCACTCCGTTCGAACAGAGAGCAGCCGCCGCCCCTCTCTTCCCCCTCCAAATCTACTCCAATCCATCGATTTTTTTCGTAATTTTGCTTCCAAACCGAGCAAGCAAGGTAAACTCCCTCCACCCCCTTGATTTTTTCCAATAAATATGGATTATTTGAGGTACATTTCGTGGGAAAAGATTTGAAACCCTAGATGAAATTAGATCAATTTGGCTCGGTTTTAGATTAGATTTGTAATAGATATGCGTAATGTAAGAGTAGTAATGTGTATAGATTCGTTTTTAGGGTTTGATTTGAGCGAGATTCATGAATGTTTAGAAATAGATATGTTTTTAGGGTTTGATTTGAGTGAGATTGATGAATGTTTAGAAATACATATGTTTTTAGGGTTTGGTTTGAGCGAGATTCATGAATGTTTAGAAATACATATGTTTTTAGGGTTTGGTTTGAGCAAGATTGATGAATGTTTAGAAATATGTATGTTTTTAGTGTTTGCTTTGAGCGAGATTCATCAATGTTTAGAAATAGGTATGTTTTTAGGGTTTGGTTTGAGCGAGATTGATGAATGTTTAGAAATAGGTATGTTTTTAGGGTTTGGTTTGAGCGAGATTGATGAATGTTTAGAAATAGGTATGTTTTTAGGGTTTGGTTTGAGCGAGATTGATGAATGTTTAGAAATAGGTATGTTTTTAGGGTTTTCTTTGAGCGAGATTCATGAATGTTTAGAAATAGATATGTTTTAGGGTTTGGTTTGAGCGAGATTGATGAATGTTTAGAAATACATATGTTATTAGGGTTTGGTTTGAGCGAGATTGTTATTCTTATTATTAATGTATTTTTTAATGCACAGGATGGCGAGGTACCGGCTGCTAGACGAGTTCTACGAGAGGGAGTACCGCGGCAGGCTCACGGAGGACGGCCAGGTACGTGTGTTGTCGAAATGTACATGTGTTTTCATCACGCAGCTAACTTTTATAGCAATTTCCAGGAGATTCACATACTTCGTCCTCGAACCCATGATGGGTTCCACTTGATGGCCTACGACGACCGCTACACCCTGCTGCTTCGCCGTGCTGGCCTTCACACGATCGCTAACCTACTACGGCGGGGCATGCCGGTCTTCAACCCCGCAGCTTTGACCGCACTCGTCGACAGGTGCATTTTCTCTATCGGGTCCGTTTGTTTTCGTTTCTATATTCTTACGTACGTAACTAATTCTTTTCTCTGTGTACTATTAACAGGTGGAGGCCAGAGACTCACACGTTCCACCTTCCCTGTGGGGAGATGACCGTCACACTGCAGAACGTGGCGATGATACTTGGACTTCCCATTAGGGGACAGCCGGTGGTCGGCCCAGCGGTGTCTGAGGGCTGGAGGGCACGTGTGGAGGCCTTCTTGAGCACGCCATTGCCTCCTGTCCCAAAGAATGCCAGGCAAGGCCGCGTCTCGGGGGTCCACATTAGATGGTTGTGGGATACCTTTGGTGTATGCCCTGAGGACGCGGACGACGCCACGGTGACCTACCACTACCGCGCTTGGGTCCTCCACATGTTCGGGGCCGTGCTTTTCCCGGACGCCATGGGGGACACCGCTTCGTGGATGTACATCCACTGCCTCCAGGACTGGACCGGCGCTAGACAGTTCAGCTGGGGCTCGGCGGTCCTCACGTTCCTCTACCGCCAGCTTTGCGAGGCCTGCAGACGCAAGGTGCCCACGTCGACGCTCGGTGGCTGTGTCTTCCTCCTGCAGGTGTGGATGTGGACACGTATTCCTGTGGGGTGCCCTCGAGTGTTCCAGACGTAGTCTTGGCATCCACAGGGTGTGGATGACCTCGGCCCCACTGTGGCGTACATGTGAGATAGCGTCTCAGTCCCGTTTGCGACCACTCAGCGGGCGTACGTGGATTTCAGCAAAGAGTTGGACACCTTGTCTCCCACGATGGTAAGAAATTGGTAATACATTTATTTTTCCTACAGTTCTTGGTTTTTGTACATGGCTAATCGTGTTTGCCCTTATGTTTGCTTACTAGGTCTCGTGAGAGCCTTACTCCGAGCCACAGGTTGTAGCCCTACCGCTCAGCACCATGTGCCGCAGGGACTACCATATTTGGAGGATGAGGTGTCCGTTGATTTGCTTCTACGCCCACAGAGTTGCGCGGCAGTTTGGGCTCGTGCAGTTCTACCCCCCCCCTCGAGGAGGTGTCGACTTCTGTTGAGTTGCACAAGTAAGTTACAATTTTTTGTTTTATTTAAAATTTTGTTGGTTCGTACTCTAACACCTATTGTTGACATCTACTATATCTACAGGTTCGACAGGGTCCGCCAACGAAAGGTGACAGACTTCGCTCATCACCACCGAGACTACGTCCAGTGGTGGAGGAGGATGGAGGACAACTATGAGCGGGACAATACCCCCCACAGCAACGCCAGCTTCCGGGATTACTTGTCCTGGTACCACACTGCCACCCACTACAGGCTGAGCCAGCAGTGGACCGATGTCGACTACGCGGACCTCGCTTCCTCCGAGGACGAGGACACTGCGTACGACAGGCGTGCGAGGGAGGGCACAGTGGTCGAGGCCGCTCCGATTCTCGATCGAGTGGTACGGAAAGCATGATATTTGCAATACTTTGGTTCAATACGTTTATCTCACACTTATGTTTCCTTATTTCTTTAGGGGACTTCTCTCCAAACCTCGGTGCGTGAGATCGACGAGGCTCTCAGCTACCCAGTTGGCGACCTGGACAGCTATATCCACCGCCTGAGGGACTTCTTGAAGGTACGAAGATAATTTGTTAAATTAGATCCATTCAGCAATTGTGACATATCATTACTTGCAGAGACTTTGACGTCGGCTCAGTCGGGCGGCAGGTCGTTGTGGTTGCCGCGCACGCTCGGACGTGATCATACCGGCGGCCTCCCAGCGCTCGGGTGCCTCAGCCGATGTAGCCTCGTCATCACACGCCGGCAGGCGCCAGTCCACGAGGAGCTCGTCAGGCACTCCGACTTTCAGTCAGGGCGATGACAACGACGAGGCGGAGCAGGATGACGAGGAGGAGGAGCACGAGGACGAGGAGGCTTCTACCCACGACGAGTTGGGATGTCGCAGATGCCTGACGCAACATCTACTCAGGCTTCGCAGCGGCCTCGTCGTTCGGCCCCTCCCCCAAGCACGTACACTACAGGGACTGATGCCCTGGCCAAAGGCAAGGGAAGGGCCAACAGGTAGTGACTTATTGATGTTTTGAGACTTTTGATAGTTATGTGATGTTATGTAATATTTTGAGACTTATTGATAATTATGCGATGTTGTCGTTTACGTTTTTCAGATGTTTTATGTGTGAATGTATATGTATATGTGTATGTGTATGTGCATATGTTTTGCAGAAAAAACAGCAAAGTTTGCTGTTTTTTCTGCAGGTGTAGCTAGTACGGCGCCAAAGCTGCTGGCACCGAGATATTGGACTACAGCGCCCAGTCCTTTGACGCCGTAGGAGGCGCCAAAGACGCTGGCGCCGTATATAAACCTCTCGGCGCCAAAGGGGCTAGCGCCGTGATACGTGGACTTGCACCAAAACTTCAAGTTCAGGCTAAGTCCCAGAGTACGGCGCCACGACCGTTAGTGCCGTTGTTGCACAGCACGGCGCCATGTGCTTTGGCACCGTGCTGTGCCACCGTGGATCCTACGTGTCCACGCACGGCGCCAAAGCATATGGCTCCGTGCTATTTACCCTGGGCGTCATATACTTTGGCGCTGTGGTAAGGGTCTATTTTTGCAAATCTTTTCTCCAGGGATTCATATGTAAAAAAAACTTTCAAATTTTGGGCTAAAAAGCAAAAATTTTACTTAGTCAACCAAGTAGGCAAGTCAACATATAGTCGTTTATGCTGATGCTGATTTTCCAAGCAGGCTGTACTTATTTCGACTTAAGCTTTTTTGCTGATTCTTTTTTTCTGTATTCGTTTACTTTACATGTGATGGGCTAACCTATTTTTTATTTTTAAAATTTTAAATTTTAATTATATCAAATAAGTCACCATCAGATACAATGTAATTTTAGTTAGATATAATATAATTTTAGCCATGAACCGCTAAATTCCATCCCAAATGAACGGATTGTATAGCTCTCTCGTGAGCACTGTGTGCATAACTGCATACGCCACCCAAAATCCAATCAACTCCCCTATAATTGTACTACCAACAGACGAGCTCGATAAAGAAGGGATGGCTCCTCGCGACGTCGACAATTCGTTGTCCCCATCAACTAATTAAGTTCATCGACTTGACCTACTACCAAGCTAACTTCTAAAATTTTGGAGGATATATAAGTGAAACTTCGACGCAGTTTAGGGGCCAACAAGGCTAATGTAGAGTTTAGAGGACTAACTAAAACTTCAATACAAGTTTGGCGACCCATTGATTAAATAATTCAGGGAGTATGTTGACTTGCCTACTTGGCTAACTAACGATATGTCAAGACAGAGGGACACCGAGCTCATTTAGAAGCTGGGAATGTTAAGTGAAACTTCAACACAAGTTCATGAAAAGAATACACCGTGGAGAATCCAACCCACCTTTAGTAATTTGAATTTGGCACCGGCTATTGATTTTTTTTTTCTAAGTGGAGAAATGGAATTTTATATTGATTCCACGCAAATTCTACCGAGGAAGAATCGGTCGGCGTGCGAATTCGAAATACGTAGAGATAAAATTAAGTCGAAATTCTACGGAGGAAGCAAGAACTAGGCCCTTTCTTTTGGGCTTTGGTCTTTTAGATTTTGGTTTATCTAAAAGTCAAAACAAATAGAGTGACTTTTTAGAATGGATTCTTCAAATATTTTTCTGAGCCTAAAATTATATGTGCCATTCCGTCTGTTACCATCTCAACAAGTGCAGACAAAAGCTACACGCCACAGCCAAAAGTCATATGCTATGTTCTTTTGAGCTGTAACTAATGACTTTTGGTTATAAGACGACGGAGATGTCAACTTGAACGACACATATTATTTAAGCTAAAAGGCTATTTGAAGAAGTTGCTTGAAAAAATTCTGATTAAAAAACCAGAAAGAAAGAGACACTATTACACAAAAAGTCATCACAGATGGTTCAAAAACGTCATCACAGATAATTCGTGAGCCGTCTGAGTTTAAGAGTCAGTAATAATACAAGGTAATCACAGACAGTTTTCGAACTGTCCATGATGAAGACTATCACAAACAGTTTTTAATATAAACCTATTAACATAGACGATTTTTAATTAAAACCGTATGTGATATATTGATTATCACAAACGGTTTCAACTATAAACCGTCTGTGATCTATTAATATCACAAACGGTTTGTAATTGAAACCATCTGTGATAATCAATATATGACAGACGGTTGTGATAGCAAACAATCACAGACGGTTAAGAGAAAATAATCGTCTGTGGTATTCTTTTCTATTCCTAAATCTATTTCCGTTTGTTAGCTAGCCTCAGGAAATACTAGCCATACCCTCTGAAACAAGCTAGCAGATCAACACAGTATATATACATCCAATTTACATGCATTCATTTCAGAAACAAGAACATCCATTTCACAAATCAATTAACATAAATGAAATAAATTATTCGTCCATGAACACACACACACATGAACAATTAAGCTCAATCTTATCCCAGTGAAATTCATTCTACATTATGGAACTCCTCATCTTCTTTTATGACTTTATCAAGAAGTACGCACACTGTCCTTGAATATGTTTGAGATCAACCTATTTCAATGGAGTTGTAGCGATGGATGGAACCTGTCGTAGGAAGATCAATGACGTGTATATATAAATTGATAAGTATGAAATAATTATCGCAAGATTGACAAACCTTAAGATTGTTCTTCGTAGAACTGACGAGTAGTTGCATGTTATGACAACATAGAATCCACAAGTGTTGTTGCCCGGTGACTGCTGGTGGCACTGCAAAAATATAATTTGTTAGTTTGAGAGGCATTACTACGAAGTGTTATATAGTATTAATGTGTACTAACGAATACCGGGAAATCTAAAACATGTCGTAGAGCGTTGATCCCTCCCTTGGATTTTCGTACATTTGCAACGTACGTCATGAATGACCTACGTGATTCTAAAAAATTAGTCTTAGTTATTGGGAAGGAAGAAAAGACTACAATACAGTTATCTCTAGAAGAAATGTGTTTACCTGTCAATTACTTGTTAGAGAAATCAAGGTATATTACCCTGTTCTGTTTTGATATAATTACAATTAGAATCCAATGAAACCTACACAGGTATGTCATAGTCATTAAACCTAAGTTCGCGTTGCTTATAAAGTACAAATCAATAAGTATAGCCACTAGTGTAGCACTTACCACTGGTTGTAGGGTATAAGTATGAATTCCTTGTCACGGTAAGCCTCCAATGCCTTCGTCATGTAATTTTCGATGAAGGATGCATCCTTCTCGATGGTATCCATGGAGACCAAGCGTAGGTCGAAAAAACCAACCGTTGATTTCGATAATCTGGCTTCAGTCACCATGTATCTATATATATATACAAAAGTAATGAGTTATATATGACATTTATCAGCATTATATAAACGTAGACCGTGATTGTATACACTTACAATGTCTAGCATCAAATGACTAAGGTGCTAAGGGCGTCGAGTGTGATGAAAAGGAATAAGTCATCGAAGGTCACTATGAAGACACAATGAACTTGATGTTGACGCCAGAGCACCATTGTTCCTCTAGCTTGTTGGCATGTTCCATGTAATACATATGCAATCTCTGGCAAGAAAGTCTTAGAGTTAGGAGGCGCTCTTCCGGGACGACCAACGGCTTGCCTAGCACGAATTTTTTGGATAAACGGCAAGTAAGGGATCTCATCATCTGTCTTCTTTAGTTTGCCCTTACTGCCTTGGCTGTAGGATGATTTCACGATAGTCGACCGGGCACAAGATGTAGATGCACCGCGCTCTTACTGTGTTTGTGCAGTCAGCGTTGGTGCGGATTGCACCTGTGGAATTGGCATCGGTGCAGATAGCTCAAGTGGACTTGGCACCGGTGCAGATAGCTCAAGTGGACTTACCACCGGTATAGATGGCTCTCGTGGACTGGGCATCGGTGTAGATAGCTCTTGTGGTATTGGCACAGGTGCAGGAGTCTCCAAGCATATGTCGCTCTTGGGGCACTGTATGGATGTTCCAATGGCTTGCTCTAGAGTCATGACCTCATCGTTGGGGGCATTTGTAGTGGGACGACCTCGAAATTGGCATGAACACCGTCCACATTAACTTTTACGAAACTTAGCACTAGAGATACATCGTACACCAAGGCACTGATGAATATGCCTAACCCCAAGCAGCGCACAGGGCAATGGAGGTATATCTCACTTGGAGCTTTCACTTCATAGCCATCTATATAATAATACAAAATTAGCTACTCTGACAGGCCTATCAATGGATCGAGCATTCTAAATATAATAATTATTACCAGGATGTCATCGACAGGAAATTGATGCTCGCTTTCCGAGGTAGGATTGGACGCGCAGCTACTCCAACAGTTGAGGGGCTATATGTAGCTAGATGAAAATAGCCAATTAATTACTATACTATATATATGTATGATCTAAATTAAATAGCTATATGTAGCTAGATGAAAACAATCTTCTCTCTACATCAAGCTAGTTAGATCTAAACCATCTTCAATTCTCCTTTTAACAAAAGCTAAATCTAAATTATAATACAATTAGAAATAAATTACTAACTATAGCTAGCCAACAACTTAGTGGATTTACAATTATTCTTGCTAAATAGTCGATCTCCTTTCACCAAATAGCCTCAAAGCCCCGCCTGCAGCTCAACGCAACAACGTAGATCTGGAATTTAAGGCAGAGAATATTGATGGGTCTACGCGCTATTAATATAGCAGAATTATCATACAATTTTTTAAATGAACCGACTGTGATAATTCACAGCTGGTTCAAATTAAAACAATCTGTGATACTTTATAATATCACAGACGGTTCAGACGGTTTTAACTACGAATCATCTGTGATAGTTCATATTCACATACGGTTTTTATCACTAACAACAACACAAACGGTTCTAACCTAAAACGGTCTATGATAATATTTAATACAGATACTTTAATAAAACTCATTTATAATGTAACATCTAATATTAAGCTTTTTTTCTTGTAACAGTGGAAACGAAACCGACCCAATCACCGAGGAGCACTAACTCGTACGGAATCTCTCGCTTCCCGGCTCGCCTTTTATTGCGAAATTTAACTATTTGCCACCCTTAAGAATGCCACATATTCAAATGTCATCTTCTTCGTTGCATTTAACATTTTGCCACTCTTAAGATGTGGTTGACTAATTAATCGCCACTTTCGAGCCCACGAGGTGCCAAATCATGCCATGTCACTGCCATGTCAACGGAGGCGCAGGCGCAGCGGGGAGGCGTGGGCGTGTGCAGGCGGGGAGGCGCGGACGCGGGCGCAGGCGGCGGCGCAGGCGTGTGCAGGCGGGGAGGCGCGGACGCGGGCGCAGGCGGCGGCGCGGCGTGTGCAGGCGGGGACGCGGGCGTGGGCGCAGGCGGCGGCGTGGGCGCGGGCGGCGCGTGTGCAGCACGGGGACGCCGGTGCGAGGCGCGGCGGGGCGGGCCAAGTCGAGCGGGGAGGCGCGGGCGGCGGCGCGGGCGTGTGCAGCACGGGGACACCGGTGCGAGGGGCGACGGGGCGGGCCAAGGCGCCTGCGGCGACGGCGGCGGCGGCGTGGACCTCCAGGTACCTTTTCTCTACTGCGCCTTGGCCGCCCCGCCGCTACTGCGCCGCCGGCGCCGTGGCCCGCCCCGCCGCCCCTCGCACCGGCGTCCCCGTGCTGCACACGCGCCGCCCGCGCCCGCGCCTCCCCGCTTGCACACGCCCGCGCCTCCCCGCCGCGCCTGCGCCTCCGTTGACATGGCATGATATTAATTACAACGAAGAAGATGGCATTTAAATAGGGAGAAAATTGTTACTTTGCCATCCTATTCGGTGGGTTTCGATAAAATGCCACTCCCTAAAATGACCACTATAAAATGCCACTCTTAACATTGACACTTTGATTAATTGCCATTTTGAGGGTTTTTAGGATTCTTAATTATTTTTTAAACCATTTTCAGATTATTTGCCATGGGAAAAGACACATTTGCCCTTGGGCGCGTGCCGCTCCAATGCCGCACTCGTCGCACCTCGGCTTGTACACGCTGGAGCCGGCGCTTGCCGCGGCGGCCGCGGCGCTACTCCGATCCCGCTCCCCACACCGCGCCGTCCTCCGCCGTGCGCGCGCGCTTCACACGCTCCTTGTGGTCTCCTCCACGCCATCCGCGCCGACGCTTACCACCTTCCTCGCTAACCAGCTGCTCTCCCTCTACTCCCGCCTCGCCGCCATCCCCGACGCCCTCGCGCTCCTCCGCTCCACGCCGTGCCCCTCCGTCGTCTCGTACAACACCGTCCTCTCCGCTCTCTCCCGCGTACCCCGCCACGCGCCGCACGCCTTCCGGCTCTTCCGCCAACTGTATGCGTCCGGACTCCGTCCCACCGCCCCCAGCCTCTGCGCCGTCCTCCGCGCCGGCAGTGCACTGCGAGACGGGCGCGCAGGGGCCGCCGTGCACTCGCAGGCCGCTACACTCGGCTTCCTCGCCAGCGACATTGTGCCTTGGCCCAAGGGTAAATGTGTCTTTTCCCATGGCAAATAATCTAAAAATGGTTAAAAATAATTAAGAATCCTAAAAAACTCTCAAAATGACAAATAATCAAAGTGTCAATGTTAAGAGTGACATTTTACAGTGGTCATTCTAGTGAGTGGTATTTTGTCGAAACCCACTGAATAGGATGGCAAAGTATCAATTTTCTCTTAAATAGGTGGCAAATAGTTAAATTCCCCCCTTTTATTACCTTCCGCAGGCTCCCTCCCGACCTACGCCGAGAGTTATTAAACAGAACCAGCAAGAAGTCAAGACGAGACCACCAACCATGGCCGCCTCCTCTTCGTCGTCGTCGTCGTCGATGGGCAGCTCCCTCGCGCTCGCCGCCGCCACCGCCATGGCGCTCTCCGGCTCCCTCGTCATCTTCTCTCTCTGCCGCACCGCCAAGCCTGCCGCCGCAGACGGCGCCTCTTCTCCTCCTCCGTCGTCGTCGTCGTCCGAGCCTGCTCTCCGCCCCTGCCTCTCCTCCTCAGGTGGGTAAAATAGCCATAATCTCCCGAAGCTTCTCGCTTGGCACCTACGAGTACGGTTCTCTTCCTCCTCCGAGATATATGGTGGATAGGATTCTCACAGTGCGTTTGCTTCTCGATCGTGTGCAGAGAAGCGGAGGCGCGGGGGGAAGGCGCGGCGGAAGGGCGAGAAGCGGGTGCACTTCGCCGAGGACGTCGTCGACAATGAGCCGACGTGCAGGGGCGCGGTGGAGGCGGAGATGGAGCGGATGCCGGCCAACCGGGAGGCGCTCTACCGCGGCATGCTCCGCGACCGCTCGATGCACCGGGTCGCATGCTCCTACTAACCAACCGACAGATCAACGCCGGCCGCCGCGCTCGATCATTGTGGCGTAATCAAAATCTTATTTAAAATTCTATAAATTTTTAAAATTGTTAATAGAAAAATGAATACATTTTACAAAAATATATGGGGCCAATTAACCCACAAAAAAAACTTTCCTCCGCCACCGAATTTACAGAGCTCAACGAGAGTCGAAAAGTATTTTCTTGCTTCCTTTCTTGGCTTCTTTCTTTCTTCCTCGTGACGTTAGTGTTTTTCATAAGTGTTTGGTTGCTTTGGTAGGCAAGCTGTTGACTTTGGGTACATCAATACGATGGACGGATTAATATATTAGATTTTTAGTAGCTTTTAAATCTTTTTTGTTTGGGGTGAGGAAAATTGTCCTCTGTAAATATGCTTTGTGCTCTCTTTTACGCTTGTAAGAGAGATGAATGAGAAAATTTTAATGGTCGATACTGATGTGCTATTTTTATATTTTTTTTATATTATCAAGAAATAGCTATAGATAAGTTTAGTTGGTGGTTCCATCCGTAGGACCATATAATAAATTTTACCACGTTCTCTCATTCTTAGTTTGGATTTTGTGCTTAAGTAGTGTCTTGCATGAGACACTGCTTCTCTCTTCTTTAATTCTCTCTTTATCTCAGTATAAATTCTATTTGATAAACTAATTAATACTATAAACACTATTTATGTAAGACCATTAGAATTGCACTGAAAAACTTGAATTCGAGAGTTAGTTGCTAGCTTAACTCGAGATTACGGTACAGCTTGTAATATCTCTAATTTTTTTTCTGGCAGGTCTCTATTGCGAACACTGTCTCGCATCGAATTCTACACCGAACACTCTTTTACTTCTACGAAATTATCATATTTGTGTGAATTTATTTATGGAGTATATTTCTGATTTACCGGAGAAAAAACAGAAACGGGTGGGGATTAATTCGTGGCTGGGGATGTGAACGGGTCCACGGCCACGCGTGGTGTAAAAAGTTCACATTACTGCAGGCACGGATACTTTTTTTTTTTTTTTGCTTTTTTCACGGGAGACGTAAAGCCGCGACAGATACAGGATACAGCAGACTGCAAACACCATATTTGGCCTTATAAATTCTAGCTAATCACTTATTTTTGTATTGTAGCGATTGAAAATATATTATATTTGTTAGTGGCCTTCCAACTAATTAAATTTAAAAATATATAATGTTATATCACTGAACAATACAAAAAATAAAAAAACTAAAAAATAAAGAAAGATGAAATTAAAGAGTTAAAAGCTAAAATTAGAACGGTGCCGCAGCCAACCAGTGAAAAGGAACTGCCTTCTCTGTTTCTGTTTCCCCGTTTCCTCCGTATTTTTGTCTACGTGTTATATATCTGTTAATTCATTGCTTGTGCTGTGGAACTCTGTATTTAATAGATGCATAATACGTAAACAGAAAGGAAATAAAGAAATGGAACCAGAGAAGCCGCGTTCAGTGAAAAGGCCTTCACATCGGACGGGCGCAGCGGACGTCTGATTGACGCCGGCCACACCTTGTTTTCGAGCTGCGTGGGTAGCCGGAAAATCATCCAATCAGAGGACCCTTGCCTCCCTCGTAAATCCTCCAGGGAAATTTACGCCATCTGCAGTGCTCCAAGGAGAATCTAGGCCCTCATCAATATGGTTTTAGCTTCTGACTTCAGCTTATTTTTGCACTATTCATAAATTTCGTCTTTTTCTGAACGTTTGGCTTTTTTTGAGTTTTTTTTACCGGTTCTTTTTTTCCTCGTATTTGTTTACATTATACGTAATGGGCTAATATGTTTTTTCTATTTTTAAATTTTTTAATTTTAATTATGGTAAATAAGCCTCTGTCAGCTACAGTGTTTTCAGTCATAAGCCATGAGGCTTTCAGCCGAACCGAGCACCACCCTAATCTCACAAGCATAGGATGCAGATCCCATAGGATTATTTTTATGTTTAGGCTCTAGTTTGTCGAATTTCTACCCAAATTTAAGGACCTGTTTAGAATTAGGGGAATGAATTTGTTTCATATTGGAGTTGAATTGTTTTACGTGAGATTCGTGCGTTTCAGACGAGACCATTAAAAAAATGATCGAATTCTTGCATTCTTGCGTTCTAGACATGGCATGGTGCTCATCAACTTCTCTTGTTACGGAAATATGGAATTTGCTCGGTCCCCTACGTGACCTCTTGTGAAGCTGTTCAATCATGTGTGCACGATGGAATGGAGGTTTTTGCGTTGCACATGCGATCTCGCTCGGTTAGGCTGAAAACAGGTTGGCGCCTGGGTAGAAAAAGCAGGACATGATCACAACTAGTGAGGAATCTATTCGTTTGGCTTTAACTTTTAGCTTTAAAAAGCTAAAAACCGAAATGAACATATTGGTTTTTTAATGTTAGCTTTTTCTTTTCATCTTTTTTTTTCTCTTTTTTTCTTTGCATTTTCCGTGGATATATAACAATGTCTTTTATTTTTCTTGATTTTTTAATTGAATGACTTATAAAAAGCTAATGGTTGATACAGTGTATTTCAACCAAAAATTAACAGCCAGAAGTCAAAAACTGCTAAAAACCTGGAATAAACAAGGCTAAAATAGTACTGTGACTGGTATATTCTGAGCATGCAGCAAAATAAATTAGGACTAGGCTAGTCCTCTTCCAACCATTTGTGTTTGCTTTGATTTGCAGCTCGTTCATTTTCTATTACTATTATAAAAGAATGAGTTGGTAGTTGTACGTCCATTCTCCTTCAACCGCTCTATTCTCTTAACTTCTCACCATTCTCCACTTTCCAACTGATCAAAGCAACTCTCTTCTATAGCACAATTCTCTATACATTCAATGAGTTTCGTTGCAACGTACGGGTACGTAACTAGTAGGCTGAAAAAGTGACTTATGGCTAAAATTACAGTGTAGCTGGCTAAAATTATACTATAGCTGATAGTGGCTTATATTGCACAATTAAATTTAAAAAATCAAAAATAGAAAAAACAGGTTAGCCAATTATGGACAATGCAAACGAATACGGAAAAAAGAACTGGCAAAAAAAGCTCAAAAAACCAAAAAGTCAGAAAAAGATGAAATTTAGTAATAGTAAAAAATAAGTCAGAAGCTCAAGCCGAAATAAACAAGGCGTTGATTTTTACAAGAGAAAGCAATAACAATATCAGGAAGCAGGGCGGTTGCTGCGTACAATCATAGACAGAGAATGGAATTATTAGCTCTCTTCTAGAGTGTTGTAACTTTTGACTGAAATGGTATTATAGTAGCCGTTAGTTTTTTCTGATCTATTTAATTTAAAAATAAAGAAAAATAGAAAAATAAAAACACCATTATGGTGGTGATCGGTTCGGCTGAAAAACTCGTGGCTTATGGCTGAAAAAAGCACTGTAACTGACGGAGGCTTATTTAGCATAATTAAATTTAAAAAATTTAAAAATAAAAAAATATGTTAGCCCATTACGTATAATACAAACAAATACGGGAAAAAAGAATCGGCAAAAAAGCTCAACAAAAAGCCAAAAGTTCAAAAAAAGACGAAACTTATGATAGTGAAAAATTAGCCAGAAGCCAGAAGCCGAGTTGATCAGGGCAATATATATATATATATATATATATATATATATATATATATATATATATATATATATATATATATATATATATATATATATATATATATATATATATATATATATATATATATATATATATATACCTACAGATAATACAAAGAAAAAAGCCACATTAAGAAGCCAACACATTCTAAATGTCTTTTGGCCACTGCACACCAGAAGCTATCGTTGTTTGGAATAGAGCCTGAGTTTGGTCAAACTAATCTTCGGAGATTGGAGATTTTTGGAGGGAGGAGGGGGATATGGAAGAGCTCTTTATTCGATTGATTTCCTCCTATCTCCTGAAAATGGGTCATCATCAGATCCTCCATGCTTTAGCATCTATGCGAAGGGAGCTATAAATTTATTTCAGAAATTTTCATGCTGATTTGATACTCAAACCAAAAGGCTTTTTGCGCACTTGTGTATCAAAGTTTCAAATTGTGATTCTACACTAGATATCTCCCCGTATCTTTATGAATCAAACATGTACATTATATATAGGGAATATGTCTACTTTACCCTCTTAAACTCTCATGAAAAATCTAAGGTCCCATTTATATTGGTTTTTTTATGGTTTTTAGCTTTAGCTTATAAATAGTAACAACTTGTAGAGAGTCATACGAAGAGAAAAACTTGTGTGCGATTTTGGTCGATATAAATAAAGTCATTACAGTGTGTACTACAATCGACTACTAGACCTCATCTTAAAAACACAAACTGTTTGAAAGCTAGGTACTGTAGAAAAACCATTTACTATAGAAAAACAGATTTTAGAGGCTAATATGAACAGCGCAAGTTTCAACCTCAAACTAAAAGGTTTTTGTGCACTTGTGCATGAAAATTTCAAATTGTGCTTCCACACGAGATATCTATATGAATCAAACATGTACGTAATTTATAGGGAATAAGTCACCTCACTGAACTACTGTGAATGTCTAAGTTTCAACCTCGAACTATAAAACTAGATGATTCACAACCCTCAACTCTTAATACCGGTTATATTACCCCCGTGAGTTCGATTAAAGGTTGTTTTAGCTGACATGGCGCTAACATGAAAGCTGTTTTGACACATAAGCAGCGCTCTGGTGTGATCTCTCCGGTGAGACTCATCCCGATTCATCCCTCCTAGAGTACCCTTACTCCTTCCTCTTTCATCAAATTTTTTATTTGGGTTTCACCTCACCCTATATCGCCATCAATGACAAGCCGTCCTCGTCGCCTTAGTGCTTCCCTATCGTCACCAACCACTCCGGTGAGTTCCCATCGTCTTCTATATGTTCGTGATGCATCTATTGTTTGGATATTATCTGTCATAGTGCCTCATTGGGTAGCAGTGTTGCCTCTACCGCTGCACGTGGCTACTTCGCTGTTGTAGTCTGCCTCCCGTCGCACCGTTGTAACTCATGGGGTCGATGAGACCGTGGGGGTTCTATTTTGCCGCTCTCCTATCACCACCGTGGTCCCCCTCGTCGACACTAAGCTTAGCCAGAGCTCCCATGGCACTGCTCTATGCTCCCTCTGTCTCATCCTCTCTTGGGGACGAGGGAGATGGCCCTATTGCTGACACCTTGGCCCCACTAGAGAGTAATTAGGGAGCTAAGCTATATTCAAATATGATTAAGTATGAATTAAGGGTTAAACTGACATGTGAGCCTAACTTTATTAAGAAATTTTAATTAGGATTAGTTTTCAAGTTTACCTCTATGATAGCTGGGCCCCGCAACTTAAAGGCCAACACACAGATTAGGCTCATGGAACCCAGCCACTAACGTGTAGGCCTATGTGAAGCATGTGATTAATTTAGTGGTAAATCATATAACTAATTAGAGGTTAATTAATGATTAGCCTTAGTACAACATGTTGACCTAGGAGATTATGAGTGGTGATAAGGCACTGACGAGGATTATACTATCCATGTTGCCATCCATGTGGACGGCCACGTAGGTGCAGAATCAGTTGTTGTTAGGTTGAGGGGTTGACACATGGGCCCCCACCAATTTAAAATTTTATTTGTTTATTCCGCTGACTATACTGCTTACGTATCAAAATCCTAAACCGAAAATCTGCTTATGTATCAAAACAACTTCCACGTTGGTGTCACGTCAGCTAAAACCACCTTCAATCGCCCTCAGGGGGTAATATAGCCGGTATTAAGAGTTTATGGTTATAAAATATCCGATTTTGCAGTTTGTGGTTGAAAATTAGACTTTTATGAAAGTTCGAAGAGTAAAATAGACTTATTCCTAGATATAGACGGTCACTAACTCGTTTGACCTTCTTGGGGATAGAATTCAGGGTTGTAACAATCTATTATTGGTATTAAAACAGGTGACCAGATCGGGGTTATTTTTTGGGGTTGAAAAAAGGTAGCCAGATGATTACACAGAAAGAAGCAAAAACAATTCTACAAAATTTGGAACAAGCCAAAACCTGATAACCCACATGCAGCTAATCCAATTGCTTTAGTTTGACATTGGCTTATAGCGTTCATAAATAAATAAAAAAAATTGTGCAAGAAAGTCAGCCTGAAACTTTGAAAAGGGGATAATACGTCAAGCTGAAAAACAAGACAAAACTTGGACAACCCACGGTTTGACTTTTGATTCCCCACACGCCTCAAAATGTTAGGAAACCTGTGTCTAAACCGGAAGTCTTGACCTATGGTGAACATCTTATCAGTAGACTATAAATAGAGAGCCGTACCGACAAATTATGTACATGTAATCTGAAAAGTAATAAAGAAAGACCAAGAGTTCTCTCTACCTCTCTGTGTTTTCAATCTATTATTTTCTGTCTTCTGTGATTGATCTCGTTTCGCATTAAGCAAAGGAATCAATCGAACTGATTACCAGCGACGGTTCCTCAACCTAAAAAAACTGCTTAATTCCGGAGCATTTCAGCAAGATCGAGCTGCAGTGCGCCGAAGAAAATTCTAACCGTGCGTGCGCTGCATCCGAAGAAACTTTACAGGGATGCTTCTGCAGTGCAGGTGCATAGTACGTAACCTTTGATCGCAACAGCACAGCAGCCGTCGAGATCAGAGGCACGTCCATCTCCGGCCGTACAACGCGCCGGCCGAGGAGAAAAATACAAAGGCGGTGACGCACAGCCTGACCTCAGAACACCACGTCAAGATTACAGGGGGAGAGAACCCGTGCTGGTTCCAGCCTGCGTCCGGCGACGATGGCGACGGCTCCGGTCAAACACTGGGCTGAATTCAGGTTCCCTGCAAGACGAAGCAACTTGGGGCGTCGCGATGCTCGCCGCTTCTGCGGTCTTCCTCGCCTTTTGGCCCGTCGCTCTCTTCGGTTTCCCTGCCTCTGAAGCTTTGATTTCGCTCGGCTCGTTCCATTCGGCTCAGGCTTCTAGCTTCTATAAGGCACTATAACGCTTTTGAACGTATATTCTTTTAAAACAAAGTTTACATATTAATTATAGTAGATACTACATCGACTCTAACTGTATCGGCTAAAACCGTATATAACAGTGAAACCGAGCACAAAAGACCCATCCTTCCCGGCCTAGTTTAGCTAGGCTATCTAGGCCGAGAAGCGGAAGGAGACTTAGCCCATATTTTACAGGGCCCAATTCGGGGCAACGCTGCTTATTGCATAAGGCCTGACTCGACAAGCCCATTGAAAAAACGAAAGGAAACGTATGGTACTGGCCCGTGCAACTGCCAGAAAAATGTCGGGAGCCGAGACACGGCCCACTAAATTCTCTTTATTTCATGTTTACTAAATTTAGCAAAACCATGCTGCTTTTGAGAAAACTATAATAAAATCACACTTTGAAGCACCAATTTAAAAAATATGCTTACTTCTACATAATATTTTACAAAATTGTACTTGTAAACAATAACGTTGTATGCAACGGACCTGACATCCTAGGCTCACCTATTAGACTAACAAGGCCATCCTGTTTTGTGCTACTTTTGCGCAGCACGTCCCACTTCACGCCACTTCTATGTAGTATGTAGTTAGTCTCCGCCTCTATCCCTACGCGCACCTCCCAGACTTGATGATGGGTTCTAGGAGAAGGAGCCCAAGCCCTTTGGTTAGCCTTACCAATGTAGTTATATTAATGAGTCAGTCTTATCTACCATGATAACTGCCTTCATATTGGCAAATAGAAAATAGGGATGATTTTGTTAGTATGATGAGTGGACCGGGATGTTACATTCGTTGCATATGACAACATTACTATTGTTTTGTGATAGTTTTGTCAAAAAAATAATATGGTTTTTTTGAAAAGCTACTCTTCATTTTTCTTCTTCTTTTTATGCCATGCATGCACGATGGGGTGTGCTACCCTGATCTGATTCGTCCATCTTCCTTCACGTTTTCACAGAATTGAAACGGATTTGTGTTCTGTGTGATATGAGATGAGTTCACGGTTCGCTTATATAATCATGGAAACTACATGCTACAAAATAACTTTAAAAAAAGAGTCCCAGTCGTACGATCACGTAATCCTTGGCCTAAGCAAGGATCGTTGTAGCTAGGTTGCACCGTGCACGTCAGGTTTGTAAGAGCATCTCCAATAGTGACTTATGAGCTAACTCTAAGCATATTATTTCATATTTTAATAGAAGAGAGAGAAAAGTTATCTCTTGATCAAGAGCTAGTCTCATACACACATTCCAAGATTATATGAGAGTGTCATGTGAGGCTATTTATGTTATAAGCTATGTGCTAAAAGTTAGTACTATTAGAGAAGTTGTCTTAGAGTTAGTAACTAGCTCATACTGTTGGAGATGCTCTAACTATCGTCCAAACCACATGACGATTAGTGCTAACTAACCCAACATCCTTTCTTGCCAGGTCTCGATTAGTAGCTCAAACTCACTAATCCGAGCTCCTAACGATTTCCGGGGGCCCACCTGTCACCCGCGCACGGGCGGGCCGGGTCGTTTTCCCGTTCCCGCTTATCTGGCGTGGCCACGTATGCGGCGGGAAAGGCAAAAAAAAAAAAAAAAAAGAAGAGAAAGAAAGAAGCATGCCAACCAACTCCTTTCTAAAAAAACTGTTATATCGTCATGAACAATATCAAAAAAATATTAAACAAAAGAAAAATAAAAAAGCCAAAATAAATCGAAATTATAAGCCAATGCATTTCAAATACCTTCTGGTTTAAATAAGTTGGAAACTAGAAAAAGTTAGAAGCTGAAACCTTGCAGTCAAATTAATTTAATCAAGGGAATTAATTAATTCGCCTAGGGTATTGGTGAGCCCCATTGACGGAACGCACGCGCTGAGAACAAGTTTTTGCTTTGCTGCAGGAGTACCCAGCATAGGAACACGGTTTTTCTGTTCTCTTTTTTTTTTGTCTCCCTCGTGTTTCTGTCGACATGACGAAGATCCAAAGCACCAGAAGAACATGAAGGATATAGAGAGGATGTTCTAAATCTTTGCCACGTCAACGGAAACACGAGAAAGACAAAAGAGGAGAATAGGAAAGCTGCATAGAGAGAGAGAGCGCGCGCCCTTCACTCTGCTGCTGCCGCCGTTCTCGAGATAGCAATGCTGCCGGTTCACTGGGTCCGGTCTCTCTGTGAGTGACAACGGAAGCTAGGCTTGGGCAGGCGTGAGCTCCGCGAGAACGTTCTCTCGCATCGGCCGCGACGTCTTGATTCTCTCTCGTTCATAAACCGTCACCGAGTTTCGTGTGCGGTTCGCGTTGGAACGCACCGAGTTGCTTATTGCTCGGTCCCGGGAAAGAGAGTGACTTCAATTGCGAGCGAAGTTGGTCTGCTAAGCGTACGGGCATCTCCAATGGTTATAGCTAGCAACTAACTATAAGACTTCCACATCATCTATATAGTACACACTAAGAGCAAGTACAATAGTATAGCCAACTAGTGGCTATAACACTTGTCCATTTCATCTATAGCCTTCAAAAAATAGTTCATACAATAAGGTAGCTATTACAATAACTATTTGGCCCCACGTGTAAGAGAGTGAAATGCATATTTTTACGTGCTATAGCTAGCTGTAATTTAGTAGCCAGCTTCCTTCTCTCTCTTCCTTTCTCTCTCTGCCACGTAAGATTTGGTTGATATTATATTTGCTATAGCCTGCTGACTAAGCCTTATTGTACCTGCTCTAAAGCTAGCATTCTAAAGAACTATCTATAAGGATAGCTATTTGATGCTTACATGCACACACAGAATTTATAGAGGCTACCTCGTTTGGCATTATAGACTAGTGCTTAAGGAAGAGCTGGCTCGATTTTTTTGCATACTCTCTTTACTCCACATAGAATATATGCTGATGTGTACATGCATATAACTAGCTGACTCAGACCATTGAAGATGCCCGCGTTAAGCCTTGAACTTAGTGCTGGTGTTCTTCGATTTTAGAATACGTACGTGTACGTATTTAGTAGAAAAGCTTGTACCTACGCTCTATGTTCGATTTGAGACCCCTTGAACGCCTTCCCAAAGGATTCTAAGCAATCAATTGGGTGTGTGTGCATGCATAAATGGTGCGAGTGTGGTATGTATTGAACGTATGCAGCCACCTTGTCCTTAAAAAAATTAATGAAGAGAAAATTTCATAAACTTAATAGTATGTTTTTTGGCTTCAGGTTATGGCTTTTGGTTATGACTTATGGTATTTGAGCTGTTAGTGAGAAAGTATGAAGTAACAGAAACTCGCATGAGATTTTAGCCGATATAAATGAAGTCGCTACAGTATGTACTACAATTAATTTAGACTTCATTATGAAAAGATACTCTGTTTAAAATATTGCTACCATTAAAAAAAATCAAAAAACAGCTTTTAAAAATCGAAAAGGAGAACTCCATGCTCATGTGCATCTTGCCTGGCCCGATTTTTCTGAGCTTGGGCTCATATTTGGGCCGTTAGCCCGGTTCAAAGCTGGGCCAGACTTGTCTGGGCCGATCGTGCTCAGGCCTAACTGTGAGGTTGGGCTTTTCGGGCTGAAGCAGGCGCTACTGGCTCAAGAATAGGTTTACCAACAAATCACACGTCTTTTTAATTTCCTCTCATATTTTATTTTCGTTAATTTTGCATGTATAAGTTAAGTTACCGTGTAAATATATCTCGTAACGCACGTTGACGCTATTTATCATGGTTTTATTTATTTTTCGCTTGTCCCATTATTTGAGTACATATTGTTTCAACTCTTGAACAATCAAAACCAGGAGAAAATAGCGTTAAGGTGGGTACTTGCACGGTGCCTTAGCTCATGATAGCAAGGTAAACAAAACGAGATATAGAAAAAAAAAGATTGAAACACGTGATCCAGGGTCTATGAATTTTCTCTTTGATTTAAATCAAACAATTGATTTAATTAGTTTGCCTCGGAAATAAAATACTTTCATCGTCCAAATTTATAAGGTATATTTTTTAAATGATCCTACTCATAAATATAAGATGTATTGATGTATTTTATATTCTAATATAAAATTAATGTGAGGTTCTCTACACCCTTAGTAAATATTCAATTTTACTTTAGTAAATATTCAATTTTACTTTATTTTCTGATATACATATATTGAATATAGTGTTTAAAGATATTTTTAATATCTTTTTAATTTATGTATTAAAAAAATTTATAAACTTAGTCGGAGGAAGAAGATAGCTAAGTAGCTAACCCTTTTCCGAGGGCCGACACGGACAGCGTGAGCTACCTGTAAACGGATTCGGGGAGAGAGAACGAGAGGGAGAGTACGATCGCGACGGCGTCGCGGGCGCGTGATCCAGAACGCGCCACGTCGGCGTCGAGGTAGCCTGGGCCATGGATGCTCTGACAAGTCGCAAGCATGGTGGCTGCTTGCGTCAGCACAATCACGTAGGGATTAGGAGTACGTACGGAACGATATTACTGCAGTATAAGTGAGTTCATTCCTTAACGATAATACTGTTAAGAATATATATATATATACACAGCAGTCGAATATAACACAAGAATCAAGATATATTGTATATGAAGGAGTTAGTTATAGAGATATATAAAAGACAAGTTATTATAGAAGGTATAGTTAGTATCATCTATAGATAATATGAATTGTATTATAAACAACATTTATCTACACCAGAGGCGGATCTAGCATGGGTCAAGAGTGTTCAGCCGAACACCCAAATTTTTTTATAAAATACCAGGTATATAATAGGTATATTAGATGTATATACTATTAGTTGTATTAAAACTATATTTTATACCTGCAAATAAATTCAGCCCGCACTTCTCATTTCTTGTGTGCAGCTCATGTAATATACTAGATCCATTTTTCTTTCCACCTCAGCCCTCTTCACGTCCAAAGAGATAAAGATATAAACAAAATCATAACATTTGTTCTATTTCTCATCTTATGAATGTCTGTGTGAGAGGCGGCTTCAGCCTTCGAGTGGAGAGCGGGCGGAAGTGCAGGCTAGAGGCGAGTGACGACCGGCGGACACGGACGTGGTGCCATGATGTGATGACAATCATGCGTGAGGCAGCACGCAGTGCAAGGTGAGCGTGTGGCAGCGCGGGCGAGCGAAGAGGTGTCGCGGGCAACCGGGCAGTGGCACAATGAACACGGAGGTAGGGAGCGGGTGACAGGAAGGGAGCAGCGCGGTAGCCGGGAGGGGGCGTGGCATTGGGAAGTGAGTAGCACCTCTAGCTTATTGTCATCATCCTCTCTTTCAGATCTAGGTGTGCTCCACCCCACTTTACTTATTTTCTTTCTTGGTCTGTTTTGCTTCATGGAAGAAACATACAATTTTCTCTTAGATAGACAGTTCTTGCTGATGGGGAAATAGCAAAAAAAGGCAAGATCAACAAGATATACAGCTCTCATTTATCTCTATAATTTGTTGTTTAATTTATATAATTATACTCGCCTTATGTCACCTATTTTCTCATAAGAAATCATTAATTTTTGTAATTTATATATTTTTATTATATCTACATACACATATCATTGTATCGATGTTTGGAGGGGGACGGTGCACTACGGTATCGACGTATTCGAGTAACTTAGCTCTGAAATCCGAATACCCATTCTAAAAATTTTGGGTCCGCCACTGATGTACACTATTGTATATGTTCTACAGAGATTATAGGTTGTATGATGCTTGCTATAATTACCAGAGCTGCAAAAAAATTATCAGAACTGAGCCTATGACCGGTTGGGGCCTGGGATTTGAAAATGCAGCACGCTACGACTGCAATGCTGAGCCAAATACTTGTTACGAAAGATCAAATTTGTCAAAATTACCTGAAGCCTTCAGTGCTGATCCTCAGGTTTTGAAATTTTGAAGTAGAGAGAGTACATCTGCTAGAAATTTCCAAGGCAAGAAAACGTCCGTGAACGTACCATTTCTCCAGTCAGGTGGTCTACGAATCACTGCCAGTTTCAACCTGACAGTGGGGGCGGGGGGACGGATCAACGATACGGAGCAAACGCACGCATTGGACACGTATTTCATGTACTACCTCTGCCCGATGCCAGATGCGTATGCCGGGGGGGGGGGGGGGGGGGGGGTCCGTTGTCGTCTCCGTTGCATGCTCGGTGCCTGCGTGCATTCCCCCTCGCTAGCTCGACCAACGCATGGTAAGCTTTTCCTCAGGGCTCACGGACCAAAGGTCACGCATCAAACCCGAAAATTCAGATAAACCCACTTAACGTATCTGACGATAACATGAGCAACACGCATCCACCGCGACGGCTAGGCAGGGGCGGATTCTAGATTTCACTATGTTCCGAACTAAAATGTAAAAGGTTAACAGTCTAGAAGTAACATTAATTTATACCCACATAATAGCGTAACAAAAGTGTGTCGTAAATACATCGTTGATATAAAACTTTAGCTCAATACTCCAATATACAATATAATAACCACCATTCATTGGTATTGCAAGAATATGGCACAACTTTAGAATGGTTGGAGAAAACAAATCAGCCATCATTGCTAGTCTTCTCTTGTTGGGCATAGCGGACCTCTGGAGAATAGGGTTGTATTCATAGTTAGATGTTGAAACAATGAGAATCATCGGATGAAATGAACTCAAGACGATGTTGCCGAATAAACTTGCTTGGTCCTCCAATAACCTGCATTTTGTTTAAGTTAGCTGAATGATGTATCCAACATATTTTAGAAATGCAGTAAAGAAAGGAACACCGCTAGCATTTCACAAGGTCATGTATAAAACTATCAAGTTCATAGCTGTGAGCATAATCATGTTAAGATATTGTTCTCTAATAGGTTAATTAGATCCTCAATGATGATGTATGTGTGCTGCGGTTTAGGATATTGTTAGGTTTGAAATTTCTTCCCCGTCCAACATAGCTATTAATTTGTTGTTTTGTGCTCAACCTGTATTCATACATGAAGGGTTCAAGAACTAAACTTGAACAGGTTTATGGGTAGAAAATTTGCATGTGACTTCGTGTTCTGGTTTACGGGTAGTTAACATGGGATAGTTACAAATTTTAATTGCTACATCATGCCAATGTGTTAAAACTTAGCAACAAAAATGGTTTAAAAGTTAAGATACCAAAGGTAACACAAGAAAGCCAAATGAAACAAGGACATAATGTGGAACAAGATTCCTTCCTACTTTTGCAATGAAAGGATTCAACTGATAAGTATCCACTATCTTTTTCACATCCACAGAGATGTCTTCCATCCAGTTTTCACAACAACAGAGAGACATAAGATAATTGACAACTCAGATCTTCATGCAAAAGAGAAAGGAACATGAATTAATCAATAGAGGAGATAACATTCTGTTATAACATAATTCTTACATAGGAGTAGATGTGGATCCATCCAACCCAAAGCACCATGAACTGATTGATTTTGGTCCTAAATTTGGGTGACAACTTCACTAATTTATTAGCTGAACAACATAAAATTTTAAGTTCTTCCGACCAATCAAGCAAAAAACTCTTTTCAGATAACAACAGAAAGCTAATTATCATCATGAAAGTTCAGACAGGCATTACATGATGCAACAAATCATGGATTTGCCAAAAAAATTCCTCACAGTAAATACAACATCCTACACTTTAATACTAGGCCATACTGCATTGGAATATTTCAAACATTTCCTATCGAGTATCGATACTAATGGTATGTCGAGCTATGGAAAGACTTTATTGACCAGAAGTGCTATGGCAACTGGCAAGACGTGTACATGCCTTGCGATAAAATAAGTAGCAATGGTATGGTAGAATCAGGGCATACATACCGCCAGAATCAAGCCGCCATCTAAAACGCTTTCCATGTCGCAAATTCTCAAGAGGGCATACCTAATTCAGCTACCTGAACTCTCATTATTAAATTGCGAACCAAATCAAACCCAGATAAACATTACGAAATAAAACAACACTATTATCACTACCAATCCACGAGTGCAAAAATTAATGTATGAAAAATCTTAAACTCAAAGCGCAATCTTCCAACCGAATAATCTAACTCTGTATGAATCGCAGGAATTGGGGGGTTTTTTTTTTTTTGTAGATTCAGGAGGAAACCATATACCCTCTGGCCTCTACTTCACAAGAATTGGTACTTGTAGTTTAGATTTCACGTAACACTCAAGCAGACATCTTGAGATGCTCAGCCATAAATCCCCAATTGCCACATTCGAGTAAGAAATCCAGGGAAATATTCATCTACCTGACAAGAGCATTGGTGACGTTGGTGCTTGTCAAAGCCCGTAGAGTGCCTTACATAGATGTAGCGCCTGGTGCTCACGGCCCGCGCAGATGAAGCCAAGGGGCTATGCCACATGTACCTCCTCCGTGAGGTCGCCGTTGAGGAAGGCATACTTCACGTCGAGGTGATGTATCGGCCATCTCTCATGGGTAGCCACCACCACGAGTGCTCGTACATAATTTAGGTGCACCACGGGTGCGAATACCTCATCGAAGTCTACACCGGCACGTTGAACATATCCCTTGGCCACAAGACGCGCCTTGCGCTTCATGATCTCGCCGCGGCGCGTCCTTCTTTAGTTTGAACACCCACTTAAGACCAATTGGGCATTTGTCAGTCAGAAGATCGACGAGGTCCCATGTCCAGTTCTCCTCGATGGAGTTCATCTCTTCCTGCATCGCCATTCGCCATCCTTGGTCAGCCTGAGCCTCGGTGATAGAGGCTGACTCCTCCATCGTCAGCATGTGCAATTTGTCAGAATCGAGC
Source organism: Dendrocalamus latiflorus (assembly GCA_017311315.1). Lineage (NCBI taxonomy): Eukaryota > Viridiplantae > Streptophyta > Magnoliopsida > Poales > Poaceae > Dendrocalamus > Dendrocalamus latiflorus. The sequence continues at coordinate 44,078,809 of CM029609.1, forward strand.
TCGTGTGGAGGGGCGTCGTCGATGCAGTCTTGCACCATGTGGAACCTCCGAGGAGCTCCTTCATCATCGATGTTGATGTTTGATGGAATGGTCGATGGCGGGGATGCAAATTTGCCCATGGTCATACCGGCACCTGAGGTCAGAGCAGTAGAGTGCTCATGCGTTGCCGTGGTCAAACTGGTGATGCAGGCATCGGGCAAGCTGCCTTCATGTCTTGCCATTGGTACAGAGTAGGCCATGGTGAAGTCATCGTGGTCGTTGGCTTGTTCGAAGTGCTCCCAGTCCCAGCTTCTCCCCTCGTCGAAGACAATGTCCCTAGAGATGTGCACTCGGCCAAATGAGGGGTCAAACATCCGGTATGCCTTGGAGCAGTCGTCGTAGCCGATGAACGCCGTGGGAGCACTCCTGTCGTCCAGCTTGCTGGCATGCAGCCAAGTGGCTTTCACATGTCCTACGCAGCCTAAAGTTTGGAGGAAGTGTACGGCTGGCTTCACACCATACCAGGCTTCATAGGGGTCTTCCCCCTCATGCTGTTTGTAAGAGAGCAGTTCAGGATGTTGGCAGCTGTGGTTACAGCCTCCCCCTAGAATTCACTAGGCACCTTTCGATCCTTGAGAATGTACCTCGCCATTGCCATCACTGTCTAATTCCGACACTCGACGACACCGTTTTACTGGGGTGAGTACGGTGCCGTGAACTACCGTGTATCCCTGGCTTGGTGCAGTACTCGGTGAAGTCCATGGAGGTGAACTCTCTTCCATGGTCGGTGCGCAGGGCACGTAGCTTGTGGTCGGTCTCGACTGCAACCTAGAACTTCTTGATCACGCCTTCAGCCTCGTCCTTGCTTCGGAGGAGAATGAGCCATATGTAACGACTCATGTCATCGACAAGCAGGAGGAAATAGCATTTGCCTCCGTGTGTCACCGGCGCGATGGGTCCGCACAAGTCACCATGCACAAGGCTGAGGCGGTCATTGGTGTAGTGTTTGGTCTCCTGAGGAAAAGGTGTGCGCCGTTGTTTACCGATACACCCATCATAGATTTGATCGACGTGGTTCACGTGAGGAATTCCGCACACCATGCCCATGGCTGACATCTTTTGAAGCACATCAAAATTGAGGTGCCCAACGTGGGCATGCCAGTGCCACGCCTCGTTGTTGACCTACACACTCAGAGCGATCTTGTACAGCCAATTTGGTGATCTCTGCACCTTGGCGATGAGGTTACATTGTCGATCACGGACGTGCAGGACGCCATCTTCAATCAGCACACTGTAGCCACCCTCATCGAGCTAGCCAATGCTGATGATGTTGCTCCGAAGTCGTGGGATGAAGTACACGTTGGTGAGGGCGCAATGTCAGTTCCCTTTTCCAGTGAATAACATGGTGCCACGCCTACGGATTTCGACCACCGAGATGTCCCTGAACTTGATCGAGCTAGTGATCTTGTGATCGAGTTCAGAGAACACTGCGCCAGATCTCGTCATGTGATTCAACGCTCCAATGTCGAGAAACTAGGAGGTCTCCTTATACTCTTCATTGGTGAAGACTGATCTGGCGTGCTCCTCATTGAGGAAGACTTGCCCGCCGATATGTTCTGGCTTGGCGGGCGCCCGAGCGATGTCTACTTCCACCGTCGTTACTTGGGCCATCAGGAGAGACGACTCATCGTCGGTGTTCTGCACTAGATGTGTCTTCTTCCTTTCTTCTTGAGGTAATCGCGAGCTCAATGCCCTAATTTTTCGCAGTACTTACACTTGTCCCTCTTGGGATTGTTGGGGCCACTGCGAGAATGGGTCTCCTTCCCATTGCTGAAGGAATCTCATCAGCACCCCCCACGCGGCCTACCACGATGCGCGGAAGAGTTGCTGGACGTCGATCCATCCCGATTGTGTGCCTGCGCCCGTGCCCGCCACTCCTCCATGAGGAACAGATGGGTTTCTTTGTCGTTAGCACCACAGTTGGAGTAGGTTGCTCCACCGTTCGAAGTCGACCATTCACCTCCTCAATCGAGAGAGTGCTTATATCCAGGAGCGTCTCTATGGAAATGGCCACCTGAAGGTACTGCCTCTACGTACTGCCTCTCGCGAACAGCCAAAATTCAAATATTTAAGCCATAAGCTATCAGTCCAAAAGAACCCACCCAAAGAGTTGAGCAGACAGGCCACGTACGAATCATTTTTTTCTAAGGAGTAAGGAAAAACAACGTACAACCATCAACTCTTTCTTTTAAGTAGTAAAGATTATCCCTACAGCTTAAAATTCACCTGCACCTCCTAACTCTCACTTATACCTCCTAAAAAAATCTTTAACAAACTTATCCCTCTCTAAAAATCCATAACAAAATTAGAAACAAAAATGAAAAAAAATCAACAAAGCTTTATGAGGTGTGCGGCAGAGCCAAGAGTGTGAAGGCACAATGCGGCCAAAGCATGGAGGCAGAACTAAGGCTGTGGACCGAGTTGGCCAATTTCGATAATATTGACTTGACGTGTTGAAATAATATAAATTTTTTATTGGTAGTAAAGTATGGTTTAAAACTAAGAGGATGACGGTAAGCAAGAGGTAGTTTTCTCTGGGGCAGAACAACATCAAGATCCAGCCGCCCGTTTCATCCCTCCCTCCCGGCCGAACATCATAGACGACATGAAACAAAAGCAATTTGGAGTTGCGTTTTGATTTTTGCTTCCCTTGATCCTTAGCATATCCTGCACTAATCTCAACACAATCCCACCCCTAATCCTTGCTGGAATCACATGAACGGAGGAGAGCCATTGTCACTGTTCACAAACTGAAAAATCAGCCGCCGTCGTCTCCCTTTTGCTCATTCCTGCACCTTCTCGCGTTCTCTTTTGACTGCCACCGCTGCCACCAAGCCAGCAGCTGTACGCCCTCCTCTGACAACCATACACCCAGCCCTGTCCCTCCCCTGCTGCAAGATGGCACCGTCGGCCAAAAGATCGGCCGCCACCGCCTTGGATATTTAGCTGCCCCCCTGTTTGTCTCTCAGCTGGTAGCCGCCACTTTTGATCGCCATGATCTGCGCCCATAGATCTTGATGCCCAAGGTATCACCCCCACGGCCGAAAACCTCGAACTCGCCAGCGCCTCCCCAACCCTAAATATCCTCTTCTCTCGAACCGCCTTAGACTCGCTATAAAATGCTCCCAAGCCCTCTTCTCTGAGACACACTAATACCTAACAAGCTGACCACGCCCCCAATTGACCCCTCTTCACCCCTACTGTCGGCAATTGCCAAAATTCCCCACGGTGAGCCCTAATCTGATTCTCTCGATTTACCCGATAGCTTTTCAATTCCCTACTCCTGTAGCGTCCTTATGAACCCAGGAACACAATCAAAGCAATGCCCTAGCTTCCCAGGCCCTCCTCTCCCCCACCTCCGAGCTCCTCCGCCCGGTCATGGCGCTCCACCGTGGCTAGCGTGTTAGAAGCATCCCCGGTGCAAACCGCCACTACCAAGAGCCCCTGGATCACCCCTACCCTGTAGCTCCCAAGCCATTAAAAACTGAACCGAGTTCCCGAGCTCACCGCCTCCCGTGCCGCCGCCGACCCCAAAAATGGGTTCCCGGCATCCCCCTGAGTCCATCCATGGTCTCGGTTGGCGTCGCAAAGCCCTGTAGCGCTGTCAGTCGCCGTCGCAAATTTCCCCTGTTCGGTTGCTACAGTGCGCGCGCGGGAGGTAGAAGATGAACAGTACCCGCCCTGTACTGTAGCATCCAGCCCGTAGTGAACAGGAACCCGATCGGTACTGTAGCAATGAACCCGGTTTGAACAGTAAATACCCGGAGTGAATAGTGTCAGACCCATTAAGCCTTTTGAAAATCCAAAAATGCAAAAATATACTCTTTTGAACCGTTTCGAGCCCACCAACCCATTTCTCAGGTCCATTTCACCATTTGAACCTCCCAAAAATCCTAAACCCATTTTATTTGGTTTTCTCGAATTTTTATTTCTTTATTCCTAGCTCATTTCCTTCGAGCGTGGAATTAAATATTATCTCTTTGTTTTGCGCTAGCACCTGATGTTGAAGACCAACTAATTCAAGAAGGAGGAATCGAGGATCAAGCTCAAGATCGAGAAATTGAAGAATACGAGATCGTCGAAATTATAGATCCGCAAGGCAAGTCACATGTTTTCGATCATGTTGAACCTACTTTTCGTTAATTACTATTTATCAGTATTTTCATTATGCTATTTGTGCACTGTTATTTTATGTACAAAGATTGTTTAGAATGACATGCTATTAGCTAATGTCCTTCCACCCGAGAAAGCCCAGTTTAATTTGATGGCTATATTCACCTTGATAAACCCTAGTAAAATTAAGTATGATATTTAATAGATTACATGCTCAGATATCTCATATTACAAAGTAGTTCGGCTTTGCCGAAAAGTTGTCGGTTGTGGTTGAAAAGTGGTTTCAGTAAAAAGCAAGGACTAAGAACCTTATGCCGAGTAAAGAACATAGTGATCGCCCGACCACAAGCGTTGATTCGTCAAACTTGGTATTAGTAGCTACTCAAATCGATTGAATATCTACAACTTATTTTGGGGACTCCGAATAAGGAACATCCCGCGTATACAAGGTTGGTATGGAAATAAGAAAACCATATTTAACAACGGTAGGATTACACGGAGTCAGGGTGCGTCTTTCTGCGTTGGCCAGCGGAATGCCGACTGCCTGTGTTGCCCTGTCCCTACCGGGTAGAGGCTATAAAAAGAATTGAGCAGTGAAAGGCCTTGTTTTCTTAACTCTTTAGCACGGAGTTAAGGGATCTTGTGGGTAAATCAGGGCAGCTTTGCAAAGTCATGACTAATGGTATTCGAATACGCCGTGCTTCCGGTGAATGAGGCTGTGTTTAATGGGTGATTCCAACAACGAAGCATAAGTAGGTTTGGAATGGGTTTGGAAAAGTGGAAGTGTGTTAATCAAGTTTAGAAACCCCCCAAATACCTTGTTTATGATTTAATTTTTGTGTTTAAAAGCAAAGTGTTTACAAACAAAGTTGCATCCACATAAAATAATGAACTATCCTGTTCCATGGCAATCTCTTGCATGTAGTTAAATAGCATTTCCCATGTGACTTGTTGAGTACGGTTGTTTGTACTCATACTTGCTAAAATCATTAACAGAAGATGCTTGTCAAGATAATGAAGGAGTTTCCGAAGACGACGCCGAGCTCTACGAAGTAGACGACGCGGAGTGTTGGGGTTTATTCTACACTCAGGCCTGCCTGTGGAGTTTCTTTTGGTAATGTATCTTTGGGTTGTACGTCCCCTTTATGTAAAACTTGGCTGCTAAGTCTTACTTTTGTAATAAAGATTGATTTTATGCTTAAGCATGCTTTGGCAATGGTGCACATTCTTCTACAGTACTCGCAGCTGAACAATTCTGGGCAGTTGCAAGGTTAATCTAACGCTCCCAGAAATGGGGTTGTTACACGACACATCCATCACCTGATGCATCTCAATCGGACGGCATGCGATGGATCAGAACGGGAGCACAGCACCCTACGCCAAACACGCCCCCCACATGCAAAATCTTGGACGGCTAACCGAATCCATCTCCCTGTGTGACCAGGTGCACTTCATTCGGTTACCGTGAATTCTTTTATGCGCGTTGGCTAGCTAGAAACTTCTCACTCATCGCGAGCGATTAGTTAATGAGGTTCCCAAAATATACTAGTACAAATCATTGAACAACTTGGGTCATTAGAGAAATCGCAACGCAGCTTAAAAATTAACACGGCCCAAGTGGACTGGTGCTATATCAATGCTAGCAAGTGGCTGTGGGCATGTTCTTTTCGGCTGCGGCTTATAGTTTTTGGTTGAAATTTTTGAATTTTGGCTATTTACGGTACAGATTATGGAGAGACAGATACTTACTTGCGATTTTGGCTGATATAGATGTTGGACTTTTAACGTATAGATCGTTTAACTTGTAGATCCCGTTTTCAAAAAATACTCTGTTTAAAAATTAGATATTATAGTAAAAAACTAAAAACCACTAGCTTTTAAGGTAAAAAACAGGCCCACATGCATTACATTAGCAAAACCTTCCGGAAACCACGCCAGTAGGCCATGGTAGGAAGGAGGCCGTGGATTGTCGACAAAGGAACAAATTAACTACTCTCGCAGGTCACAAAATATATGTGCCGGCTGAATTCGATCGGGGGACAGAGACCGTCGTCGCTGAGACTGGACGACTGCATTCCGTTTTTACCTTGATAGCACGGCTCACGACTCTCTTTCTAGGTTGATCCAACAGCCATGGTTGAATCCTTATGTTGTAAGAGACTACGCGTCTATACAAACTGGAGAGATGCTGGTGGGTTCTTTTTCTGTTATAGCTGATATTTTTTACAGTAGCGTAAACGTTTGTACAAATAAATCAAAAATTGATAAATTCATAAATAGTTTTGAAAAACTATTTTGATAAACCATTTCAAAAAAATAATAAAAAAATATTTGAAAGTATCTAGACATCATCCGGATGTTTTCTTCCTAATTATCATCCAAATTTACGACCTTTAGATTAGAGATCAAAGAGCTCTTGTTTTTGAAGAGGAGATTTTTTTTCAAGGAGGAGGTAGAATTCAAGGGGGGAAGGGGGAGAATTCATGGCCATTGGATCTCTAATCCAATGGTCATAAATCTGGATGATAGTTACGAAGAAAACATCTAGATGATATTTAACAAAACCCAAAATATTTTTTATTTATTTAAAATCTTTACTATTATAAAAGTGTGACTTGGTGGTTGGTCCATACTCTCTCCTCTCTTCTCAGCCATCCAATTTGATCTGGATCATTCGTCTCTCTTCTCCTCTCTCTCAGGATACAACCGCCCACCCCCTCCACTTTTCTCATCTCCTCGCGTATTTTGGCCACCATTCTCTCTCTGTCGCTTGCTCTCTAATGTTTAATGTGTGAGGTTGACCAGACAGTAAATCTTGTCTCATTATTTTTATGACTCTGTTGTAATGCATAGGCTTTCAACTAGTGAGTCATCTCTACTCCTTAAAAGGAGGAGTTTAAGGTGATGGTGCATCCTACACTCCTTCCCTTTTCACTGACATGTGGGGCCACTTTTTTTTGGCTGTGCTCGCGCGGGCTTCACTTCAAAAATTCCTCACCTACTACCCCTCTCTCTCCCACCCACCCTCTCTCTCCCTTTCACCGGTTGGATTTTCTAAAAATCTCTCCCTCTCACCGGTTGGAGGCGGAGGTAGGAGGAGGCGCGGCTGCGGCGGCGGCTGGCTCGGAGAGGAAGGGGGCGGAGGAAGGAGGTGGCGGGGCTGCGGCGGGGGAGAGGAAGGAGGCGACGGCGGGGGCGGCGCCGGTTGGGGGCGGAGGAGAGGAAGGAGGCGACGGCGGGGGCGGCGCTGGTTGGGGGCGGAGGAAGGAGGCGGCGCGACCTCCATCTCACCGGTTGGGGGCGGAGGTAGGAGGAGGCGCGGCTGTGGCGGGGGCGACGCCGGTTGGGGGCGGAGGAGAGGAAGGAGGCGACGGCGGGGGCGACGCCGGTTGGGGGCGGAGGAAGGAGGCAGCGCTGGAGAAACAGTAGAAAGGGGAGAGGAAGAGCTAAGGCGGCGGCGCACTGATGGAGACGATGGCGGTGCTTGGTGGCGGCGGTGGACTTGGTGAGCAGGGTGGAGAAGTGAGGCGGAGGCGCGCCAGCGAGCTGCGGCGGCCGAGATGATGGGGAAGCGTGGAGCTACAGATGGGAGGCGCGGTGGAGGAGAGCTGCCGACGGAGGGAGACTGCAGGGAGCAGCGGCGTTGGATAGTGAGGAAAGGTGGCGCGCCGGCGGATCTGGTGGAGGAGAGGAATAGGAACGCGGGGAGATGGTGGCGGCTGATGGAATGACGCACCGACGAGATGCGGCCCGGCTCTCACCGGCGGCCGGAAGTGGAGGAGAATGGGGGGGAGAAGCAAGAAGGCGAAGGGGAGACGGAGAGAAGAGCCGGGCTCAAGAAGAATTCGCGGCGGCGCTAGGGATTTTAGGCTGGTTGGGGATTTGGAATTTTTGCTATTTATCCCTCGAACATTTCTAGGGTTTACAAGGAGGTCCTTCCCTATTAGATTTATTCTGTTTTGGCCCTCAGAAACTCCGATTTCATCGCGGTTTGATCTTACACATCCGTGACGATGCGTATATCTGTATGGAGTAGTCCCGAAATGCCAACTTTGTCGTTTATGCGCCTTAATCGCGCCCGCCTACGAAAAAAATATAAAAATGTAAAACGGTCCATTTTGAGCAATTAGATATTGGAAAAGTATGTAAATGATGATAAATGGTCTCAAAATGCGAAGAATATAAGGGCACAATGACGGGTAAATGTATGTAAAAATGACGCATGTCACCGGGGCGCGGGGGCGGCGAGGGCCAAGCTGCCGAGGGGCGAGGGGGCCGGACCGCGGGAGAGCCAGATTGCAGGCAGGACGGTAGCCGGCCGGTAGGAGCATTGCGCATTCGCGCCGCAGAGAGTGGAGAGACCGAGAGGCGAGAGCGTAGAGCGGACAGGCGGCAACGGAGACTGCGAGAGTGATTTAGAGGAGAGACCGAGCGGACAGTGGACAACGTCGGAATCAGTGAGTGGTAAGTGGTAATATTTTCTCTAATCTGCACTCATGGTAGAATAATTATATATTCTTGAGTATGCGTTTCGTATTATTGACTTTCGAGGTAACTACTTTATATTTCTTTATTTTGCATTATTTGTCACTAATTGTGTGTTTCTATATGAATTTGAAATTCTGTAAAAAAGTAAAACACTATATTTATGTCAATTTAGTTTAGTCCGACAAAAGATTCAGCCTAGCCTCAATTTTATTCCTAGCTTCGCCACTGATCTATAGTGTTCTTGTTTGATAGGCTAATTTTAGAGTATTTCCTTTGTCTCCTTTCATTTTGCAATTAGACTTTTTAAATATTACAATTATATTTTAATCTGTAGCAATGCATGGCCATCCAACTAGTAAATTATAAGATATGCTCCATGCGGCGCATCCGGCTGGAATGGAGACGGTAGGTGAGGTAGGGGAGGCGACGAGAGGGAGAGGGGTGGGACCGCGGGGGCGCGTCGCGTCCAGGTTCCCTGCACGCACGGACGTGAGGGGGGTGAGGTGACCAATCGCGCGCGACACGCACGGACGTACGCTGCCAAGATACATGAACGAACCAACCGTGTTGATATTATCTATTTATGTGTGTCGCAAGGAAAGAAGAGAAGAGGTCAGTTTGGTTTTAAACGGTTTTAGTTTCTATTTTTAAGTTTTTATTTTTAGTTTCTGTTTTTGAAATATATTGATTTTTTATTTTAGTTTTATTTTTGCTTTTTTTCTCTTTATTTCTTTGTATTATTCGTGAAGATGTAACGGTTTTTTCAATTTTTCTTATTTTTCAGAAAAAGTTAACATTCGTTATAACACAATTTCAGCTAAAATTTAAAAGCCACAATTAGAAATTTAAGCCAAAATTCGGCTAGTTGGTTTTTGGCTGAATTGCATTGTAACGGTTGTTAGCTTTTCTAAGAAAAAAATTATAAAAAGTTGAAAAAACTATTATGTCGTCATGGACAATTCAAATGAATAAAGGAAAAAAAGTAAAAGTAAAAAACCAAAATTAGAAGTCGAAGTATTTCAAATAACTTATAACTTAAATAAGTTAGATGACAAAAAAAACTAAAAGCTGAAATTTTTTAGAGCGGGCTAAATCCCATGCTTTATTGCGGGGAATGGAATCGCCTTTACAAGAAAGCTCATTTGCCTTTTGTAGCTGCTGCACGTTTTCGGTGGGCTTCCCCACGTTTTGTGGGTGGAGTGGAGAGATTTATTTATTTTTAAGGTGTTTGGAATACTTTGATAGTAATAGCTAGGGTTTGTTTTTGACATATTGATTTATCTGGAGTGTATTTTTTTAGTGTTTAGAAAATCAACTTGGTGATATTTGGCATGATAAGATTGTTACCTCTGAGGATCTGTTTCAAAAATAGAATGGCTTCACCACACCGACCACATCTGTTAGGAATTATCTAAGTAACATTCAACTAAATCTCTATCGAATTTCAACCACCATATTACTCTCAAGTGGGATTCATGTTACCCAGATCTCCTAAAACTTTATCACATAAATTCAGATCATCACGGAAATTATAGTAAAATCCCTGCCAATCCATCCAAAAGTATTGGGTCTAAGCCCTTTCATTGCAAACAAGCTTTAACTTTTTCTTAAAAAAAGGCGAGCATTCCCATCGGGTGCTTCAATGCAACATTCTGATATAGTGTGTGCAACAATTATACTATCGTATGCAACAAAACTTTCACACACAAAACTTGATATTGCACTAGCTGTTGATGATTGTTGCACATATGAAATCAAAATATTACAATGAACAACACCTACCTCCCATGGCAGGCGATGACGAAGCCTTGAGTGTGGCGCCTGTGGACGACGAGCACAGCATAGATCTGGCGTACAGACGAGTCAGGTCAGTCATATCTCTACCCATCGTTGAGGTCCTCAGCTCCCCCCTGCGCAATTGACCTCCTAGGACGCCGATGAAGGGGGATGCTGGATCTGACGGTGCCGCACCTGATGACGGCTGAGGATGAAGTCGTTGGCGGCAGTCGAATCTAGCAGTGTCGGCGCCGAGGATAGGGTGCTAGGTTTGTGGTCGTCGTCGTGCATGGGGTGGCAGGGAAGGGGAAGGCCAGATCTATCGGCGACGCGCCTGATGACGGCCGAAGAGGAAGTCGACGGCGGTGCCGACGCTAGGGATGTGATGGCTAGGGTTAGGAGGTCAGAGATGGGACGAAAACAGAGGGATGTCGGAGACAAGGACGGAGAGACGGAAGAGAGTGAGAATGATGAGAGTGTGAGGAGAGAAGCGTCCGATAGTTTTGTTACTCGGACGTTTATCAATTCCGTAAAAACAAAAATTCAACAAGCTTTGACTTTTGGCGTTGCTTAGCGAAAACGAAAAAAAAATCCCCCACATGCCGAATTCATCAAAACTTTCCTTAAAAGACCAATTCCCAGCATTCTCTCCTACATGCAACGGACGCACCCTCATCAAAAACCGAGCGGATCAGTTACTCCCAGGTCGGGTGCACCATGGACATGGTGGTGCTGATGCATCCCACCCAACCATTGTACGACGCCGACCAGAAAAGGTTCAGTGTATCCAGCGAGCGAGCTGTTCCCATCCATCCACTCCGCCTCGCCACGCCAAAAGCAAGCAACAATCCCTGAACCCTTCCCTCTCCTCCGTCCTTCTCTTCCCCCAGGCCGCACTTCGCCTCCTCCCCTCACACGGTGGTCTCCTCTGCTCTCTTTCTTTGCTCCCTTTTTCCCCTGTCGCGCGGCGATAGGGTTCGGCTCACTGTCTCCTCCGGTGGTAGCCTGTGAATGCTTCCGGCCTTCTCCGGCGGCGGCGGCGGCTGTGTTCTTCTTGCTCCTCTTTGTGGCGCTCTTCTTCTTGGAAGGGATCTCTTCGTTCGCGGGCGATTCGGCATGCCTGCCTTCCGCGCCTACGGAGGTAAGCGCTGATAGGGAAAGATCTCTTCTTGATTTCTTGTTTGGTTGAGGTTTCTTGGGGAGGAAAGGTGTGTGCTTGCGTGCGTGTCTGATGGTGGGTTCTTGGGTTGGATCAGATGGCGGGTGCCTCGTCTCTGCGCCGGCGGAGCTGGCTGGGCTGTTCTGCCGCGCCAAGCGGTCGGCGGTCGCCGCGGCGGCGGAGTGCGTGAGGGCCAGCAAGAAGCAGAGGCAGCCCCCGCAGCCGTCGCTCGACGCGCTGCCGGACGAATGCCTCTTCGAGGTCCTTCGCCGCTTGCCGGAGGGCCGCGAGCGTGGCGCCTCCGCCTGCGTCTCCCGCCGCTGGCTTGCGCTCCTCGGCAGCATCCGGGCCTCCGAGCTTGACCAGGCCGCGGCGGCGGCCCCGTCCCTGCCCGACCTCAACGAGGAGTTCGTCATGGACGAGGATAACGAAGCGGTAGATCCATGCGTCGAGAGGGTCCTCGAGGGTAAGGAGGCCACAGACGTCCGCCTTGCCGCCATGGCTGTTGTTGCTGGATCCCGGGGCGGGCTGGAGAAGCTCGCCGTCCGTGGGAGCCACCCGACGCGCGGCGTCACGGACCATGGGCTCTTGGCAGTTGCCCGTGGCAGCCCGAACCTCTACTCGCTCGCCCTGTGGGATGTGCCGCTTGTGACCGATGCTGGGCTTGCCGAGATCGCCACTGGGTGCCCCTCACTGGAGCGTCTGGATATCACTCGCTGCCCCCTTATCACAGACAAGGGCCTTGCTGCTGTTGCGCAGGGGTGCCCCAACTTGGTGTCTCTTACCATCGAGGCATGCTCCGGTGTTGGCAACGAGGGCCTTGGGGCGATTGGCCGGTGCTGTTTGAAGCTGCAGGCTGTGAACATCAAGAACTGCGTGCATGTTGGTGACCAAGGCATCTCTAGCCTCGTGTGCTCAGCTACGGCCTCACTTGCCAAGATCCGGCTCCAGGGGTTGAACATCACTGATGCTTCCCTTGCCATGATTGGGTACTATGGAAAGGCTGTCACAGATCTTACACTTGCCCGCCTTGCTGTGGTCGGCGAGAGGGGATTTTGGGTGATGGCCAATGCTGTTGGCTTGCAGAAGCTCAGGTGCATGAGTGTCACCTCTTGCCCTGGGGTCACCGACCTTGCACTCGCCTCTATTTCCAAATTCTGCCCGAGCTTGAAGCAGCTTTACCTCAGGAAGTGTGGACATGTGTCAGATGCTGGCCTTAAGGCTTTCACAGTATCAGCAAAGGCATTGGAGAGCTTGCAGCTTGAAGAATGCAACAGGGTTACTCTTGTCGGTATTCTTGCTTCCCTCTTCAACTGCAGCCAGAAGTTCAGGGCTCTCTCTTTGGTGAAATGCATGGGAATCAGGGATATCTGCTCTGCCCCCGCACAGCTTCCTCTCTGCAGATCACTTCGTTTCCTGACCATCAAGGATTGCCCGGGTTTCACCGATGCAAGCTTGGCCGTGGTGGGGATGATTTGCCCTCAGCTGGAGCAGGTCGACCTGAGCGGCCTTGGTGAGGTCACTGATAATGGGCTGCTTCCATTGATCAAGTCTTCCGAGGGTGGTCTGGTCAAGGTTGACTTGAATGGTTGCAAGAACATCACAGATTTAGCTATTTCTAACCTGGTGAAGGCACATGGAAAATCTCTTAAGCGAGTTAGTCTTGAGGGTTGCAGCAAGATAACCGACGCAAGCCTCACTGCCATTTCCGACAGCTGCACTGAGCTTACAGAGCTTGATCTTTCAAACTGCTTGGTTAGCGATTTTGGTGTTGCAATCCTGGCATCCGCAAGGCACCTCAAGCTTTGTGTTCTCTCACTGTCTGGCTGCTCGAAGGTCACTCCGAAGAGTGTACCGTTCTTGGGCAACATGGGCCAGTCTTTGGAGGGCCTCAATCTTCAGTTCTGCAACATGATCGGCAACCACAACATTGCATCGCTGGAGAAGCAGCTCTGGTGGTGCGACATTCTCGCTTAGGCAGACATGATGGTTTGTTGCTGGAGGGATTCATGTCTACTGGGTCAGCTGCCTCCAGATGCAGATATACGTTCTTAGCAATAGTGCAACCAGTCAGTCTCCTTATTAATCAGGTTTTAGGCTCGAGCATGAGTCGTGGTGGGCTTCCGTACTTGTTCAAGGACCGGTTGTTTTTGGGGGCGTTTTTAGCCAAGTGCTCGTTTTTCATAGATTACCTCTGAGAGGTGATCTGTTTTTTGAGCCCTGGGCTGCCATCACCGGCATACTGCCCCCTCTATCCAGGCATTGGTCCTTGCCATTATAGTCATAACACCATGCTGGTTTTTTAGGTTGCCGTAGTGTCTAGTGTCCCTTTTTCGCTGCTTCCTTGGTTATGGAGTTGCAGGCGCTGGCACCAGTGGCTGTTCTGGAGTACCACAACTCAAACTGTGGCATCGCCGGTAACGCCGGTCTCCAGGTTGTTGATGCCGTAGTGTCTGTGGACTTGTCCAGTGTGTATGGTTGGTTAGTTTTCAGTCTGTTGGAGTCTTGAGGTGCTGTCTGCTGTGTGCTCTGCGTAGTAGTGTGTGTATGGGTCATGTAGGGTTGCTTTTTTCTTGCAGTGCCTCCTGGGAATGCCTGTCTTCGTAGGGATCTGGCCATCGCGAGGCGCATACTAGAGCCTTGCCATGACAAACCTTGTATGGTTGTTTTTTTCGCCAGATCCCTGATTTTACAGGCAGTTGTTGAGCACTGTAATCTTTGCAACCTTCTCAGAATAAATGGAGTATGTGTTTATGTTCAAATTCTGTGTGCCTTGGATTGATGTTCTTACTGTATGCAAAGTAATCACATGGATTATGAGGTATGAACTGCTCTTCTTGAGGATACTGCTTATGTAGTTAAAAACTTAAACGTGCATAAAATTCATGCTGTTAATCTATTCTGCCCTTGTAATGCCTTCTGTCTAGCGTGGATACTGTTGCTGCCTGAAATCTGTCAGTTAATACCGTCTTGACTACTGATGAAAGGCTTGGCCAACATTTGCTCTCTCGACTCAAAAAAGAAAGAGGGGCTTCCCTTAAAAAAAGAAAAGAAAACAGGCGCAAAAAAAATATGTATTCACGGTATTTCTTCTCCAATTTGAAACTTTGCCAACTTATAAGCATTTATCGGCTACCAAGTCATATCCTTTTCAGTCTTCCAGATGACATGTTTCGATCACTATGTTGGCGAAGTGAACCAGTAGCAGTTTGGCGGCTGTGCTGGTGCACCTGAAACCCCCTGTACCAAATAGCCGAAATGACGAAACCTTTTGCAGGCAGCTCAAATTAAAGACAAATAATGGTTCAATACTTCAGCCTGCATCCTTTCTCTAGATTGTCCGTGCCATGATTCATGAACAAATCTCATGCCAGAAATGGCTTCCCTCAAGTAGCTCATAAGACGAATTAAAGTTCTAACATTTGGGTCAATCGCAGTTACACACAAACTTAAGCATGCGCCAAAAAAAACTAGGGATATTGCAGCAAAATTCTCATTGATGGCTTATACATAACAGCAAAGCAGGGCGACAAGGTTCACCTCGACCATAGCAGCACTTGGAAATAGGAGATAACCATTTGCAGTTCACACCAACTGCAAAGGACAATTGGAGCCTCACTTACGATTATGAACAAAAACTATCGAGACAAGCAATACAGAGGCTACACTCCAGGAAGAAGAAGAAGAAGAAGAGAGAGAGAGAGAGAGAGAGAGAGAGAGAGAGTTCGTTACAAAATACAGGCCACTAGTCAAGCACAATATGAGACAAAGTCAGAGGCACACCTTCCATCACAAATCAAAGGATTTGATCACCACGATCTTTGCTAGATGGCTATCTGTTCGTTGAGTTCTTGTTCGTCAGGAGAAATTCTAGCTCGGATTGGCTCCTGAGTGACATCGGTGATCAACTCAGTTTCTTGAAGCTGCTTTGTCAGTGAACCTGGCTCCTGGAAGTTATCTGTGTTCAATTCGGTATTCTTTTGCTGCCTTGCGTCCAGTGGGCCGCCGTTTTCCTCTGATGGCAATTTGGGGAGTGACTTCCTCTGGGGCTTTTTCACTGCATTTGATGGGGTTGCTTTCTTTACACCATTTTGAGAAACCTTCTCATCAAGGCTCAGACGGACAGGTCGGCTTCGAGTGGTATTTTCTTCAGTCTCTGCCACAGATTTGTTCTTGGAACGGCCAAGCTTTGGTGATCTAGCTCTGGTGGGAGGGATCTACAACAAATAACAGGCGTTACTAAGCACAAGTGCTCAATCCTATAAAAGCTAGGGCATGTTAAAGTTTATTTGAAAGATAAGCTTTATTTGTGTCCATCAGAGAACAATTTTCATCACCCAACAACAGTAGATTGCTCTGAAAAACCATGTCCCAGCTACCTTAATGTAGAGCTGAATTTGGCCTAATAGATGCCAGGAATATTTCTAGTAGAACATGCACTCAGTTCTTAGAAAGTCAATCAGCATCTTGCACCTCACAATGGACGTATGAGCTAGAGCTACCAATTTAATGTAGAATGAAACAGTAAACAAATGTACAAATACTGTTCTTGCAGCAAAAAGAAACGATTTTTTGACACATCTCCATAAATACATGTCAGAACTAATTAGTAAGATTCATTCGGAATCTCTAATAGTTAATCTAGTATTGTGACTGCCGGCTGCATAATTTTGACCACAACAGTTCATTAACTGGGCATTGTCCCTTTTTCACATGGTTGCCTCGTGCAGTGCTTGACTGCTAATGAACGGCCTAATCACAACAAATACCAGTTCATACCAGAGGAGCATGCTGACAATCATGTTAATTCGTATAAAAGAAAGCACAGGGTAATCAAGTTCCCAATTTTGTAGTCATGTCATGATAGAGACATGCATTCAGCCTTCAAATTGATAAACGATGACATAACAGACAAGATGAACTGCATAAACAGCTAACAAAGGTCACTATGATAAATATGAAATCACTGGTAATCATAGGTAACATTTCGATATTTAGCATTTGAGTAGACTAGAGTGTTCCTATAGGTAATAGGCACTAGTTTCAGTGGATATGATGAATTCACATCAGTCAGCTCTACATAGTGTTCATCTCTCAAGGCCCTGCAATCCCTCATAAGTTCTTTGGCTCAAGTAAATCACAAACAGAAAATTTTCTATATGTTTATGAAGGCCCAGGATCAGGTATATCATCAGCAGTGACAAAAAAATCCAATTGCAGTGAAAATTCTCCATCAGGAGCACATGGTATCCTAGCAAAATGAGAGCTACAAGCCAACTACAGGCTAAATGGTAATTTTAACTTAGCAATTACCATATTTTTTGAAGTCTCGATTTCAGGTACACAATAAAATGAAGGTAAGGCTGTTAGGGTAATAATGTCTAATAGAATTCACACCGAGAGATAATTCCATACATGCTCATGTTCTTGGATAAGTAATACTGCATAGTAATAAATTCACTTGCTATATAAGTCATGAATTCTGAAGTAAAAAAGAACGAAGCTAGCCACAGGTTATGGTCACTGGATTACCTTTTTCAACTCAACCTTCGGAGGTGGTGGTTCCTGGTAGAAGCTGGGCATTGGATTTGCCTTGAAATTCAAACTCTTTCTCAGCATTTTGAGTTCAGCTTCTTCGGTCTCCTGTGCATTATAAGGAAGCAAATATCAGCAAGCAACGTAAAAGATGGAAGACTGGATAACATTACCCAGAAAAGAAAAACAAAGATGGTTACCTTTGATTTCGCTTGCAAATTGCTTATTTCCAACTCTCTTGCATGAATCTTCTCCTCAAGCTTTGAATAGAACTATTTGACAGAAGAATTGGGTCAACAAAATAGCTAAATCTACATACTTCTTTTCTTAAAATACAATCAGGAAGCACGGTAATAGAAGTATAGAACAACAAATACCTCTCTTCTTTTTTCAGCTCTCTCATCGCACTTGAAGGTAAAGACATAGGCAGGAGTGCTGCCAACCTTTTGAGGTTTTGTGCTCTCACAATTTGACTCTTCTTCATCTCTTCTGATGGAAGAATGCTGGCCTGATGGCTTCTGAGTTTTCCTTTTCTCCCTGGATTTGTGAGGATGAGTATAACAGCGCAAGTGACTTTTTGAGTATCCAACTCACTATATAATTTTACAGGGAAAAAAGAACAGTAGAGTCTCTAGGATCATTCTAGATGCAAAAGACTATATGTATATTCATTTCAGCTCTAATGTTAATAGTTAACACTGAGTCACTGAAGCATCATATTTCAATGGTTTGAGGTTGAGTATGGCTTCATAAGGTACATGACATCCAAAAGCTTGAAATTTCTAAGGTAACTTCCAACACTAAAAAACTTGTTGCGGTAAATCAATAAATGATAAGACAGATGAAAAAAAGTAGGTTTGGCTAGACAGAAGAGAAACAGCTCAAGTAAGCATTTGTCCCACTGAATTGAGGGTGGGCATACAATTGTTTTAATCCTGGAAGCATAATTTGTGGTAAGGTCCTCCAAGAAATGCAAAAATGATATATTTCCATTTTTTAATTAATCAAACATTAGCAACCAAAGGTTTACCTCTCCATGGTACCACTCAAATTTGATTAGAACCACTCAAATTTGATTAGAACTTATCTGAATTACTAAGAACTAAATTATTGCCGTAAACTCCGAAGGTAGTAGCTGTTCCGGACAAAAGGTCGAGGCCGGTAACTGCGGCGACCTAGAGCCGTGGTGGCTACCAGATCACACGGAAGGAGATGGGAAACAAGAAGCACAAGAATAGGAAGGAACTGATTTTTCTTATTTTTCCAAGTTACACGCCAGTCCATATATATAGGGCTGGATTCTCCTAAACCAAGTTTGTTAAGCAATCCTGGGACCAAACTTATCCGAATCAAACTCCTAACCGGCCTTAATGCTTTCCTATTACTATTATACTTTCGAAAGCTTAGCCCTATGGCCCTGCCATGTGCTCTGCCCTTGCCTGTAGCACGTCAAATGTTGTTGGCCACCTCTACCGCTGCTGGCCGAGCTGCCGTCACGTGACCTACATCCGTCGCTTGCCCTTGCTTTCTTCTACGGCTGTATTGAATTCCCCACATAAAATCTCTCCCCTCGGAAAACAGCTCGTTCTCGAGCGAAAATTCCGGGAAAGTAGCCTTGAGATCTGGAACTGACTCCCAAGTCGCATCATTTTCTGACAAACCCATCCAATGCACCAGGACGTGCCAAACATCGCGCCGCAGACTAGCATGTAAAACCTTGGCAGGCATCGGAACAGTCTGATCTTCGGAGATGACTGGCAATGCCGGCAGTGCATCTGGAGGCTCGCCATGAAATCATTTGAGCAGCCCAACATGAAAAACATTATGGAGACGAGTGGAAGGGGGTAACTCCAATCGATAAGCAACTGAACCAATCTTCTCCAAAACTTGATAAGGCCCATAATACTTTGGCGCAAGCTTCCCAAATTTGCGGCCCGGAAGCGACACCGTGTGACGATGCATCAAACGAAGCCATACCCAATCGCCGATCTCAAAGGATACATCACGATGATGCTTGTCATAATAATTTTTTGCATACTGCTGTGCTTGGAGAAGGCGATCTCGAACATCTTAATTTATCGCGTTCTTGAAGTGTGGTTTCCACCGGAGCTACCTGGGCTTGGCCCCCAGCGTATTGGATTAAGGAGGGGGGTTGCGTCCATAAACTACCCGGAAAGGAGTATCACGAAGCGCCGAGTGATAAGAGGTGTTGTACAGTACTCCGCCCATGGAAGCCAGTCAACCCAACGCCGAGGCGCATCCCCAGTCAAACGGCTAAGATACGTCACAATCACCTTATTTACTGCTTCGGTGCTTCCGTTTGGCCATTCGACTGTGGGTGAAAAGCCAAACTCATATAAAGACGAACACTGGCCAACCGAAATAGATCCTTCCAAAAGTGGCTGGTAAAAATAAGATCCCGATCGCTGATAATGGATTGCGAGAACCCATGTAAGCGAACTATGTCCGCAAAGAATGCATGGGCCACTGACGGAGCAGTGTATGGGTGACTCAATGGAATAAAGTGGCTCAATGGAATAAAGTGGGCAAATTTCGAAAAACGGTCGATGACGGACTTGCCCTGAACCCGCGGCAATCCTTCCATAGAATCCATTGATATATTAGGCCAAACAATGGAAGGAACCGACAGTGGTTGGAGAAGGCCTGCTCAGTGTAAATGCTTGGTATTATTGCGTTGACATGTGGTGTAGGATTGTACAAATTCTTGCACGAGTTGGCGGTCACCCGACACATGAAAATCTGCACGTAATCGGTGGAGTGTTTTGGAGATCCCCTCATGTTGAGCATGTGTTGCATCTAGAATCCGATGAATGGATGGGGAAGCGACTGGAACAAAGATGTGATCTCGATATAATAGGAGACCATCCCAGATGCCCCACGGCTGTTGGACTATCACCCAGAAGCTTGTCACGGATGGCTGAAAGCTAGGTTGAGGAGGTGATCTTGGTGCAGATGTCATCAAACAAAGCAAAAGATGGAACCGACAATGCCAATGCCACTGGTTGCTACTCCGTATCACGCTGAGACAATGCATCTGCCACCGTATTTAGCTTGCCCCCTGTATTCCACGAAGAAATCATATCCAAGTAATTTGCTCATCCAATGGTGCTGGGGTATAGTGGATAGGTGTTGATCCAGAAGGAACTTTAAGTTGTAGTGATCGGTGCGTACCACGAAAGGATGGCCCCACAAGTAAGGGCGTCAATGGCGCACAGCCTGAACCAATCTGATTGGTTCACACTCATAGGCTGCGAGTTTGGCATGGCGCGCTGCAATGGGACAACTGAAAAATGCCAACGGACTGGAGCCCTCATGGAGAACCGTGCCAAAGCCTGAGCCTAATGCATCGCACTCCACAATAAAGCTAGCCATGAAATCCGGTAAATGAAGCACCGGGGCTGTGGAAAGGGCCCTCTTGAGAGCTGAAAACACCGAGGCTGCCTCCTCCGACCATGAAAAAACCCTCCTTTTTGAGCAATGCGGTGAGCGGGGTTGCAATCACACTGAAATTCTTAATAAACTTGCGGTAATACCCTGCTTATCCCAAAAATCCACGCAACCCCCATGGAAAGCGAGGCGTTGGCCAATCCACAATGGCTTGTGCCTAGTCACTATCCATGGCGACGCCCGTGGCTGAAATCACATGACCCAAGTATGCAACTGACGACGCACCAAAAGAGCACTTTGATTTCTTAAGAAATAGCTGATGACGTTGCAAAACCTGAAAAACCATGCGGAGGTGCTAGAGATGCTCGGACCAAGAGGAGCTGCAGATGAGTATGTCGTCGAAGAAGACAAGCACAAAGCAACGAAGGAAAGGGCACAATATATCATTCATCAGGGCCTAGAATGTAGCTGGCAGATTGGTCAGGCCAAACGGTATGACGAGAAACTCGAAGTGGCCATGGTGGGTCCGAAAGGCGGTCATCTTGATATCATCCGGGTGCATCCTCACTTGATGATACCCGGAGCGCAAGTCCAACTTGGTGAAATAACGCGCACCCTTCAATTCACCCAGGAGTTGATCGACAACTGGGATCGAGAACTTGTCCTTGACCGTGCTTGCATTCAGAGCACGATAATCAACACAGAACCTCCAAGTATTGTCACGTTTCTTCACAAGCAATACTGGTGAGGAGAATTCAGATGTATTGTCTCGAATGAGTCCCTGTTGAAGCATCTTGAAGCATTGCCACTCGAGCTGATCTTTCTGTGATTGGGGGTAGCGGTATGGGCGAACCACTACCGACAACGTGCCCAGAAGTAAATGGATCTGATGATCCTGTCGGTGAGCCGGTGGAAGGCCGATGGGAGACGCAAATATAGACTCATTCAGTAAGCAAGTCCTCCATGAGTGAGTCATTTGTGCATATCGCTCAACATGCCTTGACATGAGGTGTGGTGACGCCCTGCCATTCGATGATTCTGTTGCCGGTTTGAAACGACACACTGATTGTTGAAATCCCAAAGAAGCGGCCCCAAGGTTCGCAGCCACTGGACGCCGAGTACAATATCAAATCCTCCCAATGGAATGACCAAGCATGCAATGCAGAACGTTTCATCCCCGATACGAATGGGAAGATCAAGACAATATCCTAGGCTTGCTATTGTGTCGCCATTAGCGATCATCACCCGAAGACCCGGTCATGCCATCAGCTGAAGTCCCATGCGTGCCGCAGCCTCTTGACTGACAAAGTTGTGTGGACCCCGTATTGATCAGGGCGATGAACTCCTCGGTCCCACAGGTGACGCTCAATTGCATGGAGTCATGTCCGGACACTCCAAAGTTTTGTTACCGTGTGGAGGGATACAGCTGCCCTTGTGCTCTGCTCGGCTGGATCAGAGAGCTCATCATCCTCGATGAAATCTTCCACTTCCAAGTAGAAGAGACGTTGGCATTGATGACCGCAAACAAATTGTTCATCGCAGTTATAACACAAGCCTTGTTTGCGACGTTCGGCCATCTCGGCCGACGAGAGGCGACGGAACTGCCGGATCGGAGGGTGCGCCGCGGTCAACAATGTTGGTGGAGCCAATGCAGCTGGAAGGCCTGGCGTTGCACTGGGTGTCACCATCCGTCCCAGCACTAATGAAAACGGTTGGTTGCCCCTGGCATGTCGAGATCTGTGCGGCGCCAAATCTGAAGTGGCCGGATGCGCACGCTCCTTATACACACGGGCGAGCATCATGGCCTGCTGACGATCCATCAGTCGCAACAACTCCACATCCATGCGAAGTGATTTGGGAAGGCCCGCCGTGAACAATTGTGTCTGCTGCTGAGCTATCAATGGTGGCGCCTGACAGAGTAGAGTGAGGAAAGCATTTTGATAAGCCTCAATGGAGCCCTCAAATGGCAGGCGGGCAAGTGCTCCAAGGAAGTTGCTGCTGAGTGGAGGACCAAAACGCTGATGACAAAGCTCCTTGAAGTATTCCCAAGTTGGCTCCCCAAAGTCTCGTTCCCACTGAGTATACCATAGCTGGGCAATGCCCGTGAGTTGGTACGAAGCCAGCCACACTTTATCTGCTTCAGCTGTTCGCTAGCCGCGAAAAAATTGATCACATCGGTTCAGCCAGGCGAGTGGATCTTCCGAGCTGTCAAAAACCGAAAAATCCAGCTTATGGAATTGAGGCGGCACGTTCGGCGCAGGAGGCGGTCCCAGGGTGATAGCACGACCAACCGGCGGAAGATGGTGAACTGCATGGGAGGTAGGTGGGGTTGAGGCGGAAGATGGCATGTATATGGAGGTGTGAGCATATGCAGTGTGAGGGTGAGCTGCGGCTGCTAGCGAGCCATCAGGCTGGGAGTATGTGGAGGTTACAGCTGTAGGCAGAGATGAAGCAATTGGTAATGTTGTGGTGGCGGTGGGATTTGGGCGGAAGTGCCTGGAGATGCCACCGGTGTTGATGGGAACGGAAGCCGGCGTGTGCATCTATCGCGCATCTTTCCAGTGCGAGCATCCGAGTGGTGATATCACTCAAGTTTTGTTGGACGCCATCCACCCTGTCGCTCAAGCTGATATGATTTCCATCAACGCGGAGGGTTAACTCCTTGATAGCTTCCAGGACCGTCGATAGGGCAGCAGATTCACTGCCCCTTCAGACCCCGGCATGGAGGAGCTCGCCAGGCTGCACTCTGATACCAAATTGTTGATGTCAGAACTCCAAAGGTAGTAGCGGTTCTGGACAAAAGGTCAAGGCCGGTAACTGCGGCGACCTGGAGCCGTGGTGGCTACCAAATCGCACGGAAAGAGATGGGAAACAAGCACAAGGATAGGAAGGAATTGATCTTTCTTATTTTTTCTGAGTTACACGCCAGTCCATATATATAGGGCTAGATTCTCCTAAACCGAGTTTGTTAAGCAATCCCGGGACCAAACTTATCCGAATCAAACTCCTAACCGACCTTAATGCTTTCCTATTACTATTATACTTCCGAAAACTTAGCCCTATGGCTCTGCCATGTGCTCTGCCCTTGATTGTAGCGCGTCACATGTTGTCAGCCACCTCTGCC
Source organism: Dendrocalamus latiflorus (assembly GCA_017311315.1). Lineage (NCBI taxonomy): Eukaryota > Viridiplantae > Streptophyta > Magnoliopsida > Poales > Poaceae > Dendrocalamus > Dendrocalamus latiflorus. Next base: position 44,102,451 of record CM029609.1, read on the forward strand.
GCTGTTGGCCGAGCTGCCGTCGCATGACCTGCAGCCGCCGCTTGCTCTTGACTTCTTGTATGGTTGTATTGAATTCCCCACATAACAATTATAAAGATAGATCACTAAATTCCCTCTTTTTTTAAAAAAAAAACAAAGATGATACAGGTTCACAAGAAAGAACGCATAGAGCCACAGACAAAGACAGGAAAGAAGATGCATACTTCGAGTCCTCGAGCAATGACGTCTCCTTGGCAGCTGGGCGAGACTCGTTCTTTTCAGTTTTCTGATAAAACCATTGCCAAACAAATTATTTGAGATCCAACTGATTTGGCTGTAAAACTGATTCCAAATAATGTAAGTGTAAACAAATTCTAGCATAATGGAGAACAACTTACATTCCTATCAACACTGGAATCGCCATTGGTCTGGGAGCCAATACCTGAAACTGCATGGGATACCCGCACAATTGGTGCCTTAAGAAGAGAGGAACTAGGAGTGCTTCTCCTTGCTTGACCCTCATCTCCACTCTTTGGGCTCCTAGTCTTTACAACCTTGGGACCATGACTTTGGGTTCCCTAGATGCACATCACATAGAACACGCCAATCAGCACAGAAATTGTCAACAAAGGGTTACAAAACATGACTGTGACAAACTCACCCTGGCAGGGCGAGGCTTCCTCCCTTCTGGATGTGAGGTGGCTTCCCCGCCCGCCTCTTCAGGTGGGTTGATCACCTCACTCTCCCCCGAGTGGTCCCCGTTGGCCTGCGCCTCATGCTCTTCGCCTTGCTCCTCTACACCATCAGGCAATGATGGTTTGACATTGAACCCATTCTCTATAGCCACCGCACCTGTAGCATCGGCAAGATCAGCAACAACATCCATCTCGACCGAGTCCCACCTCTTCCTCAACTTATCAGAAAGCCCCTGGTCCCTGTGAGCACACTGTACGTATCCCTATCAAGCCGCCCTTCAACCTTGCCACCGAATCATGCTCTATTCCCCTGCACTCCCACAAGAAGGCACAATGGCAGTGTAAGAATACTAATCATGGTGCAACTTCACAAGTATTTAACGGCTCCGACAAGCCAAGCCATCAGCAATACAATTAGACAAATCCATTGAACTTGATGGGACAAATGCTGCACCAGCTACGTATGAATGACGCATACGTGAAGAAACTATCATCAAGAAACGATCCAAGAAACAAAAAATGCGGCCTTTCGCTCCCACAATAAGGACCGAATCCGATCGGCACGGCATAAACGCCGGATCCACGACCCTTCGGATCCGGGAAAACGAGGTACCGCGAGATCTACGCCCAAGAAACGCCAAATGCACGCAGATCTAGCCGCGCAAGAAACGCTGGTGGAACCAACAAGCCCCCCCCGGGGGGGGGGGGGGGGATGGTTTCTTTACCTCGCCGGAGGAGAGAAGCGGGGAATGGCGGGACGGAGGAGCGCGGCGGCTGGCGAGAGAGGGTGCGGGCAGCGGCTCGCCGGCTCCGACGGAGGTGGGGGAGGGGACTAGGGGGAGGAGACAGCGGGGGTGTGTAATGGTTGATGGCTGTGGGCTGGAGGTGGTTACTGGTCTCTAGTTTCTCCAATCTTGCTGTCTTTTCTGCCCCCCTTTCTTTTGTTTTTCTTCACTGTTTTGTTTTGTTTTTGTCCCCTTTTTCAGATCACCAGGTTGTTGTTTTTCTAAGGTTAATAAAGCTTGATCTTTTCCTTGTATCCAAGGCAACTGCTCATAGAGTGTGGTAAGTTGCGCGAGGTTACAGGATTAAACTCTCCAGGAACAAACTACTCATGCACAAGTCACAAGCAGAAAGGTATCCCTTATACTTTACTTAAAAAGTCCGTTTAGCATTTTAAACTATGAAATCAGACATTTGATCCTCTAGACCTTACAATCCGATTCAAATAATACCATGACCCGATTTCACATAATGGTTTTACCTGTGTGTCACAATAAGTAGACAATTTTGCTATATAGGATGATACATCGACCAAATTAGGTCAATGACACGTTGGGCTTATAAGGACTTCTCTTCCACCGAGCTCTCAACTATGATTCCATGTCCACAGCCCCTATAGTTCCATCCCTCTTTGTTTCGATTTAGAAGAGAAGACATTGTAGGTTTCACTTATCATTCACCTAAACTTGATCAATGTGTTATTCTATGTTGTAAATCGTCCATCGCGCTACACAGACAATACCATCATCCGAAATTGAGTCATGTGTTATTTGAACCGGATTGCAAATCTTATTATTAAATATCCAGTTTTATAGTTTAAGATACTGGATAAATTTTTGAACAAAGTTTGAAGTGTTATATAGACTTTTTTTTCCCAAATGGAAATGACTTTTAGTCCTATAATGTAGTAGCTTGGTTGGTTGCGAAAAGGTTATAGCATTAAACTCTCTCTAGTAATTAATTACCCATGCACTTGTAGAAATGGCTTTTAATCATACTGTGTGACAGCCTGTTAGGTCTCAAAAGTGTTACAATACTCCTATTTTTCCTTGACTTTTTAAAATCTATACAATAATAGATTTAAAACTATTTAGATTAGCTATACGAAAATTATATCACTAGATTTGTCATTAAAAATATTTTATAATATTATAATTTTATTAGTATATCTTAGTGTAAAATAGTAAAAAATAACGGTTAAATTTATATTCTGAAGACAGTGAAAGATCGAAAATATCAAGGAAAAAAGAACGGGCATAGTATTAAACTCTAGTGATAAATTACCCATGCACCTGTAGAAATGGATTTTGCTTAGAGTACGTGGTAGGTTGCAACTGGTTATATGGTCGAACTCTCTCTAGCAACAAATCACCCATAGAATGGCTTTGGAACAATAATTTATACATGATAGAACTTTGAACCATATTTGCACCGATGGAATAAACTCCGTGCAAGTTTTCTCTTGTCACTCATTGGAGCATTTTTATAAAAAAGACTCACTGTCAAGGGTTTTTTTTGCTTTTTTTTGGCATCTTGGGGCTGTTGCTCTACGACACAACCGTTTTTTTCTAGCCCCTTTTTGCTGAGAGGACGTCTTTCTTCGCTAATTAGTTAGCATACTATCCGTATATTACTACGGAACAACAAAGATACAATAGAAGTAGATACATGAGAGAATCAATACACATCAATTTTAATTCATGAGACTCGAAACATATTAATAAAGAAGCATATCACTTTTCCTCTTGTCAAATTTCAACAAGTCATGGGAACATATTAATTCAACGAATCTCAATAAGTGCTCAAGCGTTACAACACATCAACACAGTTCTCAACTCAACCACACTCTTTGAATTGAGATGCTGCTCGAGATTGTTTGAAGATCATACTAACGTTACAGCAACACATCAACATGGTTTACAACTTAACAACAGTATTTTTGAAACTCAAGTTGAGACGTTGCTTGAGACTGCCTAATGATTCTACTACCACTACTATTATTGCTGCTACTACACATAGCTGACGTTAATTTGTAGTTTTGCACACTGCAAACTCATATACAAATTTGTCAGGAGAGCATTCGTACATTACAAGAAAAAACAGTCTTCCTGCAGTGCCTCGCTGCTTCCAACTCCTCTCTCTCTCTCTCTCACATGCAGTCTAGCCAACTGCTAAGGCAATCCTGCGATCTAAACTGCAACTCCTGTTGCAAGACACAAGAAAGAAAACACACGATGAGATTTGCTGTCACACTATCTAGTTCAGGAAACGATCCATGAATTGTGTCAATGCTAGGACAATCTAGAGGCGGCGGTTTCTCAAGACAGGTGCTATTGAGGGCCTCATTGCACTACAAAGGTGTGTCCAAGTCAGGCAGAGAAGGATCCTCGATAGCTTGTGACATTCCAGTCAACCATGTAGGGCATTCAACTTCATGCTTTAGGTGAAGGATGGATGTGCCAAATTCTTCCTCCTTTCAAAATTTCAACAATGCAATAGCATGAGAGAAGGATTTCCAAATAACACGAAATATTTCAAAAGATCAATACTCTGTTTTCTTGAAAACAGAAATTTATTGGGGCTTATCGAGGCAGCTGGAAGCTGCACAATTCACATCAAACAAAATTGGTTTATGATCAAATGTTTCATCTAGTTAGCAGTTTCATAAGCCAATGATGTTAATTGGATTTACCTGATCCTGAAGGATGATAGCATTCTGCTCAGTTTCACATGGACTATTATTTGGGTGTTGAGGCTGTGGAGGGTTGCTCTTTGGGGTTCTAGGATCAATTTTACAGCAAATGCATCAGGTTCTCCATCAACAACATCCATTTCAAACTTGTCAATTTGCTTTGACGACAACTGGAAAAACACTTTAGAAACAACAAGCTCCCCGTCCTTTTCATCTTCCTAAGTAACTAAGTAAGATCATAACTAAGTAACTAAATGCATTGATAATGTGGTTCTACTCACCTTGCCGTTGTCGTAGCAAACCAATGGAATAGGAGATGTTCCCTTTGAATCCGTGTTCATGTTGGAGACTCGAGCACCGGTGATTATAAGGAAACCTCCTCAAAGGCACTACACAATGGTACCAGCAACAAAATATGAGTAAGCATCATTTGAGACTTATAATGTTTAGAACTTAGTATTAGACCTCAACTCATATCTGAAAATCACAACCACTAATCATCCATACAACTTGAATAGCTAAAGAACATGCAACCAAGCAATATGAATAGGATATACACTAGATGGAATTAAGCAAAATGACAGAATTCACAATGAAGTAAATTAAAAAATATTTAACAAATCAGCCTTTTCTCTATTCTATCATTTGGACTTTGGCCCAAACCAAGGGAATCTTGTTATGTTACAAGGAGCAATATATGCAAAGCTCATGAACGATGAACTCGTAAAGCGTTAACTATTACAACCCATACATCTAACAACAGGGCTTATGCATTAGTGTAATTGTACACTATGTCACTGGAAAAATAGTTGAGATTTTTAAAGATAGAAACTCTAATTTGTCATACTACTGCTTGATAAATAACAATTTGTTATACATAATTTGGAATGCACCCTGCCTCAAATAGAGCATAAGTTTTTGAAGTATTCAGTTTAGCTATTTACGTTACCCTCATCTCCCCTTAGCAGCCAATTAGAATTATAGATCCTCACATGCTAGGTAAGAGAAGATTGTGTACCCAATATTCTTACAAATAGAATTCCATATTAGCAAGTGATGATAAACCATTTCATCAGAAGTTCAGAGCCATTTTAGAGAAAAAAGATCATAACTAAGTAACTAAGAGTAAATGAAGTCCAACCATGATTCATGGGGAGAGCTGACCATGGGGTGTGACTAAGTGCATTGATAATGTGGTGCGACTCACCTTGCCACTGTTGTAGCAAAGAAATGAAATAGGAGATGTTCCCTTCGAACCCTTGTTCATGTTGGAGACTGGAGCACCGGTGATTTTGCAATATGAGCAAGAAACAGTAGCAAGTAAGAAGAGATGGGAGACTGAGAAGAGCATAAGAAGAAGAACAAGAGGAATAAATAGGGAAGCAGGTAACCTTAATGCAACTACCATTTACTACCATTCAACGTCCACGCTTACAACTACTGAGTCTTATGCCACGATCAGTCACGTAACTTCTCAATTAGTAACTGCTGAGGCAGCAGCTGCTCCGACTCTGCCTTGCTCTTGGCTGACATACTCCACAACCCACGCCACACTTTCATTGACATGGTCAGCTATTGTTGTGCCCTAGGTCTACCGTCACGCCGGTGAAGTAGTGTCAAGTCCCAGCCATCGACAATTCGACCACCCGTACGCTGCCGACACACCCACTCCTCTGATGACATCTTAAGAGCGGGTTGGCAGTGGCTCCGCTGTATGCAGTTTGGAGTGAGTCATGTGGGCGACGACGACTTGGAAGTGGGGGTGGTGGCGCTATGAGGCGACATGGCAAAGGTGGCCAGATATGGCCAAATCTAGACGAGGCTGACCAGATCCAGCTAATATGAGCAGCGGCATTACAGGGCATAGCATGTGGGGCTGATGCTACTGTGGCGGGGGAGGGATTGGAGTGCGCGAGGCTAAGGTGGCGACATGAGAGTGGGAGAAGAGCACAGTCGGCTACGGCCAGGGGTGGAGAGGAGGAAACAGTGATGGGGGATGGGGCAGAGTAGAAGATCGGGGGCGGACGGGTGACCAAGATGAGCAATCAACAGCGTGGGACAAGCAGAGCAGAAGGGCGGGCGCCTATGCCTTACGGGATGAAAGAGGGTCGAGGAGCGGCATGGATGCAGCCGAAGCATCGACGCGAAGTTGGCTGTTGTTGTTGTTAGTCGAGCGGTGGAGGAGACTTGGGAGGATGATGTGAGCGTTGTCCCCGCTGAGACTTCGGACCCACATGTCGGCGCGAAAAAAACTGAGGGGCAGGGCAGTACGGGCATACTTCCACCAACTCACACTTTTAAGGAGTAGAGATAAGGAAGGAAGTAGGGGCAAGCAACTAGTGTCGCAGTGGCGCTTGTATCTTGTGGCTATCCTACAAATAGTAGAAAAATCTAAGCCTCCTATAGTAGTCGAGATGTATATTCTAGTCGGGAGATTACTCAACATTACTCAAGAAAGGGAAAGAAGTCTTTTCACTTGAAGTGGAAAAGCCAACGGGAAGAAGAATAGAACCAAAAGGTTTGCACCTATTGGCACGGTTCCCATAACTTCAAACCTGGAGGTAGGAGTGTCCCTATAAACCAAATTGATGTTCGTATTTTCCACGCTCCCCAGAAACCTTTTGTATTTTCTTGAGTTTCTCTTTGTTTCCTCTGTCCTGACAACTGTAGCCCTAGATCTTCCCCAACTTTCATAATCTAAGCCCAAATCTGCAAAGATGCTTGAGTTTATCTCTAAGTGTCCCAGATCCGAATTGGGATAAAATAGATTTAAAGCTTTGGAAGACACGGGATTGATCCCCAATCGAGTTATGATCCCTTGGAGATTAACGGAAGATGAAGGTTTCCCAAGTGGTGAAGAAGGTGAGATACCCATATTCTAGGTGTACGTGGATGCGGGTTTAGGCTTCTGGCTCATTCTTTTCTTGTTGGAAGTGCTCATGTATTATGGGATCGAATTGGGGAACTTGGCACCTAATCCAATTGCCATGCTTAGCATATTCGTATACTTATGAGAAACATATATGGGAATTTCGATGAACCTAGATCTCTTTAGATACTACTATGGACGACTGGAAGGTCCGGGAAAGTACGAGCAACACCCATGAGTTGTTTGATATGTCTCCATGATGGGAGGGCTAAAGAGTACATTCTCATGTATTCGAAGTATTCTTACTTATCATGGAAGAATCTCTAGTTCTACATGATGATCACCAAAGAAGATAGTCTAACGTTCAAGGGAGAGTCACCGTAGAAAGCCAAACGTGGACGACCTCTCCTAAGGAGGGTAGGGTACAAACTATTGGTCGAGGCCATAAAGTACCTCAAGAATAGGGATTGACTCCATGGTATATGGTGAGAGATTTCACCATGCATCAAATTAGTCCTCTAAAGTCATGTGATCATATGATGTTATGGTATGAGGGCACAAATGATTCGACCAGAGACTCCTCGAAAGGTAAGCATCAATGATTTAGACTATTTAAAATTTTTGTTTAGTTGTGTTTTTCCTAACTCATGGTCCTTCATCTGATTTTGTAGCGTTGTCTCCCTTTGAGATAAGGGAGAATGTCAAGGCAATCTATGAGGGAGAACTCGAGCAGAAAGGAGGAGCACCCTTGATCCTGGCAGTTACATCTCCAGAGGAGAGGATCAAGAGACTTAAGGTAACTAATGATATCTTTTGTCATTGATTACCTTCTAAGCATTGCGTTCTTATACTTGTGTAAATGCAGATTGTCAGAGCAGATGGTGCTTAGCCAGAGGAGCGCTCAGAAAAGAAGATCGTATTGGCTCCTAAGAAGCGTCGACTTATGATGAAGTCATATGTATGGAGCGGTACAGTCTTCTTGTGTTCTTTCCACTGCTTAAGCACCTAAAGAATAGAGAGAAGATTCACTTGGAGATAGGCTTACTTTTGCTCTTATACAAAGAATAGATATATTAAACCAGCGAGAATGCCTTTCTTGTATGAAGGCTCTTGTAGCTGGATCTGGTGTTGGCAGCGAGACCATAGGAACAAAGCCAATGGTGAATATAGAGCCACCGGTCAGAGAGGCCAAAGCCACTGAACCGATATCAAAGGCAATCTTACCAGTCAGGTCCATGAAGGTGGTTGAGATTGAATAGGTTCAGAATCTGGTGGCTACCACTGAGACATCAGTCTACAGGTTGAGAAAGCCCAACCCTCCAAGGAGATCCAAAGGGTCGGAGATAATCTGCAACCACCCTAAGAAGCAATGTGTGGGGACAAGCGGCGCACACTAGCGCATCTTGGGCGTGACTTGGCTGGGCTAGGCCACAAAGCTAGGCTAGTGTGTGGGTGAGTCAAGCTGGGCTGAGGAGAGTTAAGGAGACAGACCAAGGAAATTTGGCCCAATTCTCTTCTAGTAATTTAAATTAGCTTTTTAAATATGATATTCAATTATGCTCAGAAAAATAGCAAATGAACTCGACAATTGTTTTAGAAAATTTTAGAAGATACTTTTGAACACCAAGAAATCAAATGAAACTTTGGTATTTAATTAATGTTTAATTTATTCTTATTAGATAATTCTATTTCTAAAATTTTCAATTAAGCTTTATTAATTCAAATAAAACTAGGAGATGGGATGCTACACACCACGTTGGTGAGATGACATGGAAGCAAAGGCTAGGGAAAGGAAATGGAAGTAGTGTACGATGGCCTTGCTGGCCTCTTTTTATTGGCTTAGCACAACAGGAACGAGCCAACTGAGGCACTAGTCAACCAATGCCCATGTGACACATGCCCCACTAATGAACACGCATAGCAATCATGGTGTACAGTGCACGACAATTTGAATTTCGAATCGCCATGTATGCAACGCATGGAACACCTCAATGCGCATAGCAACAACATTTATAGCAGCATGCGTGATTTGAGACCCAACAATTATGCTTAAAATGCACTCCAAGGTTTCTGACCATGTTCAAGTTATGTTTTTGGGTAGACATTGAACGACTGAAGGGAACGGAGTGCCTAAACCATTCGGGATGACCAGGCGTGGGTTCGCTAAAGTGAAGCAAGCCCTCACCCATGAGGGCCTCCTTTGTGGACCTCCCACCGTCCCATCGCCCGAACAAAGTACCAGGAGCAAAGCATGAAGATGGTGGCCCACAGGCCTAAAGATGGACCCCTTTGTACCCCAACAAAGGGGTCAAATCACCACCCTCGAGCCAAGGAGGGGTGTGAAACCTCTGAAGAGTAGCAACAGCACGTGCGAGCCCAATTAGGACCCCTTGACCCATAGAGAAGGGATGTAGCAACATGTCGAAGCTCGCTTGTGGCAGAATGGTCTAACCCTCCCTTGAGGTGTGCGAAGGGGGTCCTCTAGGCCGGAGCCTTCGCACCATGCGAGGGGTGTCAACCCCACCTAAAGACTGGATGGGCAACATGGTGAACTTGGTCCATGATGGTCCACCGTGAGTCGGGACCAAGTACAAAGGGGGAAAATACTGTAATGCCCCTATATTTATAGGAGCATACTAGGGGTAGCATAGTAATCTACCTGCCCCTTTCATGTAACGGTATAAATTGATCTTCCTGGTCATAGTGTCGTAAAGGAGAAAAATTTTACACTATAATACATATACTCTTTCATTCTCCCTATCCCTCCTTGTCAATGGACCTCAAAATCTCTACCCCTTTTGCAGAGGGCTAGGGCTCAGAGGTCTCTCCTACTTTCACTGTTTGGTTCCGTAGCCATAACATAATTCCCGCTTGCGGCAAAATATGCTAGATTATATAACCTGACCTTTACCAAACATGTCATAGTAGAACATGTCTTTGAGGAGGGTTTCGGTTGAATCAGCTTTGGGATGACACTTGGGGGGGGGGACTTTAGCCCTGTGGAATCAGCTCCTAGATGAGTGCAAACAAGTGCAGCTGTCTAAAGAGAGTGCTAAGATAGCATGGATGTGAACCTCATCTCAAAACTTTTCTATTCAATCCTTCTACAAAGCCTTAAGGAGTTCATGCTATGGATTTCCCCTTCAACTTCATATGGGATGTTAAGTTACCATTGAGGTTAAAGGTATTAATTTGGTTAGTGCTCAAGCAGAGCATATTAACCAAAGATAACCTTACCCATAGGGGTGGGAGGGAGATAAAACATGTGTTTTATGTGGTGCTGATGAATCGATTAATCATTTGTTCTTGCTCTGCCTGTTGGCAAGATTTGTCTGGAATGTAGGGTGTGGTCAGTTAGGCTTTTTTGGTGGTTTATGACTTATTTTCACTATAGCTAGTTTATTTTGTATTACAACAGCTATAGCTTTTTGGTGTAATTAAATTTAAAAATAGAAAAAATAGGTTATCCCATTATGAACAATGCAAAGAAACACGGAAAAAAAGAAAAATACCAAAAGCCCAAAAAAGATAAAAGCTAGAAAAAAGATGAAATTAAGAAATAGTAAACTAGAAACTAGAAGTCAGAAACTGAAGCCGAAACGAGCGGGGCCGTAGTTTCCTGCACTTTTCATTTACCCAGTCCTCCTGCAGATGTTCATGAGCTCTTTGGTAGCTGGTTGGATGGTTTTTCTAGGAGAACTAGGAAAAAGGGGATAGTGGGTTTAGCAGCCATTTTGTGAAGCATATAGAAAGCACCAACTTGGTGTGTTTTCAGAAAAAATGCATGTCGAACCTATTTCTGTAATTTACTCAATTTGTAGGTGGATTAACCTTTGGGCCAAATTACAGGAGGACGACGCATAGGAGCTACTTATCCAGTGCGCTAAAGCAATGTGGCAAGTCACTACTGAAATTTTTGGAGCAAGAGATGAGCGTCATGGACAAGAAAGATTGAAGGATGAATGGGACATAGTAGTAGCGAGTCTAGTTTCTTATAGTTTAGTTGTCAGTAGTTACTAGGTTGGGTAAGTTTGTTGTTGTAGTAAGGCTCGGCTTTTGGCTATTCTGAGCATTGTAACGATGCTTACAAGCTCAACCGATCAGTTAGTTTTTGTAATTTTCATTTCACCTGTGTGTGTAAGACTTCGAACCTCCTATAGTGTTTCTTTTAATGGAAATAGGGGAAGCCTTTGTATAAAAAGAGAGAGAGAGAGAGAGAGAGAGAGAGAAGCCTAAAGCTCCAATTGCCTATGTTAAGTGTAGTGACTCATATAGTCTTTTAGGATTTGAAAAGGTATGTAACAAGGAGGCCTAGATGAATCTTAATAAGATTTGGATTCGTATTTTCTTTTGGAATAGGATTCCTACTCCACTTTAGGGAGGATTAGGGGGACTACATAAAGCCATGAGGGGGTGGTCATGGAGAATCCAAGCAACCAAGCAATAAAACAAAGAAATCACCTATCCAAGGTAGAGGTGCATAAGAGGATTAGAGGCTAGGTTATTCGTTAGCACTAGATTCTTGTATAGAGTAAGGATATGATAATCCTAAAAGATTTGAGATGATTGTGAGAGAGCGACAATCTTTTGTATTCTTATGAGGTTATACTTAAGGAATTTATAGTAGGCTTCACCAAATCTTTTCTCTTGTTATGGTTGCTTCAACGTTATTATTTTGGATTTCTATGAGATTCATCTTCTTCGTTCTTGATACCGTACACACTTGTGACGTATCTCATAAACTCTAATCTGATCTAAATCTATTGAGCAAAAAAAGGTATTAGAGTGTAACAGTGGCATCTGAGTTAAGGCTAGATTAATCTGATTTGCGAGAAGGTCGGTAAAGCATTAGGTGACACGAAATCAAGATCGATGTTGACCATGCGGAATCAAGTAGAGAAATTTTACAGCGGAGAAAATTTCAGCGTGTAGCGATGTGTGGTGATGGATGTTTTTGTTCAGAAGGAGCTAATCGATGCTCTTAAACATGATAAACCGAAAAGGACATCCACTGAAGACTGAAAAGTGATGGAGTGGATGCTTGTCACTACAATATGTCTATGTCTCTCTGATAAGATAAAGTACTTGATGATCGAGGAGAATTTGCTGAAGAAATTATGAGAGGACTTAGAAGAATTATATATGGCAAAGTTGCTGACAAACCAGTGAGTGCTAAAGCATTAACTGTACAGGTTACACATAGAAGAATATACATGGTTTGTTGACCATCTCAATGTCTTCAATAAACTTATCACACAACTGACAAGTGTAGATTAGAAAATTAAGCAGAACAACAATGTTGTCGTACTTGCGCCATCTCTTCCACCATCATGGGAGCAATTTGTGATGAATATTCTCATCGAGAAAATCACTCTCATCTTCAATGAGACAGTTGCATATGTACTGAAGATAGAGTCCCTGAAAAAGCCATCGGAATCTTTATTCTTAGGTGACTAAGCATTGACTGCAATAGGTGTTTTAGGCAGAAGCAAAAGTCACAGAAAAAAGGGCAAGAGTAAGGGTATACGTGTATGCTATCTATGTAACGAGGAAGATCACATGATAAAATATTATCCGATTTGAAGCAAATGAAGCGTGCATGTGAAATAGCGACAACAAAGGAGATTCGGATGTACTAGTCATCAGTCAATCAGGTACTTCTCACGGATGGTATTAGGTTCATGTTGTTGCTTGCATATATGTTCGATGAGGGAGATATTTGATGAAAGATCTCTACGCCTAGCACATGGAACTATTCATTTAGCAGATTGCAGGAGTGTGCAATTACTGAGGTGGGAACGATTATATCGGAGATGTATGATAGAGCACATCACACATTAATGGTAGTTCGATATGTTCTCGGTTTAAGGAAGAATCTAATATCTGTGAGGTCCCTTGAACTCTAAGGTTGTGAGGTACCACTTTGAGGTGGAGTCATGCGAGTTACTTGCAAAGGGTAGGTGATCATGAAAAGTATCTAGAGCAATGAAGGATACTGATTGATGGATACATTTAAAGGAAGGGCAACCAATTAGAGGTCTGATAGAAATCCTGGCCAGAAGAAGGGTACCATGTCTTCAATGATAGGTACTTGTCGGAACCCGGAGTAACGACTCCTGGATCCTCTGTGTAAATCGCACTAGTCCAGGATCAGCTAGTGCACACAGTACAACAAAGATAAATACCAAGCACAAATAACTTCATATATTAAATAAAGGGTACGGCCTTATGGCCAAGTCTTACATCAACGCCCATTGGCAAAATAAAAGAAAGGAAAGAATTGCGGAAGCAAACTGAAAGAAGCGAAGCCCAAGCCTGCCCACAGGCAAACGACAGTAAGACGCGGCCTATTCGTCCAGATCTTCACCATAGTCGACGACATCTTCCTCTGTGTAGGGGGGTGCAAGGTGAGTACAAACTTGTACTTCGCAAATCACACGGAGAAATGCAATATAATGATAAAGACTTCAATGGAAGGCTTATAGGGTTAGTTTGCATAAAACAGCATTTAAAGAAATACAATAGGTAGATTGAAATTGCTGAATTTAATACAGTAAGTAAAATAGTACTTGAGTTAGAAAATAATACGTCAGTGCAGGCTCCGACCATACACCAACCTATCCACGGGCATCCCACCCGGACCATCTTTTCCAAAAGATCACGCATGGATTCCATCCATCCACACGTTTCCAAACACTCGTGGATTCCATCCATCCATAAGCTTCCAATCTCTCTCATGGGTTCCATCCACCCACAATGTTTTCATTCTCTCATGGATTCCATCCATCCACAAGGTTTTCGAAAACATTTTTGAAAAATAAAGTCTAACCTATGAAAAACTTTTACTCAGCATGCCCATGATCGTGCGCACGGCTATCCAGGATAGATTATACACTCTACAGAGGTTGTACAGCTTTACCCATAAGACACGATCATTTCATATTGCCACCGGTTTACACACTTCCTTAGGTGTGCGACGAGGAGTCGTGACAAGGCCTTTACAATGCAAAGCCTTCAACCTGGTCGAGCCAACTCTAAGGTTTCACCCCAGTAAGGAATCCACCAGACCGGAACCCCCTCTTGAGCCTAGACGATACTTCTCATGGCTTAACCACGCTCGCCCAAGTGAGACTTCACATGGCACCAACCACGCTCACTTTCAACCTACGACTTGACTCAGGTTGGGACTTCGCAAATTATTCAGCCAGAGTTATCCCATACCAGCCATGTGGTAGTACGATTAGGGCTTTGCAACAGTAGCTCACAGACCGGTCCTTAATCCGACTTAGGCCCAACCACATACCCATGTGCACGACAATCAACCACTGCGGCTCCAACCAACAGGGCATGCCTGCACCCACCAATCTAACCAATTGCCTAAGTCTAAACCAAGTTTAATATTTTGTTTTCAAAATATTTCATAACACTCCTTGGCTTACCAAAGTCAAGAGTACATATCAAAAGTATATCATTTTATGTGAAAGGTTCATCATTTTATGTGAAAGGTATCCCAAAACAAAATTATATGACTATGCAGGGCTAAGTATTTGATTAAACTCTCTAGCCAACACTAATGTATTAACTAGAGTTTGAATCTAGGGTGACAAGGTGTTGAGGAATTCAAATTCAATGGAGGAATTAACAAGTAGACAATAACTAAATTTAAAACTGAATTGAAATACGTTGAATAAAAATATGCATGCAATATAATTTAAATCAATATAATTTTATTTTAAAAACTGGGATCAACATGATCAAGGAGTGTGACTTGCCTTGCTCTTCAACTTGTCTTGAATCTTCGTCGAAGAATTTTCCCGAATCGTCGAAGTCTACACGTGAAAATAACCCACCAAATTCAAATTGAACTCAAATATTTGAATTGAGGCTAGAAATGGATAGAGGGAAATTTTTGATGAATTTAGAAATTTGAATGGGCTAAATCGGAGTTAGAACGAAGAAGAACGGGCTCCGGGAAGTTTAAATTCAGAGAAAATGGAAAAAGGGATTTTCTGGAATTATTTTTCTAAAGAAATAGGGTTTATGGCGTCAGCATTGCGTCAGCCCGGGATTTTAATTTCGGCCGAATTGTTTTTCAACTGAAAATCCCGGATTATGACGCCAGATGACGTCAGCCCGAGGGGAGGTCGACTGACTGGTGGGACCTTGGTCCATGGAGCAGGCCCACGGAAAGGAAAGGCGCTGAGGTGGCGGGGGAGTGGGGTCGGGTTGGCGTGGCGCGGACGGGGAGAGGGGAGGCTGACGCGGCTGCCACTGGGCGGCCGCGTGGCGTCCACGCTAGCGCAATGGCGGCACCGGCCGGAGAGGGGCTCGGGGATGGCACAACGACGGCGCCCCGATGGCCGGCGGCGAGCGACGACGGGCAGAGGGGAAAGCGGGGATCGAGGGGAGTGCATTCACCTTGGCGCGGGCTTCGGCGGACACTGGAGGCGACCGGCGGCGAGGCAAGAGCGGTGGCGGCTCGGGCGCTTCAGCGCGGCGGCGGTGGGGTGGCCGGGAAGGAGAGAGGAACGGTGAGGGAGGAAGGGCGAGGAGAGGCGGAGCCGGTGGGGGCTTTTATAGGGTCGGGGGTGGAGGGAGGCTGCGCGAATTCTTCGCCGGAGTGGGGAGATGGGGGCGGCGGTTGCGGGGAGGGAAGTGGGAGGTGGGCGGCGGATCCGGCGGGGTGGGGGCGCGCGGGTCCTACGGGAGAGGTTGGGGAGTGGGCGGCGCACGCGGGAGAGAGGGGGGCGTCGGGTAGGGCGGAGGAGCGGTTGCGGGCGGCGGCGGTGCGAGGAAGAGGGAGGCGGAGAAGACGGATCCGACGTGTGGGCCCGGGCGGTCAGCGAGAGAGGGAGGCGGGGCGACTGACGGGCGGGGCCCGCGGGCAGAGAGACAGAGGCGAAGGGGAGGCGCGCCGACAGGTGGGCCGGGGGCGCGGGGGGAGAGAGAGTAGGGAGCAGGGGCGCGCGTGCGTCGGATGGAGATCGGGCGGTGGAGGATGGGAGCGGGGGCGACGTGGCGGCCATCGGGAGGGGGTAGGCGGGGTGGAGTGGATGGCTGGAATGGCGACGGCGAGGAGAGAATCTGGCCGTCCACGTGGCAGCCGGAGGGGGAGGGAGGGAGTTTTATTTTCTGATTTTATTTTTGAATTTCAGAAAAGCCTGGGAAAATCAATAGGCCTTAGAAAAATATGAAAATACTTCCAAAAATTCAAGAAAAATCCAGAGAACCTCCTGGACACTTTTTGGACTTAATAAAATTACTTCCAACTAATGTTGGCATTATATTTTTATATTTAAAATACTTTTTAATTTCAAAAATACATTTTCAAACCCAGAAAAATCCAGGAAACCAAATAAAAGCCAAGTAAATCCAAATAATTAATTTGAATTAGGATTTTTATAGAAAAATAAAATATAATTTTATTTAATAGTATTGTTAGGTTTTCATTTAAAATTCTTTTTAAATCCAGCTTTTTCAAAAACAGAAATCCATACAAAACCAAATTTAATTTTTAGGCACAAAAATACTTATTTTAATTTTAATTTTATTTTTATTTACTTATATATATTTATTTATTTATTTTTATTTTACTAAAAATCTGGGCTGTTACAGTACTTCGATCTCATCTATAGTTATGTACAAAACTGCAAAGATGATTGCAAAATCTAACAGACACAAACACGAAGGTGTGAACTGTTGGAAGAAGGAATACATGGTGGGACTAACCACATGGCACCAACGAATTGGTGAATCTCAGAGGCGGTACAAATCGATGGCATGAAAGGCTGTAGAACTGGAGGTGTTGTTAATCAAACTACGAACTAAATGAGATCTCAAGTGGAGGGTCTAGGCAGGCTATCCCGAACACTGACACACATATTGCGGTGATGTGCATGAGCCCCTGTGGTGGAGACACTCCTAAAGGTGAGGGAAAATGAAAAGAAACAAAAAATACTGAGCCGACTTGGAGCGAGTTCTTGAAGGAGCATAGTGACTTCAACAGATAAGAGTCTATATGGAGACTGTTGAGTGTGGTTACTCATACCATATCCTTTTAGGATTTGAAAAGGCGTGTTATAAGGAGTCCTAGATGAATCCTAATAAAATTAGAATTCCTAATATCTTTTGGAGTAGAATTCCTACTCTACTTTGGAGAAGGGCTGGGGGATTATATAAAGCCATGAGGGGTGGTTATAGAGAATCTAAGCAACCAAGCAATAAAGTAAAGAACCCACTCATCCAAAGGTAGAAGTGCGTGAAAGGATTAGTGGCTAAGTTATTCTTTAGCACTAGATTTTTTGTATAAGTCATAGATCCAAGGGTCCTAAAAAATTTGAGATGGTTATGAGAGAGCAATAATCTCTTGTACTCTTTTGAGGTTATAATTAAGGAATTTGTAGTCGACTTGACCAAATCTTTTTTTATCATGGTTGTTTCAACACCATTATTTTGGTTTTCTCTGTGATATTATCTTCTTCGTTTTTGATACTGTGCAATAGGTATCAGAGTGTAACAGCATGTAATATAAAGAATTTGAAAGGAGAAAAACATGTTGGCTCCAAGAAAATTGCCATAATTAGGTCCACATTGCACAATTAGTGGCTAAAGTGCATGTGTTGATGGATTGGTTATGTCTACACTGTTCTTCAACTCAGTCGCCATCATAGTTATCAAAACCAGTTTTAAATTTTTTACCTGAGGTGGCCCGTAGAATCGGTAGGACTGATTTTCAAAAAAAATTTATCGTTTTTGGGCCAAAAATTTCAAATAAAACCAGCTGAAATCAGTCATAATTCAGAGTAAATCAGTCATAAATTAGAATCGGACTAACTCGGTGTAAAAATAAAATATTTAAGACCAGTTTGTAGTCTAACCGAAGATGACCTGTGGAGTCGACTGTCGGTGATTTTCGGCCTATTTTCATAATCCTGGTCGCCATGGCAGTTTCAGACTTGCTCCTAAACTTGTTTCTACTATTACCTCGTCAGCATTCCATTTCAATCCCTCCTTTCTCACTAAGTAAACTCACTTCCTAAACGGGCTAACCACTTTTTACTTCTTGTTCTACTACACCATTGGTCACCACTAGACAGTAGACACCATCCTCCCTCTTCCTTGTTCTTGGAACCATAATATAGAGAGAGGGGTTCAGCTCAAGTCTTCAAGAGTCAAGAGTTAGAGAGAGAGAGAGAGAGCAACAAGACCGAAGAACAATCGTCGCACGGTGGCAGAGCGCGCGTGCAGGCAGATACACGAGCCCGTACGTCGAAGCAACGCAACAGACCGGATTCCATTGTCTTGCTCCTTCCGAGCAAGCAACGCAACCGATCGAGGAGGTCGCCTCCGCCTCAGTCCACCGGCATGCGCGCGTGCCGGTGGACTGAGGCGGAGGCGAAGTGCGGATACCCAGCCGCCTCGCTCTATGGCACTTGCCGCCATGCCCCGCGCCTCAAGCAAAGTGGCGCCGCGGATCTCCTCTAATGCTCGCCATGCTCGCGACCACACACCCTCCTCTTCTTCCTTCTCCCCCTTCTGTCGTCCTCGTCGTTACGGATTCTTGCTACAGAGGCTCGCCGGAAGATGTCGGCGATGCGGCCGCGGCGGTGGTTGACCGGCCATGGCCGGCTCCTCCTGCTCCTATGCTGCTGTCTCCCCGCCTTCCCCTGCCACGGTGCGCACAAATCTCTCTTTCTTTTATACTCGCTCCAAGAACCAATCAAGGTTGCTTGGTTCTTCGATCGATGCATATATCTTGATGAACTTGATATGATCGCAATTTTCTGCAGCTACGCACTCGTTCGTGGGGACGTACGGGGTGAACTACGGGAGGATCGCGAACAACCTGCCGCCGCCGGAGGTGGTCGTGGAGCTGCTGAAGAATGCGCGGATCAAGAACGTCAAGATCTACGACGCCGACCACTCCGTCCTGGACGCGTTCCGCGGGTCGGGGCTGAACCTCGTGATCGCCATCCCCAACGGTCTCCTCAAGGACATGGCCGCCAAACCGAGCAAGGCCATGGACTGGCTCAACGAGAACGTGCAACCCTACTACCCGTCCACCCGCATCGTCGGCATCACCGTCGGCAACGAGGTGCTCGGCGGCCAGGACGTCGGCCTCGCCGAGGCCCTCCTCGGTGCCGTCGTCAATGTCCATGACGCGCTCACTGCGCTCGGCCTCGCCGACAAGATCGAGCTCACCACGCCCCACTCGGAGGCCGTCTTCGCCAACTCCTACCCGCCCTCCGCCTGCGTCTTCCGCGACAACCTCATGGTCTACCTCAAGCCGCTCCTCGACTTCTTCTCCAAGACCGGTGCGCCCTTCTACGTCAACGCCTACCCGTTCCTCGCTTACATGAGCGACCCGGTGCATATCGACATCAACTACGCGCTCTTGAAGCCCAACTCCGGCATCCTCGACCAGAAGACCAACCTCCACTACAACAGCATGTTCGAGGCCCAAGTCGACGCCGCCTACTTCGCGCTCGAGGCGGCCGGGTACCGGGACATGGAGGTGCGCGTGGCGGAGACCGGGTGGGCGTCCGCCGGAGACGCCACCGAGGCCGGAGCAAACATGGAGAACGCCAGGACCTACAACTTCAACCTCAGGAAGAGGCTCTTCCTCAGGAAGGGCACGCCCTACAGGCCCGAGAGGGTGGTCAAGGCCTACGTCTTCGCGCTCTTCAACGAGAACCTCAAACCCGGGCCGGGCACCGAGCGCCATTACGGGTTGTTCAAGCCCGACGGCAGCGTCTCCATTGAACTTGGCTTCAAAGGGCTCGAGTCGTCGTCTGCGTCGCCATCGTCCCTCATGCCATTCAAGGTACGTATATAGCATTTCTGTTGTTTCGATGTCTTGACGATGTTTTTTGCGTAATTGAGCTGATTTGATCTTGTTTGTGATTCTGTTTTTGCAGAGAGCTCGAGCAGGGGGGGTGTATTGTGCAGTACTCGGCTACGCTTCTTTCATGTACATTCATTTTTTTAGCTTTAGCAACCTGATTACAGACAGATTTGCATGCCTGTATTAGGACTCGAGCGCAACGAAACCGCCATGCATGCTTCCTGAACTGAATGTCTGAATGTTCATGGGGCTCATGAGATGTGTTCTAGGCTGGACTTGCACACTTCTACACATATTCTTTGGATGCAAATTTCAAGAAAATTGTGGTATCAAAAATTCAAAATAATGATTCCCTTCTGTACATCAGTTTTCTGAATGACTGTCAGTTGCTTCAGAATTCAGCATGACCTCCCTTTTACTACTCAAACTTAAGTATGCCTTTGCAAATCAGAATTTCACTGTTCCATATTTTGCAACATCAATCAGGTTTTAATTCCACTGCAATTTGGTGCCATGCTTATTGCTTTTCTTGTAGTACTGGTCCGCATGTAATCTATCACAGACAGATTGAATTAGGAATTTAGAGCCTTTTCTCCCCAGTAAGTAGTAAAGAATCACTTTTCTATATTGGCATATGGTACTCAAGGCATCTGATTGTTACAAGCTTACACCTGCAAGCTCTGCATCACCAAACTGATGTGCTGAAGTTAAGGATTGCTTGCACATCAGCTCATCTGAGAAATCCTACTACCTTCTGCTTGCAGCAGAATCCAAGTTGACGCTGCTGCTATTGTAAACAGAAGAGTTCCGTGATGCTTTGCTTATTATTGTTATAAGAAAAAATCCATATAACATCCCGAACTTTACTAAATAGAAATCGGACATTGGTCCCTCAAATTTTGCAATCCAATTCAAATAACACCGCGACCCAGTTTTAGATAGTGGTATTACCTGCGTGGCGTGATGAGTAAATGGTTTTACCATGTAGGATGACACGCTAGTTAAGTTTATATGAATGATAGGTGGAGCACATATGGCCTTCTCTCCCAAATTGAAACAGAGAGGAAGAGAACTACAAAGAGCGGTGGCCATAGAGCGTTGGTTCAGGAGCTTGGTTGGAGAGAAACCCTTATGGACCCCATATGTCATTGACCTAACTTGGCAAATGTATCGTTCTATATAGCAAAATCGCTCACTCATCGCACCACGTGGACAATACCGCTATGTGAAACCGGGTTAAAATGTTATTTGAACCAGATTGCAAAGTTTGTGGATCACGCATCTAATTTCATAGTTTAATATGTTAGATAGATTTTTAAACAAAATTTAAGATGTTATATGAACTTATTCTTTATTATAGTGATGTTAGATAGACTTTCAAGCTGTGCAACTGTGCAAGCATATTCCTGTGACTCACCATCCAGGCATCCATTCTTTTTTGCAAAGACAAGATGAAAAGCAAATGCAGACAGGTGCCTTAGATAAGCTGAATCTACTAAATGAGCTGCAGTTGTTGCAGAAACAATTATTTGATCACAATTTTTTTTTTACCCTCATCAGGTTTTACAAGAGATAATGAGCGAGTGATTTGCGTTCTTTTTTTTCTTTCACTTTCTGATCCTTGTGCAAAGTTGGGTATCTGAGAAACAAGACTGAAAAGTATCCTAGCTTTTTTATATTTCCTCTCTCATTTTTTTTATGACAGCCCTTTATGTTTCATGCTTGGAACTGTGTATTATTTGTCATACCATCCGAGGAATCTCTGAACTTGGCAGTTGCTACTGCGCATATTAAAAATCATCTGAGCGTTGGTTCACACGAGGAACCCAGTTCGTTGGCCTTCTTCTTGCAGAGGCTTTTGCAACCGTAAGGGAAGCACCCATGGGTGGTAGTATCAAAAGAAAAGTGAGTTGCCTGGTAGCTTCAAATAGACCCACAAATAAGCTTGTATTTCAAACCTTAAAAACGTCTATTTCAGCCCTTCAATTTTATTTCTAAGCAAAAAAAAACTTATTACAAACACCACCACGTCCCACCTGTCAACCATATAATTTTCTCACACTTCCTCACTCTCTCCCCTCCCCCACAAACAATT
This sequence comes from Dendrocalamus latiflorus, assembly GCA_017311315.1. Classification (NCBI taxonomy): domain Eukaryota; kingdom Viridiplantae; phylum Streptophyta; class Magnoliopsida; order Poales; family Poaceae; genus Dendrocalamus; species Dendrocalamus latiflorus. The sequence goes on from CM029609.1 coordinate 44,124,408, forward strand.
TCCCCTCCCTCCCCTCTACCATCCAACCAAGGCCGTGGCTCTGCCCTAGCCGATTGGTCACTACCATCGTTTCTCCATGGCCAGATCTGGTCGAATCTAGTCGGGTCCATCTAGATCCGATCGAATCTGGCTGTTGTTGCCCAACGCGCTCGTCGTCATCCTAGGCCCATCTATGTCATCTGTGTCGTCCGCCATGACGAGCACTCGTCATTGTCGTCCCATCGATAGCTACGGCATGCGCTAATCTCCATCCCTGTTGGCCGTCGTGGCTTGCATTGTCATCATCCCAGCTCTTTGCTTGGAGCTTCACCACTGTCCAGATCTAGTTGGATCTAGTCGTAGCCACCCAGACCTGACTGGATTCGATCGCCTTTGTCGTCCTAGCGACCGTCTTCATCTTCTTGGGCATGGACTCGACCACCATGACACATAAGGTGCCCCGCTCCCCCCCCCCCCCCCTCTCTCTACTATGCCGTATGCTTGCAGAAGCCACTCTGACACCCTCTTGCCTCCATGGTGGCATCTGAGCCTAGGTGGCACTACAGGGCACCCGACTAGAGCATCGCGTTGTACATAGCCCAAACTCCAAAAACTTGTGAGACACTACAAGCGCAAAAGCCTCATGAATTTATTGGCTGGACCAAAGCTTTTTTGAAAATTGAAAGCAATACTCCTAAACATTTATAAACATGATATTATAAGTTTTTAAGGAAAATACCGCACTTGATTAATTTTAGAAAAAACTGAAGAACAAAAAAATGTAGGGAGTGAATTGTACTTTAGGAATACTGAGAAAAATGTGGAGAGAGAACATTAGATGCGCATCCGGGGAATCAAACCGTGGTCAGTACCGTTGGAGGGTACCACTACACCAGAAGCGCTTGTGTTAACTGCTCCTCGGATTTAATTCTAATTGAAACCCAAACAAATAAGCCACGTAAAAGATTCAAACAGTTCGCCAAACAAAATTAGTTAGACCAATTCACTTAACTACCAACCACTCTATAGAAATGAACGCTCATCGATAAGTAGAGCTACTACTAGTGACTAGTAGTGTGCCCGTGCTAACGCTACGATAAAATATAAAACAAGATAAAATTTGTAAAAAATAAAACGAACAATCAGATTCATTAATATCTCAAGCAGTAGGTCTTGTCCCAGCCTTGCGGGAATACCTGAATTTTCAGTGACGCGGTAGTAAGTAGCATGAACATAATATTTCCAGCAAATATGTACAAGTCTAAAATTTACATCAAAACTAATCTGCCCTCCAATAGAAAATGTCAAGTTCAAGTGTGCAAACTTTTCACAAAGCACTGACACCATTTTAGGCTGAATGTTATGTACCTATGGGAGGCCATCTCACGGGAAGGGAGAAGCCGTGCGCCGGCAAGGATTCACGTTGAGGGCAGGATTGATTGAAACAAGCGTCTGAGCAAGGTAGAAAATTTTCTTGTGCTGTCTTCACGTCAACAACAGAGAGGAAGCGAAAGCGGCATCTTCGTTTTTTAATCTGCTATAGTACCCTGCATTATTCGTTACAGTGCCACACACTATTTACTATAATACTAAAAAATTATTCTCTTTTGCCAGCGGCTAAATCAGGAACAAAATCAAGGATGAGCTAAGACGCTAAATTACATTATCACAAACATAATATCTTACTCTTGCTCAATTCAAATTTATATATGAATAATAGAGAAACAAAGAAAAAAAAGAGAGAAATATAATGAAAGTACCTTAGTAATAGAAAGCGCATCCCAAAATATATAAATATACTTCTCAAAACAAGATAAAATTTGTAAAAAATAAAACGAACAATCAGATTCATTAAGATTCACGTCTCATATATTGTATAACCAAATATTTTATTAAGCTCATATATAAATATTGTATATATTGTATATTCGCACAGGAATACAGAACAGCAAATCCATTTGATTAAGCTCGCGCCCCCAGCACCTAGATCTCAGGCCCCAGCAACCATGCAGAGAGAGAACGAGAGAGAGAGAGAGGCTACAGTGCTGCTATTCTGGATCTGGGTTCTACTCATTCCATGCAGTCATCATCGATCTCATTTGATCCAATTAAATTTAGGAGCACCAATGACTGTATATCGTAGTACTACTACGTACTAACAAATGTATACAAGAAAAAACTAAAAAGTGTCATCTCAATATGAATATCGCCGCAATTTCTCTCCACTCCACCAAAGAATCAACACCAAGGATTAACAATGAATATGTGAAGGAGCTCTAAAATATAGTGATAGTAAGAAAGAAAATATTCAGATGATGTTTAACAAAACCCTTAAGGGTATATATGTTTGTGGAAAAGGGTATATGGGAAAATAGGGTATAATTCCAAAAATGGCTATACTGAAATTGGAGACTATAGAAAGAAGTGTACTGAACAAGAGTACACCAAAAAAATGAAGTATATTACTCGCAGAAAATTGCAAAGCTTCAGATACACAAGTACTACAGAAGAGGTATGTTTTACACTTTCACTCAATGACTAAATCAAAACTTGGATTTAAGTACATCTGAAGCTCATCTGCACTATGTTCTGCAGACAGTAGCAAATTCATTTGGAAGTGGAAGAAATATGTATTGGCAAAGAAGTGTTGCAGTAGTAGTTAACATCCAGAAGCCCCTTACAGGCAGACGAGACGAATAGCATTTGTGAGCACACATGGATGGCAATATGCAACCGCATTCTCTAACCCACACAATCCACTTGATTCCCGTGAATCCCGACTCAGCAACTACATTTGCGGCAGGAGAGGCAGAATTTCACGCAAAATCATCCTAAAGTGCGGAACAAACAATGCGAGCACACATCTACGACCAACTCGAGTGAATTGTCCACAACAACCTGCAAACTATCAATCACCTCCCTGTCAGCATTTTCAAGAACTGCTACCGGGTCCACTCTAGCATCGTTTGGAACACCCCAAAGAAAACTCCGCGGCATCATCTCAGTATCAAGGAAATACTCACAATCCGATACAACCGTACGACAAGTCAACAGCACACACTTTCCCCTCCCTAACAGGGCACACCAATCCAATCCAAGGACAAGTTATTATAGAGGGGTAGAGATGAAGACAAGTTATCTCAACAAAACAATGGAATGCACTTCAGATATCCATAGATAACAAAAGTGGAGAAGAAAGACAGTACAATTAATTAATTCTGCACTGGTATGTAAAACAAAAATAGTTGATCAGGAAGAGGGGGGCAACCAACAGACAGATATGCATACCACAGGTGATGATATTGTGAAACGCATTGTTGAGGAATAATAATCATAATTCGGGCCAGATAAAATCTGACACACATGATTGGGAAGAGGCAAGTCAAATGGATGAAAATCTGATAGATGAGCAGGTACCTGAGAAGTGAAATGAACGAAAATATTTAAAGTTATGATTGCATAATGTATATGCTTTCATAAGAATTATGGTTGGTGCACAGGTGTAACACATAAACAGGTAAAATTTTGCAAAGATGAATAGAACAGTTTCAGATATCCAATAGGTAAAATAACCGTGGATTGAGTAAATTAATAAACAACATAGATTTACAATGTTGTCATTGGATAACAGAGCAACAGACTGTGTGGGAGACCATCAAGAATGAAATAATATACTTTCTCGACTTAGGTCTTACAGACAAGGAAAAACAATTGACTTACTTCAATGTTTTCGGGTAGAGGCAAATTAACTGAACAAAGTCTGAGTTTTCTGCCTTGTCTCAAGATAAGCACCATATGAGTATCACAAAAGTCAACATCTTCAAGAATTACACCTGGTTCCTCAAGGAAAACATTCTGATTCAAACATCAAAAGTGAGTCAAATAGATCGTATTAAGTCACCAATCCAAGCAGAACATCTTTCATAACAGCAGGTATAACAAACTTCTTTCATATATGATGTCTATAGTGCGATTGCCAACAATATCCTAAAAATCCTTATATATTTTGTGAATAAAATGTATGCATATCTATAGAACAAGAGCATTCATACAACTTTGATGACACTGCAGATGCATAATACGAACCTTCCAACTCTTTATTAAATATACCTGGAAAAGGATAATCGTGCAATGAGCAGCGAACAAAGGACCAGCTAATAATAATACAGATAAGGTGCACAAGAGACAGTACCTTTGAGTGAGTGTCTGAAAAGACATTTAACGTTATAAACCGAAAATCCTTGGTATGTCTGATATTTAAATAAATATTCTCATCAGGTTCTTCCAACATGAGAATATCATCCTTGTTTGATCCAATAATGCTGCAAAACAGCCTAGCCAAAGAAAATTTTAAGCTATAGTGCAATACAGCATAGCACAGATGAACGACTGCAATTAAACAATTCACTGACCTATATGGTCTTCTATCTTCATTTGTAACAGTATAAACCAGCGCTTTCCCATCCATAGCCTATGAAATATTTGAGACCCGATCGGCACGAGGTTTATCGCAAAGTGTGCCTGTCACAAGATCCCTGACCATTAAAGTGAAGGAGTCCTTATCTTTGTCATACATAGTGTATGCAATGAAGCGGTGATCTGGGGACACTTCAGATAGTTCCTCGTATAGTCGTATGAGTATCCTGCATACCAAGGATAGGCTATAGCTTTTATAATAAGAGTGGGCCAAAAGAACCCATATCAGGGCAAAATCGGAGCAATTTCCTTGGTTTGCTCTTACCTTTGGGGCCGGCTCCACGTCCGCGAAGTCGCAGAAGCTGTCGATCTTGACCTCCATCCTCGACTCCTTGATCCTGGGGGCAAACGCTACACACGGGAAGGGGAGACGAAGTCAGGGTAACTTTCCGGAGAGAAGCCACGGATTGGCGCGGGGAGGGGGAGACGATCGAGTGGGGGGCGGCGTGCGTACGCGAGGGGGCGTGGCTGACGAAGGCCTCGAACCAGCGCTCGGCGGCGCGGACCTCGTCCTCCGTCTCGTCGTTGACGAAGGCGAAGTACTTGGGCGCGCGGAACTCGTACGCCTCGTCCGCCACCTCCACCGGCCCTGCGGCCAGCTCCACCAGGCTAGGGTTTGGATCTCTGCGGATGCGGAGGGGTGGGGGGGAGGAGGAGGCGGCGGTGTCGGGGAGGGAGAGCCAGTGCGCGAAGAGGCGGTCGAGGACGCCGCGAAGCGCGGGCGCCCCCGGCGCGGGGATCTCCGGCGGCAGCTGCAGGAGGTCCACCTGCAGCGCCAACGCCGCGGCGCTCAGATCCGCCGCCGCCTCCATCCCTTGATCACTCGCCGCCGCCGATCCGATCCAAGCAGCGCAACGCTCTCCCGTAGGAGCACGTCAAGCGGGCGGCAGCGCGGGGTAGGAAGGAGCGGGGGAGGAGGCGGCGGCGCGGGGTGGGGAGGAGGAGGCGGCGGCGGCGCGGGGCAGGGTGGGGGGAGGAGGAAACGACGGCGGAGCGGGGGAGGAGGAGCGAGGGCGGAGTGCAGCGGAGGAGTGGGAGGTGGGAGGCGGCGGCGCGGTGTGGGCGGTTGGGGGCGGGGTGAGCAGCGGGCGGAATTTTCGCGAGCAGGGGGGGATCAGAGAGCGGGTGCATACCGGTTCAATGATGTGCATGATCCAAATGATTTTGACCTTAGGATCTTCAATGAGTAAGAGAATAAGGTTTGAGGAGAGATCTAGGCCATTCATTTATATGGAGTTGGATTACTTTGGTACACAAATCTGGGTGGACTTAGATTAGGCATGACTGTGGGGGTGGTTGAGGGGGTGGATGTAGTAAAGATAATTTTGGTGTATTATAGAGTAGGGTAGATATTCCTTTTTAAAATGAAAAAAAATGGGGAAAAAACAGAAGAACAAATCTTTTTTTTAAAGGGAGAACAAAATGTTTATTGAAGATGGCATCGGTAGCTATCTGTGCGCACCTTCATCTGCAGACCATTTAACAATGGCACCATAATCGGTTGCCCATGCCTTCCTCCAAGAGCAATTAGGCACTGCAAGTAGTCAATGGTGGTGGGGTTTCTAACATTGGCACCATAATCGGTTGCCCATGCCTAAGAATCTGTCATTTTGTCGGTGAGGATTTGCTACTGTAAATAATGCACATTTAAGGATTTGCCACTCGATCCCGTATATCAATGAGATATTAAGTGATAAATCATCAAATACATATATTTACGGTGGTAAATCCTCAATTATTTCTTTTGGGGCTGCTCAACAATTATTCCTTTTGGGGCTGCTCAACTAGGTTCAACTGGTAAACAGGTGAACAACATGTCGTTACATTAATATCCTACTAATAAAAATGCTTTGCCATGGAACTATTGGCTATCTGTGGAACTAGCCATTAAAATGCCATCATAAGTGAAGTAACCAAATTGCAGGCAAGGAAAGGATGGCGTAGCTGAAATTGGCTAGTTTGCCCAAGCGAGCTATAGCTCATCCTATTCGCAAAAAGCAAAAAAAGAAAAGGAAAGGAAAGCTATAGCTCATCTTAGCTAGGCAGGCACCAACAAGAACAGTGGCCATGCATGACTTTTACATCTGCCTTTAAACAGGTAGAGCATTATTGGCATATATGTCAGTAAGTTTGGGCTGTAGTTTATGATTTATGGTTATAATTTATTAATCTAGTAAATAGTAATTGCTGAAAGAAATTAAAACTAAAAGACAGCTAAAAAGCTGAAAAAAAAACATAGTCATATGAGATGAGCTGCAACCTTTTGCATTTACATGTTTAGTGCTTCTATATTTTTCACTATAACAAAGGTGGTGATCGGTTCGGCTGAAAAGCTCGTGGCTTATGGCTGAAAAAAGCAATGTAGCTGACAGAGGCTTATTTAGCATAATTAAATTTAAAAAAATTTAAAAATAAAAAAATATGTTAGCCCATTACGTATAATACAAACAAATACGGGACAAAAAGAACCGGCAAAAAAGCTCAACAAAAAGCCAAAAGTTCATAAAAAGACGAAACTTATGAATAGTGAAAAATAAGGCAGAAGACAGAAGCCGAAGCCGAGTTGATCAGGGCCAAAAAATGGCACTAATATCAAAAACGTACGAAAGTGTAAGTAATCATTGTCTACCATTTAGTTTTACTTTTAAAAGCTGTGCAAATCACTTTGAGAAAAATATTGAAGTATCTCACTTACATATTTGAAAAGGATGAAGAAAATGTCGAGCTGCATTTGCATGTGCGTGCCCTTTTTCATGAAGTCCGCGCGCCGGGGGGGTGCTTGCTAACAGTGCACACATAAGTCAGTGATGTGCCCTGCATCCATGCCTTCAGGAATAGCTTTGCAGTCATCGACGCAATAGCTTTTAATTAATTGGGGATTTTTTAAGTATATTATATTGACAGTAAAAAAGTGATAGTAAAAATAAAATCTAAATATTTATTTGTAAATGTATTATAGACTTGTTTTCAACCTGTTTTTTAGAGGGTATTTTAGACTATCTCGTGTGAACATATGTGTGTAAACCGTAGTTACATCTTCATTCCCTGCGTGCTACGAATTGAAGCAGTTAGATTGAACATAGTACGAACCTGGTAAGCGCAGCCTGCGCCGGCCCCAAGGACTCGTAGCAAGGTCAATCTGTAAATTTACAAGGTTTGCGGTGTAGGGTATTTAGATTGATAATGCTAACATAGCCAAAGTAGAGCTCAGATATTTTGAGAGGAAAAGGATGTTGAGGACACTGAAATAGCCCAAAACTTTGCAAAATTTTGAACTTTTCAAATTTTGTTTGAATTTAGTTTCTTTACCCAATTTGGCAGCCTACCTTGAGATTTCGCCTTCCCTTTTCAGTTCCCGCTTCCTCCCTTTTGCTGGCGCCCTCCCTCCTCCCCGCTTCTTCCCTATGGCGCCATGCCCATCTGGCCTTCCCCGTGTCGTAACTCTTCGCCTAGCCTTTTGGCATTCACACCTCCCGTCTCTCGGCTTTGCCAGCGCATTCCGCGTATTCTAACTTCTTGCGTCATCCTTGCCATCCACATACCGTCCTCGAACCGTTTCGACTCGCGTGCAGTGTGGACTCCTGTCATCGCCGCTTTTCTTCGCCTCTCGGTCGATGCGTGCCTTCCCATTGTACCTCTCTCTCGTCAGCTCGCGCAAGCCGTCAGGGCCGTGGTACCCTCTCTGCCACCTTGCCTGGGCGTCTGCCTCGCTAACCGCACCTAGAGCCACCACATTGTCCACGTGCCTAGGCCATCGTCGCCCCTCCACTACTCCCACTGCCTTCACTAAGCCATAAAGCCTAATTAGCCATTCGTTGTATCCCATGCAAACTTCAATTTCACGCTTGAGCCTTTCCCTTGAGTTCTCCCTCCCCACACCGCCATTGCCGACCTCCCCTGCGCCGATGAGCCCCTCGGCCAATCCTTTGCCTCGATCGATGGTGGATCGATTCCTTGCAACCACAGCTCCCCTGAACCACCTCAAACCTTTAGCCACCTCCGTTGGACCCTCTCTTGCCTTAGTAACCCCAGCACCGTGAGCCTCCACCGACTGTATAGCCCTCTCCGTGGATAGCCTAAACCAAACCACTCCAGCCAAAGCAAGCGCCACTACTCACCTCCCCATGTCCCATAGATGGTGAAATCACTTTTGCCCTCACCAAAGAATTGCCAGAACCCGTGACTATCTCCCTCACCGCTGACCACCATCGCCCTTTTCCTCGCCCCCCCCCCCCCCCAAAACCCCAAAATGGAACCACCGTAGTGTAAGGAAGCCGCCCGTACCATCCTTGACCGCCGGAGAGCTTCGCTCAGCCACCCACGACTGCTACAGTGGCCGTCGCCTGCCCATGCCGCTTCGCTCCGCTGCCCACGACTACTACAGTGTTCAGCCGCTTGCCCATACCAGGTAGATCACCGACCTGCGTCATCCACGACCGCCCGTGCTGATGCCTGCTACAGTGATCGCTGCACGACCACGACCACTGTTTCATCCTCGACTTGACTTCGACTACTGCACTGGAGCTTCGACCATGGACACGCAGGTGCTACGACCGCAACGACAATGACTATGACTTTGGTCGTTGCGACCACACACAACGTCGTAACCGGCCACGCACACAGACATTACGACGCTGATCGTTACAACCACACACATAGGCACCATGACCATGGCGCTACGACCACACATAGGCTTCAAATCCTCCGGGTGCTTTAGTGCTCATACGAGTATGGCGTTCACTGTACTCCTCCGAGTATGACGTCCACAGTACTCCTCTAAGTATGATGTCCACAGTACTCCTCCGAGTATAACGCCCACAATACTCCTCTGAGTATGCACTGACGACTACCAACCATCGACTCTCGACTACGACTACAACCATCGACTATCGACCACAACCGTCGACTGTCGACCACGACTATCGACTACGACCATCGACTATCGACCATAGAGTTATGACCACGGAGTACTCGGAGCTACAATACTCGGTGTAGCTTTAGTACTGGTCGTAACGATAACAGAACAACCAGTCGTATTGACCACAGATACAGAGTACTCGCACATACACGAGCACAACGCACATACAATAAGATTAACCCAACAACGGGGACGCTGACCTCATCCTATGGAGGCTTCCATACCTGAAGTACCTGTATGTGCTAGATTCGAGCCTGGCGCAGAGCGCCTCGGACGACCCGGTGCGAATGCTCACCAGGGCGGATGCCCAGTACGCGCCCGGCAAGACGGTGCGCAAGGGATCACTCGGCGGATGACTGCTCCCGGTGCCTGGTGCAATCGGCGAGGGAGGCGACGGGGTCCTACTCCATAGCCGCGCCCGCCGGGTGGCTCCAGGCTGTTCTCCCATGCCGTCCGTGCTACAGTGCACCATCGAATGGCTCCGAAGACACTTGGGTCTCTGAGCTACTACTTCCCGATTTTTTTAAAAAATGAAAACAAACTTAATAAAAGGCTTGGGAAAAAGAACAAAAGAAGAAAACATTTATGGCGCAGTTGGCATTTTTAGCTATCTCTGCCTGCCTTAATCTGGAGACCATTTAAAACTCACAAATCAAGCACCCTTGTTCCAATAGATTAGGTTTGTCTTCTTTTCAGCTATGGTTGATGACTTATAATTGCGACTAATGGTTTTTGATCTTAACATGAGCGCTTATGCGAATGAACCGAATGCTGATAAGCCGATTCAAAAAGAATGTACCAATAAGCCACTTCAAAATGGTGACAAAGAAATTGTCTTGTTTATTTGTTTAGAAGAAATCATAAGTCATAAGTTATAAATTGAAAAGAACGGGTTTAGGTTTCCAACATTGGCATCAAAATCGGCTGCCCCATGCCTAGAATCTTTCTGTAGCTGTTCAACTAGTAATTAAATAAACTGGTGATCAACAGCACATCAATATATATCCTAAAATGCTTTGCCATGGAACTGTCTATGGGAGACAGTTGTTCATGGAGTGACAAGGTTGTGTTCCTGTGTAGTAATAATGGCTATCAGATGGGGCCCTAGATTGTTGCAAAGCAAACAGCAATAACTTGAACGTCAATCAACTGAGCACTTTGGTGCACTAACTACTACGGAATTATACCGGCGGGTACGTGTGAATGTGTCACTAGGCTACTTCTCTGCCACCCTTGGTTTACTTGTTTCTTCAGATTTTGTTTCAGGAAAAGCTACGGGTCTTGGCATGAATTCGGTGACATGAGCCGATTGCGTATCTAAAATTATACGCAAAGGTTGGCTCCGTCTGGCATATGATAGCATTGTGACATGCTGTATCATGTAATTTAGGCCATTATGTATGTAGGTTGTCTATTATTTTTACAGGTTATTATTACGCATAAGCATTGGCAAATTAGATATGCGAAATGAAACTTTTTTTTCTAGAATGCACATTTGGAGCCTAGTGTGGAAGGTTTCTTGGATCACGGCACCATCGTCATCGTAAGATCCACCAGATAGTGATTCATGTTAAAGACGCATCGTCACAGCAAAATGATCAAGCACACCAATTCGTCTCCCCATGATGCTGTCGGCTGATACAGATCATCTTCTATCACTGAGATCAAAACAACCATCTTAACAAGTGATCCTCATTTTCACGTGTACTGAGTACGCTCAACCTAGGCCGTTTGTCACACGCAATAACCTCACATTTATCGACACCCTTACTGAAAAAGAGAACTGATTAATTCTAAGGGAATGACTAGCGCCTAGATGTTCAATCCAAACGATAGTTTCGTACGCTTGAATGCAATATTTCTTTGCAATATATGCAATAAAATTTAACCATAGCCGCAACCGAAAGAATCTACTCTACAAAAAATTCATAGCTCAATACAACAAACAATTACTATATATGCAACAAAATCTCACCTTAACTGCAACAAACCCATTGTAGTAATTAAAAGATGCAATAGCACTACAAACAAAAAATCAAACACATAAGCTATGAGGTTACAACATTTTGATTGAACTTGTACAGCAAATTAAGTAAATATGGGCAACAAATCCATAAACGTCTGCAGAGGAGGCCAACATCAGAGAATACCTATTGCAATAATATAAAATACTTGATATAACTGGAGACTGAAAATCCGCTTAGTTGGGCTAAAAAGAGTGGCTTATGATTGAAATTGCACTGTAGCTGGCTGAAATTACACTTGAACTGATAGTAGCTTATTTGGCGTAATTAAATTTAAAAAATTAAAAATAGAAAAACAAGTTAGCCCACCACGGATAATGCAAACGAAATCAGGAAAAAAGAACCGGCAAAAAAGCTCCAAAAAGCAAAAAAAAAAAGATGAAATTTAAGGATAGTAAAAGATAAGCTAGAAGCCAAAATGAGTGGGCTTGAGTGAGGCTATGCTGGGAGGCAGCAGTGGTCGGAGCCCAGGGGCGATGGCCAGGGTTGGGCCCAAGGGCCGACGGCAGGGGAGGCACAAGGAGACCGCGTGGGGGCGGCACAAGGCACGACAGTTGGAGGCGCAGTGACCAGGCTAGAGATGGAGGTGGCTGGATTGGAGGTGCAAGCAGCTGAGTCAAAGCCTGAGCACAGCAAAGAAGAGGGTGGCAGAGGAAGAAATGGAGACATATAGATAGAACCAAAGAAAAGAAGAAGCCGAGTGCCTCTCGGCCAAAATGAATGAGGAGAGAGAGAGACTAAGTGAGAAGAAAGAGATTAGGTAAGAAAAGAGAGAGAATAAATGAAGAAGAATGAGGGAACGACTAGTGCCTAGATTTCTTCTTTAGAAAAGATGAAGATGTGTGATTATTAGAGTGAGACATTAGTAGGACGTCCAATGTGGAGTCATCCATTCGTATATCTAATATGTACTACTAGCCACGTAGGCGTGGCGCCACGTCACGCCAGCCACCGTGTGGACCGAAGCAAAAGATACGACAATTCGCAGGGAGTTTCACAAAAAAAATTTAGGGCCTGTGTGTAATTTCGGAAAAATAAAAGGATTTTTTTTGCAAAAAACCGAGGACCTGTACTAAGTAAATAAGGACCTATACGTAATTTTGGAAACCCGCGGGTCGCCATCCAAAATTTTTTTGAAAAAAACTGGACGTAGGGACCTTTTTGCGAGGAAAAAGGACCTTTACGTAATTTCAAAAAAATTGGAGGGATTTGCCTCCCCCGGCCGTACCGAAATTCCCCGCCACGCGCCGGCCGGGGCGCGCGAGCGGGGCGACGTGGCGTCGCGCCTGCGCGGAGAGTCCCCCGGGTTTAATCCCGGTAGGATTACCATTCTAACAATGAACTCCTTGGGATCTACATTCAGACGTTATACCATAGATAACCTATGGATAGCTCTTATCCTCTCTCCAATAAAACGTTCTAGAACAACATTACACCTCCATAGCCCTGGGCATTCGGTACTACCGAACCGATCGGTTCGGTTCCTCGGTACCCATACAAATTCGGTTCCTACGAATCTCGGTACCGTTCGATTCCTGAAAAAACTCGGTACCGAAGAAATTCGGTATCGGTTCTTTCGGTTCGGTTCCGGTATTTACCGAAATTACCGAACAGGGTACAGCAGCATGTAACATCAAGTTCAATAGCCAATTTTGACATAAATGTAACATGATTTCATATAGAATAAGTACCAAATCATACAGAGAAAAAGCCACAAATACATAATATTTCGGTAGTTCGGTATTTCGGTAAACCGAGGCACCGAACCGAATTTCCTCGGTAAATTCGGTTCCTGAGAACCTGGAACCGAACCTGGAACCGAAATTTTCGGTTTCGGTATTTTCGGTTCGGTTCTCGGTAAATTCGGTTCGGTACTCGGTTTTCGGTTTTTTGTGCCCAGGGTGACACCTCCAAGTAGTATTATTCTCTGTATTAAACGACACGACACCCCGATTACACGCACTACCAAACATCCATTCATTATGATCATATACCAACATTAGCGGTGGATATCGAGCTAAGCCCTCGAGTTTTTTTTAAAATTTACCATGGTTTGATTTAATGTTATTGTATTTATAGTTTGGAAGTATTTCTTTAGCTAACGAGCCTAGCCATAGCGAAATCTAATTAAATCGACTCATTTTAATATTTAATCTGTTAACAAGCATAATTAAAATAAGTTTGAACAGAGCCAACAACCCTACAGACGATTTTTTTCACACATGTGCCAACACACCACGTCGTCCTTTATAATCCACAGGGCAAGGCATGTAGATTGTAGAGCCCAACCCACAGAATACAGATACATCAACACCTCAATCAGGCGGAGAGTATTTTTGTGAGTTCCTTTCCTCCGCTACCGACAAGTACCCAACTCGTATAAACCACCGACCCCTTGCGTCGGCACACGCCATACCTCACGCGCGCTCGCGCAGCAAAAGATCCCAAGCAAACGGAGTCGGACGACCAGCTCCACCCGCACGCGCCAGCGCAGCCGCGAAGCTAGCCGACGACGCGCTCAGCCTCGGCTCATGCCATGCCACCCAACACCAGCTCCACCCCGCCCGACGCCGCCGCGTCTGCGAACGCCCACACGAGCGCGCGGCGCCGAGCGGGCAACAAGGCCCAACCGTTGCGCCAGCGCCAGAGTGGCATTGCCAAGGACGGAGGCAAAGGCAACGGAGGCGCCATGGGCACGGGGTGGAGGAGGCGGCCGGAGTGGTGGTCGGCGGCGGCGGTGGCGGGCATCCTGAGGCGGCACCCGGCGCCGGTGGCCTTCGGGTGCGGGCTGCTCGCCTTCATGGGGGTGGAGTACACCATCCCCATGGTCCCGCCAGCCGCGCCGCCGCTCGACCTCGGGTTCGCGGCCACCGCGCCCCTGCACGCCGCGCTCGCCGCCCGCCCCGCGCTTAACTCTCTCCTCGCCGCGCTCAACACGGTAACGACGACGCGACGCTGTCGATGCGCACAGCGAAATGCTCGTCAGATTACTTGTGAGATCTCGTCGAGACTAGATTAACATCTGCGTCGCGTCGCGTGGGCGCGTATACTGCAGGTGTTCGTCGCGATGCAGGCCGCGTACATCCTGTGGGCGATCCTCGTCGAGGGGCGGCCGCGTGCGGCCATCGCCGCGCTCATGATGTTCACCTGCCGCGGCGTGCTCGGCTGCTCGACGCAGCTGCCGTTGCCCAAGGTACCCCGTACACGACGACGTTCCCTGAACTCATTCGATTCTGTGCTAGCTGTATCAGCCGCCGCTCGATTGGCATGCATGGTAGGTGACGAGGTTTGCCGCTGCGGTGTGCTAGGGTTTCCTGGGCTCCGGGATGGACTTCCCCATCGGCAACGTTTCCTTCTTCCTGTTCTTCTCCGGGCACGTCGCGGGCGCAGTGATCGCGTCCGTGGACATGCGGCGCGTCGGGTGGCGCAGGCTGGCCTGGCTCTACGACGCGCTCAACCTGCTGCAAGGTATCAGGCTGCTGGCGTCGAGGGGGCACTACACCATCGACCTGGCCGTCGGTGTCGGCGCGGGCCTGCTCTTCGACATGCTCGCCGGCAAGTACCTCGAGAGCAAGGGGGTTCAGCAACCGGATGTCAGCTCATCAGACAGGCATTGTTGCACCTGCCGGGCTCTTCTTGCATGAGCTCCTGCATCAGCTCCATGATAGGTCCCAGTCCCAGTCCCACCCTACCCATTCTCCCAACTGATTTTTGTTGTAACTGCAAAGATAAGTCATCATTCACATCTCAATAAATACTTCTCCAGACAATGATTCAACGTCCTGGTGCAAAACTGTGCTGAAACTTAACATCCATGGATTTCCTTATAACAGCTCAACATATGTAGGTTATACCACCAAAAAGCAGAAGGTGTTTATGACTTTATATCCATCTAACATACAGTGACTAGTTCATCTTTCCAACTATTACCTCACAAGCTTGCATCACTGCTCAATCTGGAAATGCAAGACTTCACTACTATATTCCCCCAACCGTGTGTGTGTGGGGGGGGGGGGGGGGGGGGGATTTGTCAACCAAATTACAGACATGAACAACAACATCAAATTCGTCAGAGGTCACCAGCACTGGTTAAGGTGTTCTGCAGATGGCCATCCTTGATGCACACTAAACCTTGTGGCTGTTGGTGGATCCATTCTGCTCGCCGATCTTGTGGAACTCAGCTTCGATGACCTCAACAATTTTTGCGTCATCTGGGTCAGGCTCGGGAATGCTGACATGTAATGACCCCAGCTTGATGAGCTCCTTGTGTGATGCTTGCTCGTTGATGTGGCCATAAAGCTCTTTGTGGAAAGGATGGTCAAGGGAGAAGCAATCATCAACATCAGTCGATGAATGTTTAGATGAGCCAGATCCCTCGCGTCGACAAAAATGGGGAAGAGATGAATAATCCATAATCTACATAATTCAAGCAATGAAACAATTCACCATACTTATCAAAGAAAATAAATGCTAAATACAGCTACACTTTTGTTATGCACCACTCTATCTTGCTACTCATATTCATAGAAGAGTGATAATATTGCGCCCGGTGATGAAGGATCTATGCAACAACAAGAACACTAAAAAGAAAGAAAACAGTAGGCAATAATTTTACCTTTAGAAGCTCATCTCTCCCACAACCATGCAAGACTTGAACCTTCTTTTTTGTCCTCTCCTGCAATAGGGGCTTCACAACCTACCAGCATGCTCAAATAAAATGTCTGTCAGTATTCACTAAACAATTTACTTGTACAATCTTAGGCCTGAACTTTGATGGGAAAATATAGTACCTTCCAACATGCAGAAAAAATATATGGAACGTTAACTACATAATAGGTCTCTGTCTTCTCAGGGTAGTTCAGATCATCAACAGTGGATATTGAAGTCAACATCTGTAATCCATATTAACAAGAAAACATGTCACGCTATCTTACCAGAAGCAACAGTTGTAATGAGCACACTTGCAACTTTATTAAAGAATAATTATGGGACAAGTAATGAATTAGCCCCTGAACTTCAGTGCTAACCATTCTCTTTTGTTTTCTTGAATGGTATACTGAGCTGAGCTGGACAATGGACAGGTCAACATTGAAGAGTTAAGTTGTTCCTTCAAGAATTTAAGGGGTTGAGGTAAACCAGACAACAATGTTCAAGAAGTGTGGTACTTATCCCTTGATTTAATTACTAGTTAGAGACATGCCTATTCCAGTCATGTTTAACATTGTAAACATCCATACATGTATAATACAAAGATGCCATGATACTTACTCAAAAAAGAAACGATTTTGGAGAAAAAACATTGTATAAGGTATACCTTTATTTGGCTCATTGCTGACAACTTTAAACCAGTCATGTCCAGAACTTTTACACAGGTGGTAACTGGCCGGCCAAACTTTTTCGTTAACATGGGCTAAATGTGATATAGATAAACATTAGAAAAAAATTTATGTGTTAATATAAACAATCTATTAAGATGGGAGCATTTAGCTCAATACTTACCAAAATTACACGATCGCGGTATTCATTAATCTGAATATGAGATTGCACATAGTAGTGGACCTGAAAAGGAAATAGCTCTAATTTAGTTCACAAAAAGGAATTAAGTAGGGAAAAAGAATAATGCCACAAGCACAACTATCGTAGGTTGGTCTTTATGAGATAATTATTTAGGTCACTAATTGATAAGGATGTAGTGCCAACAATCAATAACTTACTTCAACCTCACAAAAATATATGTTATTCTGTTTACACAACAGAAGGTGAAAGCGTCCAGTTTCATGGTTCGGTTGTAGCCTACTCAACAAATAGCAAGTATCTGAGAAATTACCGAAGCTTTGTCGTATGTGCTCTGTCCAACACCAATGGCAAAAACTGGGCGACCCTGCCAATGAGAAAGGAAAAGATACAAATAAATTATTAAAAAACTGCTAATTTGTCTAGATTACATTTAATTAGCAGCTAGACTAAACAGCCATACTATATTTTTTGGCATCAAGAGCCTCAATTGCATGGCAAGCAATGATATAGCCTATAGGGAAATGACACAGACCCGTTCTACGAATGGGCGAACCAAAGGTTCGTTGATGGTGCATTACTGGACAGGACATTAAGTGGGAAAACTCAAAGGCACAACCATAAGTGAGGAACATTGCCTAAATTCCCACAAATCTTTACAACGAAAGACTCTTAAATCAACTGTAATGAATAATGATCACAGCTTCAAGCAGGACAATACCGTAAGACACCACACTTTACCTTGAACTTTGCAGTGCCTAAACTTAGGTCATATCTTGCTATACACTATACAGTCCAATGGTTTTTCCACCTTAGGATCGGCACTGCCCACTCTTCATAGCTAAAAGGTTGGTCACAACATTGCAGCTCTCTCCGGGACATCATTCCATGGAAGATTAGTAGATTATGGACCAACAAGAGTTATAACTTTAACCTCTTCAGCGCTGTTATCTTTATTCAGTATATTTACTTTTCTAGTTCCAAGCAAAATACTTTGATTAGCCAGTAGATGTGCACCTAGAAATGAATTAACTGTAAGCATAAGGTGTTCTTAGAACACCAACAATATAAAGGGTGTGCCTATTTTCTTACGCACAGGGACACACACGGAGACATATAGTTGCATCACAATCAATTTATGCAGGAATAAGATAAGAAACATGTTACTATTGGAAGTAGATAGCTATACCTCCTTTGTGTATCCTGACAGTCCAACAAGTTGTGAATCACGTATTGATCTGTATAGATCAACTGGGACTATAGGTCTCTGCATATGGCAAATGTAGACAGTGATCAGCAATGATGAAACAATATGTAAGTAAGATAAACATAGCGAGCACAAGTAGACTACTGAACGTGGTATATCACATATAATATACTGCCGAATATTTTAAATGAGAAATGATTAACAAGAAATAGAAATTGTATATCAATAAAAGATTTGCCATAGCTTTCTGACTAGCGCAGATTTAGTAACATCTGGCAGGATTATAATCTAGAAGGATTACTCACCTCCAGTACGCTATCAATTTCATTTTGAATCCTCCAATTCAAAGAATCTACCAGCTACAGAAACAGATATATTTGTAACCAATTAAGCGACCAATAACTTCAGGAATTCTCTTTTCAGTATTGAACGAGATAATAACAAAGATTACCATTTTATGAGCCTTAGATACGTTCCACTCTCTGGCCTTAAGGAAGCGCAACAATGTTTCTTTAGGATAGCCCTGGTGAACATTCTGAAAAAAAAGAGAGATATGTTTAGAATTTTCCTTTGATTCAGGAGCGATTTTCACTTCACAAGTCACAGATTAAGATGAATGGCCAAACAATCACATTGCATCAAATACCATCCAAGTGAAGGAATTCAATATTAGCAATCAAAACATTGCTTTTAAAAGGTAGACAATTATGTGTAGATTGTATAGACAAACATGTAAGTACATAATATGGGTACAGGGGTAGGTTATACAGAGCGGCATCTGCTGGTTATGATACTGATTATACTATGCTGCAGGCAGATCTCTGTGGTGTTGCTGCAATTCTATCAATAGAAACTATTAACCTTTGAAAGAAGCACAGATCAGAAACAGCGTGCAGACTCAAACCTCCAGACAATCTCCTAAATTTAAGGTAAAGCATCTTCGCAACCACAAATGATGACAAATTCTTTCAAAATTTTAAATAGCTGGAGATGCACCAAGTGATGATCTATTGTCTCTGATTTGTCTGATAATGGTTTGTTCACAGCACATTACAGTCATTTATGATGGGAATCTCCATGGAAAGCATAAATTCTATTAAACGTTCTCTTCTCTAAAGTTGAAAATAGACCTTCCAACCTGAGATAGGAGTGGCCATTTCTGCCTCACTAATGGTAGCTCTTTTCTTTTACAGCAACTGTAGCTAGAGAGGAATCCAAAAAATGAATATAACTCAAGGTTGATTTATTTGGGCACTTAAATTTATTAACTATTGCTGAGCCTTCAATGAACAAAATAAAAGGAAAAAATTAGACTATATCACTTTTCTCCTGATTACTAATTGTAGGCTTAGTAATTACAGGTACAATCGAGGTAACAAAATCCGTTCTTGGAGGGTTCATGGATGGACAACAGCATTGGATTCCAGTGGCTCTGATCCAGAATCACAGCCCTTTCCTGAAGGTTTTCTCAACCCTGGCCACATCAACAAATGGAACTGATTCTGCACTTCTTATGAACTCTGATGCAGTATTCCCATCTGAATTCTCACTCCACTAACCAACAGATTCCGCTTCAGAATAAGTTGGCATCTCTTAACTTCAAGATTTAGTGCACGTGTCAAATGTTCCCTCTTTAACTTCTAGAGAACATTTCATAAACGGGTAACATCGAGACAATTCGAAATGCTGTAGGCTTAAGCATGTGTCTTCAACGTAGGCTACACGTGTGGTAAATATTAAAAGCCAAAAGAGAGAGCATTTCGAATTGTCAGATGCCACACCGAATGCTGAATATGTCCAAAACACCTTAGCTCACTTAGTGGATTTGGGATTAGCACGAACTCCATCCCTTGCGGAGGACAGCATGATTCACGAGCCCCTCAACGACCGTCAACCCATGCAACTATAACGAACTTCGTAGAACACGCATACCGCTGTCCATGGATCAAGCGCCACTCTCCAAACACACCGGTCGCCTAACAGCTCATGACTACATGACCATAGCTCTAGCACGTATTGTGAACCAATAAAAGCTCAGAGATCAGCAGAAATGGTCCATTTTGAACCAAAGATTGAGCAGATCCTAACCATTAATAAGACATCGAGTAGCTCACTCTCCCACTCTAAATCAGATCAAATCTGCAGGGCACGGAAATTAGCTAGGCTACACTATGATCCAATCACAGAAGCTAAAAAGCTGCAAGAAACAGCACCAAGATCCCAAGCTTCGCCACGAGCTGCCCACAGGGGCACCCCAGATCCGTACCTGAAACGACCTCTTCAGCGGCGCCTCCACTGCAGAGATCAGGACCAAGAACAACACGTTAGATCACGGCAACAATCGCAGAAAAAGAACACCCAAGAAAGAGCCCAGGCAGCTCAAGCCTGAGTAGAAAGAAAGGAAGCACGCACCTTGCTCCATGAGGAGGCTGAGCTGCTTGACGGCGTCCTCGGAGGCGGCCCCCATTGCCGCCGGAGGCGATCCGGGGCTCGAGATCGGCGGACTTGGCTCGGAGCCGGAGGGATCAAGCGGGGAAGGACTTGCGCAATCGAAAGGTCACCCTCGGGGTCATCGAGGTGTGTGTGCTTCTTGGTGGCGTGTTCGCTCCTGTGGGTGGGCGTCTTTGCTTCCACGGTCACCCTTGTTTATGGTTGCTCCCTCGTCCAACAGTTCTCACCAAGGTGGTTTACATCTTGAGCTTGCTCGGTGCAGAAGGGGGAAGCGCACGTCACGCTATAAAACTCCACTTTTTAAAAAGCAAGAAATCAAAATTACGCCGTAAAAGTCTAAAAGCGCAAAATAGGAGAAAGGAGATACTTCTGGTATTTTCCCCTCTAAATGTGCCCGTTTGTTTTTTTTTTCATTTTTCGTCTTTTTATTAGATATGGCAAATTTTGTTCCGATTTACTTAGACCCTGCTCATTTCGGCTTCAGCTTCTGGTTTCTGTCTTATTTTTCGTTATTAATAAATTTTGTCTTTTTCTGAACTTTTGGCTTTTTTGAGTTTTTTTGCCAGTTCTTTTTTTCCGTAGTCGTTTGCGTTGTCCGTGATGAGCTAGGTTGCAACTTCGTCTTTAAGGTTTTAAACAAAGCAACCATATATTTTACTAGCTAGGTTGCAACTTCGTTTATTTTACTAGCAACTTAGTTTCCTCGTGTAAAATATAACTTAGAAGCCACCTGGATACATCGTTCTAACTTAGAAACAAAATGTGGAGACACCCAGATTTACCAGGGACCTCTGTATTTGTGCAATTGTCCAGGATTTCAGTTACGCGCAGATTGATAAATAATCTGCTATGATTACAATACCATAACAGAATTCTTACATAAAATACAACATAGCAGTCGATTACAAAGATTTAAGACTTTCAAGCCAAACTTACTTATATTATAGACAAAAGACTCAAATGATTCGGGTTCAATCTTTGTAGAGAATGCACAACTTTACCCATGAGCTGTCTTCAATTTGTAATCATTGAAAGACAACAGAGTTGTTTAAAAGTCCCACAACACTAGTTTTTACCCAGTAGACATCAGGGCCATCCTAGCAGTCAGGGTCATACCAGGTCACGGTATGTTGTCTGCCGATGGCTTACATAGACTCTACCATTGTGTAGCTCAGCAAGTGGCACTCAAAAGTCAACTCTTACTCACCATCAGCTATTGATATTGATCTTCTCCTATAGATTTCATGAAGTAGGACAATGTACCAGGCTAAGTCCGATTTTTTGGTCCCATGGATGGGCGGCAATCATATCAATTTCATGGCCTGAGATTCTAGTCCTTATATGCTTTGTACGAGACATCCAAACAACCAACGTGCAGACCAATGGGAGCATAGCACATAACCAACTACTTGCTTAATCCTCGCCCTCGGCCAACATTTCTAAAACATCACTCTTGCCGAGTGATCCAACATAAACATCACGATTCATTTCATATATATGTTTTGAATTGGCAGTAGATGATGAACATATATGTTTGGAGAGCCCATTGGAGTTTAGGGTTAGTCTACTGTGGAGAATCGGTGCTAACTTGGTGAGAAACAGCTTGAAATAATGTGAATCGGCCATAAATTCATTCTAAACCAGGCTGAATTGGTGGAAATCGGGTTTGACTCAGGCTAAACGAGATTGACTCGGATTGGACTTGGTGTGAAATCGGTTTGGGTCTAGTTTGGCTCAGTGCCAAGTGGTTTGGCTTGATTGCGTGCGCATAGTGCTGCGCATGAGCTCAGTCGGTAAACAAGTGGCTTAGGTCGTCACGCTAGCTGGCTCGATCAAATCACGAGAGCACAACACCAAGTTGCACTATTCTTCTTCTCAGTTGGGCAGAGAGGGAAAACAGAGAGAGCCGGTGATGGTGCCGTGGTGGCGAAACGGCAATGATGACGCACAGACGGTGTGTTCTCGGGCACCACAAACCCATTTTAGGCGGTGTGGGAAGACGAGGAGGACCACTGTGGTCGGAAAAAAGGTAAAGCAAGGTTTGCCGACCGTGAAAAGGGGGAAACTCACCGGCGGTGAGCTCCGGTGATCTTCAGTGTAAACAGTAGGTGCATGATCATAGCATGGGCGTAGGGAGTCCTTTGGTAGTGATGGCTTGGTCTGGGTGCAACAAGGAAGACTGGTGGCGGTGGCAGCCATGGAAGTGAGGAGAAGCTCAGCGGTGGTTTGTGCACGACGAACATGATGGTCGACAAAGGTGGGATTCGGTACGGCGTGTTGAGGTGCAATGTGGTCGACGGGGCGACGAACAACGACGGCGGTTCCGTGTGATGTCTCAGTAAGGGGAATGTGTTGTTAGAACCACAAGGAAGTGAGAGAGATGATGGCACAACCAATTTGAGGAGAGGAACAAAGATAAGAGTTAATTTTGGTAAATTACCCAAACGGTCGAAAGAAGAGGGGCGACACTTTCGCCGGATTGGAGGTGGTACCGACGCTAGCAGTGGCAACGAAAGGGTACAGGGTAGTTGTGGAAAAGAAGAAGATGCTAGCTACTGCTACTGGTTTTAGAGAGGCTCGAACACGGTGGCACACAGGGCACAACGAAGGCAAAGACGACACGTGGGCATTGGCGTAGATGAGCACATGCATCTCGTGGGTGAGCTGATGTGTGGTGGTGCGGAAGTCATCATGCGGAGTTATGGTGGCACTAGCGCAGGAGCGAGGGTGCGGCGGTGACGGCATATGGCTAGCAAGGTAGCTGGCGATGTGGCAAATCGACGAAGAAACGATGACGTTGACACTGGGCGAGCTAGCGATTGGGTTTGAAAGAAGTTAGGGTAGTGCAGGAGTCAGGGCAAGGCACGGTGAGCTAGCGTAGGTGCTGGGTCGAGAAGAGATTGGCCAGGTGACTGGAGGGGATGATGGAGGAAAGGGAAGAAGAGATGAGCTGTGGCCTAGAAAAGAAAGAAGAAAGAAAGAAAGAAAAGAAAAAGGCCATGGACTGGGCTAGAAACGGCCCAAGAGACAAAAAATATTGAAGGAATTAGATGACTTTTTAGGATTTTTAGAGAAAGAAGGTATCATTTCCAGTTCACAAAAACATAAGGAGCTCGGAAAAACACAATAAACAACTCAAGAGATGTTGTGAAAAAATTATGTAGATTTGGAACTTTTTTTTGGACTGTCACACAAAATAACAAGCAAGGCGACAAAATATAGGTTTTCCTCCTATGTTCCAACTTAGGTTCGGAAGTGGATATAGATTAGATAAAATGCATTTTTCACTAAAATGTTGATAAAAAGTTACCACAACATAAGCCCTGTTTATATTGGTTTCTGCTTAGAAAAGCTAAAAACTAATACAAATACCCGACTTCTTGTAGCGGTTTCTTCACTCATCTTACTACCGTCTTATTCCGGGGATAAGACAGAGGGTCACGGATGCATCACACCCCCCCACTTCTCTCGCTTCCGTTGCGCACACATCTCTCTCATATTTTTTCCACCACTCGTCTCCTCCTTCTAAAAGCCACTTTTAACCATTACTATTTATTTTAGCAAAAAGCTATAAACTATAGCTAAAAGCCATAAGTGAAAGGCACTACGAACACCTCCGTAAACAAGGAAGTTGGTCTATGGAGTAATGCATGGACCGTGGTGGGATAACAATCTATTTTCAAGGGTTCATAGAACATAGTTTAATTGCTTAGAGAGACTTCCATTTGGTTGTTTCCTAATGCCCAATAAAAAGCGTATGGATTTTCTCATTGCACTGTTTGGTCCCTTTTTATATTTGTTATTTAGCTAACCAATTCTTCCACGTAGGAGAATTAGTTTTTTTAGCGGATATCATTTTCACCCCTAGTATATTATGCAAATATCCCCATTCTAATTGAAAAGCCCAAATAATCATTCATAGAGGGGAAAGGACAAAAGAAAAGCTTGTTGCTTGCAAGCTTTTTTCTTAAATCGTTGTTGCTTACAAGTCTCTAGTGCTCTAGGAAAACCAGCGAGAAAATTGATAATATGCCACTCTTTTGGAGTGGCTTCGATAAAATGCCGTCCTCTACATGACAATTGTTAAAATGCCATCTAATACATGTTTAACTCTATGATTTGCACTTTTAGGGGTTTTAGCTATTTCTTTTTTCTTTTTATTTTTCCCACCAAAATTCCACGGGAAATGACCCTAATGCCCCTCTTCTGAATTCCATCTCTCCTCTAATACCGACTCTCCTCTAATACCCTGCTTCTGAATCCATTTCTTTTCAAGTTCCAGGAGAAGGCCGAGAGGGAGTCGCCCCCGCCCCCGCCGGTACGGGCCGCCGCCGCCGCGCCCGCGCGCACGGACGGGGCCGCCGCTCCCGCTCGAGGTCTTGGCCGCCGCCGCCGGCACGGGATGCCGCCGCCGCCGGCAAGGCCCGTCTCCGCCGCCGCCCGCACGCCCGGGCCGCCTCCGCCCGCACTCACGCACGCGCCGCCGGCAAGGCCCGCCGCCACGAGGTGCCGCCTCCGCCACGAGAAGACCCCGCCGCCGCCCGCACGGGTTCCGCCGCCCGCCAGGCATGGGGGATTTGAGCCTGTGCATTTAGAGATTAGATGGATATATGTGCTGGATTAGTGTTCGTTTTATCCAAAAATTTGGTTATTGCGCTGAAAATGTTAGTTATCTTGTTGTCGAATTGAACTTTAGGATCTCCACTGTAGTACTAGATGTATGAAGTTGCAATGTAGTAGTACAATGCTGCAGAACTGGGTATAAGAAGTTCCAATGTCATGGTCGTGGCGTGTTCAAATTTCAGAAATTTTCGTTGGTGCTCATTAACAACTTTTAAGTTCAATAGTTCAGGGTATTCTGTTTAGTTTTGGATACTAAGGTTGGTGGTTTGATTTAATGAGCTTAATAGCAAAATGTTATGGATCTAATAGAACTTGAAGGAACACATTTCTGCAGTAATACTCAGGAGGAGTCGGTCATGTTACGAAGCCCTTGGGGTGGCAGCGGCGGCGGCGGCGACTCCCTCTCGGCCTTCTCCTGGAACTTGAGAAGAAATGGATTCAGAAGAAGGGTATTAGAGGAGACTTGGTATTAGAGGAGAGATGGAATTCAGAAGAGGGGCATTAGGGTCATTTCCCGTGGAATTTTGGTGGGAAAAAAGAAAAAAGAAATAGCTAAAACCCCTAAAAGGGCAAATCATAGAGTTAAACATGTATTAGATGGCATTTTAACAATTACCATGTAAAGGGTGGCATTTTATCGAAGCCACTTCAAAGGAGTGGCATATTATCAATTTTCTCGAAAACCAGCACCACTTTGGTAATATATGGTGGCATGTTGCGGTGGTAGCCATCTTATCTCCTAATTTCCCCTTTACTTCGAGGACTTGTCTCATTTTCTTTTCAAAAAGAGATCTCCAATAAATTTGCACCAACCTAGGATAGAAGATGCTTCTATGCTTTTTTTTAACAGTGATTTACATAATTTTTACAGTATGATAAATGATAGGTAAATATTTACTTATCTTTACGTGTGTTTTGATATTAGTGTTACTTTTGTTAAAGAGAAAAGTGTAAAAGTACTTTTTACCTAAGATAATGGTAGGAAAAAAGTTGATTTAAAGTGTGTGAATATCACCTCCTACAGGGCGTTGACTCTGTATATTAGTAAGAAATCTAACATCTTTAGTACGAGACTTTTTTCAATGCATAATTATTTTAGAGGTTATGCCATGCAAGTGAGAATACAAATTGAAGTCATCGTGAATTCGGTGATGCTCCAACTATGTTTTGCTTTAAATTTTTAGCTATGGTTTTTAGTTTATAGGTAAAATTGTACTGTAGCGGTGGTTAGTTTTTCTTAAGAAAAAATAAAAGAAAATAGGAAAAATCGAGAAGAATGAAAAAACCGTTATATCATCACGAATAATACAAGCGAATAAAGAGAAAAAGAAAAAGATTAAATAAACTAAAATTAGAATCCAGCATATTCTAAATAACTTTTAACTTAAATAAATTAAAAGTGATAAATTAAAACCGTCCGAAGCGGACCTTCATAACACGAATTCCACTCAAGAAAGTGCCAATCCTATCCTATCTGGAGGCGTCACCGTCGTAGGAAAACAAGAAATTATGCCAGCTTTTGTTCCATCGACCTTTAGTTAGTTGGGTACACTGCACTTACTTTAATTGCCTTCGCATCAAATTATGTCCCTATTTGTTTAGAGATAAATGGCCTGCTCTATATGGCCCACTGATGTTGATGCGTAGCGCTTGTAGTATACGCCAGTGCTATGGTATTACGTAATCCCATGATTGCGCTTTTTAAATAGCTTGTAGAGCTATATTTGGTTTACGTTTTCAGTTCATAGAAAGCTAAAGATTGAACTAGCCCAATACCTCAAGTGGATATTTTACGCGACCGGAGCCTGGGGAGGGTTTGTGTGCTTATTCTCTTCTTGCGACAGAAGCAAAGTCGAGAGAGAGAGAGAGAGAGAGAGAGATATCGCAGGAGGAGATGGCCGACGGGGAGGACGCCGCCGCCGCCCGCCGCCGCACCGCCGTGGCCGATTACCGCAAGAAGCTGCTCAACTGCAGGGAGCTCGAGTCGCGCGTCGGCACTGGTAAGGCACCCAGTCCCCTCCCCCACTTCCACTCGTTTCGAATCTCCCTAGGGTTCGGAGCGGTGGATTCCCATCGTTTCTCTAGGCTCTGTGCAGCTTCTTGCGCAAGATCTCGTTTGTGCTGTGGATGTGGGGTGGTTTATGTGTAGATTCGCTAGCTATGGCGCTTAGTACTCGATGATTTCGAGGCTTTACTAGGTGGATTTTCTTGTTTTGCGATGTGTCCCGGTGCTAGATCGGGGCCTGGGGCGTCGGGTCTTGGCTTGCGCTGTTGATTCAGCAGATTTGGTTTCCGAGCGCTAAATCTGGTGGTTTGGGTGCTCATTGCTTGATGTGGATCTGAAGTCCTGCATGTGTGATGTGACCTAGGGTTTTTGTTTTGGTCAACCTTGACAATTTTTCGTGGGGGAACTTTTGATTCTGGAAATAATATTGTCACTTACCTGATTGGGATGCAGAATATTTGGTGATCCTCCAGTATCAGTAGCTTTGTTCATTTTGGTTTTTCACGATTTTGCAAATAAGTTATGTAAACATTAGAGGTTTCTGTTGGTGCATTATACAGGCAGCTAATTCTGATTTGAACTTTGAAGTGCTACATTTGAACTTGATAAACAATTTTGTCTGTGCATTTGGAGGTTATTTTGTTGTTTGCTCACCACTGGGTTCTTCTTTACGTTTTATTTGGGTAGATTCTGCCATTCTGGTGGTTCTTTTGGTGATGGACCGTTGGGGGTAAGAAGTTTCATGGAATTCAAGTAATATTGCAGGTTCAGCACAGTTGTAGCTCTCGAGAGCAGCTCCACTGTTTAGTTGTATTGTACAATTCCTTCCAATTTCAGGCCTCTGTATCTGACTAGATGCTATATCTGAGAGCTACGATATGGTAGGCTTTGTGTAGTTTCATGCTTATTCTCTCGGCAACTTAATGATGAAGCGGCAACTTAATGATGAAGGGCTATGTTGCCCTGATATGCGATACCAGTACGACGATACAAAATTTCCCCAAAACAAGGATGAATCGATACGGCGAGTATATATGTATTTAAAAATAAGAAAAATGTAGAGATGCTACGGGAGATTGAGACAATGAGACAATTTGAGAGCTTCCACTTGCCATCCCTAGAGCAAAATGCTAACCCAACTCAGATCTATGACTATGAGATGTACTAAAGGATAGAGGAGGGAAGAGGAGGTGGTCACTCACCAGAGGAACAAGATTATTGGCTTCATCCTGCTTGCTTTAGGCGGAGGAGGCTGAGTTGCTGAGGGGCTGCGGTAGTGTGATCAGCAGGGAGGGGCGGTGGTGCGAGCAGCAGCAAGCATCGAATCTGGTCTGTGCTCTCTCTGTGTGTGGTTTAGTCTATAGTGTTTGGTGTGTTCTCTATTGGGCTGGGCTTCTAATCATAGTTTAAAAAATTTAACCGTACCGTTGGTTGAACCGGGAAAAACTGGAACTGGTGACTTTAACGGTCTAGTTCGCTTCCAAGACCGTCATGCAATCAGACCGGAAATATGGACAAACCGGGCGGTTTTTGAGAAAACCAGTGAACTGGATGATTGTGGACGAACTGGGCGGCTTTTGTTTCAGCTGCATAAATGGACCACACCCATGGGGTGGGGAGCGACGACTTGGGTTGGCCCAAGCTGCCCCCGTGCCCGTGCTTGGTGCTTGCCTGAGCTGCCTTTGCCTCAAGCTGTCACACATGCTCACTTCTCATTCTCTCCTGCTGTGGACTTGTATTGCGGGAAGCATTATACGTGAAGACATCAACCAAGGGCGTAGGTAGGCGCCTCGGTGATTCCAGCTAGCAGCATCGACGGCAAGATATGACGGGCTACAGTCGGTGGCTGTGGCTATTTGGTAACTCCGGCTAATTTGGGACGGAGGGTTATCTATTAGGAAACCTATATT
Organism: Dendrocalamus latiflorus; assembly: GCA_017311315.1. Classification (NCBI taxonomy): domain Eukaryota; kingdom Viridiplantae; phylum Streptophyta; class Magnoliopsida; order Poales; family Poaceae; genus Dendrocalamus; species Dendrocalamus latiflorus. The sequence continues at coordinate 44,153,515 of CM029609.1, forward strand.
GTTTAGCATCTTCTATTAAGACACTACTTAGCATATTAGAGATAATTCCGAGTTTGGGAGGCCGACTCGGTTACGATATGGTATTAGTCGGTTTGCTGCCTTGATATAAGGAGGCTTAGGCTGTAACTTGAGAAGTTAAGCAATAAGAAGATAACTATTACCCGAAGTCTCAGAGCTTCAGCCCTGGTCGGCGATAATCCCGGTCCGGTGGCTGAAGGCGAGCAAGTGCCTTCACGCTATCCACTCTGTTCTCGTCCAGATTCACAGCATGAACTCTTTCCCCCCTCTCTTTCCAGCACAAATTCTCTTGGGAATCAGGCCCTAACATCTCCCCTCCCTCGTTCTTTCTTTTTCCCAACCCCAAAGTTCCGATCCGGCTACAAGCCGCAACCCTGCAAGTTGCTATTCTCCGCCAAGTCTGTCACCATAGTTGCCCTCCACCATTGGAAATCGTCTGTGGCAAGAGATTGGTTGGCGCGGCAGCTTTGCTTCTGAGTTGGTCCGGCGGAGATGACTTGGCTTTCGCTGTGCTAGGTGTATTCTGTTGGAGAGCACTTGTTTGTGTTAAGACCAAATGCATTTGTGCCGGGAGGTTTCTTTTTTGGGCATAGCACTCGATTGGCTTATATCCTGTTGGATTAGAGATTAGTGCTTCCAATACCTCAACTTTGTGCTAGATTAGAGGATTTTCTTTTGTATTTTTGAGTCGTATTTGTTTTTGCATGCATCAATCGATTTCTCCAAGTGTCCAATCTGACATCATATTTCTCTATTTTGGTACTTCGTTCAACAATATTTCAGAACACACATAGTCTAACTAATAAGGTATTATTATTTACAAAACTGATGGTTCAACTGGTGGACCCGCGGTTGGACCGATAAACCGTTGGCCTTACTGGTTTGATCACCGTCCGGTTTTTAAAACTATGCTTCTAATGGGCTTCAGTTTGAGTGGTTTTGGGTCCGGAAGTATCAGAGAAGTATCGCGATTTATTTTAATTATTTCTGAACTAAAATTTCATGATACGTGGTGATACCATATCACGCTGTATCATCGTATCGCATACGTTTCGCTTATGGGAACGGCAACTAAGTGAAGTATCAGGGTAGCATAGATGAAGGGTCTGGCTATATTACAATGTTCATAAGCTTGTATTATGTCTTGTCCCAGTTTCTCATTTTATTCTTGGCAGTAAATGATATGGCATTGTCTCTTTTTCATAGTGTGCCTTCGTTTGGTTTAAATTGTAGCAGCTCATTTGTTTACATAGCAAGCTTTTTTTTCTTCTCTGTTAGTCTTATTGTAATTAGAAACTACATGTATAGATAAAACTATAGGAGCATATCTTCAAGCTAGTATTTCGAGTGTGAAATTGTTTTTATACTGATGTTTGACTGCATCTGTGGCTAATTTGATGTATAATTGTATATGGAGCTCAAATCAATCCTTTGCTTTGGACCTGAACAATATATAGTAATATCTTTGCTGTGCAAATTTGGCACACAGCTAAAAACTGTCAGCCGCAGTTCTTCACAGTGGCCCCTGCTCTAGGGGATCCCCTAAGTAAATTTTCCAAAATGTTTGCTTTTTTTTAATAAAAAAGCGTCTGTTTCCATTTTAATTAGCTTGATTTTGTTTTGATGTATGGTTCATCTGCATGCAGTGAGGGAAAACCTAAAAAATGCTAAGAGGGACTTTGCAAAGACTGAAGATGACTTGAAATCGCTGCAAAGTGTTGGACAGATTATAGGAGAGGTTCTCCGCCCTCTTGACAATGAACGTTGTAAGTAAAGAGCCTTCCCTTTGTGTTTTGAACTGTAATCCTGTGCAGATATTTTGGAATGGACACTTGACCCTTCTATAAAAAATACCGATATTTTTTCGTTCCTTTTCCTTGGTAATGAAAGATGAGTATGCTATAGTCACCAACTCGGTAATTTTGTTTGGCATTTCTGTATGAAGCTATCACTTATAGTTTTCGTTCTTATATATCAGCAGAATTACAAAACTAAACAACTGAAACACCTATTTCTTCAAGTTATTGTTAAGGCTAGCAGTGGTCCGAGATACGTGGTTGGTTGCCGGAGTAAAGTGGACAAGGAGAAATTAACTTCTGGGACTCGTGTCGTACTTGACATGACGACGCTTACAATCATGCGCACTCTGCCACGGGAGGTATGTTTAGTTCTATAATTATTTGCTTATGTCTTTTTGTTGGTGCAATTTTTGCTAGCCCTTTTATTGCAGGATCCATTTGTTGCATATAAAAAATGGTTTTGGATGATCTAGAATTAAAACTATGCTTGTGCCTTCAGGTGGACCCTGTGGTTTACAATATGCTTCATGAGGACCCAGGGAATGTCAGTTACTCTGCTGTAGGTGGTCTGTCTGATCAGATTAGAGAGCTCAGAGAGTCCATCGAGTTGCCCCTGATGAACCCCGAGCTCTTTATTCGTGTTGGAATCAAGCCCCCCAAGGTAAACTCAACAATATATGCACTTAGATCGCAAATCATTTATGTAAAGTCAAAAAGATGATATTGTGACCTTGGAAGTCAATATATGTTTATTTTACTCATTGCAGGGTGTTTTACTATACGGGCCACCAGGAACTGGGAAGACACTATTGGCGAGGGCTATCGCCAGTAACATTGATGCCAACTTTTTGAAGGTGTTTTTTTTTCACTTAATAGAAAGTAGCCTGTCTTTCTTACACATTAAATATGTTACTTTGTACTTATACATTGGCAAAAACAGATTGTATCAAGTGCTATAATTGACAAGTACATTGGAGAAAGTGCTCGTTTGATTAGAGAAATGTTTGGCTATGCACGGGATCACCAAGTAAGTCTTGCTTTGGCCCATTTTATTTTTTTTCCTGCAAAACTAATTGGCATTAAGTGGCATTCCCTTTATCTGGAAGACACTACCACAAGATAGTGAAAAGCTATATTCTCTACAAGCTTTGCATCTAGTGTTATTTGTGGGTACAGATGCAAGCCATGATTTAATAGTTTCTTTGACCCACATATTGTGACATCTATTCATATTTGGATATTCCTATCCACATACTATGGAAGATATTATCGGTTCTAGAGTTAATCATATCTCAAGGTATAGATCTCATTATCAGTTTTGCATGAGAAGAACCCACTCCAATGTCTTTACATTTGAGTTGCCATAGGGACACTAGCAATGCATTTACTTAGCCTTTTAACTTGTAGTACCATTCAGTTTAGTTCTATCATGAATAAATTTATTTATTTTTCGTTTCAAATTGTTTCTACCTAGCCATGCATTATCTTCATGGACGAAATCGACGCCATTGGTGGGCGAAGATTCAGCGAAGGAACCAGTGCTGATCGTGAGATCCAGCGGACGCTGATGGAACTGCTTAATCAGCTAGATGGATTTGATGAGCTTGGAAAGGTAAACTTGTTTCATCAGATATGTTAAAAGTTTGGTTATATAATTTTCTAGGCAAGTGAGTTTAATCAAAGTAGTTTACTTGTCAGCATGTTTGCATGTGTACCTTTTTTTTAGGAAAAGAACACATGTGTACATGTTATGCACTCTAGCTTTCTTGGACAAAAGAATAAAATACACCAGTGATGCGATGAGTGATTATCATGTTATTTGCTATTCTAACTTCTCAATTGTACAAGATGAGCCAATTTGTTTAGTTTAGTATTGAGCAAAGGCATGACTTATATCTTACTGTTGATCTGTTATTGGAAGTTTGGAACATGTACTTTCTTCAGCAATTGGATTACTTGATTCCTGAAAGTACACTGATGATATGATATTTGCTTTATCAGTCGTGTACCATTGTGAGCTGTGATTTTTACCAGAGAATTTACCTTTTGTGTTTGCCAACTAGTATTTCCAGTGGCGCCAAATATTATAACTAGGATGTAAGGGTTTTTGTTCTTCCAATTGATTATGTAATCAATATGGGTTTTCTGACAATATCCATCCGTGTCTATGTTCTAGACTTCTAGTTTGTACAGTGTCTAGATAGTACATAGCGACTTGTATGGATGGATATGGTTCTGCACGGTCGGCTCACTACCATCCTGAAACTCCAATGGAGGATGTTAGGATAAGACCATTTAGAGTCCTGGTGATAATACTGATTGCTCCTTTTGTTTGTTTGAATTTTATGGCCTTTGCACAATGACTCACATAACAAACACTCCCTTTAACTTCTTTTTCTAATGTTATGCATAGCTTGTTTTTTGTTAGTGCTGTATGAATTCTGTTTGACAAGGTTATTTTTGCTAAACAGGTCAAGATGATCATGGCAACAAACAGACCTGATGTTCTGGACCCTGCGCTCTTACGTCCAGGACGTCTAGACAGGAAGATTGAGATTCCGCTACCAAATGAGCAATCAAGGATGGAAATTCTTAAAATTCATGCAGCTGGTATCGCCAAGCATGGGGAAATTGACTATGAAGCAGTTGTCAAACTGGCTGAAGTGAGTTTATCTTATCTAATGCTCTTATTGCCTCTCCAATTTCTCCTAACTCGTCTGGTTTTAGGGCTTTAATGGGGCTGATCTTCGCAACGTCTGCACCGAAGCGGGTATGGCTGCAATTCGTGCAGAGCGAGACTATGTTGTCCATGAGGACTTCATGAAGGTGCGCTGTCTTATACTCTCTTCTATCTGTACCTTAACATACCGGTAGTTTGGCACTGATACTCAGTTTTCGTGCATACTGTATTTCAGGCTGTCAGGAAGCTGAACGATGCCAAGAAGCTGGAATCCAGTGCACACTACAGCGCAGACTTCGGCAAAGAGTAATGCACAAGACGGATGCAATAGCCGATCTTGCTGCAATGCATATGCCCTTTTCTCCTATCACGGGGAGTTCAGTCATCATGACGCAAAAGCAACAAAGGAATCAGTTAATTACCTTCAGAATCTAAGCCACAAGCTGAAGCTGCTACTCCTCCTCCATTGTCTGATGTGTGCAATCAAATTAAAGAGGATTGTCTAGCTGATCACCGGGAGAAACAGCTCAAAGAATGTACTATTTTTTTTTCAGCAGATGCTTTTGCTTCTATGGTCAGTACTCTTTTTTCTTTGGAGAGCTTCCCGGTGTCATTAGTAACTTTTGTGTGCGCTGTTCCATGTACTTTTGACAGTGTGCTTGGTAAAAAAGGGTAATTTTTGTTCACCTTTAAATTGTTATTTAGCTTTCATTTTGTGCATTGCATGCCTTCTCATTACTACTGTAGATGCCACCATGATTGTTGGGTCTATAGTCCGTAGTTCACTACCAACATAATGGCATTTCCTTCAACTCGCCGAGTCAGCATTTTAGGCCTTGTTTGAATGCGGGAATTTTCTTAGATTTGAATGAACTGTTTCTCGATGCATTCTTGAGCTCCTAACAGGCAAACGTTTCTCACAACGCAACCTCTATTTTACCTGAAAAAATAAGAGAAGTTTACTACTACTAAGTTTTTCCCTCGTCGTGTCCGTGCTCAACGAGGACAGGTACTTCAACACCGAGTTCCCTGGCCGGGTCAAGGTGCCGCTGTTCGCGTTGATGGGGACGGAGGACCTCTCGCTCGGGACCACGTGGTACCAGCTACAGCCCAAGAGCAGCAAGTTCAGGAGGAAACGGCGCGGCGGCACGTGCTCCACGCATCCTTCTTTCTTGACAAGAATTTGACACTTTTCCTGGCTATGCTTCCAAGTCTTTGTCATGTTTGGTTGCCTTTGATGCTTTCGAAATAGATGCTTTCTTGGAGATGAGATTGCAATCATTAGATGCAGATGTTCCAGAAATGTATGTAGGAGAAATAGAGGTGCATTCTTTTCAACTGTAGTTTGTGTATTTTGATTTTTGAATTATAGCTGATCATAAAAGAGAGTACGTAAAGAGAGACAGTCGAATACGATTTTGGCCGATATAGCTAAAGTTGGTATAATATCTATTATAATCAATTAGTAGACGTCGTATTGAAAGACGCTTCATTGGACCAATAATCCATAAGTCAGAAACAGAAAATAACAAGGCCATCAAATTGGGCATGGAAGATTCTTTTGTGCTGTTCGTTTCAACTCATAACAGGCGTTCTAACTGTTCAGGGAAAAAAATTGCGTTGGCTCGATAGTGTTGTCTATACTCCATAGTCTAGTCTTGCTAATTTAAAGAGCAATGTTTCTATTTTTTTTAGGGATGCAATGTTTCCAATTAATTAACAGATTTTTTAGTCTTAATTCTTCTTAAATCTAAACTGTTCTTCTGCCCCACCAGATGAATGTGTAGGACCGAAATGGCAACAGAGGGGGGGGGGGGGGGGTGAATGGTGCCTTCAAACTTCCCCGAGTACTTCCACCAGATCTTCTTCTCCGATAGCTAGAGAGCTATGAAGAAGCTAGTTCTCTGCTGTCGATATCTTACTGTGATCGGTCGATTCTCTGTTGTGGTCGGAATGATCAAACCCAGTTCCAGAGGAATTGAGATCCAGCAGCAAGAGAGACCGACAAGAATGGTGAATAGAAAATATTGCACGATCGAGCAAAGATCCCTCTGACCACTCGTTGCTCTCGGAAATAACTTGACCAAATGGTCTTGAGTACGATTTCCAGTTCAGAGCAGGAGGAAACAAGTCAGCTAGAACTCTTCTCAAATCAAGAAGACCAGAGTACAACTAAGAATCAGCTTCTCATGCATACAAGAAAAGGATAACGCAGAGAAAGCATAAACAAAACAATCAAACACCTCACAGAACAGAAACTCAACATAGAGGAAGAGAGATGACACGATTGATCATGGAGGTTTCTACAGCCACTCCATCGGAGGTACAAGAGCAACCGTGCTCTACCCAGAGACAACTCACACAAAATAGAAACGAAATACTCAGAGTGACTCAGGAACAACCACAACGATCACCCGAGCTCTACCTCTCTATTTATAGCCTCAAGCTACCAGGGGAGAACCCGTTAACCCCAACTAACACCGGGTTTTACCACTCTCTTTACCCAACAGCGACAACGAGCTCCAGTGCTTTACCCGTTACACCCAACGGCTCCACTGCTTTGCCCGTTAGCGCCAACAACTCCAGTGCTTTCGCAGAGACACAGCTTCCCTTTGCAGCTTTCCGCATTTCTCCAAAATGCCACTTCGCTGCCTTCCCGGAAGCTTCCTCCTGCCTTGCCGATCACGCTTGCAACCACCTCACAGACTTCGTCGTCTTTGGCATCTCCCAGCCGATCACGACCTCAGCACCCCCGTGCCTAGTCTCGACCATCCATGCCTCACCACGACTAGTCTCAAAGTCCTGCAAACCATCACAGACAAGCAAGCCATTACATAGCACCGCTCACAATAGTATCCAACCACTTGAGCCAGAAAACAGAGCTCAAATCATACTCTTACCAAGTCGTATACCACCTACGACCAGTCGAAAAAAGAGAACAATGAATGCACACGACATACGACCACAATATCAAGCCATACAACCAGATACAAAGAGTCTACGATTATCGCTAACTTGCTACGACCACCCACAACTCGCTACGGCTTTAACGCCCAAAGTCTACGACTTCAACCCAAGTCGTTATGACCGATCGAAAAGATAAACCAACAAATGCACAAGGTCCCTGACTTTATCACAAAGCCCTACGACCAAATTCCAGCTCAAATGGTCAAGTCTGCAGGTCATACGACCGATTCCAACTGCGTGCGAGCACGTCTGACCACGCCAGACTGCTCTACGACCAAATCCGACCGGTATCGAGTACAACCGACTGAGTCTGACCCCGACCCGACCTCGTTCGACCGCTTCACAACATGGTCGAAGTCCACCGCCTTCCCACGTGGTCGCAAGCTCGAGTGCCGGCCCCCGACCACGGTGGTCGAAGCATCGACTTCCGACCGCAGCTCTCAATAACGTAGTCGTAGAGTGCCGACTACTCACGTGGTCGAACGCCCGAGCGCCGACTTCTGATAGCGCACAACGTGGTCATACGGGACATTTCGACCATGACCAGGATACGACTAGGGCAGAAACAGTCTTAAACTTCCCTGGAGACCTACGATCACGGCCAAACGTGGTCGTAACCTATTTCGACCACGACCAACGTGGTCGTGCTGGCCTTCGACCACGGCCAACGTGGTCATGCTGGCCTTCGACCATGGCCAATCGTGGTCGTGTTGACCTTCGACCACGGCCAACGTGGTCGTGCTGGCCTTCGACCACGGCCAACGTGGTCGTGCTGGCCTTCCGGTGCCCTTTGACCATGGCCAAAGTGGACGTAGACCCCTCGGGTGACCTTCGACCACGCCCACAGTGGTCGTAACCAGTGCGCATGACTTTCGACCACGACCAATGTGGTCGTGTTAGCTGCAGAACACTTCGTCAGGGCTACGACAATGCAGAACTTAGCACAAACCTCAAAAACTAAACTCAATCTTCCTAGAACAAGAGTCAATTACTCATCACAACCATGGAGTGCCCTTCACATGATCTCTCAATCTCCCCCTTGATGAGTATATTGACAAACCCAGAAAAAAGCAAGAAGTTGAGTTAGTTTTGGAAAGTCCAACATGGTCCAAAGAAGAGAATGAAACAAATGACCATGTCGACAGAAAGATCACTAGAGCAACAACTGAAAGAGCAAATTGTTCTCCAAAGCTCTAAAAAGACCCCAAACTAGCTTTTTCTTCTCTATTCTCCCCCTTTTGGCAATAAACGCATCAAGAAAGCACACGAGAGAATAAGATCACAAACAAGGATGAAATGGCTGAAGTTTGAGTATTTCTAAGCATTTTGAGCCATGAGAATTATCCATAATGACCATAATGGGATACACTAAGCCATAACTCAATAAAAAGTTATCTAGATTATGACAAGATATGTATAACCTAGCTAGAACACATGGATGACAAACTGAAATATAGTGCATTTTGTGAGCAAGTCAAGTCATCAGTGAGTAAAGTCTAGCTAGAGATATCCAAGGATGATGCAGGCCATGTCAATAAGCTAAGTGGAACAAGGAAGCTAATATTGAGTCCAAATAGAGTGCTATAAGTTCAAGATTGAAACATTGGTTAAGTACAAGGTTCTTTTTGTAGCTTAAGCAAATTGAACACATAAAATATTGTCTTTTTAAAGCTTATGGTCGTTTTCAACCCAATTTTTTTATGTGCTAGATCTCAAGCCTTATGCGACTACTCCAAGCGAGAAGCTTAAGAAGATAGTCTAGGTCATCCAAAACTCCCCCTGAGTTCATGCCTAGTGCAATGGCAAGCCGTCTCATGAGAAAGAATTGGTGAAATCAGTTTTTTCGCACAAAAGAGATCTTTTTTTTGTTTTGCTTTGTAAATATGTTGTACTACCTTATGCTACATCAAGAGATTAAAATAGCTCAATCTAAGGCTCAACAAAGATTCAACGCTCAGCTAAGCCTATTTGACATGGCATGAATCATAAAGGGATAGCTCCAGAAAGACTAAACTCAAATGCTAGCATGACAAGTTTTACTTCAAGTTAGGCAATTTTAATTGACTTATCATGGTAAAAGCTAGTCTACACATACGAAGTCATGATCAATCTAGCATATAAAGTACAAATCATGGCAAGGTGTACAGCATTGTAAACATGTCATAACAGGATAATAATCAAGGCTCAAAGCAGTTACATTACAATGCTAAAAGCTAAAATGCAGGAAAATCCAGCTCCCCCTCAACACGAGATGCAACTTTTAGTTCAAGTTGAGTTAAGTCAAAATTAAGCTCCAGAAGCTCCCAAAAGAACTCTTCCTGAGCCAAAGCAATAAAATCGAGAAGCTGGCAAATAAAACCAAACAGGCAGTCCTTAAAGCATAGATAAGATATAGAGACAACTATGGCTCAGACTGATTCTCATCTACCCCGTATGACTCCAGAACTATCAGCTGACCGTAAATCACATACTAGAGAGCAAACACGTACCCTGTCTACCCAAGGGTGGCCCAACCCTCGCTAGAACCTACAAGAAGTGAGTGAGCTCGACCTAGTGAGATAAGAAGCAGCTAATCCTGGAAGCACAAGATAAGAGTAAGAAGTCTAAGCAACTCGGCAAGAAAAGCACTCTAACCTATGCTGGAAGGACTAAACCCAAATGCACCCTGAATGCAATGCAACAGAAATGAGACAGAAGCATAATCAATATAGTAAAGCAATAAAGCCCAAAGCTCCCCCTCACTACAGTCCGTAAGGACACACCACCCCAAGCTCTCCCCGCAGAGCTAAAAACCTCGAACTATCCAAAGGCTTGGTGAAGATGTCAGCCAACTGGTGGTCACTCTCCACAAACTGGAGCACTATATCGCCCTTCTCTACATGGTCTCTAAGGAAGTGATAACGGATATCAATGTGCTTGGTCCGGGAGTGCTGTACTGGGTTCTTAGCAATGTTAATCGCCGAAGTGTTATCACAAAAGAGTGGAACACTGTCGATAGCTAACCCAAAGTCCCGCAGGGTCGAAACCATCCAAAGTACCTGACTGCAGCAGCTGGCTGCAGCCACGTACTCGGCCTCTGCGGTGGACTGTGCAACACCGGACTGCTTCCTCGAAGACCAAGAGACGAGAGCAGTGCCGATGAATTGGCAGGCGCCAGAAGTGCTCTTCCTATCTATCCTACAGCCGGCAAAGTCTGCATCCGAGAAGGCTCTCAAGGAAAGACAGGATGAGGAAGAGTACCAGATACCATAGTCAATGGTAGCTCGAAGGTACCGAAAGATGCGCTTCACCGCCTGGCGGTGAGAAACACGAGGAGAGGCCTGAAACCGAGCACACAGACACACAGAGAAGTGTATGTCTGGTCTCGAGGCAGTGAGGTAAAGAAGAGAGCCGATCATACTTCTGTATTCTTTTTGATCAACTGGCTCGCCATCCTCATCTGGGTCAAGATAGGCTGTAGAAGCCATTGGAGTCGACACCGGCTTACCATCACTCATGTTGAAGCGTCTCAGGAGGTCACGAGTGTACTTTCCCTGATGAAGAAATGTACCCTCCCGAGTCTGCTTGATTTGGAAGCCAAGAAAGAAGGTCAACTCGCCCATCATACTCATCTCAAACTCGGTGCTCATGACATCCGAGAACTGTGAGACCAGAGTATGGGAAGAGCCGCCAAAGATGATGTCATCGACATAGATCTGGACGAGCAGAAGGTCAGTGCCATGACGGCGGATGAACAAGGTCTTGTCTACTTTACCCATTTCAAACCCATGACTCAACAAGTAGGACTTAAGCCTCTCATACCAAGCTCTAGGGGCCTGCTTAAGTCCATACAACGCTTTGGAAAGCTTGAAGACATGGTGTGGGTATTTGGGGTTCTCGAAACCTGGAGGCTGTCTGACGTAAACTTCTTCCTCAATGACTCCATTAAGGAAGGCACTCTTGACGTCCATCTGGTAGAGCTTGAAACCCTTAGAAGCTGCAAAGGCAAGCAGGATTCTAATGGCCTCAAGTCGAGCTACAGGGGCAAAGGTCTCCTCGAAGTCTAGACCCTCAACCTGGGAAAACCCCTGAGCTACCAGTCTAGCCTTGTTTCGAATAACCATTCCATCCCCGCTCTGCTTGTTCTTGAACACCCACTTAGTCCCAATAATATTGTGACCTCGCGGGGGCTCGACAAGCGACCAGACCTTGTTTCTCTCGAAGTTTTCTAGCTCCTCATGCATGGCATTGACCCAAGACTCGTCGGAAAGAGCATGAGAAACATCTTTGGGCTCAAAGGAGGCAATGAACGCAGAATGGAGACAGAATTGAGATAAGCCAGATTTTGAGCGGGTCACACGCTCGAAGAGGTCTCCAATCATCTGCTCTGAAGGATGCCTTTTCTGGATATGTCGGGGAGGTCCTGGATGAGGAGAAGAAGTGGCCTCTACCTCGTGTGCAGAAGAGGCAGGGACAGAGCCACTAGCTCCGGAGGAAGCAGTAGGCAAAGGCTGATCACCTTGAGGTACCGTGGAAGAAGGCATCTCAAGAGGAGGATGAGGAGCTGGATCAGGTAAACAACCATCGTCTCCATCGTCCTCATCATCCACAAAGATGGTCTCGGACTGCTCTAAAGAACCTGAGATATCTGGCCTAGTCCCCGGACTGGCCTCGTCAAAGGTCACCTCACAGGTCTCTACCATTTTGCTAGACTCGCAGTTCCAGACTCTATAAGCCCGCGAAGAAGGCGAATAACCTAGAAAGATACCATCACAAGAACGTGACTCGAACTTGTCTAGGTTCCCGGACTTCAGAATAAAGCACTTGCAACCAAACACACGAAGATGAGAGACGCTGGGCTTTCGCCCGTATCTCAGCTCATAAGAAGTGCGGTGCAAGTGTGCCCTAAGAAAGACTCGATTTGAGACATGGCACGCGGTGGCTATAGCCTCAGCCCAAAACTTCCGCGGTGTAGAGTACTCATCAAGCATCGTCCTGGCCATCTCGACCAAGGTACGGTTCTTCCTCTCCACAACGCCATTCTGTTGTGGGACGTGCGGAGAAGAGAACTGGTGCTCTACACCTGTCTCACCACAGAAACTCTCAAAGTAGGAATTCTTGAACTCCGTGCCATTGTCACTGCGGATCGCTCGTAAGGCACCTGGGAGCTCAATAGAAAGCCTACTGAAAAGACCTCGGAAATGTGAAAACGTCTCATCCTTCGAGGCTAAGAAAAACACCCAAGAATACCTCGAGAAGTCATCGACCACGACAAGAACATACCACTTCCCTCCTGCTGACTGCACTTGAGCTGGTCCCACTGTATCCATGTGGAGCAGCTGTCCCGGTGCATCGGTCATAGTAACTGTGACCGGAGGATGGGAGGCGGCAACCATCTTGCCGTGCCGGCATGGAGCACAAACTAGATCTTTGACCATCTTGAGTTTCGGCAAACCACGAATGAGATCGTGGCCGCTAACTCGAGTCAAATGGTCAAACCCAATATGACCAAGTCTCCTATGCCAGAAAGAGAGGTCGCGGGACTCAGAAACAACTAAACACCTGAGAGGATCACCAGAAGACTCAGAAAAATCAGTACGAAAGATCCTCCCAAAACGAGAAATCCCGCAAACCAGACTACCCGAAGAATCAAGAATTTTGCAATTGTTTTTCTTAAAGCTCACCTCAAAGTCGTCATCGGTAAGCTGAGAGATTGAAAGCAAGTTATACTGCAGCTTACTAACCAAGGCAACATCTTTCAAAATGAAAGAAACATTAATGCGCACAGTACCTTTGGCGATGACGCGCCCAGATGAAGCATCTCCGAAGGTGATCGTCTCATCACCTGGAGCACGGGCAAGGGAAGAAAACCAACGGGAATCTCCGGTCATGTGTCGTGAACACCCGGAGTCTACGAGCCAAACCTTTCCCTTCCCTGCCCGGCGAACCTGAGTCAGACAGAGAGTAAAGTCTCAGTACTGGGGTAAATCAAGAGAGATTTTGGCACCCAATACTGAACAACACGTCGAGCAGATGAAGTCGTCAAGCACGACTGACCTCTATCTACCCTACGCTCTCTGAGACTCAAAGAAGCAGAAGGTCTGTGAGCAGACCTGAAGCTGTTGCGGGGTCCGACTGCTACGGGAGAGCGAGTCGGAATACCGGCAACACGCTGATCATGCCGCGGGTAGCTATCTCGATGGGGAAAACGAGATCTACCCTTAGGACGGCGGAAGTCATGACCAGAAGCAGCATGAGGACGGAAAACAGAAAACTCGGAAAAACCAAGTCCTCTATGCTGCCTAAACTCCGCAACAGGAGCAAGCCTAGACCTTGTGTTGGTCTTAGGTGTACTCAGGATCTGGGGCTGACTCTGAATATGCCTAAGAGACTCAACACGGTCTCTACGCGCGATCTTGGCGCGCCTGAAGCATCTCTCGATCGAGTGCCCATCCTTCTAACAGAAGGTGCAGTGGTACTTCACCTTCTGAGAGGTGGAAGTAGCACGAAGAGGCTTCGCCTTCTGAGAGGCCGAAGCAACAGGTGGAATCACCTTACTGTCAGAGATCCCTTGGACAAAGCCCGCTGACTTGAATTTCACCTCGTCAGACCTGGGCTCAACCTCGATCACACCTCCTAAGATAGGTCGGAGAATAGCAGGAGGATGTTTCCTCATATCCTCATAGAAATCATATCCTAGACCTTGATTGAACTTGCAAATCTTGGATTGGTCTAGAATAAGATTGAGCTTCTTCTTGCCGCCTACAAACCTCTCGAGAGTGTTCATAAGATAGTGACACTCCCGAAAGAGAGAGATGCAAGAAGAGCAGGGAGAAGAAGAGACAGCAGAAGGTAAGGGAGCAGAAGAAGAACCAACAACAGAGGGAAGAATGGCTTGTGCATGCACAGCCGACTCTGAATGGGCAGTCCTACTGCTAACCAGTTGGTTCACGTTCCTAGGCGTCTCCACCTTACCCTGGGGCTTCTCCCCCTTCTCAGCACAAACAGTACAAGCAGTTGGTGCCTTCACTAGTTGATCCTTAGTTAGCTTCACACATTTGTCATTCAAGGCAACGAGTTCAAGTTTTAGTTTATCACAGCTAATGCAAGGTGAGCTAACAGGATCCTTAGTCGCGAATTGAGCCATTTTCTTATTAGTGTCAATCATTTCTTGAAACTGTTTTGAGACAGATTCAAGTTCAGCAGTTAATCTAGGACAATTCAAACATGAATCAATGGGCTCAAGCAATGAAGCACGCAACTCAGCAATCTTGTGATCTGCCCGTTTTAGGTTCATCTTTAAATTATTGCAATTTTCACAAGACTCGGGCAGATCAAGGAGCATGGCATAAGATCCTCTAGCAGCAATGTCCTTAACCTCACATGAGGTGGGAGAAGTAGTCTCATCAGTAGTAAGTAGGGTAACAGCCATCCTACTCAACTCTAACTCAGCAAGCAGACTAACATTCTTCACCTTAATAGAATCAAGCTCAGAGGACACACTATGATGCGAGGTCCTTAATTTCTCCATATCAACCAGCAAAGCAGAGCATGTATCACAGTCGTCACGGGAGGGAGCAGATGTAAGTGAAGTAAGCTCCCGTGACAGTCTATCTACTTCCTTTTCCAACTCGCTACATCTAGCTCTAGATCTAGCATGAAATCCTCCTAGCTTAAGAAAAGCTTCATTAAGTTGGTCATAGGAGGGACATACCTCGTCCGAGTCGGAGTACAGCTCGCTGTCACTGAGTTCGCCCTCGAGGGCCATGAAGCACATGCCGGAGGAGTCGTTGCCGCCATTCTTGGGCTCTTGGTCACCCGTCCCGTCGTCGTCGCTCCATCCCTCCACCTCGCTGAGGTCGAGGTCGTCGAAGGCGGTGAGGACGTGGTGGAAGAGCTTCTTGGCCTTCCCGAAGTTGCGGAACTTCTTCTTTCCCGGAGCAGGTGCTGAAGGCTTCGTGTTGCGGTTCTTGTCGGTGTAGTCGTTCTTGCCCGAACCGCCGTAGTCACCTTTACCCTTCCCAAGCTTGGGGCAATTTGCTCGGATGTGGTTGGGGCCACCACACTCGAAGCAGATGACTGGTCCTCCTCTCTTTCTGTCTCTCCTACCCTTATAGGCATGGGAAAACCTTCGGGCTAGGAGGGCCAGCTGATCATCCGCAAGCTGCTCTAACTGATCATCAGTTATGTCACAGAGAACAGCAAGGGAGAAACTGCAAGAAGACTCAGAAGAGAGACCAGAAGCTGAACTGGGATCGGTGACCAAAGCCATCGACTGTGACTTCGACCTACGAGAGACAACGTCAATCTCGTGAGTCTTGAGGCGCGAGTACAGCGCGTCAAGAGTCAAGGTCGAGAGGTCTGTCGTATCTTTGATGGTGGTCACTTTCATCTCCCAGACACGCAGATCGAGTGCCGCGAGCATCTGGCGAGCGTTGTCCGAGTCGGGGTATGTGAGACCGACCGCTCGGAGGTTGCTCAAGAATTTGTGAAATCGCGAAAAGCACTCGTCCAGGGACTCACCAGCAAGCATCTCGAATTTGTTGTATTCGCGCTTGAACTGGTCCTGTCGAACCGTCTTAATCTGGGTGGTGCCCTCATGGTATGCGTCGAGGGTCACCCAGATATCGTAGGCGGACGACAGGTGAGAGATGCGATCGAATTCGCTTCTGCTTAAGCCCTGGATAATGATGTTCCTTGCCTTCGCATTTGCCTCAACATCGGGCATGTTTGCCACGTTGATGTTCTCATCGGCAGGAACAACAAACCTGACCTTTACCTTTCGCCAGATGGCATACCCCTGAGCCTGGATGTATGTTTCCATTCGGCTCTTCCAGAAGGGGTAATCCAGGCCATCAAAGACGGGAGGCTTGGTCGAGTACTTGTCCGTTGCCATGGCTCTTGAGACCGGTTAAGATCTACTGAAAAGAGCTAACCGGCTCTGATACCAATTGTAGGACCGAAATGGCAACAGAGGGGGGGGGGGTGAATGGTGCCTTCAAACTTCCCCGAGTACTTCCACCAGATCTTCTTCTCCGATAGCTAGAGAGCTATGAAGAAGCTAGTTCTCTGCTGTCGATATCTTACTGTGATCGGTCGATTCTCTGTTGTGGTCGGAATGATCAAACCCAGTTCCAGAGGAATCGAGATCCAGCAGCAAGAGAGACCGACAAGAATGGTGAACAGAAAATATTGCACGATCGAGCAAAGATCCCTCTGACCACTCGTTGCTCTCGAAAATAACTTGACCAAATGGTCTTGAGTACGATTTCCAGTTCAGAGCAGGAGGAAACAAGTCAGCTAGAACTCTTCTCAAATCAAGAAGACCAGAGTACAACTAAGAATCAGCTTCTCATGCATACAAGAAAAGGATAACGCAGAGAAAGCATAAACAAAACAATCAAACACCTCACAGAACAGAAACTCAACATAGAGGAAGAGAGATGACACGATTGATCATGGAGGTTTCTACAGCCACTCCATCGGAGGTACAAGAGCAACCGTGCTCTACCCAGAGACAACTCACACAAAATAGAAACGAAATACTCAGAGTGACTCAGGAACAACCACAACGATCACCCGAGCTCTACCTCTCTATTTATAGCCTCAAGCTACCAGGGGAGAACCCGTTAACCCCAACTAACACCGGGTTTTACCACTCTCTTTACCCAACAGCGACAACGAGCTCCAGTGCTTTACCCGTTACACCCAACGGCTCCACTGCTTTGCCCGTTAGCGCCAACAACTCCAGTGCTTTCGCAGAGACACAGCTTCCCTTTGCAGCTTTCCGCATTTCTCCAAAATGCCACTTCGCTGCCTTCCCGGAAGCTTCCTCCTGCCTTGCCGATCACGCTTGCAACCACCTCACAGACTTCGTCGTCTTTGGCATCTCCCAGCCGATCACGACCTCAGCACCCCCGTGCCTAGTCTCGACCATCCATGCCTCACCACGACTAGTCTCAAAGTCCTGCAAACCATCACAGACAAGCAAGCCATTACATAGCACCGCTCACAATAGTATCCAACCACTTGAGCCAGAAAACAGAGCTCAAATCATACTCTTACCAAGTCGTATACCACCTACGACCAGTCGAAAAAAGAGAACAATGAATGCACACGACATACGACCACAATATCAAGCCATACAACCAGATACAAAGAGTCTACGATTATCGCTAACTTGCTACGACCACCCACAACTCGCTACGGCTTTAACGCCCAAAGTCTACGACTTCAACCCAAGTCGTTACGACCGATCGAAAAGATAAACCAACAAATGCACAAGGTCACTGACTTTATCACAAAGCCCTACGACCAAATTCCAGCTCAAATGGTCAAGTCTGCAGGTCATACGACCGATTCCAACTGCGTGCGAGCACGTCCGACCACGCCAGACTGCTCTACGACCAAATCCGACCGGTATCGAGTACAACCGTCTGAGTCTGACCCCGACCCGACCTCGTTCGACCGCTTCACAACATGGTCGAAGTCCACCGCCTTCCCACGTGGTCGCAAGCTCGAGTGCCGGCCCCCGACCACGGTGGTCGAAGCATCGACTTCCGACCGCAGCTCTCAATAACGTAGTCGTAGAGTGCCGACTACTCACGTGGTCGAACGCCCGAGCGCCGACTTCCGATAGCGCACAACGTGGTCATACGGGACATTTCGACCATGACCAGGATACGACTAGGGCAGAAACAGTCTTAAACTTCCCTGGAGACCTACGATCACGGCCAAACGTGGTCGTAACCTATTTCGACCACGACCAACATGGTCGTGCTGGCCTTCGACCACGGCCAACGTGGTCGTGCTGGCCTTCGACCACGGCCAATCGTGGTCGTGTTGACCTTCGACCACGGCCAACGTGGTCGTGCTGGCCTTCGACCACGGCCAACGTGGTCGTGCTTGCCTTCCGGTGCCCTTCGACCATGGCCAAAGTGGACGTAGACCCCTCGGGTGACCTTCGACCACGCCCACAGTGGTCGTAACCAGTGCGCATGACTTTCGACCACGACCAATGTGGTCGTGTTAGCTGCAGAACACTTCGTCAGGGCTACGACAATGCAGAACTTAGCACAAACCTCAAAAACTAAACTCAATCTTCCTAGAACAAAAGTCAATTACTCATCACAACCTTGGAGTGCCCTTCACATGGTCTCTCATAATGATTTACTGATGTCTATTAAAACTTGCTGGAGAGTACAAATGTAGCCGTGGCTAGAGCTAACACTATTCACTGTTTATATTATGGTTCATTTCAGGTGAAATTTGCCTGAGGATATACTTATCGGTTAGGGCCAACCTTCATGAAGAATCGCCAAACATTCCGATGCAACTTATCGATGATACACCGTGCAGCTCAAATAGGTCAATCGAAACTAACGCCCCATCCTTATCAGCTGTTGCTAGCAGCCTGGATCTATCAGCCTGTGCCAGCATGGGTCGGGCATCCTGTAACAGTGTGGATCGGTTGACCCAAAACATCGGGAACCAAAAAGCCCCTAGCAGTGTAGAGCGACTGCTCTACGTGCTCTCGTTACAAACGACTTTAATTTCTATTTTTTTTAAGCTAGAAGCTATTTAAAATATATTAACTTCTAATTTCGGTTTATTTTGATTATTTTGTCTATTTTACTTTTTCGTTTTCGCCCTTATTTCTTTATATCGTTCGTGATGATATAACGGTTTTTTTAATTTTTTTTAGGAAAAGTTAACTTCAGCTAAAAGCCTAACTAAAGTTTAAGCCAAAAACTAATTGTCCCCATACTTCTTTCGGAAAGCTGCTGATGCTGCACCTTCTGTCACATCAGATCCTGAGTCCATAGATCAGTTTCAAGAAACAGAAATTAATTCTGAATCTTGTGAAAATGGCAACTGTAGGAAGGTGTGGCACTGTAATATGTATTGAATAGAGTTGTTGATATTGATTACCAGCAGTACAGGGTGTATAAATAGGCAAGGGGTTTAGGGTTGGTCTAACAGAGACCACCCTGGAAACCCTAACAGATAGCCTAATAACCCTAACAGAAAGTAACTAAAGGCACATGGGCATAAGCCAGCCTTAACAGGTAACAGCCTGTCTAACACCCCCCGCAGTCGGAGCGTCCGCACCTCGGACGTTTAGACTGGACCGAAACTCACTGAAGACCGATGAAGGAAGGCCCTTGGTGAAGATGTCAGCATACTGGGAAGTAGTGGGGACATGCAGTATGCGAACATCACCAAGAGCTACTTTCTCACGGACAAAGTGAAGATCAATCTCAATGTGCTTGGTGCGCTGATGCTGAACTGGGTTGGAGGACATATAGACTGAGCTGATGTTGTCGCAATACACCAAGGTAGTCTGCCGAAGAGGAGTATGCAGTTCCAATAGAAGATGGTGTAACCAGGAGGCCTCGGCAACAGCATTGGCCACATCGCGATACTCAGCCTCTGCGCTGGAGCGTGACACCGTGTTCTGACGCTTGGAGGACCAGGAAACAAGGTTGTCTCCGAGAAACACGGCATATCCCGAGGTGGACTTGCGTGTGTCCGGGCAACCGGCCCAGTCAGCATCAGAGTAAACCATGAGATCAGACTGCGAGGATGGCTGAATAAGGAGGCCGAGATGGAGAGTGCCACGAACATACCGAAGAATCCGTTTGAGAGCAGCAAGGTGGGGCTCGCGAGGGTCGTGCATATGAAGACACACCTGCTGAACTGCATAAGAGATGTCCGGCCTGGTGAATGTGAGGTACTGCAAGGCCCCGGCTAAGCTGCGGAAATCGCTGGGATCACTGACAGGATCACCGGTTGAGGCTGACACTTTTGGATTGGTGTCAACAGGGGTGGTGCATGGCTTGCAATTTGCCATGCCTGCACGCTCCAGGATGTCCATCATATACTGTCGTTGTGAGAGAAGAAGACCATCACGACACCTCTGCACATGCATGCCCAAGAAGTGATGAAGCTCACCAAGACCCTTCATAGAAAACTCCTGCTGCAATGCAGAGATGATGTGACGGAGGAGCGCAGCCGATGAGGCGGTGAGAACGATGTCATCAACATAAAGGAGCAGGTAGACCATCTCAGTGCCGCGGTGGTACACAAACAGGGAGGTGTCAGACTTGGCCTCAATGAACCAAGGGATAGGAGATATGAAGCAAACCGGCTGTACCAACACGAGGAGCTTGCTTGAGACCATATAGTGATTTGTTCAGGCGGCAGACAAACGCCAGATGAGTAGAATCCTCGAATCCTGATGGCTGTGAACAATAAACGGTCTCAGACAAGGTCCCGTGAAGGAAGGCGTTCTTCACGTCAAACTGATGGATTGGCCACTTCCTGGAGAGGGCAAGAGCCAGCACTGTCCGCACGGTTGCTGGTTTCACAACGGAACTAAAGGTCTCAGCGAAATCCACTCCCGGGCGCTGAGTAAAACCACGTAGCACCCAACGGGCTTTATAGCGCTCGAGAGAACCATCTGCCTTGAGCTTGTGCTTGAAGATCCATTTACCAGAAACAACATTTGCCTTGCTCGGGCGAGGAACCAAATCCCAGGTGCGGTTTTGCAAAAGGGCCGCATATTCTTCTTCCATAGCAGTCCGCCAATTGGGATCGGCGAGGGCTGCACGGTAAGTCCGAGGGGACAGGTGACAACTGCGTGACGTGGTAGAGAGCGGGTAGCCGAAAACCGGACTTGCCGCGTGTCGTCATCGGGTGCTGATTGAGCACGGGAGGCACCGGCACTGCACCCGGAGGAAGGGGCGCCGGGGAGGACGCTGCAGGAGGTGCCGGGGAGTGCACCGGGGCAGAGGGTGGAGGATCCACCTTCGCACGCCGGGTGTAGAAATGGCGTATGATGCGTCCGGCGGGGGCCGCACGTGGCAATGCGGGTGGAGGGGCAGCCGCACATGGCAGTGCCGGAGAGGGAGACACCCTGCATACCGCATCGACTTCCATCGGTGCAGTGTCGTCGACGGCCGCGCACGGCAGAGTGGCGGGTGCGGCATCGTCCAGGGCCGCGCGTGGCACGCGCGCGGAGACGTCAGCACGCTCGTCGGCCAGGCGCGCGGGAGTCGATGTGGGAAGACCTGCAGGCAAAGAGGTGCACGACGGTCCAATGGGAGTCGGCACAGGATTAGTGTAGTCATCCAGAAACTCAAAGTCCGCCGTGGAAAGGGTGGAAGGAAGATCAGCAAAGGGAAAGGAAGTTTCATCAAAGGTGACATGACGGGAGATGTAGACCCGATTGGAGGCCAAGTCGAGACATCGGTATCCCTTATGATGAGCGGAGTAGCCAAGGAAAGTACATAAGGCGGAGCGAGGGGCGAGTTTGTGGGAGGCTGTGGAGGCAAGGTTTGGGTAGCATGTGCATCCAAAGACGCGAAGATGATCATATGAGGGCGAGGACCCAAAGAGCGCATGGTGAGGTGTGGAGAGGTTCAGCGTCTTGGTGGGAAGGATGTTGAGGAGGTAGGTGGCAGTGGTCAATGCCTCAACCCAGAAGGATGGTGGCATAGACGTCTGAAACAAAAGCGAGCGAATGACATTGTTGATGGAACGAATGATACGCTCAGCTTTACCATTCTGTTAGGAGGTGTAGGGGCAGGACATGCGGAGGTGGACACCACGGGTGAGGAAGAACGTGCGGGCACTGGAGTTGTCAAACTCGCGGCCGTTGTCGCACTGAACTGCCTTGATGGTGACGCCGAACTGAGTGGAAACAAGCGAGAAGAAGTTAGCGAGTGTCGGAAAAGTGTCAGACTTGAACCGAAGAGGAAAAGTCCACAGATAATGCGAGTGGTCGTCGAGAATGACCAAATAATACTTGTAACCAGAAACACTATCAACAGGTGATGTCCATAGGTCACAATGTATAAGATCAAACTTGTGGGAAGCACGGGACGCTGACACATGAAAAGGAAGACGAACATGACGACCCAGTTGACAGGCATGACAAATGTAAGGACCTGTAGTTTTATTACATGAAGGAATGATAGATGAACTCGCTAACTTAGACAAAACATCATGACCGGGATGACCGAGATGGCGATGCCAAAGCGGAGCGGAGGAAGTGGCGAGGAGAGACTCGGCGGTGGGAAGATGCAGGGGGTAGAGCGGTCCGGAGCTATTGCACCTGATGATCACGTTCTGAGACCGAAGATCCTTCACAGAACAGCCAGTGGGATCAAATTTAACATAACAGTTATTATCAGATGTAAACTGGCGAACAGAAATGAGATTTTTAATAAGAGTGGGAGAAACAAGGACATTATTAAGACGAAGGGAACCATGAATGTCAGCTGTGCCAGTAGAGGTAACGGGAAGTAAAGAGCCGTTACCAACAACAATGGAGGAAGGAGTGGAATACTGAAGAGCTGAGGAGTGAGAAAGGATACCAGGGTCGGAGGCCATGTGGGAGGTAGCGCCGGAGTCGAAGTACCACTCGGGTTGCGGGGGTGGGGTGAACGTCATGGTGGAGAAAGCACCCGCAAGGCTGCGCTGGTCCTAGGAAGGTATGGCGGGGTGCCTAGAGGCTTGGCCGGTAGGAGAGCCGCCGTAGAAACCAGTGGTCTGGGCGGGAGGAGCCCACTGGTTTTGGGTGGCCAGCAGAGCATGCGGCGTAGCCTGGCCGGGAAGAGCGGACTGGTGCTGGGTGGCCAGCAGAGCGTGTGGTGGAGCGTGGTCGGGAGGAGTCCATTGGGTCTGGGCGGCTAGGAGGGCATGATGGTGTGGAGGTGACGGTGAAGCCTGGGGAGACATGGCCGGCGCAGAGAGACGTCCTGTCGGAAGAGGAGCAAGAGGAGGACGAGGACCAGGCCACATTTGTATGGTACCGGACCAAGGGTTGTAGAAGCTGGGCCAACCACCAAGTTTGGGTGCGCCGGAGCCGCCCGCGTCGCCGTTCTGGCCAGCACGGCCGGAGCGCTTTCCGCGCCGACCTCGAGCGTGAGAGGAGCCGCCGCCCCCGCCTCCGTTGCTGCCTCCGGGGCCACTGAGAGCAGAGGAGGAGCGGGTGGTGGGAGTCGAGGTAGATTGGACGCCGGAGGAGAGCAGAGTGGTGGCCGGAAGAGTCTTGCGGTTGGTCATATGGAGTTCTTCCAGAAGGAGGTCAGCACGAGCCTGGAAAGGCCTACTGCGTTGGAGGTGCAGGCCGATGGCGGTGAACTTCTCGTTGAGGCCGCGAATGACATGCAGGACAAGAGTCCGGTCGGCGACAACTTCCCCGAGATCGGTGAGTGCGTCGGCCATGCTCTTGAAGCGGCGACAGTAATCGGCGATGGAGAGGTCTCCTTGGACAAACGTGCGGAACTCGGTGTCGAGGTAGAGGACGCGTGATTCCGGGTTGCCGAGAAATTGGGTCTCGACGGCGAGCCAGGTGACGCGCGCGGTGGCCCGGCGCTCCAGCACGGTCTCGACGAGCTCGGTGGAGAGGGTGCCGAGAATCCAGGATTTGACGACGCAATCCATGCGGATCCAATCGGGAAGACCCGGATTGGGAGCATCGCAGAGCACGTGATCTTCGAGAGAGTATTTCCCAAGGGCGAGGAGGAAGAGCTCGCGCCACCGTGTGTAGTGGCCGGAGGTGAGGTCGAGGACGAGAGGACCCAGCGATCGGATGTTCTGGACACCGACGGCTTGAGCGTGAAGATTGGCGATGGCGGCGGCTTCATGAAGGAGAAGAGCGTCGTGAAGGGGAGGAGGTGCTGCGCGGACGGACTCGGCGTCGGAGTCGTCGTCCCCAGAAGCGGCGGCGCGCTCACGGGCTGCGCGTGCGAGAGCAGCGCACTCCCGATCAGCGGCGGCCGCGCGTTCGTGGGCGGCGATGGCGGCTTCGCGCTCAGCGGCTTCGGCCCGCGCGAGAGCGGCGGCGCGGACCGTTGCGGCGGCGGCGAGGCGCGCATCGCGGATCACCGTGGCGGCGCGGGCATCATCTTTTGCTCTGGCGGCAGCGTCTGCCGTGGAAGGATCGGCTTCGGCTGCCGCAGCGGGAGCAGAGGATGGTGGCGGCGGATCGCCAGGCATGGCGTGGGAAAAGGTGGATTAGGGTTAGGCGGAAACGGAAGGCCGAGATCGACCGGATGGTCGGGATCGAACGGCTGATACCATGTAGGAAGGTGTGGCACTGTAATATGTATTGAATAGAGTTGTTGATATTGATTACCAGCAGTACAGGGTGTATAAATAGGCAAGGGGTTTAGGGTTGGTCTAACAGAGACCACCCTGGAAACCCTAACAGATAGCCTAACAACCCTAACAGAAAGTAACTAAAGGCACATGGGCATAAGCCAGCCTTAACAGGTAACAGCTTGTCTAACAGCAACAATGGCACACTGCCTGAGGTTAGTCTTGATGTACTACTGAATACTATGGATTATAAAGATCAAGGTTGTGAAATGCCCAAAAACTTGCCTGGTGGTATACTAGTGGACCAAGCTTACATTATTGCACCAGCTGAATTGAACGCCCTGTTGTTTTCTCCAAATTCAGATTTCTTGCCAAGGAACTAGTGGGTATCAAATTGAGCCCTGGAAACATGAGAATAACGAGAACTGTTTGAAAAGAACATTAACTTACACAAAAGCTACAAGCAAATTAGTTAAATCTGTGAAAGCTACAGAAGAGCAGACATACTTGAAGGCAGCTGGAAATTCTTTTGCTGTTCTTTCTAGTGTGAGCACTCCTGATGTTCCCTGTGGTAATTGTTTCAAGGTGGAGATATTGTACTGTATAATACCAGGTCCCCAATTACCATCTGAAGAACAAACCACACAGCTCACTGTAAGTTGGCATCTGAACTTTGTTCAAGAGTACAATGTTGAAAGGAATGATCGAGAAGGGGGCAAAACAAGGCCTCAGAGAGGGATATGCTCAGTTTACTAAAATACTGTCCCAGAAAATTAATGTAGTTGAGCTCGATGATTCTAAAGCAAACACAAGATTTTAGCTTCACTGCAGACACAGGAAGAATCAAACTGGAAGCTGGTTGCCCACTTCCTTGGGAACTTTGCGTTCACATTCTCTCAGTATAGCACTGTATGTCATTGCACATCTTCGTCTAGCCAAGCCCAATATGGTGCATGGGCTTGAATATTTTGGTATTGATCTTCCAGATTCAATTGGGGAGGTCGTATTTTGTGCTATTTTGATCCTTCAGGGGCAGAATATCTTCAAAGTAGGTCAACTTTTTTTGCATGCCTGGAAACAACGCGGTAACTATTTTCCTATATTCTAAAAGCATTGCACATGCACATGTCTTGATAGGCGCTCTTACCTATTCCGTAAATATTAATTCAGGACGAAGGGAATATTATGTTTTTCTCTATCTATACGTTTATAGAATTGCTTTAGTCCTCTATATGATTTAGAAAGCAGAAATTATTCATCTTAAGAACTATATTACTATTCACTTCACTGCCACTTAAAAGAAATTATCTACTCCTTTCCTTGGGAATAAATAATAAATTGTATTTTTATTCTTCCAATATTAGGTAGTGATCATGGGACCAAAGCTCATAGTGATGGTTGGCTGCTGACTATTGCACTTCTTGAAGGAAGCGGTGTAGTAGGTGCGGCCTGGCTTGCCTGATCCTTACGTAGTTTTTACCTGCAATGGAAGGAGGAAAACTAGCTCAGTTAAATTCCACCTCTCTTGCCAGGTTCGGTCTCTCCGGTGGCCACCTCGGCCCTTGGTCTCCTGGCGCTACCTCCCCCCCCCCCCCCCCCGGCGGCTCAGTTTTCTCTGGTACCGCCTCTGAGCCTATGCGGGACCTACCACCTCCCGCTTCGCCGCTTGCTTTGTACTTTTTCAGCCCAGCTCTCATTTGCCCTTGCTAAGATGGACTATCAGGCTTTGCAATAATGGTGAGGGAGAAGAGAAGAAAGGAGCTTTTAGTCTTGGGGTTGGTGTTGTGGCTGCTAAAATCTGTTGTCTTTGAGTCCTTTTCTTTTGAGTCTTCTGTTGTATCCATCCAAGTCCGTATCATTTATCTTTCAGTTCGTCAAAGTCATGTGAGTCCATATATTTTCTTTGTCAATTAATTGATTGCTTTGCTAACAATGGTTTATCCTCTTGGATCGAGTGTGGTTTCTTTCTATTTACGTGGCCGCAGTCGCCACTTTTTTCTCTGAGCCGCCGCCCCAAGTTATAAGGTCACCGTGCTTTCTTTCTACGTCACCGTCATCTCATTATGCTTTATGGACTACCGCACGACCTCAGATAGAGATCTTTTGGTACTTGACAATTCTCTAGAGTTGCATGCTACGACGATGTTATCAAGGCTTGGATTTCGGATTTGTGTTTTTTAGTGTTAACCATTTCAAATGCAATGCTATTACATACACTTTGCATTTGAAGGGGGTGTTAAGAATATAAAGGTATTTGTGGTATTTTCTAGTTTGTAAGTTTAGCCTTGTGTGTCCTATGTGCTTTATATATAACCCTTTGGGCTGAGATCAATATATCTAACCTTTATGCGTCAATCCTTGCGCACATCTAACACGAACCAAAACGGAATGTTCAGTTTTGCTTCTACATTAATTTATTTCCATCAGTATGTTAAAACTAGCTGGAAATCACATGTTGAAAGAACATTCACCCTCGTGACCTTCTCAGTGCATTTGGCTGATTCTTTGATTTTTTTGACTCTCTAGAGATATTTGAATTTGATGCAATGGATGATCCTCCATCAAGGTTGGACGTGGTTGTCCATGATTCAGATGGACCATTCGATGAAGCTCCTATTGGTCAGATAGAAGTGAACTTTTTGAAAAACAATTTGTCAGATTTGGGTGACATGTGGTTTCCTCTGGATGGAAGGTTTGCCCGAGCATGTGAGCCCAAGTTACACTTACGAATCTTTTTGAACAACTCACGGGGGACTGAAGTTGTCATGAATTATCTGGCAAAGATAGGGAAAGAAATTGGTAAGAAGGAAAGAATTGGCCAGCATTTATTTTAATGCCATTTTCAGCACAACGCATTCTATTGCTGAAGTTGCATATATATGACTGAATGTTCAGATGCACTTGCGGTCTTCTCTGACAAATTCAGCGTTACACAAGCTCTTTAGCCTTCCTCCAGAAGAATTCCTTATTGATGATTTCACCTGCCATCTAAAACGGAAAATGCCACTTCAGGTAATTAGGGTTCACTATTTGCTTTAAAGTGTTGAGTTGGCGTTGAGTTACTTCGTCACATGTATAAGTGATGTGGTATGCAGCACAGTACTGCTGAATTTTGACTTGGAATAGCTGATACAGGCTTTTATGTTATGATGTTATTCTTTATGCCTTTTAAGTTTTAACTTCCAATATATAGCTAAAGCCTTCCATACATGAAATAAATCAATGTAGATATTACCTTCGTCAAAGTAGATATGAAATTTGTTTTTGTTTTGTTGAAGCCATATTTCATTCAGAAAGGGAAAAAAAAGAAGAGTTCTACATCTGCGCACATGTCACGCGCGTGGTTACTGTTCACGTAAACAGTGCACAACTCTTGTTCACATGCAGCACCGATTTGGTTTGATTAGTTTTTCCGATTTGATTGGATTAGTTTCCTTATAGATAAAATTAGATTTGTTAGTATAATCTATTTCCATAATATTAGAGATAAGTTTTTTAGAAGTCAAGCCATCCAATCTATATAAGGATAGAAATGTATCTTATTTTTATTAAGTAATGATAAAAAGAGTTATTCTAGTCTCTCCCTTAAGTTCTTCTCCCCCGTCCATGATCTCTCCTTTCTCCTAAAGCCTCTCTCCTTCAGTCATGCCGTCTCAACCATCTTTTGTACGGTATTTACTCTGTTATGATCTAAAGATCATAATAACTTGGTATCAGAGCCAACACCATGGCTTCTGCTACTAAGAATTTCAAGGCCATGAGGCCCAAGGGAACAGGGCCCCCAATTTCCAGGGGCCCCAAATTCTGATGGATCCACCAGCTGTAGGCCATC
This sequence comes from Dendrocalamus latiflorus, assembly GCA_017311315.1. Classification (NCBI taxonomy): domain Eukaryota; kingdom Viridiplantae; phylum Streptophyta; class Magnoliopsida; order Poales; family Poaceae; genus Dendrocalamus; species Dendrocalamus latiflorus. Next base: position 44,181,899 of record CM029609.1, read on the forward strand.
ACTCCATCATTAGTTCGTCACCAGGTGCATGCGAACTGCTACCAGCTAGGCCTAGCTAGGGGATCAATTCAAGCCCACTCCGTTAAATTTCGTGATGGATTATTAGCACTGAACGGAACGCAGACAGGCATCAGTCAAAAGTGCAGGAGCAGGACCAGTACGCCTGGAGTCAGCGACAACTCCTAGGTAATTTAATCTTTTCCTTCAATTTGAATCCTTTTTTTTTCTAATTTGAATTATTTTTTCGAGGACATTGAAGAATTCTACTGTCCATATCATTATATGAACTATAATTATCCTTCATATGATCTTTATAAAAAAACTATCTTTCGTATGATAGAGGATTTAACTTAGCTTCAGAAGTGCTATGGATTGATAATTATAAAAGAATATGTACGATTCTTAATATTTCTCATTACTATGTACGTAAGATATGTATATAGAATTGATAATTACTATAATCCTATTTATCAAGAGAAAATGCCTCATTTTATAGTTTGGTACAGGGCCCTAAATTTTGTCGGCACGGCCCTGCACCCTCAACAAGATGGGTGTCAGCATAGTCGACATGAAAACCATCCTGGTAGACATAGCAGCTATGGTGGCCAAGTTGATGGAAAAGGAAAAGAAGAAGACTGTTGTCCAATGGCCAGTCTCTCCACATGGGCGGCCAACACCATGCCTTTGGAAGTGTGGAACGCGGCGTGTGACGTTTGGGAGGTCACGTCATCATTGTATCCTTCACACATTCATTGCATTTGGTGGCGGAAAGGGTAGCAGCATACCCTGCGCTAGCTATCTTCGTTGGTGGCATCGTCATCAACATCGGGCAGCTAGGATGCCCTGATACGTGATACGGGTATGACAATACAGATACGAGATACGGTGATACAATATTTTCCAAAAACAAGGATACATCGATACGGCAAGTATATATATAGTGGAAAATGGGCAAGGGTCTTCGCATTTTACTTGATGAGTGTGAGGGGCAAGGAAGCTAGTCAAGGAGAGTAGGATTCGTATGGGTAGTTGGAATGTAGGTTCCTTAACAGGTAAGTTAAGAGAGATAGTTGATACAGCGATTAGGAGACGTACATATATCTTGTGCATTCAAGAGACTAAATGGGTGGGTCAGAAGGCAAAGGAGGTGGAGCATACTGGCTTCAAGCTGTGGTATACTGGAACCATAAAATGTTAAGGGCAGTGTTTTAGTTTCTCGGTTCAGATAGCAGAATGTACGGCTTAGGGTTGTAGCATTGTAGGTTTTATTTCAAGGCTCTCATCTCTTTGGTCTTGAGAAGGTTTTATTTCTAGTTTATCTCAACTTGTTTGGGACAAAAGGTTTTGTTGTATATTTGGCCAAAAAACCAAAATTTTCTTTCTTTGGGAAGACATTGGTGATATCCAGGTTGTTCCACCGACTCTAGCAACAGTTGGCAGTCCATTCTTGATGATCATCCTCCACGAGGACGGAGGTCTAGAATTCTGGGAACTGGATTGGTGACTGTTTGGTTCAAACTTTACATTTGAAATTGAAGTGGGTAAACTGCGCAGTTTGTTACCAGTTCCCACTTCCCATTGAAAGAAAAAGGACCTACCTAGGGCCAGGATTATTTCTGAAACCGTGGTTTGAACATTGGTCTGATCAGATATTCTTATATATCAGTCAGCCAGGTGTTATTCTTGATTCCTTGATGAAGACCTTTCAACTTAGTTCTAACTTTTAAGCCTTTTCATGCATTGCAAATTTCCATGGTTGACTCCTTCCGAAATTTTCTAGAAAACAATTCTTTGTAGCATCATGTGGAAAAGAATTTTATGGGAGCGTAACTAGAAAGAAGCTCTGCACGCACACAAACACTTCTCTCCAAATTATATGGCCACTCATATACACAATTGAATAACTGATATCAAGTCATCCTATTTACATTTTCATGAATAATGTATGCGACCTAATAATAAATTTCTTTGTTATTAGAACTATCAATAGATCTCTTACTGGTAGCTTGTCATACTTCTGTTAAGATTCTTTGAAGCATCAATTGGACTCCCGTTCTTCCATTACTATTTGCAACAAGCTTCTCTTGTCAATCAGTTGATAATATATCAAACTGCTGTCTGACAGAATTGTTATGGCACTTTGGAAAATGAGGCCATCGGGTCTAGAACAGATGGGAGAGAAGATTGATAAAGAACCTGAACCAAAACAGCTTCCATGTGAAGAAGGTTATCTATTGGAGAATGAAGATGTGAAAATGTCAGAAGCCTACTCGGCAGTTCTTTCTGTTGATGTGAGCCTTGCTCTCTTGTCAATGAACGTGTGCCTGGAACCTTGTATAATGCACTTGCAACAGCATCTGTTTAAACCTCATCAGTTCTGTATTTGCAGGTCAATGCCTTGATGGAGATGTTCTCTGGAGGTTCATGGGAGCACAAGGTGATGCAGAAAGCTATCTGTGTCGACTACTCACCAACAGAATGGGAGCTAGTAAACCGAAATATATACCAACGGCAAATCATCTTTAGCTTTGACAAAAGTTTGTCAAGATATGCAGAAGAAGCATCGACCACTCAACAAAAATATAACTTACCCAATCGAGATGGCTGGGTCATCGACCAGGGGATGACCCTCCAAGGCGTCCTACATGAAGACTACTCCAGTGCAAGATAACCAAACCTGAGTTTGATGAAAATTCTTGTGTATACTATAACCAAACCTGAGTTTGATGAAAATGCTTGTGTATACTATGTTTTTAGTTCAAATTGTGGGATCACATTTTGTCCAAAATTGCAGATCCAGATCAAGTACCATATGACGAGCACGTCCTTGAAACCGAACGCCTGCAGCATTCAGGTATTGTTAGGGATTGCCTGGTTGAAGGGCACTAAGCACCAAAAGAAGGCTACGAAGAATGTCATGTCAAATTCCGCCAGCAGGTTGAAGGAGATATTTTCTCAGAAGTCGAAAAGGAGCTTACATCAAGAAAGGTACCCTTGAAACACCAACTGATCCCTCCTAGACCCTAGTGGTAAACTGCTGAAGCGAGCCTGGGTTCAGTTTGGCCTACAGGTGACAGAAATGATGAAAGTCCATAGAGTAACTTGCCATGTTACCATGTAGCTTGCATCACTGTACATGCATGTAACATTCATTTAATACGAGATGGAAATTACCTTTTACTATCCAGAATATCGTTGTATAGAGCTTAGAGAATTTATATGTATGTAAGTCATCTATACAAAAAGGCTAGTACACTGAGATATAGCTGATAGAATCATGCTAGTAAAAACATCAAGCTGACAGCACACAGGCAATACTGAATGAGCATGTCAATAAGGAGAACACCAAAACTTGCATTTAGTAGTAGAACAAAACCTAACGCCATCCTCGAACAAAAACACAAAGTGGCACAAGTACTGATTTTAGTACTGTTGCCAATCGTTTAACTTGACACTATTGCCAAATGTCAAATACAAAGGAACCCAAGATAAAGAAAAAAATGTAATTTATTCCTTCAGTTCTTGCAAGCATTTCAGCAAAAAAGTTTCTGCCATCCAAACTTCTGATTCCAGCTCAAAGGCCAATTACAAAGTCAAAGAAAATTCAAACTGCCAATCAAAATATGGGTGTCAACAATTCAATTCAACCATATATCAATGGTCTACAAAGCTGCTGCAGCAGGTTTCTCCAGCTTCATCGTGTAGAAGAGATCAAGAACATCAGCGTGGTTTCGGACACTTCCAGGAGATTTAGAAAGCAGCTGCTGGGCTATTTCATGCCTCCCCTCCTTGAACAAAGCTTGAAACAAGCTCATGTAAACTGTTCTTGATGGGAACTCCTTTGAAGACATTGCCTTCAGCAGACCCAATGCATCATCCACGGTCCCAGACTTTGAAATTTGTGCGATAAATGGATCAATAATAGGTGGAAAGCCATTACTTTTCATTAGAACTAGTATGTCAAATGCTTCCTTCAGATGCCCTTGGCGGATCAACCTGTGGATCAAATACTTGTAGGTAGTTTGCCAAGGAACCACAGCCTTTTTCAACACCAGGTTCTTCAGAACTTTGAATGCTTCCTTTGCTCCTTTCTTCTTGCACAGTCCAGAAACCAACACCTCAACAGCACAACCAACCTCATTGTTGCTGCTTCTTTCAAGCATTTCGTGGAAGCATGACACTGCCATATCAACATCGTCACCAAGAGAGTACTTCTGAACTAAAACAGACCATATCTGTGGATCCAACTTATACCCCGATTTTTCCACACAATCCAGATGCTTGTGTGCCTTTTCCAGATTCCCAGCATCACACATTGCAAGAACAGCTTTCCCATGCACCTCACTGTCCGGTGCAAAGCCACCTTCCTCCATCGCCTTCAACACCCTACCACTCTCCCCAAGCCTCCCTACGCTCCTCAAAGACTTGAGAGTAGCATCAAACACGGAACATTTCACCTGATTCCCGGCATTCTGATAGATCCGCACGACCCTCGTCACCAACTTCAGATCCATATCATCACCCACCACAACCTTCTTCAACAAGAACACAAAATCCTCAGCCGACGGCTTCTCCGTCCCGCCCATCGCAAACCGGAACAGGTCAACAGCATCCTCAATCATCTTCCTCTTGATGAACCTGTCGGTGACAGTAACATACACCTCCCTATCCATCCCAAGCCCCTTACTCCTCATCTTCCGCAGGACCTCCCGGAACTCCTCGATGCAATCCTCCCGGCCGAGAACCTTCGCCATCGCATTGTAAAACTTGCCCCAACTTATCCCCGCCCCGGCCGACTGCTCCACCCATGCAAAGAACACCATCGCCTGCCGTGGGAACTGCCCGACCTTCTCCACCACCAATGCCACCAGCTCATCGGTCACCTCAACGCCTGATTCATTCAACTTGCTCAGCCTCGCGGACTCATCGCCCACTGACCGGAGAACCTTGCACGCCTCCGCCGCCGCCGCGTTCCTGGCGTGCGCGGAGAAGGCCTCCTGGAGCAAGTCGGCGTCCTTGGCCATGTCCTTGGACCGGAAGCTCTCCGTGGCGGCCTGGAAGGTGGGCTTGGAGATGCCGTAGCCCTTGGACCGCATCGAGGAGACGAGTGACCAGAAGTGGTCCGCGTCGCCGTTGGCGGCGGCGAGCTGGAGCATGGAGTTGAAGCACTTGGAGTTGAGGGCGGCGGCGTCGGGGTGGGAGGCGGCCCAGGAGAAGAAGCGGGAGGCCGCGGGGTAGTTGGAGGCGAGGTCCGGGTGGAGGAGGAGGGCGGGGATGGTGTTGGGGTGGGAGAGGTCGAGGCCGGCGGACTGGATCGCGGGGGTGGGGTCCGCGGGTGGGGAGGGCTGGGAGAAGAGGGCGGCGATGGAGGAGCAGGAGAGGAGGCGGCTGCTCGGGAGGATGGCGGGGAGGTGGCGGCGGCCGCCGACGGAGTTGAGGGCCGCGCGGAGCATGGCGGCGGTGGCGGCGGAGGAGGAGGAGGGGGTTTGGAAATGGGTTCGGGGCTTTAGCCGGTTAGGGTTGGCCCGGTTGCTCTTTGGGGGTCACCCGAGGCCGAGAGTGGGATGGTTTTTCACTTTTTTTAGAGCAACTCCAGCAGTACTACTCAAAACAGGACCCCTACTTTTCATTTGAGAGCTCCTTCTATTTTTGAGGGCCCAATTTTTTTGCTTCTACTCCAACAGCACCCCTCAAATTTAAGCCCTCAAATCCATTCCACTGCAACTGACACATGGGACCCACTCCTCATTCTCTCCCTCTTCCTCAGTCCAACTCCAACGCCACGTCCCAGACAATCCACGTCGATCTCCAAGCCGCCGGCGGCCGCCACCGCGTGTCCCACGCCTCGCCATGTACGGCTCCAACTCCCTCGGGGGCGGAGGCGGCGGTGGAGGGGGCGGAGGCGCCGGGGAAGGGGGCGGCGGGGGAGGGGGCGGAGGCGGCGGTGGAGTGGACCAGATCTGCCGAGGGCCGCCGCCGCGCCAGATCTGCCGAGGGCCGCCGCCGCGCCAGATCTGCAGAGGGCCGCCGCGCGGTCCCACTTCGCCGCCGCGTTCTCCCCCTCCACCCCCGCCGCAGCCGCCGACGACCAGCAGCCCTGGCGGGAGGCGGCGGGCGTGCGCGAGGTGCGCGCCTCGGCCCCGGCCGCTTGCGTCGCGCCGACGCCACCCGCTCGCCCTCCCACGCCCGCTCGCTCTCCCACGCCGCCCGCTCGCCCTCCCACGCCGACGGAGGCGCCGGGGAAGGGAAAGGGGGCGGAGGCGCCGGGGAAGGGGAAGGGGGCGGGGAAGGCGCAAGGAGGGAGGCGGGGACGGCGGGGAAGGGGGCGGAGGCGGCGGTGGAGGGGGTGGAGGCGCCGGGGAAGGGGAAGGGGGCGGCGGGGGAGGCGGGGACGGCAGGGGAGGGGGCGGCGGCGGGGGAAGGAGCAAGGAGGGAGGCGGGGACGGCAGGCGAGGGAGGCGGGCGGGCGAGGGAGGCGGCGGGGAAAGATGCAGGCGGGGGGGAACGGGAGAAGTTTCACCGTGCGGGAAAAAAACAGGAAAATGAGGGGTGGAGGGGGAGCCCCTAGGAATGAGGGGTGGGAGGGGGATTTGAGGGGCTCCTCAAATTTGAGGGCTCTAGTAGGGGCCCTGCTGGACCTCTATTTTTGCCTCAAACCCTCAAATATAAGGGTTGATGGCTCAAGTAGGGGCCCTGCTGGAGTTGCTCTTAGACCTGTTCTTTTCGGTATGACTTTTGACTGAAATTTTTAAATTTTGATTGTTTATATTTTCATTCCCTTGTCCGATGATTAGCAGAAGGTGGGAAAGTATACATAAAAACATAATTTATATATGCATATACTATAGTCACTCACTTTTTTATCTATGATATATTATCGTGGTTTGAGACTAATTTATATATACATATACCATAGTCACTCACTTTTTTTTATCAATTATGCGGTGAAGCAAGAGTCGATGACGATGAGGTACAGTTGGTTTCAATTGCTACCAATTGTCGGAGATACTTGTGTGACAAATTGAACCATTGGAAGAGAAGCTAGGGTCACCCAAGTGGGATATTTTTCTTTTTAAGAAAAGTGCGATTTGCACGGCCTAATTTTACCCCTGTTGAGAAAAAAGATTTAGGTTCCTAACAGGCCGCCCCACACGCGCAGATGATGTGTGCGTGCAATGCCTACATCTCTTTTTTCTATGGGAGAGAGGGTTTTATCAGATTTACAATCTTTTAAAACAATCATGCAAAGCCCATGAGTAGTGCTTCTGTACTTTTCTCTTTAACAAAAGTAGTACTAATCTCAAAGCATGCAAAGAGATAAGTAACATCTATCGATTGTTCATCGTGCTTTAAAAATTATACAAATTACTACTGAGGAAAATATAAAAGCACCTCTCACATGGAAATATATTTTTGCCCTATGATATATCGTGGTTTGAGACCAGTGATTAGAACTATGTATAGTTTGCCTGTATTTAACCCTAAATTACTATGTACAGTTCGCCTATATATAACCCTAAATTAATTCGGGAAATTGGCTATAGGACACTGCAAATTATCACCATTTGCCAATGGGCATCTTAAAAATATGGTTGTACCATAACACATTATAAAAAGGTGTAATTTTGTTATGGGACACCAAAGGTACTATTATATGATTTCCGAACCGAAGGGAATGAGAAAATTTTGAAAAAGACTTGGGCGCCCCTCGCTCGCTCATCTCCAGCAACACATCTCACACACCCGCAAGCCCTGATCTCCGGCCACTGTCATAGGGGGCGACCAACTCCGCTTCCTCCGCCCCAGCGCCCTCGCTCGCCTCCGCAACGCTAGGCTCCGCCACCAAAATCCCACCTCCCGTCCGCCCCAGCCCTCATCACCTTCGCCATCTCCCCCTCCTCCTACGGTCGGGGACGGCAAGAGCGGCGTGGTCATGTCATTCACCATGACAGCCGCTGCAGGCCGACGTTATCGATGAACTCGACGTCGGGCTGCTTCGCCCCCTCCGACCTCCCTCAGCGTCACCCCCAACCCCCCAGCGCCGCCCCCTCCTCACTATGGTCGTGGTTGAAGGTGGCCGTGGTTACTCCAATGATGGTTACAACTACATTGCATGAGTTACGATCACGTTGCGTACTCGTAACGACCATGTGTACAGACCGAGCAGTGGCAAAAGGTGGCTGAGCCAGCCACCGTGGTGATCGGTGATGATGCCCATCTCGTTGGTCACCACGGTCATGTTAGCAATGGCAACGGATAGGGGTCCCCTGCAACGATGCCCGAATATCCACCCAAGGGAGACACTACACCAACCTGGGTTGCCCTTCTCCTAAGTCTCCGTTGGCGCGGCAACGCCTCATGGCGCGACGGTGCCATACCTCTCCTTCGCCTCTATAAAGCCACTCCATTGCCTCCGAACCTCCTCACCTAGCGCCCGTCGCAACTAATTGAGCCCTAGCCTCTCGAGCTCCCACTTCTCCATCTCCGGTGAACTACCGCTCGGAGCAATTCTGGCTGCTCATTGTCCCGTTTGCCAATTGCTTGCAGTATGAGCATCACCGGGAGACCACAAGGCCATGTCGACCACCACCAAGCTCACCCGTCCCCTTCGGCCTTGTGTGTACTTCACCACCACTCGGCCCCGTCATTGCCAGCACAATTGAGACATCCCCAAGCTCCGTCGCCCCTCTCGGTATGTTCATAGCCACCCATACGTGCTCCCAATAAAAGAAATTGAGTTCTAGTGCCTCGAATCGCCAGTTTGCTCTGTCCCTTGTTCCTACCTCTACTCGGCTTGCCGCTAGAGAATCTCGGGACCAAATTAGCTCACACCAACTTGAGGAGGGATGCACGCATGATTGAAGGAGACCATTTTGCTAATGCTACCGAGCCGTTGAGGTCCTCACTGCCAACGCCATGAGGCAACAGGAGGTGCCATGGGCGAGCTTCAACAGGGAGCAACAAACATTAGGAGAAATGGGGAGAGAAGAAGAACAAGGAAGTTTTGCTTTCTCTTTTCTAGTGCAAAATTGATAATTCGCGTGCTTTCTCTCTCCTCTCTAGCCCAAAAATGATATAATAGTGCCATCGGTGTCCTACAGTAAAATCACATCTTTTTACAGTGTGTTCTGGCGTAACCATATTTTTTAGATGATCGTTGATAAATGGTGATAATTTGTAGTGCCTTGTAGCCAATTTTCCCGATTAATTGTGCAACAGTGGATTAAGGATATGAAACAGCTATTGTGGATTATCGCTTTTAAGTAGGGCAATGACATGGCGAAGCAAGAGGTCATGACAAGGCACGTTGGTTTCGTTGGTTGAGAGTTGTTGGCAACGAGTTAGACAAAGGCACTTGCGTGACATTTTTTGAGTGGAAAACAGAGGGGAGACTGTAAAAAATAAATTAAATATAGAAATATAGTTATATAATTGAGAAGGAAAAATATACAACCCTCATCGAGGGTAGTCAGTCTAAACTATCTAACCAGTTACAGATTGAAGTTTTAAGATCAACTTTCACTACATGTGTAATCATACTGACAAGTCAGTTTTTATCCACCATGGCAATTACAAACATATCAGCAAATGGAAAAAGAATGGTCTTGTTAGTCTAACAAGTAGACCTAGAATGTGAGATATGTTGCATATGATGGCATTGCTTAAAAGCGTGGTTTTGTGAAATATTATGTAGAAGTGTGCTTTTATGAAATTGATGCTTAAAAGTGTGTTTTTGTGCTAGTTTTGTCAAATATAGTGTAGTTTTATGAAATTTACTCTTCTCTTTTTTCATACACAAAAGTTATATGGAGTGTTGGTTTCTTAAATCCAACTGTCAAAATAGAGGTAGTGTACATCCTCGTGGCTCCCTTGCTTAAGGAAACCTTCCAAATGCTAGGTGAGAGTTTTGAAATTCTAAGTTAAAAGTTTAATTTCTTTGTTGAAATATTCCAACAAAAAGCTTCCAATTTCAGTCGAGAATTTTTCGGTGGCGGGACACCAGGGTGAGTGAGTAGCAAGCTCATCACCGACGGGCCCGAAGCTGTGGGGGAAACGAGGGGGGCTAGGGTTGTGAGAACTGAAGAAAATATTCTGTAAAGCCTTATTTGGGAAGTCCAAAATTTCAGTCTATCCATATAGATAGACCATAATTTTAGTTTAAAATCTCAGCCCATCCACATGAGTAGACCACAAAATTCGGACTTCCTAAACAAGCCCTAAGGAGAGAGCACCGAAAGAGGCTGCGTCTGCTCCTAGCATACAGCTACGCAATAGGCAATTAGTTATCCTCTTGTTTTGTAATGCAGATGTCCACATCCATGAACCAGGGCATAATAATGAAGTAACAAAGCATACTTTTGGGGCTGCTACTTATAATTTTTGTCTATAATTTATTAGTCTAGTAAATAATAATTATTGAGAGAAGTCAAAATCCAAAGAACTAAGAAGTATCGTAGCCATAATACTTACGTACTAAACTGTTCCTTAGACTATTCAAATCAAATCAATCCTCTCTGTTTCTCAGTTTAAAATAAAACAAGAAATCCTTTTCGTTTCTCGACTTTCTTTCACTCTTTCTGGGCCCACAGGCCTCATCGTCGTCGTCCTCCTCCTGCGTCTCCGGCGCGGGCGGCGCCTTCCATCCCGCCGACCCGCCCCACCAGGCCGCGGGCGCGGACTTCTCCTTCTCCTTCCTCCTGGGGCCGCCCGACGCCGGCGCCGGGGGCAACGCCTCCTGCTGGCTCGTCCGGGACCACCGCGACGGCCGATTTCTCCTGGACCGCGCGTCCTGCGGCGGCAGCACCCTCTTCACGGATCTCGCCGTCTGGGACCCCCTGTCCCGCCGCTACGTGCTGCTCCCGCCCATCCCGGAGGACCTCGCCGCCGCCGACCCGCCGTCATCAACCCGCTCACGGTCCTCGGCGCCCGGCGCCGGTCAGAGCCCTTCCTCGCCCCGGCCGCCGCGGTGGACGACGCAGAGGCGGAGGGGTCCTCGTTCGCCGTGTTCTGGACGGCGCGGCGCCCAAGGAAGGTCCTGGCGCTCGCCTGCTCGTCCCGCGACCGGCGGTGGCGCGCGCTCCCGTCGCCGTACTGCGTCGTCTGGACCAGGCACCGGTCGCCGTTCGGCTGCCCGGTGCACGCTGTCTGGAACCGGCGGCAATACGCGCACGGCCGCTTCTACTGGGTGGACTACCTCACCAGCCGTTGGCTCGTGCTCGACACACACGCCATGGAGCTCTCCGTCGAGCAGATCCCGTAGCTGGTCGGCCGTCGTGGACAGCGCGGACAGGAAGGTCGGCGTGTTCGCGCACGACTTTTACCACGCCGACGGCAACGCCAGCCTCTACTACACGATCCTGCGCGACAGCGAAGGCGGCGACGGAGCGCCGCTGTGGCAGCTGGAGAAGACGGTCCCGCTGCCGTGGCCGGCCGTACTGCATCCAGGGCGCGGCCAACGGATGCTTGATTCTTGAAGTCAACCAAGAACCGCGGTCGGCGTTCATGGCAAGCCATCGTAGCAGGGACGTCGAGCTGTTCAAAATCGACGTCAAGACTCAAGAGTGTCCACTTCCCGCCATTGCTGGCCTTGCCAACTGGCCTGACCAGATTGCTGAAGAAAATCCCAAATGTTTACCTGTCCTTGTAAACCTTGAAGGCTGCAACATTAGTGCATTTTCACAGGATACGCACCTGTATGTATATACTTGTATGTATGGCACATACATGTAAGCATCAGTTTGTATTGGGCTTGTCACCTAAACATTCACAGATGCAATGCAGGCATACTACTTACTACTACAAAGCAAAACAAGATTACATTATACCAGGTTCATAATTTCCATTTTTGAGTACATATAATATAAACCCCCACAAGCAGGGGTAAGCAATAACCAAAAGTATAGATAGCAGTCACTGACATGAAACTTGCTTCTTTTTCCCCTGTTCTACTCTGTCCCACACCCACCCCCTGGTCTCTTCTTCCCCTCTACCATAGCATTACACACAAACACCAGGAACTTTTTATTTGGACTGTAGGTACTAGCTGCAAGTTGCTAGCTTCAAGCTGCTGTACAATCCAGAGAATTACTCAGACCAAGCTGAACTTTGGGTCTTTGTCATACTCATACATCTTCCACTCCATGTTCATAGTTCTCTTTGCTCGCTTGGAAGATTGTGCAAGTTCTGCTGGGGACCATCCAGTGAGACCAGATGAACGTCCAGGGCCTGTAGATGATCCAGCGCCATGCGAAGATGGTCCAGGGCCTGTTGAGGATGATCCAGAATGATGAGAACTGTATGACAATGTTGTCGAGTTCACCAAGCCTGTCATAGAAGGTATAAAGCTCTCCACAAAGATTCCAGAAGATATCAAACTCTCGCCAAAAGGCACGTCGATGTAGAAAACACTATCATCCACAAGATCAATGTAGGTGAATCTCTTTTGGTTGCCAACGAAGAGTTTCCTCTTGTGCAGGAAAAATGGCCTCATGCCCAAAGGTAACTGAGGAGCAACAGTGTACATGTGGACCCAGACTTGGGTCGAGCCTGCCACCCAAATCTCTGAGGTTGCATATGCTGATCCCTTGCAGGGCATTGACAATAAATGAAGCTTCCCTTCCCCATCGAATAACTCCAAATCACGGTCTTTTACAGCATCTGGGACGGCAAGTTCTAAGAACTTCTCATCTGTCAGGTTGAACCACAAGATTTTTCGAGTCAAATCGGAGGATATCTCATCAAGAAGTAGCCAATACATGCCATCATTAACGATGACTGCCTTCGTTGTCTTCAGGAGGTCTGCAGATGCACGTACTGTCCTCCATGACAGTTTGCCAATAGTGCATACTTCATATGTCAAGAACTGCAAATGGTGTCGGACAGAAACCACCTTGTACTCTTTTGTGGAATGCACAAATCCAACAAAATATTCTGAAAAAGGAGCTTGAGAGATAAGTTCTGAAACTGGTAGTCTTAAATGCTTCCTCGTTGTTGGATTCAACACCTCAACATCACCTTTTAAATCATAGGCGCACACCAAGCCGTTGCAGGGGCCTGACATGTGAAACCTACGTGAGAACACAAGCTCCATGCCTTTGAAGTTCATTGTGGTGGGATCAAGTGTGTACATGTGGACAAGACCACGATCAACCGAGGTGAAGCAAGCAATGGACTGGTGGAAGTGGAGAGCACTGTTGAGGTGACGGTCCACAAAAGTAGGTTCTTCAATGCAGTCTCGCCAGAACTTGCACACTCTGCGAAACTTGAGAACGATCCTACCAGGTAAGGAAGCAAGAATAATCTGCTGGACATCTTGAGGAAGAGACACTCGGGCTTGTACTGCTTCATTTTGCTCATCAGGAAGCTCACAATCGATGTCTTCCATGGCTAGATTCCAAATTACAACTGTGGCCAAGATAAAGGCTTAGCACACAATAGAAACAACAAAAAGGGAAAAGTAGTTGGGTTTGAATTGTACTGGAACAAAAAAAAAACAACAAATAAGATGCATGCTCTAACAAAAAAATATTAGTCCACTTCATCAATAGCACATCTGAGGTGAAAAGAAAACGTGTTAGTGCGGAACTGCGGATCTGTCAAGTCACTCGTAAAGGACTAGAAAGTACATGCTTCCAACACCGGAGGAGCAGGGTGGGATAGAAGGGTAGTTTCTGAGTTCTAGATGACTGAGCTTGGAGGTTCCGCTTCTCTAATGTGATAAGTAGCGTAAGGTAAAAAAAACAGAATCTGCAAGTTCTAACAAACAACCAAACTAACTTAGCTGCATTGGTTTTCTGAAATAATAATTAAGCTTATGAAATATGACATGAACTAAATCATTCCATTCATCCAGAAAAAAGTCATTGAATACTAAATGTATGTGCTTCATGAGAAGACAAGACAAAACGTTGCATGTCCATAGAGAAAAACATGATGGCCTATCGCAGTAGTCATGCATAAAGTTAGTTATCAAAATCAAATCACCTTATGGAAAGTGGAAGCAATAAAAGGTGCACAAACATGAAGCATGAACCACATGTTTGGAACAGCATGCACTGTATTGAAAGGGTGACAGATAAGCTAAATGACAAAACAATCTTAGATGTAACACTTGAGGTTCAAGACTTCAATCAATTCTATCATGTGGTTGACATTTCAAGCATGTTCATCTAAAGGCCACGATGAATCTCTATAATCCAAAAACAAGGAAAATTTTCTTGAAATTACTAAGATATTGGCTTCTTACCATAAGGAGGTCAAAGAAATTGTCCTAGAAACTGCACCCCCAAAATGTGAAGTGATACCAAAATGTTCCAATCAAAACAGAGCTCAATTGCTGTGCCACGTGCCAACTGCCACATTAGCATCTCGATGTACGCAGCCACCCGGATCTTAAAGTGTTTGCCCTCAGTTGCCAATTCAACCAATGGTCTAGCTAAACCCGATAAAGCTTCTGTTTATCTAATGTTCAACGGTTACTAAGGCTAGTCATAACTCTTCCCGGTTCAACTACAACCATTAAAAAGAACCTTTCCAGTAGCAGAACTCATTTAAGGCGGGTCTCCGGAGCAGAATGGCATACGGTTTCATCCAAGATTACAAATGCTAGTATATATATTAACAAGGAAAGAACCGACAAGTTCAACTCTGATCAAATGATTGATACGTATGCTTTGTTAGCAAGTCACAGAGCCCAACCAGAGCAAATACAAATGTAATTCCTATCTTCTTTTGCTTGACGAATATGCCGTGCTTGTGAACTTACTCTCACTATGTTATACTGCATCACAGGGCGCCCACACAGTTGGGGGCTAAACTTCATGTATAACCGATGTGTTCAACTGTTCATGCAACCACCAAAAAATTACATGTTCAATTTCGGCGACGACATGACTACGTCTACGACCCAAACACCATTTCCGCTGAAACAAGAACTAATGATTTGACAGGGACCGATCAAGAGCTCTGCGAAAGAACCCTATCCTACGGATGGATTACACCAGTAACAACGGCGAAACAAACATCTGCAGCAGATCCAGTAACGCGCATGTGCAAGAATGTATAGGATCACAAATCAAGGAGAATTGGATCGAAATCGGGCAGGGCTAGGGCTTACCGCACCAAGAACCGAAAGAAATCCTAGCCCGGACGGATCTCCATAGGGGGTGGGTGATCAGGGGGAGGAGGGATGGGCCTCGGCGGGCGACGATACCGAGGCGGCCGACGGAAGAGGGCAGCGGCGGCGCCGCCGGAGGGGTTGGGATCGTGGCTCGCTCGCTTGCTTGGCTCGATCGGTGGTCCAACTGGAGAGATATATGTAGAACGGATGATGTAATTGCCTAATTTGCTGAGGTACAAACCCTAATTTAGAGGGGTACGAGATCGTAAACTTTTTGCTTTTTAGCCCAAAATTTGAAAGTTTTTTACATATGAACTCCTGAAGAAAAGATTTACAAAAATGGACCCTTAGCACGGCGCCAAATCATATGGCGCCCAGTGTACATATCACGCCGCCATATGCTTTGGCGCCGTGCGTGGACACGTAGGATCCACGGTGGCACAGCACGGCGCCAAAGCATATGGCGCCGTAACATGTCCACACGGCGCTAACGGCCGTGGCGCCGTTTTCTGGAACTTAAGACCGAGCGCAGCCCCCGGCCCCCCACCACCCCCTCAGTCCTCTGTTCGAACAGAGCGAGCAGAGAGCAGCCGCCGCCGCCCGTCTCTCCCCTCCCCAAATCCATCCCAATCCATCGATTTTCTTGCGATTTTGCTTCCAAACCGAGCAAGCAAGGCGAGCTCCCTCTTCTCCTTTGATTTTTTCTAATAGATATGGATTGTTTGAGGTACATTTTGTGGGGCAAGATTTGAAACCTAGATGAAATTAGTTGGATTTGGCTCGGTTTTAGGATGGATTTGCAATAGATATGCGTAATATATTAGTAGTAATGTGTATAGATTCGTTTTTAGGGTTTGATTATTGTACGTAATGACTGAGGTATGTATGTTTGTTATGCTATAGATGGATAAGGTTGTGACTTTGCGCCATGGTGGTGTTGTGAAGAGAAATGACAACGGGGGTGTTGATTTGGAGGGTATGGAAGAGACTACATTGCTATTTAGTTCATGTCCGTCGTATGGTGAGATCATTTGTCGCTTGAAAGAGAGGTTGGGATGGACAGATGAGCATGGTGATGTCGTTATGCGAGGATTGATAGATGTTGGGTCGTCAAAGGGGCCGCGTATAAAGAGATTGGTTTCGATTGGCAGCGACGGTGAATGGGATAACTATGTGGCCATTGTTTTGGACTCAGAGGTCAGAGCACCTGACTTGTTTGTGCAGAGAGTGGTGAGAGATCAATCACCTCCTAGGGCTGCATTGGATCCCAATGACTCACCGTTGGTTGGGTCACCGGATCATGAAGAGATCGAGGTGCAAGTTGTATCCTCGGCTCAAGTATGTGAGGTTCCATTGACTCAGGTAGAAGCTGACTCTGAGGATGTCGATGACCGCTTTGTTGGTGAATTCGATGAGGAGACAGTGTTTGAGGAACCCATGGTTTGTGTAGCATCTAACAGGGTGGATGTACAACTTGCAGGAGACGAGGCTGCTTATGAGGATGCGAGGGCTGTGGACTCAGATGATGATAGACCAATCACAGGTTTGACGTCTAGCGAAATTGAGATGTTGAGAAGAATGTTTCCTGGCCGTGATCCACTAGTGTCCGATTATAATGACCTAAGCAACGCACATAGGGCTGTCGCGGATGGAGGGAAAATGCAGAGGGACGTACCTAGGCCTGGGGCTAGTATCATAATTCAGAAGGGTCATGTCTTTGAGGATATGTCGGCATTGAAGATGTGATTGAAAGAGTACTCGATCGTGCACAACCGTCCATACCGGGTTAAGATCTCATACGCCAAACGTCGGTACACCATCAAATGTGAGAGCACAGGGTGTGCATGGAAAGTCTATGCCAGGAAGGTGAAGGGTACGGAGAGGTTTAAGATTACAACTGTGGATGGACCGCACAGCTGTGGGTCTTCTGAGCCCAGCCAGAAACATCGTCAGTTGACTTCTCGGTTCATTGCAACCCGCCTGTACCCCATGATAAAGCACATGCCGACGATGCGCGTGGCAGCAGTGATAGAGGCCGTTAAACTGAAGTGGCACTACACAATCAAGTATGGGAAAGCATGGAGGGCGCAACAACGTGCTTTGAAGTTGATTTATGGTGATTGGGAGGAGGCGTATGAGCGTTTGCCAGCCATGTTGAACGCAATGAAAGCGGCCAATGCAGGAATGCAGTATGAGTACGTGCCTAAGCCCGATGTATGGGTTAATGGAAGACAGATTTTTTTCGAGCATTATGGTGCTTTGGTCAGTGTGTCGAGGCTTTCAAACATTGTAGGCCTGTTCTGTCAATTGATGGGACGTTCCTGTTGGGCAAGTATGAGGGAACGTTGTTGATTTCTATTGGCTGTGATGCAGACAACTCGCTTGTGCCGTTGGCTTTTGCTTTGGTGGAGAAGGAGGACAAATCTAGCTGGGCTTGGTTTCTACGGCTTGTACGGATCCATGTGGTTGGCCCGGGGAGGGAGGTATGTGTGTTGTCTGACAGGCACGCTGGGATCTTGAGCGCCGTTAAGGAAGTGATACCAGGACATTTACCTGTGCATCATCGTTGGTGCACAAGGCACCTTGCAGAGAACTTGTTCAAAAAAGATGGGGTGAAGGTCAACTTTGCACTTTTCGAGGAGGTATGTCGCCAGAGGGAGGTAAAGCTGTTCGATGAGAAGTTAGAGGAGTTGAAAACGAAAACTAATGCCGAGGGTCGTGATTGGATAAGGGGTTTAATGAGGGATGTGCACAAATGGTCAAGGGCTCATGACCCATTGGGAAGGAGGTATGGGTTCATGACTAGCAACATGGCAGAATGCTTCAACGGGCTGCTTAAGGGGGCACGTGAATTGCCAGTTACCGCAATTGCGGCGTTCACTTTCTACAAGTGTGTTGCATGGTTTGTCAACCGGCACCGGGAAGCCTCAGACATGTTAAAGGCACATGCACGTTGGCCACCTCGTCCTCACGGCTTCATTACCAAAGCGAATATGCAAGCCAATGAACAGGAGTACCACTGTTTTGACCATGTGACGGGCACGTATGAGGTTGTTGAGGGTGGAGGGACAACCGAGAATAGAGAGCTCCGAGAGGCCCGAAAGTATAAGGTCGTGATTACATCCTTCACATGCACATGCAATGTTCCTGACAAGTTCCATTTTCCATGCTCCCACATGGTGACCGCATGTAGGGCTCGGAATGTCGATGTTGAGATCAAAATCCCGAGACTATTCAACGTGGATGCGTTGGTGAGGACATGGGCCCCACGGTTCGAGCCATATCGTGATGAAAGCGAGTGGCCACTTTACTCAGGTCCCAGGTACATAGCGGACGAGGGGTTACGTTGGCACAAGAGGGGCAGCAGGAAGCGGTCAAGGTACAAGATGGACATGGATCGGATACCTGGTCGCACCAAGAGGGGTAGGGCAAATCCCTTCGTTGAGGACCCACAGGAGACACACTGCGGTATGTGTGGTCTAATGGATCACAATTCATGGACGTGTCAACGTCGTTCGACTCAGGTTAGCGGCGTTAGGTCTAGAGAGCATAATTTTTAGATATTTTGTTATTCTTATCACTAACGTAATTTTGGATGCACGGGATGGCGAGGTACCGGCTGGTGGACGAGTTTTACGACAGAGAGCACCGCGGCAAGCTCACGATGATTCCCATACTGCGCCCTCCAACCCATGATGATGAGAGTTGTGTGTATGTGTATGTGTGTGTATGTGTGCATATATGTATGTGTATGTGTATTTTATATGTGTATGTGTGCATATATGTATGTATGTATGATTTGAGATTTATATGTGAATGTATGCATTTAGACTTTATTGAGAGTTATGCGTATGTGTTTTATATGTGAATGTATGTATATGTGTGTATGTGTTTTCTGTAGGTTTGCGTAGATCGGCGCCAAACACTATGGCTCCGAGATATTGAATAACGGCGCCAGGACCTTTGGCGCCAGGGTGTGGCGCCAAAGTTTTGCCCGCCATTTTTCAATATCTCAGCGCCATAGTGTTTGGCGTCGTGATGTTTACTTACGGCGCCAGGGTGTTTGGCGCCGTGATTACTGCATTTGCATTAAAACTACAAGCTCGGCCTAGCTGTTTCGTTCCATCCGCACAAACAATACTAGTTGACATTCACCAAATGAATAAGCACAGCCCAAAATAACATACTGAGTGCATACGTCCACATACATACATAGTCCACATACATAGTTTATAAATTTTCAGAAAATACATACGTCCGCATACATCAAACATTAAATATACATAGCAATAACCTACTGAGTGCATCGAGGCCACTTTCCCTTCCTCTGAGCATCAGGGTACTGCTCAAGGGTTGCCTTGGCATGCCGCGCTCTCTCTAGCTTCTTCTGCCTTTCTCCCTTGCGTTTTGCCGCGGCCCTCCTACGCTCCTCCTCACGGTGTTCCCTCGCGGCCTCCTCCTGTTTCTTCTCCCTTTTCCACCTCTCCTTTCGTTCTTCATCCCACTTCTTATTGGCGTCAAGATATTTTTTGTCATCCTCAGCGATCGCAGTGTCGATCCACTGCTCAAAATCACAAAGCGATGGAGGCTCCTGCAAATGTACGCATTCGTTAAACCAACATAATTAATACCAAGTCGATGAATCCATAATATAACATACCATCTTGCCGAGGACAACGGCGGCACGTGGCGGATCGAACGCCCAGTTGGCACACATCCAGTACCTCTGCCTATATGTATCCAAATCATCCGACCTTTCGACCTTGCAAGGATCGCCGCAATAACACATCGGCACGGGAACACCGGGTAGAGGTGGCAAACGAGTGAAGCCCATGACAACCTAAAATGCGAAATGAATAAGATTTATAATTTTTCTCGTTTCTAACCCTAGGTTAGCTAGTTACCCAAATCAAACCATTCTCCAACTAATTTCAACCTAAAAACAGATCTATACACATTACTACTAATACATTACGCATATCTATTACAAATCGAACCTAAAACCGAGCCAAATCCAACTAATTTCATCTAGGGTTTCAAATTTTGCCCTACGAAATGTACCTCAAATAATCCATATCTACTGCGAAAAATCAAAGGAGAGGGAGCTCACCTTGCTTACTCGGTTTGGAAGCAAAATCGCGAAAAAAATCGATGGATTGGGGTGGATTTGGAGGGGGGAGAGAGGGGCAGCAGCGGCTGTTCTCTGTGTCGGTCTGTTCAAACAGAGGAGTGAAGTGAGGGGGGTCGGGGGCTGCGCTCGGTCTTAAGTTCCAGGAAACGGCGCCACGGCCGTTAGCGCCGTGTGTACATGTTACGGCGCCATATGCTTTGGCACCGTGCTGTGCCACCGTGGATCCTACGTGTCTACGCACGGCGCCAAAGCATATGGCGGCGTGATATGTACCCTGGGCGCCAAAACCGTGCTAAGGGTCCATTTTTGCAAATCTTTTCTCCAGGGGTCCATATGTAAAAAACTTTCAAATTTTGGGCTAAAAAGCAAAAATTTTACTACGAGATCTGTCTGTCTTTCGGGAAAATGGAGCTAGGTAGGCCTGCCACCTGATGCTTGTCACTATTCGAGTACTACTCTATGTTATCTATCTAAAATTTGTTAGCGTCCGGACGTTTGATTTGGACGCTAGCTCTGTATGATCGATTGCAACATTACCTAACTATGTATGCAACATTTTCTTGGCCATGTATGTAACAAAAAAATGATAAAATTTTTAATATTACACACATAAAATTTCGATGTTGTATACATGAAATCAAAATATTACACACATGAAATTCGAAATGTTGCATATATGAAATCGAAATGTTGCACATATAAAATCAAAATATTGCACACATAAAATCAAAATGTTACAGCAAAAATAACAACTACCTCCCATGGCAGGCGGCGGCGTACACAAAACGCGATGGCATAACACTAGACATCGCATCCCTGAAACAACATATCGGAGCAAAACACGTGTGCGAGAGAGAGAAGGATAGGAAGGTGAGATTTGACCTGGAGAATGTTGGATGACTTTTTGGCGGGTGCGGCGTACAGGGTGAGCTCAGAGTACCTCTCGATCGTCTTCCTCTCTTTGGACGACCTCTCCGCTGTGGGGGTGGCCAGTGCTGCCTTCTTCACCTCCCTCTTCTTCCTCCTCCCCCGCTTCCCTCCGGTTGCGGCTCCTCCTCCTCAGGCTCAGGTTCCATGTCTTTTGCGTTGTCGGCAAGCGGATCTACCTGGCGCGGGGGAAGGCGGGCTTGACATCGGAGGCCATGGGCGGGGCGGGGCGGGGACGAGGTGTTGGAAAGGGGGGATTTTATGAGGCGAAGTGGGACAGACAGGACGAGGTGCAGAGCGTGTGAGCTTGGCTCGGCACATTGTTAAATAGGGATGAGATTGAGTGGGTGGTAGGCATATGAACGGAACTCTCGTATTGTACATCCTAACCATATCATTATCCTATCTATAAACACTACTAAAGATAATCACTATAATAGGTTGTTTTTTTACGTCTCTATAAACAGCTCATTCATGATATAATGTGTCTTGTTTCTTATATTACAGTCGACTATTGCATGAGAGACAGCCTAATTATTTATACTTTCCCTCTCTTCTACACTATCTTATATTCTACATGGCAATACTTATAGACAGCTGATATCATACTATTGTACATGCTCTAATACCATTCTGCTCCGTTCCGACTAGAATGTTAGAAACATTAACCTTGTTCTTTTAGACTACGGTTGATAATTTTTGCTATGGCTGATGATTTTTATCTATGTTTTTAGAGAGGATAGCGGACAACAAAGACACAGACAAGGACGATGCATACGGTTTTGGACTCAAGAAGCCGTTTGAGAATCCGCTTTAAGAAGTCGTCCTATTTATTTTGACTTTTGAAGAAGCCAAAAACCAAAAGATAGAAACTAAAAGCCCAAAAGAATAGACCATTATATAGCAAAGGCCCCATCGGCTAAAACTTTGGCAGTTTTGATCCATGTTGACTACAGAAACATAGAAGCAAATGTGTTTTGGTTCACTGGTTGTTGCCGTAGAGGAAGAAGAAAAGATGGTGGCAACACCGGAGGGTTTTGTTTGGTCTGAGAAAGAAGGACTCGTCGAATCTAGCACGGTGGAGTTGAAGGGAATCATCCAAGGTGGTTGTTTATGTTTATGGCCTTGTTCTTTTGGGCTATAGTTGATGGTTTTTGGTTATATTTTTTTATTTTTGTTTGCACTTTTCGACGACGATGGTAGACGGTGGCAAATGATGGAGACACCGACGCGGATGACACATATAGTTTTGGTTTCGAAAATCCGTTTGGAGAAGTAGCTTCAAAAAGCCGAGAAGCCATTCTGTTTGTTTTAGTTTGTGGAGAAGCCGAAGCAAAAAAAAGGGCCCTACATACATGGCTTCCACCTTATGACTCGATTTTTAGCGCTTTGTTGCTTTGTTTTAGTGCAGTTAGATCCTCTATACACATATAAGGTTGAAAGATGTTACAAGATGGAGCTGAACACCGGAATGCTCCAACATTCCGTTCCAAATGGTTTATGACCGTGAACAAGTCGGTGATCCGACATGTCCTGGTATTGTCCAAACTTTGGGCTTAGGATTGGATTGGGTTTGTATAAGTTAATTTTCTACAAACACTAAAGTTAGGTTGCGCTCATATTAGCTGAGGCTGCAGCTGTGGGCTGCAGGCTTTTCGCAGCTGCTACAGTAACCGGAGTCAGAGCTGCCCGGAGCCATGGGAAGCCGCTCGCAATGTATGTCCATGCCCTAACGAAGCACCCCATGTCGCCCCCAAATTAGCCTCGAACATGTTGCGGCAGCCCGGTCGCCACCCCCCGCGAGCGCCGGCACGCCGCCCCCACCCCCAATCTGCTGCTCCCCGCAAGCGCCGCCACGCCGCCCACACACGATCTGCCGCCCCCCCACGAGCGCCGCCCCCCCGCGATCTGCCGCCCCCCGCGACCACCGCCACCCCCCGATCTGCGGCCCCCCATCTTCCGCCCGCCGCGAGCGCCGCCCCCCGCGACCGCTGCCCCCCGATCCGCCGCCCCCCGATCTACCGCCCCCCGCGACCGCCGCCCCCCCGATCTGCGGCCCCCCATCTGCCGGTCGCCGCGACTGTTGCCCCCCTGATCTGCCACCCCCCGCGACCGCCCCCCCGATCTGCCACCCCCCGTGACCGCCGCCCCCATCTGCCACCCGCTGTGGCTACCGGGAGGGCCGTGGGCAGGTCGGCCCTCCCCCCAGGCGTGCCACCTCCGTCGTCGTGCCCCTCCGCTGCGGCCTGCCGAGGCAGCCATCCCAGATTCGTGGGGGCAAGCCCGGTCGGCCGTCTCGCCCGTCCGTGCACACCCCCGTCCCCGTCCCCGCGGAACCTCGGTCGAAGGGCCGGCCCGCCGTCAACGTCGCCGTCCCCGTCGAAGGTCGCCACCGCCCCGCCGTCCGTCCCCGTGCAAGCTGGGACAAAGCCCCGGCCGGCCGTCCCCGTCCCCGTCGAAGCTCCGCGCGGCCCGCCTGTCCATCCCCGTCCAAGCTCCATGCGGTCCGGTCGAGTGAACGCCGCCCCCACAGCAAGGTACTCCCTTCTCGCATGGCATCCTTTCCATGTTTGTCGTTCGGCACATTGTTGCGTACTTCACGGTTCACGTACGTATCGTGCACCAACCGCGCTTCCCCACGATGCCTGCAGATGGCTCCGGCGACCTGGACGGACGAGAATACCCACGTCTTTCTGCAAGTATGCGTTGAGGAGGTGGAGGCAAACAACCGGCCGTATTCGAGGTTGAACACGCAGGGTAAGCAGAACCTTGTCCGGCAATTTGCGAAACGAACTGGCTTGCAATACACTACCAAACAGATGAAGAACAAATGAGAGCAACTGTCTCGTGATTACAACAAATGGAAAACTTTGAAACTTCGTGCCACGGGGCTTGGGGTCGATCCATCGACAGGCAACATTGATGCGAGTGACGACTGGTGGGCAGCTACGGGTGGAGTAAGTTTCGATTTTGAAGTGCGCTGCTATTCACATTACACCAGTGATATGACATCGTGCATTGCAGGGAAAGTCCGAGATGAGGAAGTTCAGGGCCATTGTTGCCAATGACGAGGACCTCCTAAAAGTCATGTTCGGAAACACCACCACCACGAGCGAGTGCGCATTCGTCCCGGGTGTGGATGACCTCGACGTGGACATCGACGACCTCGACGATAGCCCAGAAGGAGAGGGCAGCAGCATGCCTTCCCCTCTGCAGGCCCCTGCCAGGGTGCGTCGGGGCGTACTTCCGGAAGCAAGAGGCCATGCCCTGCACCTTTGCAACGGAGCAGCTGTCACGCAAATAAGCGCACTGAACGTGACATGAATTTCAAGCGCCTGGTTGACCTTTATGAAGCGCAGCTGAGCATGCAGTCCAGAAGCCGATGCTCTGGCACGAGTGTGACATCCCCTGCACAAGACCACACAAGGGAAGACGTGCATCGATTTGTGACACTGGTGGAAGAAGCAGGTGCGCACGAAGGAACCAATGAGCACTACTACGCAACGCAGCTTTTCATGAAGCCCGAGTGTCGCAACAGCTTCTTCTTCCTGCGAACAAATGAGGGTCTCCTCAACTGGATCAG
Organism: Dendrocalamus latiflorus; assembly: GCA_017311315.1. Taxonomy (NCBI): domain Eukaryota; kingdom Viridiplantae; phylum Streptophyta; class Magnoliopsida; order Poales; family Poaceae; genus Dendrocalamus; species Dendrocalamus latiflorus. The sequence continues at coordinate 44,206,658 of CM029609.1, forward strand.
GCGTACTTGGGAACGACGAGGGGAGATGTGAGGAGTACGGACGACCGTGTTGAACGTTTAGTTATATTGTTGAGCGTTGTCGGTTGAGTGTTTACTTATATTGTTGAGCGTTGTCGGTGGAGTGTTTACTTATATTGTTGAGTTATGCGGTTCGTTGCCGAACATTTATGTGCATGTACCTATGTGTTTTCCAACTGCGGTAGTGCGCATGTGACAATCCCCTGGTTTATTGAACTTATGCTAGCTTATTGCTCTCTGTCTGTTTTACTGAATTGTGATATTTGCTAATGTGTTTCTACTGTTGTCGCACTCTCTGTCTGCCTGCTGCCGAACTGTGATGTTATTGAAATGGGATGCCTGCTGCCGAACTCTCTGTCTGCCTGCTGCTAATTGCTCTAATTGCTGTCGAACTCTCTGTCTACCGATGATGCTCTAATTGCTGCTAAAGTCTCTGTCTGCCGATGATACTGTAATTGCTGCTGAACCGCTAAGCTCTCTATCTGCTTATGCCGAACTGCATTCCCTACACTCTGCCGAACGGTTTATTCAGTGATGCATGCTTTCTGTCTGCTTATTCACTGCTGCATGCTCTCTGTCTGCCGAACTGCATTCCCTCTTTGTCTGCCGAACTGCATTCGATCTGTCCGCCAAACTGCATTGTCTCTACTGCAGCCGAACTACATGCTCTCTACTGCATTTTTCTAACCAAATTGCATGGCTTTGCTGTGTGTGCAGTGATGGCAGACGACGGCATGGGTTTCCCCGTGATGCAAGTAGTGGCTGCCATGTACTCTGATGACGATACGGACGTCGACGAAGAGGTCGGACAGCTCCCAAGAATGCCTTTACTTACTGGTTTGCAGTGGGTATCAGCAACACTGGCGGACAACAAGCGATGCCGCAACATGTTCAGAATACGGCCAAATGTTTTCGAGGCGTTGCATGATCGGCTTGTTGCAAATTATGGTTTGCAGTCTAGTCGGGAAGTGTGCTCCAAGGAAGCACTAGCCATCTTTTTGTGGACTTGCGTCGCCCCCCAATCGCAACGCTAAGCAATGAACCGCTTCGAGCACTCTGCGGGAACTATCTGCAAGAGGTTCCACGATGTCCTTACAAGTGTGGTGGCCTTAGCAGCTGACATAATCGCATCTTTAGATCCGAAGTACCAGAAGGTGCACCCGAGGCTCCAACAGCATAGATTCTATCCGCACTTCAACAATTGCATAAGAGCTATTGATGGCACTCACATCGAAGTCATTGTTTCTAACGACGAGAGGGCACGACACTACAACAGGAAAGGCTTCACTAGCCAGAATGTCCTCGCCATTTGCGACTTCGACTGTCGCTTCACATTTGTGTGTGCCGGGTGGCCGGGGTCGGTGCACGACGCTCGGATCCTACGGCAAACAATGGAGAAGTATGATGACCGCTTCCCACATCCCCCAAGGTTGTATGGCGGATTTACATCGGAGTACTCCATGCTTTGTGACTTATGTACTAACCAATATTCTTGGTTGCAGACAAATACTATCTTGTCGACTCCAGGTATCCCAACCGGTTGGGTTACGTAGCTCCATACCGCAACACGCGGTACCATTTATCGGAGTTCGAGAATGGGACCGATCCGGAGGGGATGCAGGAGGTGTTTAACCACCGTCACTCGCAGTTGCGCAACACCATCGAGCGCGCGTTCGGCATGTGCAAGGGCAAATGGCGCATTCTCCATAAGATTCCAAACTACAAGGGTCGTAGCCAATGCGGCATCATCACAGCGTGCATGGCATTGCACAACTTCATCATCGACGCCGAATCGGGCACAGGGCCTGCCGGCAACATGGCAGCGCAGGCTGCAGGAGCTTCCGCACCGCCTGCATACCACCCATCCGGGCTGCCTGCAGCTGCGAACGCTGACCTCATGAACATCACACGTGACTTCATAGCAGCGTCCTTGGTGGTTTAGAGCTACATGTGTCCTTTGTATGTTCGATGCAGTTGTTCGTTCGTTTCTCGTGTCGTACGAAATTATTGCGTAAGACGTTTCGGCCAAAGTAGTGTCGTAATTTTTCTGGGGAACGTCATTACTACATGCACAATATTGCCTCCTGAAGTCTCAGCTTATTGGAGCATTAGTTATAGCATTTCAGGTGCTACAATACTTCCTTCAGCCGCTATAGTAACTTCTTCAGCCGCTACAGTAATTTTTCAGCCGCTACAGTGTTTTAAGCTATAAGCTTTCAGCCCAAAGTTTCTTGATACTTTGAAGAATAAAAACTTGGGTTACTCCTCTCGAGGCGCTGACCAAAAAAATTGATGTTCTAAAAGATTTTTTTTGAAGAATCAAAACTTTATTGCTCCTCCCAAGTTGCTGGAGAAAAAAACTGTAATTTTTTTAACAATAAAACTTGCTCGCCCCTCTCGATCGATAGTGCTGAGGGGGAAATAAAAATCCAGCCAGCAAAAGTGGTTATCAATGTTGAGAGTGGGATTTGAACCCACGCCCTTTCGGACCAGAACCTTAATCTGGCGGCTTAGACCAACTCGGCCATCTCAACGTCTGTGTACAGATGCTGACACTACTTACTTATAACAGGTTGTTATCGTTGGCTTTATCCACTTGGGATAAGCCCTTGCCGTTATCCACTGCCTTCACCTGATACCTCCTTTCAAGCCAGAACAATGGAGTCTGCATCGCGCACAAGATTCACCAATCCAATTCCATGTGCCTCTCCATCTCCAAGGTAATGCATAACACCACCATGTCATCTTATGGCCTAATCCCTCAGAGAGGAAAAAATTAGTAGCCTTGCATGCATGAGAGTATGAGACCAATCTGTGTATCTTGTACATGTTTGATACTTTCTTTGAACGTTCTTCCTTGGACTGTTAGCTCAAACTGCACTGTTCTCGGGCGTTTTCAATCAGATGCCGGTATCCATCGGAACCGAAGGTGTTTCGGTCGACAGGACGCAGAAGAGCTCCCTCTCTGAAGGCAATGTATGGTATTTCCAGGAGGCGAGCAGTTTCAGAAGTTGTAGTTCTTGGTGCTGCAACCTCTTGCATAAACCTCTTTGCCATGTCCATGCTGCCAGCGCAGGCAGCAATGCTGGAGCCTGATGTTATCAGGTAATGTGCATTGCCTGGTGTAACAATGGCATGGATAGAATCCAATCTGTTGATTTCGTTTTGAAGTGTTCAGGTACCGAAAGCTGGACAGTGGAGTAAAGCTTGAAGGTACATGTGATGCAAGTAGTGAGATGTTTTTGCACGATTAGTTGCTGAGACTGAATTTCTTGATTTCAAGATGTCGTCGAGGGGGAGGGACCGGAAGCGCAGGAAGGCAATCTGGTGCAGTTCAACTACGTCTGCCGCCGCGCAAATGGTTATTTTGTGCATAGGTGAAAACAATGCCATTGGCTATGATATTTTTTTCGTATACTCAGAAACTGCATGATATGTCTCATTTTCAGTACTACCAATTCTGTTGTTCTTTGATCTCATCATGCTTTGCCTGCCTTCTGTAATTCAGCACAGTAGACCAGTTTAGCGGCGAGAGCAAGCCGGTGACGCTTCCACTTGACGGAAAAGAGGTTATAAGATTAACTCTTGACAATTTCACATCCTTCAGATTTCCCCAATATGTTCACTCTAGCATTGTTCTCTCCTGAATGTCTCTGGTAGAGTAACCTAGTTTGATTAATCTTTTACAGATGATTCGAGGCCTCAAAGACGTCCTAATCGGCATGAAGGTTGGAGGTAACTACTACTTAGGTTGCTGAATAACAGCATACAAATATTGCAAATGCCGATCGTTTTCATGCATTTCTGACAGCACCATGGTATTAGGATTAGGCACAACCATTTTAATTTTTCATGGCTTTGTATTCAGGCAAGAGGAGAGCCCTAATACCTCCTGAAGTAGGCTACATCAATGAGAGCTTGCAGCCCATACCGGAAGAGGTACAGCCTTGACACATTCTAGCTATCTGGTGAACTAATATCATTCTTGTCCTCTTTCTTTCCATCTATCCTATGGAAGCAACAGATTGGAAATGCCGAGCCTATCTCTGATAATTTTCATAGTGCATTTGCGACAATTGTTCTACTTGCTTTGGTTGGTTGGTTTCTATCGCAGTTCGGACCGCGGCGAAGCCTGCTGTCGCATGCCAAGGAACCGCTGGTGTTTGAGGTACAGCTGCTCAAGGTCCTGTGATCCTGCATCTCTGCCATCATCTCATCAGCGCAGGTCAATACAGAGAGAAGCTCTACTAGCACCTGCACTTCTATATGTGAAAGGAACCACACAGTAATTTCTGAACATGAATTTCCTCCCTCTAAAAACGCTACTAGCAAGTTGAATCAACGAAAGATACAAAGAGCAGTCCTCAATCTGCTTAATTTTCCTGAAAGCATCATTAATTTCTGACTATCTAAACTCTACAGTGAACTGCATAAACAGGAAAAATTCAGCATCTCTTCCACTGCAACTTGCAAAATCCAAAAAAAAAAAAATCGGACAAAGCAATTTACTGATTAGAGCTAAGACACACAAAATTTAGCTGCTTTATCGATTACTCTCCCTATCGATCGTGCAATGGGCAGTGCAGCGCAGGCAGTAGGAAGGGAAGACAGACTTGAGCAGCAGCACCGGGAGGGAGTAAAGAAGGCGTCTTGGAGGCCGACGGGCCCTCTCACCGGCGAGCTGGACACGGCGACACCGCGCAAAGCCATAATTTTGAGGTGCATGGGATTATGATGGACGGGAGCCATAATTTTGAATTAACATCCAACCCACTGGTCCTGTTTTGAGGTGCGTGTTGGCTACACTCTAGCAGGAGCCCTCAAAACAGGACCCTCAAATTCATTCTTAGAGGGGATGACACATAGGACCCACCCTCATCCTCATCCTACTTTTGAGGGCCGAGGGGCAAAAAACTCCCTCCAGCAGGGCCCCTACTTGAGCCTTCAAAAGTAGGGGCTCCTTCCAGACTCCCAGGAATGAGGGCTCGAGAGGGAGATTTGAGGGCCCCCTACTTTTGAGGGCTCAAGTAGGGGCCCTGCTGGAGTGAGTTTTTTGCCCCTCGGCCCTCAAAAGTAGGATGAGGGCTCAAGTAGAGGCTCTGCTGGAGTTGCTCTAATAGTATAGTGAGCACTACCAATAGGCGAAGTGACGGATGTGCTGTTCCTTCCTCTGGTCCTAGCTTCTCTCACTTCAGATGGCAGGAAGGATATATGGCTATTTTTTTATGGTTTCTAAAAATAATTTTGATTTTTGTTATAGTACCTAACTTTTAAACAGTGTATTTTTCAAGACAGGATCTACAAATTAATTGTAGTATACGTTAAAAACCCAACATCTGTATCAACCAAAATCGCAAGCGAGTTTCTCTCTCTCCGAAATCTCTATCGCAAAGAGCTAAAATTCAAAATTTTCAGCCAAAACCCAAAAGCCGCAGCCATATCAAGCAGTCTCATAAGTTAGGTATTTTTAGACTGAGATTTATGATTTATGGCTATAATTTTTAATTTTAATATATATAGAGAGAAAGAGAAAAATAATTATATGATATTTTGATCGTTACACCGAATTAAAGCGTCAGACTCCGTGGCCGGTTTTCTCAATCTGCGTGATGTGTCTTGCAACCACACCTTTTCTCAATCCACGATTTTCCATTTGGCCTGTTTATAGTCCTTGTTAGTCTAAGTCAATAAATCCGCCAGGCTCCGTGGGTGCGCACACACCAAGCTTCCGGGTCGATCGAGCGAGTACACTGGCGTCTGGCGGCGGCGAGTTTTCCAATTCAGGCGCTGACCGATCGCGGCCTTGCATAAGGCCGACGCAGGTCGTTCGATATTAATTACTAGCTATGTAGGCGCGGCGCAACGCCACGTCAGCCACCGTGTGGGCCGAAATGAAAGGGACAATAATTCGCAGGGAGTTTCGTAAAAAAAATCAAAGGCAGATGCGTAATTTCAGGAAAATCAAAGGGTTTTTTTGTAAAAAATCGAGGGCCTGTAAGGACTTGTACGTAAGTAAATAAGGGCCTATACGTAATTTCGGGAACCCGCGGGGCGCCACGCAAAAAATTTTTTTGAAGGAAAAACTTGCAGGAACCTTTTCGCGAGGAAAAAGGACCTTTACGTAATTACCGAAAAGTCGGAGGAAAGTGCCTCGGCCGGCCGTACGCAAAAGCCGTCGCCACGCGCCGGCCGGCCGAGCGCTGGGGGCGACGTGGCCTCGCGCGCGTCCAGGAAACCCGCGGGGTATTGGGGGGGTTTTATATGCCGTCGCTGAAACATTCCGATTGATCGAGTAGCGGAGTAGGGAGTAGAATGATTTTCTTCTTGAAAATTGCCAAATTGGTTGGTTTAAGGCTCCGCTCGTTTTGGCTTCACTTCTAACTTATTTTTCTTTATTACTAGCTGAATACCCGTGCGTTGCTACAGATTTTAAAACTTTATCATACTACATGTTCTAAGGGCCTGTTTGGTAGAGCTCCACCAACTCCAGATCCACCAAAAATAGCTCCACTCCACGAATTTTTACCCAAACGCTCCAGCTCCATGAAATCTGGATCACCAAAATACTGAATCTAGCTCCAGATTCATGAAATCCATGGAGCACCTCAAGGGGTGCTCCATGAAACCTTGTTTCGTACCTACTCGTGGAGTTGGGTGGTAATTACCCACCTTTTGCCACTGGTTACACACCCCATCCCATACCACCATAAAACCCATGGGCAAAATAGGTCATTCCCACCAAAAACTCAGTTTCGTGGATCTGGAGCTGCTATGCAAACCAAACAGTTTTGTCTAGCTCCATGGTGGGATCCCAGATTCACGGTGGAGCTGTTTTTGGTGGATCTGCTGCTCCAGATTCATTTTTTTCAGTGGTGGAGCTCTGCCAAACAGGCCCTAAAACTAACGAGTGGTAAAATTTGTTGGAACATGCATACAAATATGTTCTAATTTTGTTTAAATCCGTAGCAATGCACGGGCATTCAGCTAGTTTACATATGACAACACACTGCATTTAGGAGCTACTTTGTTCATTGCCGCTCAAATAAAGCATGCCATGGCCACAAAAAGTAAGGCAAAAGGCCATCAGTGTGGACTCCACAATTTTGCCTAAGAAGATATCACACATATTGCATATTCATTCTTGCACTAATTATTAGTAGACTGAGTAGCAATCTAAGATTAGCAGTAAACTAAGTAACATTCTATGATGACCCTGAATGTGCCTTGCATGATTGATACCTTGAACCAAGAGGGAAAAAATGCTAACAAATTGGTTGTATGCAAGACGAAGGTTTTTCTTTTTTTCTTTTTCAGGTGTCATCTGAAAAAGAACATGGTCAGTGAAAATTACTAGGTAAACATTGCATTAATTGGAGAATGCACAAAAAATGGTAGACATTTGCATTCCTATAGCAACTTTAGGTAAGATCAATAAATGTAAGTTGACCACTGGAATAGTCCATTTAATAGATTAAATAATTCATCAAGAAGATTCAAAAGCAAGAAGATTCAGGGGCTAAATCAAGTGTTTCATCAACCAGTAGCATCAATATAAATATGGAAACACAAACATGAAAAGAAAAAAGGAATCAAAGATACACTGCTACCGGTGTCTAACAACTAAAAGAAGTAGCAATGTTTTCCTTCAAAATAAAAAACTAAGCAGCAATAAGTTATGCCCAGGGTTTGAATACCTTATGGTAAGTATATGCTAATATGAATTGGAACCATAGACAATTGCTTTACCTTCCATGTCAGCCTGTTGGTTTTATTTGGATTTCCTTCTGCACAAGAGTTGCAGAAAACAAACAAACAACAACATGCCTATAATACATATATGCTCAACTTCAATCATTCCCAGTATTGAAAATAATGAAACCGTACACAATTTATTACAAGCAATCATTTTTAAAGAAAATAATGCCATGTCCTCTATTTGTGGATACATATTACAACATGCAAATTATTCTAAACACAAACACATCCTATTAGAACAGGTAGCACAAAGTGGGGACAGAAAATTGATCAATACCACCAGTATTGGTCAAATAAAAATCATTTTAGTCCACCTAGATCCCTAGAAAATGGTTCCAATGGCAGCATCAATACCTAATGAGCCAAAGTAAGCCATGCAACAAAAAGTAAAAGGAAGATTGCATACTTGCTACGCCCTCTTGCTTTTCCTTCTGATTCTTCTCCTTGGTACCAAATTTTGTCAACATAAATATTACACCCGAGCTTAGTACAATGACCAGGTACGTAGACAATGCCCTCAAGTAGACCACCCCAAAACAAAAAGGCTCGTAAATGGACACCTAAATCAACACTCTAAACATGAAATCAGGGGATCCTGAGCCGTGCAAAAACCACAACATTTCAACTCACTGCAAGCCTCAACAAACATAAGATTGGGTGTGACGTGGGATTGGAACCAAAGAAATGGATGACCTCGTAAAAACGAAATAAAAGGTTGCAGGCTGATAGTTACCAGGCTGGTTTTTGAACTTTTATCAGACCAGGTTTTGAACTTCTAAGATAAAGTTATATGGAAGAACCTCTCAAATAGAAAGATATTGTATATGTATCATTACAAGAGAGGATAATTGAAAAGATATAAATTTTTTCAACAGAAATTGCTACGACAGAGCATGTGAAGCCTCCCAATAGGAAATACTGCTTCATGAACATTTTGATTGCTCTAGGATAGAACATACTATATTCTCCAGGGTGTTAATACAAAAAAGAAAACATTTACAATTGTAACTTGAATGAATCTTCTCCAAGACTGACCATGAGTCCTCTGAAAAGAAAATAAGGAACCACCTGTGGGATAGTGCATCAAGTTCATAACTCTTGCAATATTATCTCTACAAAATTAACATGTAAGATGATTTGCCTTATTCACTCCAGATTAACAGGGGACATCTAGCTTTGTTGTTTTTCTGATCAATATCATTCCCAAGAATGTAATTGTTATATAGGAGGAACCAAACCAGTTCCAGAAATCTAACAATAAACCTGGCGGCCTGTGGATGGATCATGCTGTCTGGTTTCAGGATTTGTCAAACCATACTATTCTCATTCACTTTCTAGTTGCTATCAATATCAGTCCCTATGCTTTATCAATCTTATTATCCAAACCCATCGTAACCTTGCTACTTTTTTAACGTTTCAAAGGTCACCATTATGAGGTGTCACAAAATTTTTGCAGATCAGTACATTAGCAACATGCCTACTATGAAAGTACAAAACGCAATTCATCAATCATGGCTTGCCCATATCATGCCTCATACAAGCACAAGATTCCAATGGCAGTAGGCTTCCACAACAACACCATAAAATTACCTCTCAACAAGATGAATCCTGTGACTGTGGCACATCCAATTGCCTCCGCCTGATGTTCATTCACAAGAACCAGTGCATCCGAAATAGTACCTATAATCAAAATAAAACCAAGTACTGATTGCGGACCGTCTTAGTGCAACAAATGCACCTTGAGAAGAGAAAAAAAAGACACAATTGTTACCTTTAGCCCTCTCCACAAACCCATCCTCATAAGCTTTGTACTGTGGCCACAGCCCTGGTGTAAAACTCTACATATGCAAGCAAAAAGAACGTGAGCACAAAAGAATAAAAAAAGGATCTTTAGGGGCAAATGCAAATTTCATATCCCGTAATTATCAAACCAAGAAAAGCAAACAAGATAGTTACCAGGCTGGTTTTTGAACTTTTATCAGACCAGGTTTTGAACTCAAGGTGGGCGGTTGGCGAGGCAAGTGACATGGATGACTGGACGGAGTTAAAGATGACGACCTGGCGGAGATGAATGATGGTTAAATCTAGCAATAGTTGAAGGAGAATCTCAGCACACCTGAAGAGGAAGAGCACGTATCACTCCATGGTCACCAGATCTGCGTCCTTTCACCAGGTATTTTGCTTTCTACTGGAAGGAGACTATGCAGGCAAGAGGCAGGTGCGTATCTCAAAATCAAGCCAAACCTAGAGTACACCGGTGAGGAGGAGGCGGCAGCGACGGTGTCGGGACGGTGTCGGGAGGAGGCGGTGTGGGGCAGGAGATAGATGCGGTGGTGATATTTGGATTCGATGGGGATTTTAGATCGGGAAAGAAACAAGAGGGGAGGAGGGAGAAGTGGTGGCATGGATGCGAACGGAGGAAAGACAGCAAGTGGCGGCGCAAATTTGAGGGGAGAAAGGAGCGGCGGCGCGAATAGAGGAGAGGACGGACGACGAGTGACAGCGCGGATGCGAGGGCAGCGCGGGGGCGGAGCAAGGACTGCGGAGCAATCGAGGGGTGCGGAAGAATCGAGGGCGAAGTGGGTCCGCCCCCGCCGTCGCCTCCTTCCTCTCCCCCGCCGCACCCGCGCCTCCTCCTTCCTCCGCCCCCTTCCTCTCCAAGCCAGCCGCCGCAGCCGCGCCTCCTCCTACCTCCGCCCCCAACCGGTGAGATGGAGGTCGCGCCGCCTCCTTCCTCCACCCCCAACCGGCACCACTCCCTCCCCACGAGCGCCGCCGAGACCCCCTCCTCCCCGGCCTCCGCCTCGAGGGGCCGCGCGAAGAGGGGATTGGCTCTCGAGTCCGGGCGGTCGACGAAGCACTCGACGTCGGTGCTCGTTCCGACGCAGTTGACCGCGTCAGCGGCGGGCGGGGAGGGGGGTGGCGTGGCCGCGAGGCGGAGGCAGGGGCGGAGGGGTGTTTAGGAGGGAGCGGCGGGTGAAGCAGCAGGACGATGAGGCGGGGCGACGCGGGCCATGCGGAGGAGGCGGCGGCAGAGCGAAGAAGTTGGGGGAGGAGGAGGCGGCGGCGGTGCGGGGTGGGGAGGAGTAGGCGAGGGCGGAGCGGCGGATGAGGGAGGGGACGAGGCGAGGGCGGAGGACGGAGGGGAGGAGGCGGCGCGGAGAACCGGGGGGGGGGGGAGACGCGGAGGGGGAGACGAGGGAGAAGGTGGGAGAACCGGGGGAGACGCGGAGGGGGAGACGGGGGAGAAGGTGGGAGAACGTGGGGAGGCGCGGGGGGCGGGGGGAGAGTGGGGGCAGCGCAGGTTTCGTGTGGAGTGGGGGAGGCAGTGAAAAGAGAAGTGTAGGATGCACCATCACCTTGAACTCCTTCTTTTAAGGAGTAGAATAAATTTTGTCCTTTTCTGAACTTTTGGTTTTTTGAGCTTTTTTTGCCGGTTCTTTTTTTCCCGAATTCATTTGCGTTGTCCGTGATGAGCTAGCATATTTTTCTATTTTTAATTTTTTTAATTTAATTACGCCAAATAAGTCACCTTCAACTACAGTGAAATTTCAGCCGTTACAGTGCAATTTCAACCATAAGACATAGCTTTTCAGCCCAACCGAGCGGGGCCTTAGGGAATTGATGATGTGTTTTGATTTGGTTATCATCGATTATTTCACTCATTATATTTGGACCTTTTCTCTTCATCATAAATCCAATATCTTTGCTACTCTTCAGGCTTTTCATGCTTATGTTGCCGCTCAGTTTAACCTACCCATCAAAACTATCCAATGCAACAATGGACAAGAGTTTGACAATTCTCAAACCCCGGTCTTTCTTTCTTACACACGGCATTCACCTTTGACTTTTGTGCCCATGTACCTTTCAATAAAATGGAAAAACCGAATGGCATTCACCTTTGACTTTCGTGCCCCTGTACCTCTCAATAAAACGGAAAAACCGAACGAGCCATCCAAACTATCAATGATGTCTTTTAATGTCTTTTTTTCAAGCATCCTTGCTTTTGGGCTAAGGCCTTTTGTGCCACCAATTATCTCCTCAACCAGAACCCCACAAAGTCGATTTGGATGTCAATTCCTCATCAAATGTTGTTGAGCCGATCACCTACCTACGATCATCTTCGTGTACTTTGTTGCCTTTGCTATCCAGATATACCATCCATAGCCCAAGCATAAACCATGTCATCACTCTTTGCCATGTGTGTTCCTTGGATACTCGTATCATCACAAAGGATATCGGTTCTTTGATTATCTTGACGAGTCGTTAGGATCGTATGGCGTAATCAGAGTGGGAGAGAGGTGAATTATTACTTCTGCTTTTTGATACCTAAAAACAAATCTCAAACCAAAAGAAAAATAATATAAATTACCGAATGTAGATTTTAACTGCAAGCCGTTCGATCGCTCGCTACGATCGCTTTTGCACGTAGTCGAAATCCCCTCTGCTTAAAAAGCTTTGACCGTTCGAACGCTTCGTCGCTCGAATGTTTCGACCGTTCGAATGAGTACAAGCCGAAGACAACACCGTGCTCAGAGCACGCCGGATCACAATGCGTTAGCACGCCGCCGAAAACACAAAAAAGTAATGCTCAGGAAAACACGCCACCGATGAACTTTTCTTAGAATAGATCTGATCTATTATTTCTGTACCATATTTGTGGTTACAAAGCGCCCTCACAGCACCCTTAAAAACTCTCACACAAAAAGCCTCACAAAGCCACGACCACTTGGACTATCTCTACTTTTATATGCTAGAGCCCTAAACCATGTTCGACTCAAACATGAACACGAAATCATATCTTCCTCAAAACAAGGGATCCGAAACCCTTCCTAACATGAGTTTTACCAAATCTCTAAGCCTTCCCGTTACAGACTCCTTCCATAATGTTTCCAATCTCACTACATAATGAAATATCTAGGAACGCACCTCCCGTAGCTCAATCTCGCATCATCAACCTTCATGTATAAGCCTGCAGGACCGCACCACCCGTAGCTTCTCCACGCATCACCACTTTTAATCTCTATGTACTCCAGCGTTAGCCCGACCATTTTGCGTGACATCCTCAATCGTCTGGACCTCAGATCTCTCCATCCTAGTCCCAGTCCTCCGCATCATAGACTATGATTGTCTCCACGCCATCCTACACACGCAAAGACCAAAGAAATGCTTCCTGACATAAGTTCTCCACAACTTGACCGTCATTAGCACACACACTCACACCACCCTTGTCCATCAATAGACAAGAATAAAATCATCCACGACCATCAACCAGGACGTCTACGACTACACATTCCATCACTTACCTCAAATCAGCTCCAGACAAGTTCTTACAACCGCTAGCTCAACAAGTACTCGAAAATCACAAGTACTTGGGAAATACTATTGCTCCGCTCCAAACACTCAAGAATAACACACATCGCTACCAACCAAAACAATTATGTACCGAGCGCCAAGTCTACGACTACCGATCATCAACCAAACACCGCACCATTGATCACCAAGCATCGAGTATCACCGACAACCGCTCTGACTAGATCAATCAACCACTGACCCAACACGAGTACTTGAGATACTCGAAGATCATAGGAATTAAAGCACTCATATCGACCATGAAGTCTACAAGTACTGACCATGAAGCCTATAGTAAGCGATCATAAAGTAACTACCAAAAACAACGACAGTAGACTACAAAGTCTATGACTATGAAAACAAGACTACGAAGTCTACGACTATAATAGCAGTCCGCAAAGTCTACAACTATAACAGTAGTCTGCGAAGCCTACGACCATCGACTACAAAGCCTTCGACTATCGACCAGTAAAATCTATGACTATCGAGTACCGACCAGGTCCTGTAGCTACGACCATGAAAAAGTATTGTAGCTACGATTACCTTTAGTGATTATTCTGTCTTGGTCGAACTGCCGTAGTTGATATTCCGTTGTTGACGTCGGACGTGGTTGAAGTAGAACGTGGTCATAGTCGAACGTGATTGTAAACGATTCTGAGTCATAACCAGCGTGGTCGAAGTCTGCCATGATCAAAAGCCGCCGTGGTCGAAGTCTGCCGTGGTCGTTCAACCGTGTGATCCTCTGATGCCACTCGAGTGTAGTCTGATATTCCAATGCGTCTCGAAAGCCGTCCAGTGCTCCAGAGCTACTTGAATACCGTTCGATACTCCATTGCTACTTGAACGCTGTCCGATGCCACTCGGACCCAATCGGACCAATCTAAAACTACCCGGAGCAACCAAAAACACTCGGAGAAGACAAAAACCACTCGGAGCAGACTAAAACCACTTGAACTTGAGACCTTCGACCGCGATCGACTAGAACTTTCACAAACTCAAAATCCAAAGCAATCCAAATATCAATTATTCATCAGCACTTTATTTATAACCATCCACATGGTCTAACATGTCGTCATCTCTCGTCATGTCCTTTTTGATGAGAATATGTTTCCTTTTACCTTTGCTTCTAAGCTTTTGCCATCTTTCACTTTAGAGAAAATTCCTTATTTGCCATCCAATGTTGTCTCAATTCCTAATCTACCATCGAAAAAATGTCGATCCCTTAGTGCCATTCCTTTTGAAATGCTTGCCCTTTTAGGCTCTGATATGAAGTGTTGTGGCTTTTGGCTGAATGACACTACAACACCTTTTAGATTTTTCTGAGATATTCAATTAAAAGAAAATAAAGAAAAATAGGAAATAAAAAATAAAAACACGGTTATATCTCCATAGATAATGCATAGGAAAAAAAAAGAAAAAGCTACGTTAAGAAGCCAACGCGTTCCAAACGGTTTTTGACTTCTAAAACTAGAAGCCATCGCTGTGTGAAACGAGACCTTAAGCCACTAAGGTTAGCTTCGTCACGCTTTATTTCCGTTAACCCCCCAAAGTTGTCAGTTGTTTTTTTAAAAGGAATAGATCCATATAACACCTTAAACTTTATTTGAAAGTCCGTCCAGCACCTTAAATTATAAAACTAGATATTTGACATCCAACTTCATAATCCGGTTCAAATAATACCCTAACCCAGTTTTGTATGGTAGTATTACTTACGTGGTGCGATAAGTTATGTTGAACTTATGTTGTATATTAATGTCTTGATATCATCTGCATGTGATTTAAAATACAACCTCCGAATCCTTGTATCTCCAACACTATTTTCAACAACATATTTTTATTTACTCACCCTCTCACACACTAAGGTACAGCATCCCCTCTAATGTATTATGCTATTATCTTGTCTCTTGGTCCACGTGAAAGATTGTATCATCCTTGGATACAGCTGACAGCATTGGAAGTGCCCTTACGCTATCCTTCTCTAGCTTAGCACACTACTAGTACCAAGCAATATGATGCTTGTACATGTTAGACAGAGATCGTCAACAGTCATGCAAATGAACGGCTATTCTGCAGGAGACCCGCTTCACTTGCCGCAGTAGCGATGAAACAATAGTGCGTAGTTTCTTTGGCACCACGTTTCCTTCGGCCATTAGTTCACTTGACTCTTCCGATCCCGCTTTAAATAATTTTAGCTTTCAATTATTTTAGTTTTCAGTTTATTTAAGCCAGAAGTATCTAGAATATATTGGCTTATAATTTGACCCTTTTTTTGTCTTTTTTCTCTTATTTTTGTATTGTCTATAACGATATAACTTTTTTTATTTTTTTTAAAAAAAATCAGAAATTACTGTAATATAATTTTAATCTAGAACCAAAATCCGAGGCCCACCGAAGGCGTGAGCGGCTTGCAGCGCGGCCTAAAGCTCAGCGTAATGTCAATCCAAGAGGAAAGCAGCAGGTTGCACAGGAACATAAATAGCAATTCGTACTCTCAGCTTTACACAGAATAAACATACCTTTTGTTATGTCACAGGTATGTTATGTCACAGACGTACATACACCAGCTAGCAGAGAGAAAGGATTAGGTCGTTCTTATTTTGGCTGGAGTTTCTAATTCTTGATTTATTTTTTATTTTTTATAAATTTCATCTTTTTTTTGCTTTTTAAAGATTTTTTTATGTTCTTTTTTTTTCATATTCGTTTGCATAGTCTACGAAGAGTTAACTTGTTTCTTTTCTATTTTAAAATTTTAAAATTTAGTTATGTTAAATAAGCTATTATCAGTTACAGTATAATTTCAGTCAGTTACACTGTAATTTCAGCCATAAGTCAGTTTGTTTCAGCTCAACCGAGCGGTACCTTAAAACCCCATGATTCTAATTCCTTAAACAACATCACACAACACCATTTCTTTTAATCACGTGTCACATATCTAATTATAAAATAATCTTACACTGAATACATTTTGGATTTCTCCGCAAGTGAGTCCCCCAAACGATAGATCAGATCCAGATCAATCACTCGGTGGGCTGAAACCCTCGGAAGTCCGACATGCAGTCGTCGTCGTCATCCTGTGGCAGAACTATACGGTGGGAGCTGCAATTGTAGAAGAGTGGGTAATATGATGTAATCCATGGCGCAACCCAATGGTCTTGTGGATGTCACTATCTGACGAGGGGAGTGTAAGTTCCTTATCATCATGCACATCATATTATCCACTAGTCCAGCACTAGAACACCTAGGGTTTAGGAGGATCGGGAGACTTACGGTCACCGATGAACGCCATTGAGCGAAGACCCGTGCCTGCGTGATGCAGGCGTGAGGTGGAGT
Source organism: Dendrocalamus latiflorus (assembly GCA_017311315.1). Classification (NCBI taxonomy): domain Eukaryota; kingdom Viridiplantae; phylum Streptophyta; class Magnoliopsida; order Poales; family Poaceae; genus Dendrocalamus; species Dendrocalamus latiflorus. Next base: position 44,223,113 of record CM029609.1, read on the forward strand.
CGGTGAAGACCACAGTGTCGCCGGTGTACGGGTGTTGCCGGCGGAGTCCTGCAGAGGCGGCGGAGACGGCCTTCCCATTGCTAGCAGCGCGTAATAGATCGGGTCTTGATTAGGGTTTGTACGGGGTTTTGAGTCTCACAGGATTGGAACGTTGTCACCCAAACGTGAGGCCGGAACCCCCCCTTTTATATTGCGCTGCGCAATGAGGGACCGTAACCAAAAATTGGTAAGGCACCCCCGATCAGGACGCTGAAAATCAAGGACGTGGATTTCCCCACGTCCTTCCTTTTCTGGCCGTTTTGGCCTTAGATCAATATCCAACATTCTCCCCCTTGATCGTAAGGCTAAACGTCATAAGCCCTCTCTCAATAAAACTTCACACCAAAATAATGCGTCACAACAGTCAATTAAATACCGCTGGACAACAGTACTTATAGTGCTCCATTCTATATCAATCGGATAACATAATACTTCATGGGAGTTGGTTACTTTATATGGTCCTCTTATTCCAGGATCACAAGCTCTCCAATAAACCCATGCCGGCAACATGATCACGAAAAATATTGGGTGGTAAGCCTTTTGTGAGCGGATCCGCAAGCATAAATTTAGTTCCAATATGCTCAACCTTAATTGTTTGATCCTGTACTCTATCTTTCACAACATGATACTTTATGTCAATGTGCTTGGCAGCTGCACTCGACTTGTTGTTACTCGAATAGAAAACTGCGGGTTGATTGTCGCAGTACAAAATGAGTGGTCTAGAAATGCTGTCTACCACTCTCAATCCCGGGATAAAGTTCTTAAGCCATACAGCCTGCCCGGTAGCCTCATAACATGCCACAAATTCAGCCTGCATTGTCGACGATGCAGTAAGTGTTTGCTTTACACTTTTCCATGAAATTGCTGCTCCTGCGAGGGTGAAAATATAACCTGATGTGGACTTCTTAGTGTCTTTACACCCCGCAAAATCAGCATCAGAATAACCGACAACCTCAAGGTTATCGCATTTTCTATATGTAAGCATGTGACCTTTAGTGCCTTGCATATAGCGCAGGACTTTCTTAACGGCTTTCCAGTGGTCCGGTCCTGGATTTGACTGATATCTGCCAAGCATCCCGGTAACAAAAGCTAAATCAGGGCGTGTACATACTTGAGCATACATAATACTTCCGACAGCAGAAGCGTAAGGTATAGCCTTCATCTGATCAGATTCATAGTCATTCTTTGGGCATTGAAATTTCCCAAACTTATCGCCCTTAACAATAGGAGCAGGCGAGGCAGAGCATTTATGCATATTGTATCTCTTTAGTACTCTGTCAATGTATGCCTTTTGTGATAAACCTAATGTTCCTTTGGACCTATCTCGGTGAATTTCAATACCAAGAACATAAGATGCTTCACCGAGATCCTTCATGTCAAAATTGGACGAGAGAAATCTTTTAGTTTCTCGCAGCATGTCCACACTGCTGCTGGCCAATAATATATCGTCCACATAAAGAATTAAGAAGGTGTAATTACTCCCCCTGAACTTAACATAAGTGCAATTATCAACATCATTCTCCTTAAATCCAAATTTCCTTATGACTTCATCAAACTTAAGATACCATTGCCTAGAAGCTTGCTTCAGGCCATATATGGATTTCCTTAGCTTGCATCCTAAATGTTCCTCGCCTTCCACAACAAAACCTTCTGGTTGTGTCATGTAAACGCCCTCATACAAGTCTCCATTTAGGAATGCAGTCTTAACATCCATTTGGTGCAACTCTAAATCAAAATGTGCTGTGAGCGCCATTATGATTCTAAATGAATCTTTAGTTGAGACAGGAGAAAAGGTTTCATTATAGTCAATGCCTTCTCTTTGTGTAAACCCTTTCGCTACAAGTCTCGCCTTAAACCTTTCGATGTTCCCTTTGGAGTCACGTTTTGTTTTGTAGACCCATTTGCAGCCTACTGTTTTGGCTCCATTAGGAATTTCCACTAAGTCCCATACGTCATTAGCGCCCATAGACTCAATCTCATCTTTCATGGCATCTAGCCATTTAGATGAATCCTTATTCTTCATTGCTTCCTTATAAGAGCTAGGATCATCTGCCTTTCCAAGATCATCCTCATTCAAGTAAACCTCATAATCACTTGGGATAGCAGATCTCCTCACTCGTTGTGATCTCCTGACAGGTTCATTAGTAGGCTCATCAGGTTGTTCATTGATTGTCACAGAGGGCTGTGAAGGCTCAGCATTAGGTATTGCACTTGTATTTTCAGAGCCCTCAACAGAAGGAGTAGCCACAGAATCAACTGGAGATGCAACAGGAGTTGCAACTACAGGATCAACTGTGGGCATAACCATTTGGGGCATGGGAAAATCAGTCTGTCGGATTAGCGGTGAAGCAACATAAATCCGCTTCTCCTCAAGATCAATTTTCCTAGGCTCCAAGTCGCCACTGAAGCCATCATTTTCCAAGAACACAGCGTGCCTTGTCTCTACAAATTTTGTGGTACGATCTGGACAATAGAATCGGTACCCTTTAGACCTGTCAGGGTAGCCAATAAAATGGCAACTCACAGTCTTGGGATCTAATTTCCCAATGTGTGGGTTAAACACCTTAGCTTCGGCTGCACAACCCCACACATGGAGGTAATTCAAACTTGGTTTTCTCCCAGTCCATAATTCATAAGGTGTTTTAGGCACTGATTTACTGGGAACCCGATTGAGTATATGTGCAGCAGTCTTTAATGCTTCCATCCATAACTTTACTGGCAAAGTGGAGTAACTCAACATACTTCGAACCATATCCATAAGTGTGCGGTTTCTTCTTTCCGCTACTCCATTTTGATGGGGATCACCAGGCATTGAGTACTGGGCAACTATACCATTTTCTTGTAGAAACCTGGCAAAGGGACCAGGAATCTGCCCATAAGTTGCGTGTCGCCCATAATACTCTCCCCCATAATCCGAGCGCACTACTTTAATCTTTAGATTGTGCTGATTTTCAACTTCAGCCTTAAATATCTTAAATTTATCAAGTGCCTCCGATCTTTCTTTAATAGGATATATGTAACCATAACGTGAGTAATCATCAGTGAACGTAATAAAAGAATCATAACCATCTACTGATGTCACAGGGAAGGGACCACATATGTCAGTATGAATCAATTCCAAAATCCCTATACTTCGAGTAGCACCTTTCTTTATTGTCTTTACATACTTGCCTTTGATGCAATCAAGGCAATGATCATCCGAATCACTAAAGTCTAAAGGGTGGAGAATTTCTTCTTTAATGAGACGTTCAATTCTCCCCCTCGAAATATGGCCCAAACGACAGTGCCACAATTTCGACGAAGTCTCATCAATTTGCTTGCGCTTTTTATTCACATCACATACATTCATGGATATAGGAGAATCTTGCAGGGATAACATATAAAGCTTGTCGTGTCGGATGGCACGACCAACATTATCATTATTAAAATAAATCAAACACATTCCGTGTCCAAAATTACAAGAATATCCATCATTATCTAATAATGAAATGGAAATCAAGTTTCTTCTCATCGAGGGAACATAAAGAACATCATTAAGTTTCATTACAAAACCATTATTCAAAACTAAAGAAACCGATCCAACAGCTTGAATTTCGGCTTCCATCCCATTAGCCACTCTTAGGCTTCTTTCCCCTCTGAGACTTCTCAACATATGGAATCCCTGCAAGGAATTCGTAACGTGCACAGAAGCACCAGAATCAATCCACCAAGAATTTATAGGAAAATCAGCATAAAATGCTTCATCAACAAAAGTGATTTCATAAGTACCTTTCTTGGCGAGCCATTTCAGCCATCCAGGACAATCATCTTTGAAATGGTCCTTCGACTGACAAAAGTAACATTCACCACTTTTCTTCTGTTCATTTGAGCTCCCAGGTCCTGAAGCGTTTTTAGGCGCCTTAGGATGCTGTGGGTGCTGTGGCTTCTGTGGCTTCTGATAAGGGGAGTAGGTTTGCTCCTTCTTTCCCTTTCCTTTGTAGCCACCTCTATTTCTAGAGGGACCAGCCTTATTTAAGGAGCCGACTTGATTCACAAAATCAGTAGCTCCCTCAGCCTTGAGCCTCTCTTCTCCTGTGAAACATTAGCGATCAACTCGCTCATGGTCCACTTGTCCTTAATGGTGTTGTAGTTCACCTTGAAAGCTTCAAATTGCTTGGGAAGAGACATCATAATGTAATGGACAACAAAACCATCAGAAATAGCCATGTCCATTGTCTTAAGTCTGGCAGCAATATTGATTATGGTCATAATGTGCTCACGAACATTCCCAGTACCATTGTACTTAGTGTTCATGAGCCTGTGCATAAGTGTGGTAGCATAAACTTTAGAGGACCCCTTAAAGTGATCCTCGATGGAGGACAAATAGTCCTTTACCCTTTCCTTTTCAGGGATTGCTCCCCTTATTGCCTCACTGATTGAGTTCTTCATCACAACAAGTGAAACACGGTTAGACCGCCCCCACTTCTCAGCATTTGTTTTATATTCCTTCATTTTGTCATCATAATTGTCCTCCCCTTCAGTAGGAGCGACAGGCTCATCGAATCTGAACGCGTAGTCCAGATCCAAGAGCTGAAAAGTCGTCATAAGTGTAAACTTCCATTTCTGGAAGTTACTACCATTAAGTGGCTCAATTGCATTAACATGAGCGGAAACGGAAGCAGCTGAAAAAATTTAAAATTTACATTAGGAAAGCGCATAATTAATTTGCATGAAAATTAATCTTACGTTGGTATGATTAACAACATGCTCATAAGAATTTTTCGCATCACCGTTGGGCAGAAGCGAAAAATTTAACATAATTTATCGCATGCAAGTATAATTAACGTTGGTCAAATAGTAATAGCATGAATAAAATAAACATAATTGATTACGTGCAATTACAATTAACGTTGGTCAAAAGGTAATAGCATGTAAAACTAAAAACAGCCCTCCAATTGAATTTCCCGTTGGTTCCATTCAATTAGGGGCAGAACATTACGCAGCAGAAAAAGGCATAATAATTTTCAACAGCTTAGCAACATTATCCGTTAATAATTTCATAAGAGACATCAAATAATCATTAATTATCCAGTAATAATTTCATGAGAGACATCAAATAATCATTAATGATTTATCAAATAATCATAAATACATGAAATATATATACTGAAAATAAAACCTAACAGCCTGAAAAATACATCATAAATTTCATGCATATATATACACTTAAAAATATGCATGAAATATATACTTAAATACACATACATGAAAATTATACTGAAAAGCATAAAAAAATATGTCTGCTGGCCTAAAACCCAACAGCCCTTCGCGGTCACCACGGCCCAACTGGCCCCCAAACGCATCAAACAACGACCGTCCGATTGCATCCAGCGACCGAAAAGACTCCGCCCGTAACATAAAAACATCAAAACCCTAACCCTAATGCCATTCGGCCCTACTGCTCCCGAAATACACAGAGCGGGCGACGGCGCAGGGAGAGGCGTTAGCGGCGGCGGCGCGTGAGGTGGCAGCGCCCGCGTGGAGCGGAGGCAGAGGCGGAGCGGCGGCTCCCGCGCGGCGCGGCGGCCCGTAACGGCGCGGCAGCGGCGACCACGACGCGGAGCGGCAGCGCGCGCGGGACGCGCGGAGGGGCGGAGCGGCGCTCCCGGCGCAACGGAGCGGCGCGGGGCGGCGGCCCGAGGCGACACGGCGACGGCCTGAGCGGTGCGGCGGCGGCCCGAGAGGCGCGGCGGCGGCCCGAGCGGCGCGACATCGGCCGACGGAGGGCGGCCCCGAGTGGGGTGCCGGCGACGCAAAAGTGCGGCGCGGCGGCCAGATAAGTCCCGATCCCCTCCCCTTCTTCTCTTTTTTTTGTTCTTGATTTGGGGATGAGGGATTCTTAGGGTTCAACATGATTTGGGTTCGGGCTTCATCAGATCTTGGGGAAAAACTTTAGGGCTTGCATAAAACATTTGATTCCCCTCCTTCTCCCATGCTACCCGAGCCAACATCAACCCTAATCCGAAACAAGACATGCACTAGGGTTCTAGGAAGACTAGTAAGGCTCTGATACCAAATGTAAGTTCCTTATCATCATGCACATCATATTATCCACTAGTCCAGCACTAGAACACCTAGGGTTTAGGGGGATCGCGAGACTTACAGTCGCCGATGAACGCCATTGAGCGAAGACCCGTGCCTGCATGATGCAGGCGTGTGGTGGAGTCGGTGAAGACCACAGTGTCGCCGGTGTACGGGTGTTGCCGGCGGAGTCCTGCAGAGGCGGCGGAGACGGCCTTCCCGTTGCTAGCAGCGCGTAATAGATCGGGTCTTGATTAGGGTTTGTACGGGGTTTTGAGTCTCACGGGATTGGAACGATGTCACCCAAACGTGAGGCCGGAACCCCCCTTTTATATTGCGCTGAGCAACGGGGGACCGTAACCAAAAATTGGTAAGGCACCCCCGATCAGGGCGCTGAAAATCAGGGACGTGGATTTCCCCACGTCCTTCCTTTTCTGGCCGTTTTGGCCTTAGATCAATATCCAACAGGGAGTTCCCAGTGAATCGTCCGCCGCGATCGAAGCTTTGACGCCATTTTCCATGGTCCTTACACAGTGCCACAAACTTAGCAGTAAGGATGCAAATGAGTCAGGTTATTTCTGACCAACCTGGTACCGAATCTGATTGGTACCGAATTCGGTAAGCCGGATAGGTATCTAACTGAATTCGGTATGATATTCGGATAGTTGTAGCCAAATTCGTTAGCGAATTTGATAACGCAAATATTCGACCGAATAGCTCGGTATTCGGTAAATATGGTAAATATCTAGGCGGATATCCGCCAAGGCCCAAGAGCAGTGAGCTCGTGAGTGAGCTAATCACTGATTCACCGCACCACGTGAGCTCGCGAGTCATGACCTTGTCCTCGCGTCCGCACACTGCCGTCTAGCCTCTAGTCCCAGAGTAGTGTCCAGCCGGCTGGTCTCCCCGTCGCCTCTTCCCTCATCGCCATGAGGCATGACCAGCCCCCGCCCCCGCCAACGGGAGTCACATCCACCCTCAGCCTGTGCCGCCGTTCACGGCCTCCGTCCTCAGCAGTAATTAACAATCACAAATTTACATTCCATCCCCAGCTGAAATTAACAATCGCAAATTCACATTCAAACCAATAGCAATTACGTGAACAGTAATTAGAAAATTGTTAGAAGGGTGGAGGAAATGGAGATGAACTGGGTATAGAGGAAGACGAAGCAGAAGCGGTCGACGCTGGGGGTGAGGTTGCCGTCATTGTTGGTGAAGAAGATGTTGTAGACGTCATGGGGGAACTCACGGTCGTTGAAATAGGCGATGAAGGGCGGCGGTGTGGAGGTATTAGGGGCGCAGGGGAGAGGGAGGATCGGAGGAGTTGGATTTGGGAGGAGGTATGGACTGCATGGTGGAGAGGGTGGTAGTGATGGCGGTGGTGCGTCGACGAGTTGGCGGTGGCGAGCTATGGTAATGGCCATGCGATGGCGCGTGGAGACAAGAGCAGCGGGGAGCAATGGCAGTTGATGGTGCAGAAGGCGAAGGGGACGGTGCAGAAAAGGATTGGGCGGCTAGCTCGCCAGCGCCGGAGACGGAGGAGGAGGAGGAAGGGGAAGCGAATGGGGGCAAATGGGCGAAGAAAGAAATGCGCTCGATTTGGAATTAGGGTAGCAGCGCTACCGTGCTAGGGATTTGACTCTTTGAGGATTGAGGATTTTTTTGCAATTTAGCCCTCCAAGTTATTATATATTGCGAACATGTCCTCCATTTTGATTTTCCCATTGGACCTCATGAGTTATGTTTTTGACGCGATTTGATCCTACATGTCCGCAGTGACGTGTACATCTATATGGAGTAGTCCTAGGCTCCTAGTGTGCCAATTTGGAGTGAATACGCCTCGATTACACTGGCTACCACCCAGATCTGGAGGTTCATCCTTGTGTCATGGAGCTATTGCCTAGGTCTGGTCGTCAAGCCGTCGTTGTCTTGTGTCATCGCCCAACGAATCCTCCTACTGCCCCTCCCATTTATGATGAAATGTGATTCACTTTTGTCCATGCTTTATACATGTAGATCCACGAGCAATTGATCATCAGTGTCAATAATGTACACTAACCTTTAAGGACAAGTTGACGCGGAATGCTGAGTGAGAATGAAGCTTCCTTGTCGGTATTGCTTTGTGTAATATGAATATTCTGGACATGTTGATCAGAAGTTCAGAACAGCTCTGGTTGATGCTACGAGAGTGTGTGGTACACTCTAATCTTCATTTTTGTATGTTCATGCTATCTATCTATATGATCCATTTTTGATTCAAAACTGTTATGTATCCGTCCTGAGGTACCATATTCAAAACTCCGAATACTCCAAATTTGTATTCGTATCCGTCTGAATCTGTATCAATTGCACCCCTACTTAGCAGCTAGGATATGCTCTCGATTTTTGCAGGAATGGTGTCCCTGTGCACCCTGACGAGTAGTTGGGAGTGTTGGGCGGAGCCCGAGACATAGGCGTAGACCTTGAGTGTTGGCAGCAGATTTCTCTAGGTCCTGTCCGTGCCGAGAATGGTGTTGACAAAATCGGTGGCCATTATTTTCAGCTTATAATTTATGGCTTATGATTTATGACTTTTTGAACAAGTAAACGAGATGGTTTCTCTATTATTTCGAAGTAGCTTATCGGTTTATTTGCACAAGTGCTCATGTTAGGGCTAAAAGCCATCAATCGCAGTCGAAAAAACACACCTGCTCATCTTCAGCATGCTTGCCTTAGCGAAGTTGGCAAACTGAATTTTTGGCTTAGCATCGTTCGTGCCAATGCACCCCACCTTTGCAAGCAAAAAGGGCTTACATGGCTCCCTGCAACACTTAGGTTTGGTTATTCATTGCCATCCGATAACAAGGACATACCGGCACTGGTGGCAGCAAGACCAACAACAAGAACACATAAATTTTTTGCGGCAATTTTTTCTTTGTATTTCTCTGCTTCATCTAAACCTTGAAACTAGTATTTATGGTACATATATAAACCTATCTAAAGAAATAACAAAAACAAGAAATAAACTAATTTGATGCGAACTCTATTATCTATCTTGTTGTACAAGGCATGGGCATTACACACTACAAGGAAACACGGTTGTCGCAACGAGATTAATTGTTGTATTAAGACTAAATTTGTTGCAATATGCATATTTTATAACGAAATTAAAATCGCTGCCAAGCATTGCAATAAACCCTGTTGTAATAGCTCATTACAATAAAAAATAAATCATGGTGATAAATTATCATGTCGCAACGATTGTACTGTTGCGATAGCATTCTATCACCAGAAGCAGAAAATGTTGCAACACATACATATTGCCACGTTTTATATTTCGTGGCAATAGCTTAATGCAATAAGTTAGATTTCGTGCTAATAGCTTAATGCAACGAGCTCAATTTCGTGGCAATAGCTTAATGCAACAATATGAATTTCGTGGCAATTGCTTAATGCAACGCGTTAGATTTTGTGGCAATAGCTTAATGCAACTTGTTGAATTTTGTGGCAATAGCTTATTGCAATGCACTGAATTTTGTAGCAATAGCTAAATGCAACGGACTAGATTTTGTCACAATATCTTAATGCGGTGGAGTAGATTTTGCCACAAATTAAATTTACATTACTATACATATATGAACCTATTTGACATTAATTCTCAACATCATTTTCTTGCTCCACAGTAGATGAATGACTAAAACAAGAATGCTTGACATTGTTCTCTTTTTGTTTATATGCACCTTGCAATATACACTCAGTATACACAAGGATTAAAACAAGAATGCTTGATATAATTCTATTGCTAGAGCCAGTGCATGTTTTGAAATACAATCAATTGGGGCATTCTATTGATTACATATCGACAAGATACAATTCACTTCTATTGTGATGACTAAACTCGAATTAGATAGGGCAACTGTGCTAACCTGCAAAACAGTAAATAAAGATTTAATTAAACTTATATTCGTGCATGTGTTAAGAGTAGTGACTTCCAATTTATATATTGAAAGAGAGTCAGCCATATTGGTTTTTACCTCATCTACATTAGCCACGGGCACTAGATGACCTGATTACTTAGCTCAGGTTTGCAATATTATTTTTTTGCCTTGTTTTTGTGACTTGCAAGGCCTATGTTTAAAGGAAATATCAATTCAGTAAGGAAACTTAGAAAACTACATGATACAAAAATAAATCCCCGATGACAAGTCATCGATATGGAAACAAGAATATACCTGAACCATAACTAGTGCATATTGATATATATGAACAATTTGTACTGTAAAACATAAAATCTTTTGTATTGAAACTACATCAGATATATGAAATTAGCCTATGTTGAAAGCTAAAATTTGTACGTCATTCATATGGATAAGAATTATAAAGCACATAGATTGGATAGTTAAGCCACTACTTGACCATGAAGGTGATTTACACAAAGTGCAACTGTGTCCTATATTCATACTAGGAAAATTGTTCTATACATCTGCACAATTAATGAGTTTGCATCAATCATACCTTGAATCTTTTGCTTCTTCAGATTCCTTGAAAGCACAGCCACCATCGCACTTAGATAGAAGTGTTTTGATTTTTGAAATATTGTAGGAACACCATTCTAAATCCATCACTCAATAATAAAATGAAAGCTTATAGAAACAACTCAAACCACAAAACTAAATGAACTCAAGCAAGGGAAAAATAAGAAGTTGCATGCGTGTTAGGCAATTAATCGAATAGGAGATAGGCATGGAATATGGCACATCTCTGCCTTCGCACTGATCACAAACAGGATGGCATTTGGAGAGCTGCACAAAAAAAGTCCTAGCTGGCGAGCACCACGCGGCCTTCCAGGGCACTCCGTGCCATGCCGCCTCAGCCTTCTAGAGATCCTCTCCGCTTTCGTACGCGGTGGTAGTTGTAGATTTAGGTCCAAACACCACCACTGTCATTCACCCCTACTACTAGTAAGGACGAGATAGGCAGTGAGGACGAGATCAGCCGCATAAGGGTCAACGTGGTGGAGGACCTGATTGGTGGCGGGGCCGGTGCGAGGCGGCGGGTCAACACGATGGTAGACAAAATTGGCGGCAGCATGGTCAAAGGTGGGGGCGTTGGCGACGACATGATCAGAGGTGGGTCCTTGGGCTCAGGGATGACGGCCACAGTAGACACATGATTTTGGCGACAGCAGTTTGGCAAGATAGGGAGGAGGGAGAGAGATAAAGAAGAGATGAGGGTGGAGCTATGTATATTTGTTGCGATAGAATATAAATATCGTAATGATATAAAATCATGGTAATATATTCTATTGCAATGATATATAATTTGTTGCAATTATTATTATTGCCATAAAGTACTTTTTTGTGGTGATAAGTATATTATAGTACCACAAGTAATTAGTTAATGCAATGATTTATTTTCATTGTAATACAATCGATTTATTGCAATGAAAATAAAATTGTCACAAGAACTTAGAATTGTGGCAATATAACAAACTTATTGCAACAAATAAATGATTCGTGGTAATAACAATAATCATTGCAATGAAATGTATTTTGTTGCAATTTTTCCATTGCAATAGTTAGGATCTCTTGTAGTGACATGATCTCCACATACTTTGGCAAGTCTTGATTATTTTCTATAATTTCTCCCCAAATCTTGACTTGGCTATGCGAGATTTTTGATGCCTAGTAGATCATGCATCTCTTTGAACTTGACTTGAGTAAGTGCCTTCGTGAGGATATCTGCATGCTGCTCCTCTGCACTCACATGCTTGACAACAATCAGTCCCTTCTCCACGCACTCTCTGATAAAGTGAAACCGGGTATCAACATGTTTGCTTCTCCCATGGAACACCGGATTCTTCATCAATGCGATTGCTGATTTGTTGTCAATGTACAAAACAACTGGACTTGGGGCTTCTCCCGTTATTTCACTTAGCACACTTTGCAACCTTATGCCTTGACATGCTGCTATTGTGGCAGCCATGAACTCAACGTCATATGATGATAGGGCAAAGCTTTTTCTGTTTTTGAGATGCCCAAGCGATTATGTTCCTGTTGAAGTAGAAAGACATGTTGCTTATGCCTTTCCTATCATCCATGTCGTCTGCCAATTAACTATCACTGTAACTTGCAATCTTCTCTGCACCTCCTCGTCTGAAATACACCAGACCAAAGTCGGTTGCCCCTTTATATACATGAGGACTTGTTTCACGGTTTGCATGTGTACCTAAGTTGCCCTCTTCATGTACTGACTCACCATCCCAACTACATATATAATGTCCGACCAGGTGTGAGTTAGGTACCAAGGACATCCGATGATGCTTCTGTGCTTGGTTGATCACATCAACTTGGACCCCATCTTCATCCTTCTCGAGCTTAAGTTTTGGCTCCATGGGATACCTTGTTGGGTGGCACTCGTCATCCCAGCTCGCAACAAGATCTTCTTTGCATACATCGTTTGTATGAGAGTGATGCAGCCCGCCTTCTGCTCTACCTATATCCCGAGGTAGTAAGCAAGCAGTCCAAGATCACTCATCTCGAACTTCTATTGTGGTGAATACGGTTACGATGTTCCACAACACTCTTCTATTGTGGTGAATACGGTGCGTTCAACCACGAAATCGGATGCACGCATGGAAATGGGATTTTCCGTAGCGTAAAACACTGTTGTATGACTTTTTATTTATAACAAACATTTTTACATTGGAAAAATTGAAAGACTCTGGTGTCCATAGATATAACTTAAGAAATAACCTATTATAGTAGTTATATAGACATCAGACGTCCCTAGACTTAATACCCAACTTGCACGGCGCTAATGTCAGAGAGCAAAACGCTCAATCGTTCGCAAGTCGCTTGGACCGCATGCTGCCACACAATTTAGTTTTACGTATTAAAAATCTAATCTTCAATATTTGCAAGTCAAAACCCGCAAATGCTTGCCTACCGCTGAGATTGGCCAATGCTCATTATCAACCGTGTGGTTGTTTTCAATTCATGGCCCATGCCCACGTATATATTATAATCCTTTAATGACACGTCTTGGCGTGGAGCCAAGTGTACTAAATGCTGTAAGTAAAAACTAGCCTCATAGGCGCGGCGCCACGCCGCGCCAGCCACCGTGTGTACCGAAGTAAAAGAGGCGATAATCCGTGAGGAGTTTGTAAAAAAAATTTAAAAAAAATCGAGGGCACATGTGTATTTTCGAAAAAGTCGAAGGTCTTTTTCGTAAAAAACCGAGGGCCTGTACGTAATAAATGAGAAAGTCAAAGGTCTTTTTCGTAAAAAACCGAGGGCCTGTACGTAATAAACGAGGACCCGTACGTAATTTAGAAAATCGCGGGGCGCTATCCTGCAAAAATTTCGGTGAAACAAAACTGCCAGGGACCTTTTCGCGAGGAAAAAAGACCTTTACGTAATTTCCGAAAAATATAAGGAAAGTGCCTCGGCCGGCCGTACCGAAATTCCCCCGTCACGCGCCGGCCGGCCGCGCGGGCGGGGGCGACGTGGACCACGCGAGCGGCGCGGAATCCCTCCGCTCGTAGTAGATGGCGATATCACTGACGACTTACCGGTGCAATTAGTGCAACTAAACTAAGCGACTAAGGTCGTATTCGTAGTGATTTCTGACTTCTGATTAAAAAACTTAAAAGCTAATATAAACATCTAATTTTTTAAAACATTTTTTTTTACTTTTTTCGTTATCGTCTCGTTCCGAGAATAAAATAAGGGCCACAAATACATCACGCATCCTACTCCTCTCGCTCTCGTCACGCACATGTATCTTTTCTTTCACTTTTTTCACCGTTCGCCCACTCCTTCTAAAAACCACTTCTTTCAATTATTACTATTTATTTTTAGTCAAAAACTATAAACCACAGCTAAAAACCATCCTAAAAACCAACACAAATAGTCTCTAAACTCGTCTGAATTATCTTTGTTAAAATTACACGTACACAATTCAATTTTGTACGACTAAGCTTGTCTAGTTTAATTTTGTTAATTTTAGCCCCCTCTACAATTCATAATGTCTCTCTAGTTCTTACTACCGAACTGAAGAAAGCTAATTTGCACTCATATTGATGGATGAAACTTATATGGGACGTACTCGTGGGGATAAGCCCTTAGAGCTGTTTTATCACGAACTTATGAATCTCGATGTATATAATCAGGCGGCCATGTGGATGTCTATGTCCCTATAGGAGTTCTCTCCGATATTAAGGGTCTGTTTGGGACTACTCTGCTCTAGTTTTTTCAGCTCTGCTCCACCAACTCCACCATGGAGCAGCTCCACTGTGGAGTTTCTGGAGCAGGTGGTCCTGTTTGGCACGCAGCTAGCTCCAGTTCCAGGAATGTGAGGTTTCCCTGAGAAAGGTCCAATGTGTCCCTGAATGATGTTTGGTGTATATTTTGATGTCTGCGGAGCATATGTAACTGAATTTTTTTTGTTGCCAATTGAAATATGATGTAAAATATTATAATCGGGTGGGGGGCGGAGAAGAGCGCGGCGCGGGTGGGGGGCGGAGAGAAGTCGGAGAAGGAAAAGAAATCCAATCGGTACGGAGGAGAGGAATTGTGTAATGACAGTGGTGGGTAATTTTTCACCAACTCCACGAGGAGTTTGGAAACCTTTGTTTGTGGAGTACCCCTTGAGGAGCTCCATAAAAAACGTGGAGTTGGCCTCTAACTCCACATTTTTCTTGAAGCGGAGTTTTTGAAGTTAGATCTGTTTGGTTAGCGAAGTTGGGAGCGGAGCAGTCCCAAACAGGGCCTAATAGTCAAATCCAGCGTAGCCGAATCAATTCCAGCGGCTTCACAGAAGCCGCCTTTGGCTTCTCTCGGAGGAGCACGAGAAAAAGGCAGAAGGCGACGGCTACGGTGGGGTCACCCTTGCCCCTCTTTGCATTAGTGCGGGTGATGTCTTGCTCAACACAGGTGTAGACATCGCAGAAGTGTGCGTCGGAGAGGGGTGGGCAAGGATGAGCCAGTTGTGGTGGTTGTCGTAGGGCTTCTGGGACACTGGATCTACCCCACGCTCGCTAGATCCAGCAAGGAGACCACCGGATCTAGCCATCTGGGTTGGGAAAGGTGGAGGCGAAGTTAGGGGCTGCTAGTCGCCATTCTCCATCTTGGTCATCATGCTACACCTCAATCTGCCACTCCCCACCTCGGCTGTTGCGCTAGTTGATGTCATCCTTCACCTCAACCGCTTATTGCCACCAGCGTCGCTCCTGGCCAGTGCTGCCCCTCCTCATTAGTCCCGCCCGCGTCTCCCGCCGTCATCCGTCGGATTTTTTCTTGTTTTCCTTTTCCCCTTTTTCTTTCATTTTGTATCTTTTTTCTTTCATGTTCATTTAATCCTTTTTTCTTTTTCTCCCTTTCCAAATCATCTAAGCCAAAAGCTGAATTAAACACTCCTAATTTTAGTAGCAGCTTCTTCCAGCCGCTACAGTGTCATCTCAGTTGAAAGCCAAAAGCCATCAGTCGAACTGAACAGAGCCTGGATAGGCCAATAAATTTAGTATATTATTTAGTTACCAATGTGTTATGAAAGAATTTTTCACTCAAACAACAACAGTAAATATTTGTTATGAAAGAATTTTCACTCAAACAACAACAGTAAATGTTTTCGGGGTTCCTCAAATTTACAATCACCAATGGATCGAGCCGCAAGGTCCTCCTTGCAGCGTGCACTGTTGACACATGGCGGCCTTCCATCACGTCTTCTTCCCCACCTGTGGTGACACGCGCCATCCACGCTCACTCTGGTAAAACAAAAATTTCAACCCCGACTCAGAAAACATTCAAGAAACTTTCGAAAAGTTTCGAATCAACATCTTTCGGTTCCGAAGATTTCAAAATAATTTGGAAAACTTTCAACATAATTTGTAACACTTTCGACTCAACAACATTCAAATTGGTTCAAAAAACTTTTAATTCAAGAAAATTCTGAATAGATCGAGAAAACTTTCAAATAATTCGGTGGAACTTTTGATTGGAAAACTTTCCAATCATAGAATTCAAACAAATTCCAACCCAGGGAAAAAATCCAGTTCACCTCAAGGGGCATGATGGGCCTTCCCCCAGCGGCAGCGGTGCCGCCGTCTTCTTCTCGAGCAGCAGTGGTCGGGCTCACTTGGAGGCGACGACTAGGGTTTGGGAAATGTATGCGAGAGGGAATGGTGACATTGTCGAGAAGATGATGCTCTTGTGCGCTTGTGTTCGAGAAGATGATGCTCTTGTGCACTTGTGTTCTCGTGCGTTCTATGGGAGCCACATGACGTCATGTCAATATGTTATTACAAGATGGTGCACTCGCATCGACTGCAAATTAAGAAATATGATGTTTTAGGATATACAAATTTTTCGCCAACTTGTTCTTTTGGTGGCGAAATTTCCAAAATTGTATAAATAGAAAGCTTGGATTGCAATTGATTACCCCCGTCAAACTTAAAGTTGGCATGTCACCTATTGTAGGATATGCTCTACGAGAAACTAGCAATCGAGAGGTTACATCATTAAATTGTAGAAATCCACAAGTAACCTACGTAACATGTAATAAGTGTGACTCAAAACTTATCATTTAGTCAAAAGACACGAGTGCCATACGCTCATACCTATTGGATTATCAATCGGTTTAAAAAGAGCTTGGTTACATAAGGTTTGAAAAAAAGTTTTAAACCAACAAAAATTATCAAGAATGGTGTGATAGTAATAACCCGAGATAGTGTTACAAATAGTGCACAGAAAAATAGAGACAAGAGACATGAATTTTTACGTGAAAAACCCTTACGAAAAAAAAACCACGGGCGCTCGAAGGCAAATCACTATAATGAGAAAAGTTTATAATGGAGCGCTTGCTCTTCCTATGGGCTATTGGGGTGCAAATTTTATAGCGTGAGGGAAAAGAGACTCACACGGAGAGGAAACTGAATTAAAGTCGGTTGCTAAAGATTGACACCACTCTGATACAACCTGTGCATGCACCTGCCATGCCACATCTGATATGAGGCAATGAAATGTCCTACACGGACACGATATGAATTCGGATCAACTTTAACAATCTCCACCTTGAACCGAATTCCCTCCAGTAGTCAAAGAATATGATAGACCCATCTAATAAAATTATGTTGTATACTTTGAGTGCCGAAAGTCCAAAGGACTAGTGAGTAATACCAACTAAATCTGAGCAAAGCTCAAACTTAGATACAGGAACTGGCTTTGTCAACATATCAGCTGGATTATCATGAGTACTTATCTTGCAGAGTTTAATATCACCTTAAGCAATGACACCTCGAATGTAGTGATACCTGATATCAATGTGCTTTGTTCTCTCATGAAACATTTGATCTTTTGTAAGGTAAATAACACTTTGACTATCACAAAATATTGTAGTACGAGATGTACTTCAACAAAGCTCAGTAAATAAACCTCTTAGCCAAATGGCTTCCTTGCAAGCTTCAGAAATAGCCATATATTCAACTTTTGTAGTAGACAAGGCAACGGTAGCTTGCAAATTTACTTTCCAGTTAACGGCACATCCTCCAACAGTAAACACATAACCAGTGAGAGATCTTCTTTTATCCAAATATCCAGCAAAATCAGAATCCACATAACCAACGAGTCTATCTTTAGTCTTTCTAAATTGTAAACAAGCATTAGATGTGCCCCGCAAATATCTAAAAATCCATTGAACTGCTTCCCAATGCTAATTTTCAGGATTAGCCATGTATCTACTAACCACACTTAATGATTGAGATAAATCAGGCGAGAACATATCATAGCATACATAAGCGAACCAACTGCACTCGCATATGAAACTTTAGACATGTACTCAATTTCATCATTTGATTGTGGACATGACACTGAAGAAAGTCTGAAATGTGCAACTAAGGGAGTACTCACAAGTTTGGCATTATGCATGTTGAAACGACGAAGAACTTTATCAATATATCCCTTTTGACTTAGATATAATTTGCCAAACTGTCTGTCTTTAATGATTTCCATACCAAGAATCTTCTTTGTTGCACCGAGATTTTGCATCTCAAATTCACTATTTAATTGTGCCTTCAACTTTAAAAGTTCAGCCTTGTCTTTTGCAGCAATCAACATATCATCAACATAAAGGAGCAAATAAATAATTGAACCATTAACAGTCTTCAAGTGAACACACCTATCATAATTAGATCTTTTGAAATTATGAGATATCATAAAGGAGTCAAATCTCTTCTAACATTGTATAGGTGATTGCTTTAAACAATAAAGAGATTTCTTCAATTTGCAAACAAAATTCTCCTTTCCCGGACTGACGAAACCTTCCAGTTGCTCCATATAAATGTCTTCTTCTAATTCCCCACGTAAGAATGCAGTTTTCACATCCAATTGCTCAAGCTCATAATCATGCATAGCCACAATGCTGAGTAAAGTGCGAATAGAACTATGCTTCACAACAGGGGAAAAGACATCTGTAAAATCAATACCTGGAATTTGCCTATATCCTTTTGCAACTAGCCTTGCTTTGTACTTAACCTCTTCAGTTGGTGAAACCCCTTTCTTCTTAAAGATCCATTTGCAGCGAAAATGTTTCTTCTCAATTGGTAACTTGACTAGCTCCCAAGTGCCATTCTTGTCTAGAGATTCCATCTTATCATACATGGTAGTCATCTATCTTTCTGAATCATTAGAAGAGATATCCTCTGAATAAGATGAATGTTCTGAAATACCTTCAATTTCTTCTGCCATAAAACAATAAGCTACAACATTAGCTTCTTCAATCAATCTCTTAGGAGGCTGAATGTTCATCCTCTGTCTATCAATTGCAATGGAACGATGTGTTGGCGGCTCAACAATAGGGGCTTCTAAAATATTTTCCTTGTTGACTTTTGGTGTAGATTCTGAATCAATAACATGTTCCACCTGCACACTTGATTGCTTCTCAACGGGAACATCAGTAGATGGTTTATCATGCAACATAACAGACTCATCAAAAGTAACACTTCTGCTAATAACCACCTTTCTAGTTTCTGGATTCCACAATTTATATCCTTTCACACCAGTTTTATAACCAAGAAAAATGCACTTAACTGCTCTAGGCTCTAATTTATCATTGTTAACATGAGCATAAGTAGGACAGCCAAATATTTTTAAGTTTGAATAATCTGCTGGAGAGCCAGACCATACCTCAATTGGAGTGTTTTTATCAATAGCCAAATTTGGTGACCGATTAATCAAGTAACAAGTAGTGGAAGCGGCTTCAGCCCAATAACTTTTAGATAATACAGAGTTTGATAACATGCAACGTACATTCTCTATGATGGTTCTGTTAATGCGTTTGGCCACATCGTTTTGTTGAGGAGAGCCTGGAACTGTATAATGTCTCACAATACCCTCTGACTTGCATAAAACTTCAAATTCTCTAGAACAGAACTTCAAGCTATTGTCGGTATGCAACTTCTTGACATGCTTACCAGTTTATCTTTCAATCATAATCCTCCACTCTTTGAATGTTTTGAATACTTCTGATTTGTGCTTGACAAAATATACCCAAACTTTTCTTGAGTAATCATCAATGACGGTCAACATGTAGCTTGCACCTCCAAGTGACGGAACATGAGATTCTCCCCCACAAATCAGAGTGAACATAATCCAATATGCCTTTTGTAGAGTGAGTCGCAGTACTGAATTTTACCCTCTTTTACTTGTGAAAGACACAATGTTCACAAAACTTCAACTTATCGATGCTTTGACCATCAAGAAATCCTCTTTAGCATAATTCCATCATTCCAGCTTTACTCATATGCCCCAGACGCATATGCCAAATATTAGTAGCATCAGAATCAGATGATTCATTTGAAGCAATAGTAGCATTACCTGAAATTGTAGTGCATCGCAGATGATATAAGTTGGCAGCCTTCAGATCACCCTTCGTCACAACAAGAGAACATTTGGTGACTTTCAAAACTCCACCTCCATCTAAATACTTGTACCCTGTAGCATCAAGAGTACTCAGCGAGATAAGATTTCTCTTCAAATTCGGAATATGACGAACATCCAATAAAGTTCTGATGGTGCCATCAAACATCTTGATCTGGATAGAACCAATGCCCGCAACTTTGCATGGTATATTATTACCCATCAACATTGATCCACTTGGTGTAGCTTCATAAGTAACAAACCACTCATGGTTCAAGCTCACGTGGAACGTACAGGCTGAATCAAGAATCCATTTATCGTCGATTTTGCAATTACCGGTGAAGGCGATGAGAACATCTCCATCAGAAGCTTGTTTGATGATAACGGTGGCTCTAGGTTCAGCATCTTGTTGATGCTTCCTGAAATTATTATTCCTCTTCTCCTTATTCTGTAACTTCTAGCACTCAGATATGTCATATCCATCCTTCTTGCAATATCTGCATGACTTCATGTTCCTGGATTTAGATTTGCCTATGTATCTGTTTTTACTTCTGCCTTTTGAATTGTCATTTGATCCCTTCTCATATTACCTACCGTGGACAGACAAACCTTCTGCATGCGTATTTAAACTTTCATTAGGAACCATAAGCTTTATCTTTTCCTTAGCATACAGAGCTTCATAAACTTCATTGAGAGTATCTCGGCTATATAGAATAGTATCTCTAAAAGTAGAGTACGAACTGAGCAGAGAGCATAGCAAAATAAGACCCAAATCTTCACAATCATACTTTACCTCCATAGCTTCGAGATCTGCAACAATTTCCTTAAAAGCTGTTAGGTGGTTCAACAATGAGACACCCTCCGCCATCTTGTGGGAATAAAGCTTCTGCTTCAGATGTATCTTGCTGATCAGATTCTTGGTCATGCAAATTTACTCCAGTTTCAGCCATAATGCGATGGCGAATGTCTCCTTCATAACCTCCTGTAACATATTATTTGATAGATGAAGATGAATTTGAGATAAAGCCTTACGATCTTTTCGTTGCTTCTCATCAGCGCACAATATGGCTGGCATCTTATCGATCTCCAGAAGTGTATCTTTCAAATCTAGCTGTGATAAAACAGCTCGCATTTTGACTTGCCATAGAAAAACCTCATGTCGCAATCCAACAGCGGGAGATCGTACTTCAGAGTCACCATGCGGAAGAAAACCAAATTTTGTTAGTACGAATTTGGGTATACCTAGCAAAAGTCCCAAAAAATCAAACTTCTGGTACGATTTGGGGTACACGTAGCAATTTCTGTCAATAAAAAATCACTAAAACTCTCAAAACCAGGTTGCTCCTGACGCAATGAGAGAGTGTTGCCTCGGGTTGCGTGGCACCTTTTTCTTTGCTTCTGATTGATTTTTTTCTCTGTCCGTTCCTTCACTTGCTTTTTTTCTTCACCGCGACGCCGTGCGGATGCTGCTGCGTTTTTCAGTCTGCGCGTAGTTGGATTCTGGTTGGAGTCGAAGTCGAAGAGCTGCGCGTGATGCGATCTGATTCGGCGAGTCGGCGGTGCTCGGATTGGATCAGACGGAAATTTTTTTCTTAAATCTCAAGACTCTAAGGGGGTGTTTGGGACTGCTTCACAAACTCTGCTCCACGAATTTTACCGTGGAGCAGCTCCACAAAAAACTTTTTTTCTTAAATCTCAAGACTCTTAAATTCCTGTTTTCTGATACCACTTGTTACAAATAATACACAAAAAAAATAGAGATTAGATTTACGAATTTTTACGTGGAAAATTCTTTTGGGAAAAAAAAACACAGTCGCTCGAAGGCAAATCACTATAATGAGGAGAATTTACAATGAAGCGTTTACTCTTCCGGTGGGCTACTAGGGTACAAATTTATAGTGTGAGGGAAAAGAGTACCACACGGATAGAAAACCGAATCAGAATCGGTTGCTATAGATTGACACCACGTCTGATACAACTTGTGTATACACCTACTATGCCATGTCTGATATGAGGCGATAAAATGTCCTACATGGACACGATATAAATATGGATCAACTTTAATAGATAGCATAGAAGCTTAAACTAACGGAACGGAAATAGAAGGGCTTATTGCTTAATTTATGACACGCAAGGTATTTTGATCAGTTCTTCCCTCCTTGATCCCTTCCCCAAAAAGTGTGCCAGTGCCAGGCCATCACCATGCTGCGCCGGCTCTCGCCGGTCTCGGACGACTTGACGCCAACTGCGGCGGTCAGCGGCGGCATCTCCACCGGCACCCGCCGGCCCGGCGGCGGATATTGCAGCTCTATCCAGAGGATCTCCATCTTCAGCACTCTCAACAAACCGGCTTTGTTCATTCAGTCAGGTAACCGGAGCAGCGGCAGCAGCGGCTCCAGTTCCCCCGACGGCTCCGAGACGGAGACTCCCCCGTCCGATGTCTCCCCAGACGCATGCTTCAAGAAGCACCTCCGCTTCGGGGCCTTCTCCGGCCTCGACGAGCTGGTTTGCCGGATGGCCCGCGACGTGTACACGCGGGGTTTGATTCAAGCCTTCTCCGGAGCGTCCGAGCGCGGCGCCGACGACGTCCTCAAGAGCTGGTTCTCGGAGCTCGACGTCGACTGGGTTCTTGGGATCTGTGAAACCAACCTGGTGCCGGAGTGGGCGGCGTTCGACGGCTTGATACAGCGGTGGATCCGAGCGGTCACAGTGATGGCCAAGGTGTTCGACATGATGCGGTCAGATCTCCACGACCAGAGCTCCGGTGGCCAACTCGGTCTTCCAACCGTGGTGGGGGAGACACACTCGCTCTCTGCGCCTGTAACTGTTCCTGCCCGGCCGTCGCAGCCGAGCTGTACCTCCTCGGTGTCGGACAGCAGCGAATCTACGTACGGTACAAGCGACAGTAGCTTGTCAAGCAGCTCGAGCTTGAGCGTCGCAAGCGTCAGAGAAGCCATGGCAGCCTTCTCCCTTGCAGGCACGGGGGAGGGGCTGGTCGGCGGCATGGACGATCCTGTGCAGCCGGAAGCGCCCCAGTTTGCAGAATTCGCCATGGCAAGCGTGCTGAGGATGCTGGCCTTCGCCGGTGTGGAGAAGACGCGGGGAAACCTGCTGCGCGCGCTCGATGTCTACGCCTCCATCTCGGACCACTCCCCGGTTCTCCTGCAGCTCTTCTCCGGCCTGCACAAGGAGATCGTCTCCCGAAAGATCCAGAGCGTCGTGCAGCTGCTGAGCGACGCGATCCGGGCAATGATCCGTGACGTCAAGGCCTGCCTCGCGGCGGGCGACTCGCTGGGCGTTCCGCAGGGAGGCGACATCCACAAGACCACCCGGTGCGCCATGAGAGACATCAAGCTGCTCCTGCACGACTACGGCTACCTCGACCTCGATGTATTTGCTGTCGCGCAGAACAAGGAAGACGGCTACGTCTTCAGCTTGGACATGGAGGGGCCCAGCACGCTGAAAGACTTGCTGGTGGAGCTGATCTACTGCTTGGAGGATGTGCTTGTGGAGAAATCGAAGATGTACCCGGACCCCGGGCTAAGGGACATCTTCCTGCTCAACAACTCCTGCTTCATACTGCAGCAGGTCGAATCCATGGACGACCTGCCATGCCTGGTCCCATTCCGCAAGAGGATCGAGGGCTACATAGAAAGGTACATCGAGACTTCTTGGCTGAGAGTCCTGTCCTGTCTGCCGTCTCCGAGCAGAGATGGCTGGCGCCACCGTTCTCGGAGATGTCCTCCTTCGCTGGTTAAGTTCAACTCGGAGTTCGAGAGGACGCACGGTGCTCACAAGCTTTGGAAGGTGACATGCCCTCAGCTTAGGGAACGGCTGCGAGCTGCTGTCGCTGCGCGAGTCGTTGGCGAGTACAGTAGGCACTTGGCCAGTTACTCGGAGCTCTCCAGCTCTGCTGGATACACGCCTCAGGAAATGGAGGAATTGCTGCTAGAGCTGT
Source organism: Dendrocalamus latiflorus (assembly GCA_017311315.1). Taxonomy (NCBI): domain Eukaryota; kingdom Viridiplantae; phylum Streptophyta; class Magnoliopsida; order Poales; family Poaceae; genus Dendrocalamus; species Dendrocalamus latiflorus. The sequence goes on from CM029609.1 coordinate 44,247,062, forward strand.
TCGAAGGATGAATCGGGCGAGAGAGTGTTGGAGATTAGTTAATTTATTTTCTTGGATGTGAATGTCAAATGCAATTTGACTAGTGTGAGATGCATGCATACAGCAACTATGGTGGTAGAGAGAGAGAGAGAGATGCCGACCCGTTTTTCTACGGGAAGTTTGGGTGAGCAGTACAAGTCATGAGAAAATAAAGAAGTAAAGGTCAAATTGATTAGGTAGTTTAGCTAGAGCCTAGTAAGTGTCTAGATAAACACGAGCTGGTTCTTAAGATGTATATACTAAGGAAGTAAACTGCGTATGTGAGGCGGTAGATGTAGTCGGTTTTATAATGCCAGTTTGTTGAGTCTATAAATAGGCCTGTACGCCTCCTTTGTAATATAAGCTTGTAAGTTAAACTAGAAAATCGGGCGCGCTTTGCGCGCCTTGCCATATCATCAATTGTAGAAATTAATTCAATTGCTATGACATAGTGCAGTCAACATAAGTAGATGTTTAGCATGATTGATATTAATGGAGGAAGAACAAACTAAGCATTTGCATCTGATTCCTGCTTCAGTATTCTACTACATCACTAAGCTATATGACTATTTCTAACTCAAATATGAACACTCTTTGCTACTATCAAGCAAAACTAATTGGCCCTACTACATCATCAAGCTATCAACAAAATGCATCACAGCAGCCAGCAGGTGCAGGAGATTAGCCATACCAGTGCTCAGTAGACCTTTGGATGAGTGCTACCTCTTAACATGCATTTTGGCACTATAATATAGACCACAGATAGCAAGATAGACGATCAAAGTCAAATAGAAGATCCGGAGAATCCAATCCTGAAGACTCACTCTGATGAGCAGCTTCTATCAATAATCCGTCTGCAGGGGAACTGACAAAACTATTAAGATGAGCTTCATTTGGAAGAAGACTGCTCTGGCAATTCGTATGGTGCAAAATTTCTGCTGTTTGCATAGGACCATCTGCCTGAACATTACCACCTGTTGTGTGATTGGATAAGTCATGCCCATTAGAGGAAATCAAGTTTGCTATTGCTGCAGCAGAATCAAGTCATGCCCACCAAGTATCACATGGAATTAGTAGCAACATGAAAGAAAGTATCACACCCCAAATTATAAAAGTAAAGGGGGAAAAGCCATCAAGTATGCATTCTGAAAAGTATGATTTTGATTGGACAAGACATACCGCAATTACTTCTTCTGGCTGTGGCCTCTGATCCTTTGGACGGTCACAGAAATTCTTGTACTCTTCAGCATCTCTAATTGCATATGAACTCAACTGTCCATTGGAAATAATTCAAATGTTATCTAATCTTGTCTCAAAAGAAAAAGTAATCTAATCCACTTTGCCTGCAGAATTATTTAAAGTTACAATATGCTTCAGTCAGCCTTGCTAAGAGCTGAAACATGGGTGAAATTAAAGGTCCATTGCTTCAAACACCATTATAATGCCTTTGTTAATGCCAAATGTTTAAATTCATTGGGCTAAATATCAACCTAGATTTATGTTAACGTTATTAAATGGCCAAAAGCAAGAAGCTAATGGTTGGGCACACTCAAAATATAAAGTAGCAGATTTCTATCGTTCTAATGAGACTATTTTATGCTTCCTCCACTCTGGACATGTTGCATCATGCCAAGCCTTCTAGGTGATCAAACCCAAATCTTTAAATTTACTTATGAACATGGTAAATGAAAAGGCAGAAACGAGCTCATGCCATCTCACATGTGGATATTTATGAAGCAGATGCCCCTTCGATAGTTGAATATGATATTCCATTTGCTCAGATGATCTCATTTTGACAGTACCATAGCTTAAAGTCAAAAATGGAGGATGACTAACTGAACACCTCTTGTAACTTTATAAAATATCAGTATGGCTGTATTAATCCGTTTAGTACTTCAGTTTCACCACAAAATTGCAAGTGGATCTCAGATGAAGATAGGGGGAAAAGATTGTGTATGTGTATGTGTCTGTTAATTAAAAACAAGTATGAGCTCACCTCAACATCACATTTCATCTCCTTCAGACAAGGCTTTACCATGTATAATCTCTGCAGGGATCATGAGCTCATTAGTATTTGTATGTGTATGTAAAGCACATGAGAGATTAGAAATATATAATGAACAAAATAAAGAGTTGAAATCAAATTTCATTGTTAAATCATCCAAATAATGTGTTACACATGGGCATATAAAGTTGAGATCTCTATAAAGTCCTACTATCTGTTGTGAAGCAGCCTTGTTGGTATCAGTTGTAAAACAACTTTATTGGTAAATGAATCGTTCAGTTCTGGTTCCATCTTATTATGTCGAATGAATTAAACATCTTAATTTCAGAAGTATCCTGTTTGCAGGGTACTGCAACATTTTTTAAACAAACTAACAGCATCATCTACAGTGCCAGACAAAAGCAATGCAGATATATCAAGAACGTAGAGTGCAAAATGGCTTAGAAATAGTTAATCTGGTTAGAGCTACCGGAAAGGAAGGGTTTAGCAGACGGTTATATGGGTGTGTTGAATGTTCATCAAAATAGTAGAATGGGGAAAATATATCACTTGATGAAAGAATAAAAAGGAGACGATAATTAACTGACATAAGAAGGTACAAAAGAAGATGTTTATACATGTGTGCTGTTAGATAATTTACTATAAGCTTCTTAATTATACGTATATGCAGATGAGAATGGTAGAGAAACACTTCAAGAATTGAAAATAGCCAAATAGGAAATAGATATACTGACATATGAATTAAAAAGCTGAGACTTGTAAGAGTGACGGGGAGCTAGGCTACCGAATAGCCCACGCATATAGCAATGGATAAGAAGAGACCACCGGCGTGATGATCATCTAGTCCCGATCCGTCATGCCGCTCGCGGACAAGCGAGTACGCCTGACGAGCACAGCCACCTACAGGTCTACAGATCAAAGGAATCGCAGGTCGTGTAGAAGAACCCAACGCAGAAACGAACAAAGCGAGCCCTACCTTTCCAACTTCTTTGTTGCGACGAAACAGAGGACTATGATTACGGCGATTTACGGCACCTACGTTCAATTAAACAACAGGAGAGCATCAAGGTGGGCTGGGGAGTGTACCATGGCGGTTGGTACGGCTTGGGAGTGGCGGTGGTGGTCTGGCGACGGACGACGGCGGCGGTCGAAGGTGTCGCACGGTGCAGGCGTGGTTCAGGCGGCAAGAAGTATGGGCGAGGATAGGGACGACGTCGTGATGCTCCGGGGGTGTCTTGGTGGAGAAGAATCAAACTCGGGCGGTGGCAATCGGCCGATTGCTTTCTTGGCCGGACTTGGGGAAGAAGAAGTCGCTGGCAGGCTGTGGTGCTCGAGAGACTGATTCGGTGAAGTGGGAGGCTCAGTGGGGTGGTGCGGTGCGGTCGGAAGGCCGGGGGGGACCTGGGGAGGGGGCGGCGGGGAGGGGGAGGAGGGAGGCGTAGGGGAGGAGGGGTAGGAGGGGGGCGGCGGCGGGGGATCTGGGGAGGGGGGAGAGGGCGGCGGGGGGAGGAAGGGTAGGAGAGGGGGCGGTGGCGGGGGATCTGGGGAGGGGGCGACGGGGCGGCGGGGGGAGGAGGGGTAGGAGAGGGGGCGGCGGGGGGATCTGGGGAGGAGGGAGGGGACACCGCGCGAGACCGCGAGAGGTGCGCGAGGTGCGAAAGGACAAAACTACCCCTCCATCCAGGCGACCCGCGCGGGTCGAGCGCACGCGAACGTGTCAACCCGCCGCTGCGTCCACGCCGCCCAAAACTCTCTCGTGCGAGCAAACGGGAGCTGGTTTTAATAACTTCCGATGAAAGCTCATGAGTGAATAGATATGAGCTGGATACTACTTTATCTTTTCAATTGTTCCTTTGTTTGCTTCCTTTGAGTGTTTAAATTCCTAATAATTGGTATCAGAACTCTATGTTCGAGTCAAGCGTAGCGGAGTAATGCGGTGTGATTGTGTTGTTTTTCAAAACCGAGGTCATGGCTTCGAGTTCTGGCGTCAGAATGGCGCAGTTGATGATTCTCGTATTCTCAAGAGAGAATTACGATATATGGAACATTAAGATGTGAATGTTTCTACTATCGCAAAGGTTGTGAAATATTATGAAGAATGGCTACAAAGAGTATGTCGCTGAAGATGTTCTTACACTAGAGCAATAAGAAATCTCTAACGAAGAACCAGATGACAGACGCCAAGGCCTTCTTTCTGATTCAACAAGATGTAGCGGAAAGTTCATTTCCATGGATTATCGACGCAAAAAATCAAAGAAAGCTTGGGATAAGTTGAAAGAGGAGTTTCATGCTTCTGTAAAAGTTTTAGCCGTAAAGCTACAAACTTTGCGAAGTTAGTTTCAAAGTCTGTAGATGAAGAAGTCCGAGAAGATAAAGAATTACTTTTCAAGGGTCATCGAGGTGGTGAATTAGATACACACCTATGGTGAAGATATTACTGATCAAAAGATTGTCGAGAAAATTTTGATCAGTTTACCTAAAAAGTTCGAATATATTGTTGTTGCTATCGAGGAGTCGAATGATTTGGTGACTCTTACTGTGCAACAGTTGATGAGTCATTGGAGTCTCATGAAGAGAGGAAGCTACAACGTGAAGGGAGCTCAGTTGAAAGTGCCTTTCAGTCAAAGCTGAGTTTCAAATGTCATCATTCAAAAAAATAGTGGGAATTATCAAAGAAGAGGTGATCCGCGGTCATATAGGCACGAGCAATCACCCGAAGATAGAAGAGAAAAAGGTACATCTAGTTTAAATTTTTGGTGCGATATTTGCAAGAAGTCTAGTCATACTACAGATAAATGGTAGAAGAAGATGACTTGCTATAAATGCAAGAGACAAGGTCACATTGCCAGATATTGTAGATCCCGATACGACAATTAGGCAAATTTCTTAGAAAAAAAAGAAAACCCATAAGAGTGTGTTTATTCTTGTCAGATTGTGCAAGAAGAAAACAAAGGTATTTGGATTATTAATAGTGGTTGCACAAACCATATGACAATAGATCGGGAAATATTTTGACATGTGTACTCGTCGCATCAAGTGAAGATAAGCATAGGCAATGGTTATTTAACCCAAGCTAAAAGAAAGGGCAGCATTCCTGTCCAAATGGAAGGCCGCCAGAAGTCTATTCGTGATGTGCTATTGGTACCTGATTTAAAACAAAATTTAATAATGTTGCGCAACTGCTAGAATACGGGTATGCAGTTCTTTTCAAAGATTTTTCTTGCAAGATAATCGACTAAAGAAATGGAGACTGCCTTATCGCAAAGGCAGATATGGATAAGAACAGGAATTTTCTGTTGAAGATGAGTTATCCAACTCAATTTGCTTTATGAGACAAAGTTATTGATAATTGTAGAATACCAATAATGGTTATATCATTAGTCCCATCAAATGTTGCAATGGTTGAGGAATAGTAGCAAGGTGATACTCCTAGACAGTATAAATCGAGTTCAAGTTCAAACTCGAATTCCAGTTTAGGCTTGAATTCTGGCCTGAGTGCTAGTGAGCAATTGACTATGCCAAAGTCAATTCCAAGATGTGTTAGGAGTATGGCGGAGATTTATAAATCACGTAATTTATCGATAGTTGAAGAAATTATAAAGCCGAAGGATTCGATAAAATTTATCAAGAACAAGATCCACAAGGTAGAGAAGGCAAAAGTTTAGAGGCCAATGAATAAATTGGAGAGTAAAAAGAATTTTTATCTTGAGAGAAATTACAAAGCAGAATAAGGGAAAAGATACATCTAAAGAAGAAAGTTAGATGAAGACAACTCGGTCGAGATGAGTAGAACAAGATATATAGCTAAAATTGTCAGCGATAAAATTTCAGCTAAAAGAAATTTCCACAAGAGATATGTCTACTAAAGTTTAATGTTGTTCAAAAATTTCTCAAGAAAATAAATTAAAGGTTCTTGAGGGGGAAAGTCAAATGCAATTTGACTAGTGTGAGATGCATGCATACAACAACTAAGGTGGTAGAGAGAGATGTCGACATGTTTTTCTATTGGAAGTTTGGGTGAACTGTTAAAGTCATGAGGAAATAAAGAAGGAAGTAAAGGTCAAATTTACTAGGTAGTTGCTTGATCGTGCCAAAATAGCACACCCGCAAGTGCACGGGTTGCCACTGAAATAGCGGCGAGTTTCGTGTTCTCCACAGGGACTAGACTGAGGCTACCGGTGCTTGGCTAAAACTAGGTCAAACGAAACTGGGGGAAAACTAAACTACCGAACATCTACCGAATCAGCCAAACGAACGAACTCTAACCCGCACGGACAAAACGACGAACGAACTAAATAAACGAAGGACAACAGGACGAACGATCGTACGAAAGGATGTCGTACGACCAAACGAACTACTCGATGACAGACAACACAAACAACGCACGAACGACAGCAACTACCGATTGACGACCTAACTGACTATCGATCGCGAGAAGCACTGGGGGAGTCTAGAAGCACAGATGGAGTCGAGAGAGAACGAGGGAGAAAACGGTCGACGGCTACCTAGACGACGATGGCACACGACAACACAACAAAGAACTACGATAAACACTCGCATGACTTAACGACCGACCGACCGCGAGAAAGAAAAGAGAGAGGATCTAGAAGCAATGGAGAGTCGAGACAGCACAAGGAGAGGAAACGAGGGAGTCTAGAAGCAAGGGGGCGTGAAGACAGCAAGAGGAGAGGTCGCCGGCTAGTTAATCCGCGCAGGACAACACAAAGACAAACACAAATGCTAATTAATAATTGACAACTACACTAGACACTCACAGGACAGAGCCTACACTAGTACTGATCACAAACACACACATCAAATAACATCAACCACAGATTAACATAACATAATCCACAGATCACAAGTTAACATCCATATATATCACAAACTACTCCGCATCACAGTATTCAATTTGCAGTAAATTTGAGCAATAAATGAAGAACTAAGAGAGAGGGAGGAGAATTAGAGCTAGACCGGAGGGGAAGTAGGTGAAGCAGACAGGAGGCCGATGAAGATGTCGCCGGAGTGGTGGCGGCGTGGAGGAAGCAGAGGAGCGGCGCTCCCCGGTGGTGAAGAGGAGGCGGATCTGGGGCGGCGCGGTGGTGTGGTGGTGCGGACGACGGTGGAAGTGAAGGGGCGGCACACTGGTGAGAAGGAGGAGGTGCTGTGACCGGAGAAGAGGAGGAGAGGCGGTGCTTGGAGGCGGGAGCAGATTGAGGACGGCGTTGGCGGCGCGAAGCGGCGAGAGGTGGCTCGGAGGTGGAGAAGGCGGCGGCGTGATGGTGGCGCGCCGGATGTGGAGAAGAAGAGATGAGTAGGTGGCGGCGCTTGCGGTGAGAGGTGGCGCGGTGGAGAAGAGAGGTGGGGCAGCCGGAGTAGAGAAGAGAGGAAGGGGAGAGCAAGGCGCGTGGGTGCTGCGGAGGAGAGGAAGAGGAAGGGTGGCCGGAGAGGAGAAGAATGGAGGCGCGACGGTGGAGAGTGGCGGGTGAAGAAGGAGGAGCAGCGGGGGCGCAGTGGCTACGGTTGGCGCGGAAGTGGAAGACGGCGGCGGTGGATTTGAGGAGATGGCGGTGAGGAAAGAGTGGCGCGGTGGAGCAGGGTGGAGAAGGCAACGGGGCGGCCGGAGCAGTGGAAGTGGTGGCGAGGATGGAAGGCACGGTGCGGCAGATGGGAGGCGGAAGTAGATGGGGCGGCGCTTGGTGGAGGAGGGGATGCGGAGAAGGTGGAAGCCGGCGAGATGGCCCGGCCTCGCCGGCGCCGGAGAAGAGATGGAGGAGGAGAGCAGAATGGGGCCAAGGATAGAAGAAGCCGGGCTCAATCAATTCCAGGCGGCGGCTGGGGTTTAGGACCGGGTGGGGAATTGGTTATTTTGCATTTTAGCCCTCGTAGTTTCTGACATTTGCAACCAAGTCCTTCCCGAATTGATTTCTTCTGTTCTGGCCCTCCGGGAGTCCAAATTCAGTGCGGTTTGATCCTACGCATCCGTGACAACATGCACATCTGTATGGAGCAGTCCCGAAAGTCCAGAATTGTCGTTTATGCACCTTGATCGCGCCGGCCTGTGGAAAAGCACAAAAAAGTGTAAAATAGTGCATTTCGAGCAATTAAATATATAAAAGTGTGTAAATGATGATAAATTGTCCCAAAATGCGAAAAATAATGGGGTAAAATGATGGGTAAAAATATGTAAAAATGACGCATGTCATACCCCCAAGCTTTAAACGTTTACTTGTCCTCAAGTAAATGGCATAATATTATCGAACCCGGACAACAAGTAATCATGAGGTAAAAGACTAGTTAAATGCATGAAATAAGTCAAGAAGCGTACAACAATGTAAAATGAGATTATCTAACTTGAGTTTTGAGGACCATCCAAGGTAAGAATGAATATTCAAGCAAAGATGCCAAAGTGATAACTATAGCTTTTAACCAAATCAAGTTACACACAAAAGTGGTGTGTCGAAATACACTCAAGTGATCACATGAATCCAACCAAAATTGTAAAGCATCAGAACTAGGTATAACATCAAGAATGAACATATCAAAGGGTCATGCTAAGGCATATGCTATTTGAGACAAAGAGACTAATACTTGCATGATATTTATGAAAAAGCCCACACTTGAGCCATGGTACCTAATTTTGTTGATTTTTAACAAGTCAAAAACACACCATTGGGCATAAGTGCCGCTTATTCCAACCCTTGGGCTAGCTTTGCCGCTTATTCACACTCACACTTGACTTGGGCAAAACTTGCCACTTATTCAACACATTTCCGAACCAATGTGACAAAGTCACTTATTCCACACACTCACACATTGCATGACAATTTTTTTCTTTCTTTCTTCAGTTTTGATTAAGCATCTTTAACTGATTTTCATTAATACTAAGTAACACGTGTCCCGAGACATGGATACCTAAATAAATCAACCAAGTTATTGGCTCAAGATAGGACTACCCCTTTCACAAATTTTACATTCAAGCAAAGTATCATTATCTAAAATAACATATGCCAAAGCATGAAACTAAGATATGATCATTCAAAAGGCGATGACTAGAACCAATTCAATCCGCAAATGGTTAAAACACATGCGTAACTCGCAATGAATCAAATGCTATAGGATCACAAGATTTCTAAGCACATCAAGGATAATAAACAAAACTCAAGCTCTATATGATGCCAAGTGACTTAAGACATACAAGGAACTAGTGACGATATAGCTCAATTAAGAAAATTTCGACATGACCTTTCTTGATTAATTATAGCATGGGCTCACATGGCCAAGATATACAATCAAGCATAACATGAGAGCAATAGTAAAGGCCATATACAATCAACATAAGCATAATATGAAGCACAAGAATGACCATATATCATCAACTACACGACAATAAGCTCAAATACTCACAAATATAATACAAACATGCTAGAACATCATCGATACACATACAAGTCCTCCCCCAAGCTTAAATTGAGCAATGAATCAAGAATGTGCTTAAAGGGGTAAGAAACAGCTCACCGGGCATATATGATGCCGTGGAAGTAGGCAAATCATCCCATGGCTTCTCGCACATGCAAGGATGAGGATCTAGCATGGGGTCTGAAATAAAAAGAAAAGAAAAGAAACCAACAAAAACTAACAAAAGATATGGAAATACAAAGATAAAAGGATGCTCATTTGGATGTAGCGGGAGGAGGGCCAAGGACGGGACATGGAAAAGGCACATGTCCGCCCTCCTAATGAAACAGCATGCCTCGAAATCCACCTGGATCCCAAGGGATGTCAACTCGAGTCAAATCCACTCGTAGTCGATGGTACACAAGCGAAACCCTGCAAACAACCTCAAAGATATGGCAAGTATGTGTGATAGGGTCGACGCCCTCTAAGTCATCAATCGAATATCCAATCACGTAGGCATACCGATAAAGTACATCATGAGGACTATAAGTAAGATGAGCACAATCAGTAATAGAATATGTCTCGTCAGAGCCTAGGAAATCAAACCTGAGGTGGTCGGGGAAGAGTTTCCATACTACCTGAAGTGTAGGTGAAAGAGAATATACGGTAGTAGAAACCTCCAGAGGGGCGATGTCGACGAAGGAAGTAGCTGGTGGTGGATCAATAGAAATGTGCTCCTCCTCAACATCGGAAGCAGCCACCTCATCAAGATGTGGAACCTTGAAACAATCATCATCAGGAATTAGACCCTCATCATCTAGCTCAATGATATCTCTCTCAAAGTCAATAGGCGAAGGATCTGACTGATGTGCCTCTAAGTGTATATGTGGTGTCTCCAACAACAGGCCCTCGCTAGCAAGATCAGGTGTAAGACTAGTAGGCTGACACTCATCTCTATCCAGAACTACCTCTATGGTGCTAATGAAAGGCTGCGAAATGGTAAAATTATCCACACAAGTAGAACTGGTGCTCATAATCGCCTCAATCTCGTCCTGAATCGCCATCGCACGATCACCACCAGGAGGCACAGTCATGAGTTCCTTGCATAATGCATCAAGTCTGGCAGCCTGATCTTCATGTGAAAGAGGTGGCTCATGAGACTGCTCTAAGAACTCAGACATAGGAACTGTAAACTGGCTCGGTGAAAGCCTAGGTAAACGACAGGCAGGAGGTGTCGGATCCAAAGCAAAGCCACTACTCATTCTACTCTCGAAATCTCCAATCATCCTAGAAATCCTCTCCTCAAATCTAGACAACTGATCGAGCTCAGGAGTAGGAGTCTGATGATGAGGTACAGGATAGTGCTGGTGTGACCAATGAAAAATATCCTGATCTCCAAATCTAAAACCCTGCAATGGTGTACTAAAAGAAAATGATGAAATATCAGGGTTGTTGTTTCCATATGACAGACTCGAGTGCTTAGGCCATCCAGGGTGATAAGTGTCAGGGTATGGCCCACTCAGCTGAGCAAAGCTCATCCCATAACACTCGGGAGTGGACAAATAACCACGCTGGCACTCAGCGGGTGAATGACCCTGAAAACCACAAGTCTGGCATATAAGAACAACTGGAGAACGGGCGCCTGATAAAGAACTGTACTGATCGTGCCCGCTCTCTAACACAACTCCTCGCTCTAAAGCATAGCGCTCTAACTGACTAGACAATAGATTTACCTATTCTTGAAGAGTATCATAAGTGCTAGGCGTGCTCAAAAAACCACGAGAATCAGAATAGTAAGCCATAGCCTCAATAAGTACCTATATCAAACAACCTACGAGAATAGATACGAAAAAGCGCGAAAGAGAGAAATAACTAGGGAAAGGGTTAGGGGTTAGAAATATATCACAAATATGAATGAAGACGAAATGAAAGACAAGTAAGCACAAACACAAAACAAGCAAAAGAAAACAAACGACCTAGTCTATAGCCTAACACTATCGCTCTAAGCTAATCCCCGGCAACGGCGCCAAAATGCTTGATCGTGCCAAAATAGCACACCCGCAAGTGCACGGGTTGCCACTGAAATAGCGGCGAGTGTCGTGTTCTCCACAGGGACTAGACTGAGGCTACCGGTGCTCGGCTAAAGCTAGGTCAAACGAAACTGGGGGAAAACTAAACTACCGAACGTCTACCGAATCAGCCAAACGAACGAACTCTAATCCGCACGGACAAAACGACGAACAAACTAAATAAACGAAGGACAACAGGACGAACAATCGTACGAATGGACGTCGTACGACCGAACGAACTACTCGATGACTGACAACACAAACAACGCACGAACGACAACAACTACCGATCGACGACCTAACTGACTATCGACCGCGAGAAGCACTGGGGGAGTCTAGAAGCACAGAGGGAGTCGAGAGAGAACGAGGGAGAAAACGGTCGACGGCTACCTAGACGACGATGGCACACGACAACACAACAAAGAACTACAATAAACACTCGCATGACTTAACGACCGACCGACCGCGAGAAAGAAAAGAGAGAGGATCTAGAAGCAATGGAGAGTCGAGACAGCACAAGGAGAGGAAACGAGGGAGTCTAGAAGCAAGGGGGCGTGAAGACAGCAAGAGGAGAGGTTGCCGGCTAGTTAATCCGCGCAGGACAACACAAAGACAAACACAAATGCTAATTAATAATTGACAACTACACTAGACACTCACAGGACAGAGCCTACACTAGTACTGATCACAAACACACACATCACAATAACATCAACCACAGATTAACATAACATAATCCACAGATCACAAGTTAATATCCATAGATATCACAAACTACTCCGCATCACAGTATTCAATTTGCAGTAAATTTGAGCAATAAATGAAGAACTAAGAGAGAGGGAGGATAATTAGAGCTAGACCGGAGGGGAAGTAGGTGAAGCAGACAGGAGGCCGATGAAGATGTCGCCGGAGTGGTGGTGGCGTGGAGGAAGCAGAGGAACGGCGCTCCCCGGTGGTGAAGAGGAGGCGGATCTGGGGCGGCACGGTGGTGTGGTGGTGCAGACGACGGTGGTAGTGAAGGGGCGGCACACTGGTGAGAAGGAGGTGCTGTGACCGGAGAAGAGGAGGAGAGGCGGCGCTTGGAGGCGGGAGCAGATTGAGGACGACGTTGGCGGCGCGAAGCGGCGAGAGGTGGCTCGAAGGTGGAGAAGGCGGCGGCGTGATGGTGGCGCGCCGGATGTGGAGAAGAAGAGAGGAGTAGGTGGCGGCGCTTGCGGTGAGAGGTGGCACGGTGGAGAAGAGAGGTGGGGCGGCCAGAGTAGAGAAGAGAGGAAGGGGAGAGCAAGGCGCGCGGGTGCTGCGAAGGAGAGGAAGAGGAAGGGTGGCCGGAGAGGAGAAGAATGGAGGCGCGACGGTGGAGAGTGGCGGGTGGAGAAGGAGGAGCAGCGGGGCGCAGTGGCTACGGTCGGCGCGGAAGTGGAAGACGGCGGCGGTGGATGTGAGGAGATGGCGGTGAGGAAAGAGTGGCACGGTGGAGCAGGGTGGAGAAGGCAACGGGGCGGCCGGAGCAGTGGAAGTGGTGGTGAGGATGGAAGGCACGGTGCGGCAGATGGGAGGCGGAAGTAGATGGGGCGGCGCTTGGTGGAGGAGAGGGTGCGGAGAATGCGGAAGCCGGCGAGATGGCCCGGCCTCGCCGGCGCCGGAGAAGAGATGGAGGAGGAGAGCAGAATGGGGCCAAGGATAGAAGAAGTCGGGCTCAATCGATTCCAGGCGGCGGCGGCTAGGGTTTAGGACCGGGTGGGGAATTGGTTATTTTGCATTTTAGCCCTCGTAGTTTCTGACATTTGCAACCAAGTCCTTCCCGAATTGATTTCTTCTGTTCTGGCCCTCCGGGAGTCCAAATTCTGCGCGGTTTGATCATACGCATCCATGACAACGCGCACATCTGTACGAAGCAGTCCCGAAAGTCCAGAATTGTCGTTTATGCGCCTCGATCACGCCGGCCTGTGGAAAAGCACAAAAAAGTGTAAAATAGTCCATTTCGAGCAATTAAATATATAAAAGCGTGTAAATGATGATAAATTGTCCCAAAATGCGAAAAATAATGGGGTAAAATGATGGGTAAAAATATGTAAAAATGGCGCATGTCAGTAGTTTAGCAAGAGCTTAGTGTCTAGATAAACATAAGCTGGTTCTTAAGTTGTATATAGCAAGAATGTAAGCTGTGCATGTGAGTTTGTAGGTGTAGTCGGTTTAATAATTGTTCTGCAAACGTACCACAAAGTTGCAGTAACAAAATATTCAACTTTTTTTAATCTAAACATGAAGAAAGCCCCAAGGGACAACAACTCCAACATTCATGACATGGATATAAAATTAGAAGTGGTTTAGCAAATCAGCTGTGCAAGGAACTGCAACCTTTAGTGAGCTCCTTCACCACAAAGCCAGGGGCTTGCAAATATTCAATATGTGGGCATCAAGGAAAGAAGATGAAACAATTCAATAGTTAGTTTTACGAATGTTAGAATGAATCTTACTATATCCAGCAGGACATGTTGTTTTTTCGTTAGTTTGAACTGGTGCTAACAAAAAGGAAAATTCAACCAATTTCAAACATTAGTCTAGAGTTAACCATGTGCTAGAGCAAATATGTATTTGTTGAAACGAAAAGCTTATTACCTCAATATGAACAGAGCTGAAATACTTTATTCTAACCTATGTTAGTCGACAAAACATACCTAATTAATCAATATCGACAGCCTTGAGAAAGGGAGGGAAAAAAGCTATCACCTTGTGAATGATTGATGTTTGCGGTCTTGCAAAGAAGTTTGGTGCCAGTGTTGTAGTAGATTGGGGTCGTGAGCAGTAGGGACTGACCACTGGCATTGGATGGATTTGGATGTGGCCATTGCTAACCACGTCCCGACACAGCCGCAGCCCTGGGCCGCCCTCTAGCCACTGGTGGGCACCACAACCCCCGCGGTTGACCCCGCTGATGCATGTCTCCACTGCGCCCCCACGCAGTCCAGCATCACTCCTCCTCCCTCTTCCCCGCTCTTCACTGGTGTCACTACTCCACGCCCCGACGTCGTTCCCTCCTCCACCATTCCTTCGGCCCAACCATCACTGCCCACAATTTTACCATGCTGGCGTTGCATGTCGTTGCTTCTTCATCATTGTTTCTCTTTCCTCGATGGTGGAGGAGGTGGATTTCAGCAGCAGGGGAGGCCTAATAGATGGTGAGGATGCCAATTTGGAGGCAGCCATGGCAAATCCAATGGTAGGGAGGTCGATCCACTAACACCAGCATCTCCCACCGGATGCCTCCTCCTTTTACTCCTCCTGGTGCACTATCAGCATCTCCTGGCACCGCCACCAGAGAAGGAGCGGGAGGGAAGGTTCAAATCAGCCCGTCCCCGTCCACGACATGGCGGCGCGGGGTGGGGAGGAGTAGGCGACCGACGGGCAAAGCAGAGGAGTGGGGGAGGAGGAGGAGGAGGCAAGCTAGGGTGGGAAGGAGAGCCGCTCCTCCTCCTCCAGCCATCAGTCTCCCATTCGAGGTGCTTGGTGGGGGAGGCGATCCGGTGGCCAAGCCACACGGAGCGCGGGGGCGGCGGTGTCCGGAGGGAGACGCCGGGCGCAGGCAGGGGCAAGGAGAGGTGGGGGAAGGTGGTGGTGCGGGAGGAGAGGGCTTTCGGTGGGGTGCGGGGGTAGGGTTAGGGCGGGTGAGGGCAGCCCAAGCAGATCTTGGGAGGGGGGGAGGGGTGGGCAGCGCCTGCAGGGTCTAAACCCTTGGATTGGTGATGGACAGCTAGATTTGATGGTTTTGAAAGACAGATGAATCACTGGTGGTGAACCACCACCACCAATACCTACTTTTAAGTAGTAGAGATAGACTCTTTATGGTTGTAGATATATGTTGCCGTTAGAATACTTAAACCCGTTCCTCTCGTAGGGTACATGGGAGTTTTACCACTAAGAGCGCATGGCACCGATTAAGCGCAATGATGTTGAGACTACATGTATTCATATACTAAATCTGTTCTACAATGGCTTCACCAAGAGGCAAGAGATCCCCGAACCCCCCAATCAAGTGAAGCACTGGCTATGCCCAAGAATGGAAGCTCACACATGTAACATCCCTGTTAATTTGCTCTTTATCAGTTAATCTCATGTCTGTTCTTTTCTTCATGAGGTCACTTGAAGATCCTAAAGGCCCCAAATTCGATTTACTAGATAAAAATATCCAACAACCTTTATTTATTATTGAGCCTATTTTGCGAAGGAACAGAAAGCGTTTTTAACTATATCTGCTTAACTAGGAGTACGAATGTGATTTTCTTTTTGTAACTTCTTACGCAGGAGGTTGCGATGATAGGTGCATCTCTACCTATTGTATCGTCCTCAACCACAAGCTGCACAATTATGCATAGGAATTCTTAATATTTTCTATACATCAACCAAAAATTAAATTTAGATGCAAACTCATTAATTCCCTAACGGGACTTTTGTACGGTGTAACGGTAGTGACAATGTTATATAACTTTTGCAGTGCATGTATCAGAGATTAAAAGACCATGATCTAAAAGCTAATATACTAACGAATTTCAGTGTTGTATTATGTAGTAAACAATATAAAGTTAGGTTATTTCCTATTCTCAATACTTTCTTTTTTGTTTTAGATTGCATCCGAAAGATGTACATAAGATAAGGCTAAGAAATAAATTGTCTCGAAAGGATTCGTCAGACTCTTTAGTACTATATGGGATGCTATAATAGATTTTATGAAGTTTGTGATGAGGTTAAATAATTCATTAAATACAGCTTTAATACTCAATTAAGACTTCAAGACCCATGTGGTTGTAAGCTTTCAAAGACAATTGCCTAAGTACCTCTGGTCGGAGGCCCACTGTATGTTTTACCCAACCAACGGCCACTTAGAGATCTCATGAATTGGTATGAAGGCCCGCCTTCAAGCAATTCCTTCTGTGCAGTGAATAAAGCACGTGCTTTATCCGCCTCCTAACCACACGACGATTCGGTCTTATGTTTCTGGTGACAACCGCTTTGCGTTGTCTCCATAAATTCTCCCTCAGTGAAAATAAACGAAGACCAGCTATTGTTAGATTTTTCTTGCTGACATCAATCGTTCGCTCAACCGAACTGGACGAATCGACAAGGAGTTTTCTCACATGAATAGCCAACACTCGTCCATCGCTATTTAAGGTTTGACGAAAGAAGACTCGAAGAACAATATGAAACCGAAAGAGGAACAAGAACAACACCAAAGACAAATCCTGGAGAATCAATTAAGATCTCCTGACCAAATAGGAGATTATAGAGACTAGGACTAGTAGCATCCTTTTGTGATCTCTCATCGAGAGCGTCTTATAACTAGTTCATAGCAATAAAGATTATCCTTATATATGCTCCTCCAAAATCCTTCGGAGAGACTTAGCCTTTTCTCACCATTTGTAAGATCGGTAGCTTGATCGTCGTTTGCATTTGGGAAGTCAGATTAAAACAAGTATGCTGAGATTTCTCTTGAAGATTTTGGAGATGAATTTGGTTACACAGCTTGCAGCACTAGTATAAAAATAGATTATAACTTTTCTCTATAAATAATGCAATGTTTTGTTTCATTTAGTGACATATGTCATGTTTAAATAAGCAAATCTTTTGACACACTTGAATTTGTACTTTATCATTAGAATGGAAGATGTGTTTCCTGTTCTTTGTGTATAATTTGGCACTAACTCAATTTATTTTCGTATAAATATTTTACTGGACCGGTTATGTGTTCCATCGCATGTTTTTTTTGTGAATTGTTATTATGTGTGATTGTATTATAGTTCTATTGTGATAATTCAGTACTACATGTTTCGCCACCTTTCTTAAGCAAAATTTTATAGGTGGCTTGGTTTGCAAATTTTTGTGCCCTCATAGTTTTGTCGATTATATTAGTTGGTTTATTGTCCCTGTTCTTAAGTTTCTTCCATGATTTAAGAGCTGCGTGTTTTTGGGGTATTCCTATTGTACAAGAGATTACCTCTCTTCAGGTTTGCGTGAGTATTTCTTTTGTACCTGCATCTTACTTTTGTTGGTCGTGAACTGCTCGGATGGTTCTCTCTTTTTCACCTTTCTGGTCCTTCAACTACTCAAAGAAGCAAATTTTTGTATTCAGATCAGCTTAGTGCACTAGGCATTTAAGATGGAACAAATTTTTTTCTAGTAAATTTAGACCTTTGTCAACTAACATCAAGTAAATTTACTACTGGTATTCGCAAGTCACAATCCACACACTGTTGTTTGTGACAATAAACAGTTTTATGTTGTCAATGAACATGATTCATCAACAACAACAAGGAAGAGTTGTTACCATCAAGCGTGATCTCTTCATGTTCTAAAAGGAAACGTATACCATCCTGAATCTGCTAACTAATCTGAACTCTTTTGCTGCTATTCAAAAGATCTTGTCATTGGTAGTGCAGAACTTGTGATAACTAGAACTAGGACAAGTACTTAAAAAAATGCTTGGTTAATTTATAAATTGATTACGGTTCAGCCAGAAAATGTTTTTAGTGTGTTTGTTTTGATTTCTCAATACATTTTTCTGTTCTAGACGTCTTTGCTGTCAAACGCCTTACGCGAGATGTGCAATATAGGAATTGTACAAATTTTGGTCCTCAACTTGTAGCAATCTTATCTCTACAATTATTTTGTGTTCATTTAGGTGTTTGAATTAACTTTACTATGTTTTCTGACATGCGATGAGCATTTTGTGTTGCAGATTTTTTTTTCTCAGCCATTTTCACCTAGACCTAAGAAATCAGCGAATAGAGCCAGCAAAAGGAAGCTAGAAGGATGTTGGTACTTCTTGAAATCAGCAAAAGTGTGAAACATATTGAAGATGTACAGAAAATAAGAACAAGAAATTAAATGTGCTTGTCATGATCAATGAAGGCACAAACAATTCAAGCGAATCAATGGAGTCATCATCTTCAATGAAGGACACAAATAATTTAAGCAAATCAACCAAGGATTCATCAGACTCCATGCAAGTTTCTCACTTGATGGAGTTTGACAAGTTTTTGGTTGGGGAGTTCAAGGGAAGCAAATATATTAAATTCCTCTGTATTCGTCAGATTCCTCCTAAGGACGATGAACTGAACATTATTACCTAGATTACAACGCACCTGGAAACGAATTCAGGTTACTGGAAAGAAGAAGGCTAAAAGATTATGGACCTTTGTTGGTCCCTTTTTTCGTCATAGTGTTGTAGCGTTACTTTTTTTTGTTGGGTGACATAGCGGATTTTTAGGAAACAGTTGACAACAGTAGGGGTCTTAAGTTTGCAATTTTCTGTATTCATTTAATATACGAATTAAAATTTTGTCTTCCAAAAAAATAACTTCCTACTCTATTTTATGGCATTTGATGTTGTGAATTTTCACTCGATCTTTTGTATACCTAAGACCCCTAATTTAATTTTCACTCGATCTGTTGTTTCACTCGATCAGAATTTTCAATACAAGTACGTAATTTAATTAAGTCGATAAAAGTTCGCATCTGAGGAGTTAAAGGAAACCAAGTATGCAAAAGTTGAACTTGTCGTATCCGTCAAATGAGATTATTCTCAAAAGGGCATGGAAATGAGTTCGAAGTACACAGTAGAATGAAGACGACGAAGAGATAATGGAGTTTTGTTTGACCATTTGTAATTAGAATCCTATGGTGTGACATTTCTAGATAGGTATAGTAGCAGACATTTGGAAAACATTATGGCATGTGAACTGTTGAACTAGACGATACGTTGCTACAGGAATTGTCAGCGATATATGGAAGCAGAATTTGTGTAGCGAGGAAAAGGACAATGTGAAAGCTGCAAGATGAACCGGACTCTTTGGGCTGGTGGCCTTTTCAGCTGATCTTGCAAGTTGGGATTAGCAAAATGAGACATTAGTATCAAACAACCATCTGTGCCACTCAATGCTCATCGAAAGGTTAAAAATAATAACGATGATGTGGATGCATCACAGAGGAGAGAATTAGCAATACCTACAGTAAGTGGGGATCAATTGTTTAGTGTTATAGGATTACAATGTTTGTCGCCTTTTGTTTGCGTGAACTGTCATGTTTGTCAGTTGTCACATTCAGATGAAAGTGGTGATTAGACCTAGTTGAAATGCATGTGTTTTAGACATCTGCATAAGAACTATTAAATTAATTTGTTTATTGCCTTTTGTTTTTGTGTAGCGCCACGTTTGGCCCGATAAAAGTGACCATTGTTCTAAGGAGGTATTTGAAACCTAAGTTGTCACATTTTGTGTGCTAGCCTGTACATGATGTGCATCCGCCTATTGCTAGAGCCGCGCAGGGAGATTTGTTGGGCCGTGCGTTAGCTCCTGCCCGGGCCACGCATCCATCCCAGCTAAGGATGGCACTCGGACGTGGCGGGTACGGGTAGTGCTCGCTCATATCTGTACCCGTGACTTTAATTTACGCCCACGAGTATACTTGCGAAGGACAACAGGTGAAGAACCTCGTCCATATCCGTCGCCCACGGATACCTGTCGCCTATGGGTATACCTGTTTACCCGCGAACTGAGAGTCACCATCTGAGAGTTGAACTAATTACAGGTACATATAAGCAGTAGCTGTTGCTAAGAAATATAATAGCTATCAAAAAAGTTTATAACAATCAATAACAATTAGAGATATGCAAAAGTTTATTACAATCAATAACAATTAGAGATATTGCTATGGCTGCGCCGCCTGTCAATATATATCGTGGGTAAACGGGCGGGACGGGTATGGGTGGAGCTTACCCACACCCGTACCCATTTACCAGACGGGTAGAGTGTCCCCCCCATTTTCATACTCGTGGGTAAAGAAAATATCTCATACCCGGCTCTATTAGGGTATTTACCCACGGGTATACGGATAAACGGGCACAATTGTCATCCCTAATCCCAGCTAAGGCAGTGGCTTTTAATATTTACTATAGTTATTACCGGCTTAACTTAATATAAAATTATTTATATTATTGATATAAGTGAGAGAATAATGGGTGAATTCTTTTGAGCTGATAGCTTAAATATTTGAATTCTAACTATTCGCGAGAGATAGTACGTATAGAAAAATAGTCTCATATGATTTTGGCCGATACAGTTGAACTCATTACACTTTTTACTACAATTTTCATGTTGACACAGTTTTGAAAAAACGCACCGTCTAAAAGCTAGTTACTGTAAATAGTACAAGTATAAGCCGACTGAAAGTCAAAAACAACTCAACCATTTGATGCGAACTTTAACTCGAGGTGCCGAGGACGGCTGTACTAGAATATGATAGATATATTTATTGAGATAGAGCCCACTGAAATTTAATATGTATACATATATTTAACTTGGGTACAGCACGGGGCGAAATAGCTAGGTTTATTTTGTAAGATCGGCTCTGTAGGCTGTTGATCCACATGATCAGATTGGAATTGATCTCGTAAACAATCTGATCATAGCACATAACTCACACATATATGTTAGGGACTAATATTCTTTAGACTCGTAAAACTGGCAAGTCTAATTGCGGTTGGTAACATAGTTCAAGAGTCTTATGATGTACCAAAAACAGATGTGTCGTTTTATAACACCTGAAAGTGGAGTTTATAAATAGATATCTATCATCTAGTCTTATATTGCAATTATGAACGACATCACAAAAAAAGACGAGGAATAGAGGAATAACCTTTAAAACATCTTCACAAAATCAATTGGGATTTACCCTATACCAGAGGATCCGGACTTTCTTTTTTGCCGTGAATGGCATGAGACAAGAATCGAGCACACGACCGCAAGCTTCCAAGCCGTGCGCTCCTCTAACGACTAAGCTAGAATGGCTCTTGGAAACTTAACGACCACAACATTCAATATATTGTTCCTGTTCTTTTCAGCTTCTAAAAGTTAATTTTTCTGTAGTAACTAACTTTTAAACGGAGTATCTTTTCAAGATAGGGTCTATTAGTTAATTGTAGTACATACTGTACTGACTTTATTTATATCGGCAAAACCATACGTGAGTTTCTGTTACTCTGTAATCTCTCACACAAACAGCTCAAAAGCCACAACTCGCAGCCAAAAGCCATAAACTTCAGCCGAACATGCCATATACATATAAACATATCCATCCACTCAAAATGTACTGAGCTCACCACATGACCTCAGGTCCACTCCACAGGTTTGGTCGGCTGGTCCAGCCGAAGCCCAAATAAATGGTAATGTTAGCATGTTCCATTGTTACTTATTAGTTAAATCGTGCATAATGATAGGATAGATTATTGGACATTTTCTTGTGGTTGCTAAAAAAATGGTAGAGCACATCACTGATCATTATAATTTATTACTTTATCCATATGTCGTCTAATCTTTATGCTCTATTGGAGTGCTTCTAATATTTTAAGTTCTAATTCTATTGCCAGTAGTATATATATTGTCATCTACTTGTCTCGTTAGTCGCTACATCATTTGCAATTCATGTCAACTTTGGTAAATATGGTGTTTACCGACACCGTATCGAAATAAATTATGAATTACCGATACCGAACCATATTTTTAAAAAATATCGTATGTACCAAATTAATAATACCGTATTTACCATATATACCATATTTACATTAACCGTATTTCCCGAAATAACTAAATGAACAGCCCTAGCGCGAATGATTCGTCCGCGCACATGTGAGGTGATGATGTGATGCGAACCTACTGTGAGGTGTCACTCGTGCACACATACAGTGTGGGCTTTTTTCGGCAGAGTTGATAGACTGATATCTTTTGATTCTAGCACGAGTATTTGTGTGAATGAATCAAATATCAATAAGTCGATTTAAAAAAACTATCTAATAAATCGTTTTAAAAAAATAACGAAGAAACAAAGAAGATATCTCATTCATTTATTTTGAAAAAATTATAAGTCATAAATTATAAACTAAGGGATCACACGCTTGACAGCAGTGCCGTGCGACGACGACGGGAGACCGTTGCCGACGCGTGCACGTTTGCCTGTGCATGGACCATGGCCCAACGATCAACGACGGAAGACGGCCCAAAGACAATACTGTAAGCTCGTAACTGTTCCTCCAGGCCCAACTTTTTCAACCTGGACGGCAGACGCGAGATTTGTTTCTACTTTCTCCTGTAATCGAACGGTTTCACGTGGACTTCCCGTGCCTTCTGAAGTATTTTTTTAGATAAAGGAATATGAAAATATTCCGGCCTCCAACATTCACGAATGAATGAGTATAGCCTCCAACATTCTGAAGTATTTGTCTTTTATTTTTTTAAAACTTGGCATGAGAGCTACCGTGTATTCATTCACAAAGAGAAGAAAAGCAGAACAAGAGTTCAGCAGCGAAAGCCACACTCTGAGGTGTGTTGGGGTCAAAAGGAGGAAATTACAGGACAGATGATAGTGCCACTAGTCTATTTGCCTCTGTTAGGGCCTAGGCTCCAATCTTCCCCTTGATGGTGGCAATGAGGTTACCCAGGGAAGACATCGTGGAGCGAAAAAATCGTGCATTCCGCTCTTTCCATAGTTGCCATATTACGAGCATTACTAGGATTGCCATCGCTTTTTACGGTATTTCAGGCGTGAGTATGATCATTTCCTACCAGTCACGTGACGAAGAGAAGGTTTGCCAAGTTGATGGGTTGATGGAGTCACAAGAGGTCTATTACGCCACTGCTGTCCAAATCACCCTGGCGTAGCAACACTCTGCAAAGAGGTGTAGGGTAGACTCTAGCTGTTGTGAGCACAGGGGACAAATGGCCTGGTTCGACCATCCCCACAAGCCCAAAAGATCCATTGTCCAAAGTTTATTTTGGATGGCAAGCTAGGCGAAGAATTTGCATTTCTAGGGTGCCCAAGTTTTCCAAACCAGATGGTTCATTGTTGTTTTAGCTGCTTTGTAAAATTGTACTTCATAGGCTAAGGCGGCGGTGTATACGCCATTTGGGGCGAACATCCAAGTGGTTGTGTCCTCCAACCCTTCCTGTAGGTTTACGGTTGAGATTTGGCCCACGATAGCTATCAGTTCATGAATATACTACTGGGGAGAGCGGCGGAGTGAGGGGAGTTGTGGGGCACCATCAATGCCTTCTGTCTGTAGGTAGTGGGAGGGGGCGATAACAATTGATTTGAGGCGACGTGAAGCCTAGGGTTTGGCTTGAAGGTCATCTGCAAAGGGCACCCGTCAAGGATTTTGTGGGATTTGATGGTTGGCTTCAATGCTACCAGGTGGTTGTTCTTCTTTAAGGCCTTTGGACAGCGAAAGGGGCGGCCATTCTTCAACCGAGCTGACTGGTGGCTTCAAACCCATGGAGGCAGGGCGGTGTGGTGACGTGCTTGAATTAGGAGCAGATCTGATTGGGGAGGGCGTAGATCGGGGAGGATGGTCGTAGATCTGTTGAACGGCGGTCCCAACCTTGCACAGATCCAGCGACAGTGGGGCAGAGCTTTTGAGTCCGCTAGAACTTTCTTGCGGCCAAGTTGGGTATGTGGAGGTGGGGGCGGAGGGCGCACGGATCTCCTGGGTATGTGGAGATGGGAGTAGAGGGCGCATGGATATGTAGAGGCCAGGAGAGGGGTCTGCTTTTGTGTACGCTGGGGCCGGGGTGGGCGGCGGCGGGCCAATTTGGGCGGGTCGTCTGGACCATCGCGAGAGAGACGGGGCTACTTTTTTTGTTACACCGTTTACAGGTTTTTAATGTTTGTTAATATATCTATTACTATTATAAAAGAATGAGTTGGTGGTTGTACGTCCATTCTCCTCTAATTGCTCTATTCACTCAACTTATCACCATTCTCCACTTTTCAACCGATTAGAGCAGCTCTCTTCTATAGTATGATTCTTTATATATTTAATGTACGTTACTAGCTTGCCTTTTAACTCGGACTGCTGCTGCGTCTGCGTTCGACGACAACAAAGCGCCAGATTTTCCATCCACGGTTTCTAGTCCTTCTAGGCGCATCAAAACTCCGTGGGCACACACACCAACCAAGCTTCTGAATCGAGCGAGTACGTTGACGGCGGCGGCGAGACCTCCAATTCCGGCGCCGACTGCGCGCGGTCGACGCAGGTCATTCATTATTGTAACAAGCCGTCGCTGAAACATCCGAATTTCCCGTCGATCGAGCAGGAGTAGACTGATCTTCTTCTTCTTCTTCTTCTTCTTCTTCTTGAAAACCGCCAAATCGGTCGGTTTAGGGAGTTGATGATGTGCTTTGAATTGTTCCGGATGCTAATTAATACTGCCGTATACAGAAGCTGTAGCCTGCGTTTGTAAACGGTTAATTCATACTAATTAAGAGTCGGTAGTACATGAACGCGTTCTTGTGTGCATATATTAGTGATCACCTGTTCGTGCGCTGATGCCACGAACGGTCGGACTAGCTATACGCCACATGTTGTCAAAGTGCGGATTGATCCTTTGACACGGACAATGTTTAGACGAAAAGCCCGGTCACATTACTGCTTTATCGAGAAAGCTTACATATAGTGATATAGAGGAGAGACTGTTCATATTGATTTTTGCTGATAATTTTTAATTACGGCTGATGAATTATAGTAGCTGATAAAAGCAGTGATGAATAGTAGTGCATTATGTAAGAAATATGTTGCAATAAAAGGCACTACAACATTTAGACCACCATGCGACTTACCGAATTATGATATAATAAAATACAAAGTACGTTACAATATGTAAAATCGAAAAGTAGTGACTGATAAATAGTATGGCTGATAGAAATTGAGGCGTTCGTACTGGCTTCTGCTTTAAAAACAGAAGTCAATATGAGCAGACCCGAAGAACGCATTAACACATCCATCTTAATTAATTTTGTCCACTCCTAGTCGATTACCCACTTACACAACTAGGTAGGTGTTGTAGATGAGTGGATCTGCATGCTGCCGCCCACAAAAATGCTAATGCGATGAAGGTAAGCCAGTCGCACACTGGAGTACTCCTTCCGTCCAATTTTATAGGGTATATTTTCTCTTGTACATAGACCAAGGAGACATTGAAAATAACTAGAGTACCCCTAATTATTATCTATAGGTACTATATTTAATGCATACATATAGAGAATCTCTATTACTTAAAAGAACTAATTGGTGGCTGTATGTTCTTTCCCCTCCATCTCCCTCTTAAAAAGACAATTTGACTATGGGCCCATCCGCTCTGACTCTTCTTTATCTCCACCCTCATGCATTTCGCTCTCATGATCTCTCTGACTCCCACAAACCCTATACTGCACCACTCTCCATCCCCTTCCCACGCTTCCGCCTCCCTCATTGACGCCCACATCCACCTCCACCCCATGCCCACCACCACCTCTCCCCAACTTCCTCCCCTCCCCTCCTTGCCCTCTTCTCCACCAGCCGCTGCAAGCGTTCATGCCCCACCCATGTTGCCCGTCGACTCCTACGATGAGGCCCCTCTGTGCGGCCTCTTCGTGCTCACCCGTGAACCCACGTGCCCACCACGGCTTCTTGTGGTGCAGCCGTGCCTTCGACCAGGCTCCCTCCTCAACTTCAAGCTCACCGAGTCGCTCAACCTCGCCAACTCCCTCAAGGAGCCCCGTTGCGGCTTCTACCATGGTGACCTCGTTGCTAAGGGCGAGCTGCCACACCTCGTCGTCCAGAACCCCGCCTCCTGTGGCCGCTCTCATGCCGGTATTCAACTATCCATCGTACCATGGAGCTCCTCATGTCCTACCCACCACCCCCATGGAGCTGGATCTAGTGGCGGAGTGTGGGGATGGCCGCAGGAGGCCAAATCCAATAGCAATGTGGTGGGGTCGACGGGAGAAGGGCAGCCACAACTTCCACATGCTCCCCCGCCGCATCAAGCCATCTCATCCTCCACCTAGACGCCTCCCTAGAGTTTTCATCAGTGTCAATGATGGTAAACTCACTTGGGCATCTCCTATTGAGCTCGGCTGTCTTCATCCTCACGCTGGTCCACCAAATGTCCTACCTCCCATTGAGCACGACACCCTACTGGTCTGACGACCTCCTCCTTTGTTACCCCTCTTCTACACTGATATCGTCACCTCCCAGTCCTCCTTTCACCTTCCGTGCTACTGCTGCCATCCCTGGTTAGCCACTCAACCGTACAGCCTCCTCAAGGTCGGTTGCCTCGTCCCATGCACTCCCCAAGGGGCAGCTGGTCTACACCACCAATGACGATGCTACCCGTAGGCTCTTCCTCCCGCATCATCCTCGCACACGCCGTCGCCAGCCGCTCCACATCATCCTTGGGCTGCCCTGGATTCTGCCTTGGATTTTTTTTATTTTCTCTCCCTTGTGTGACATATTGTCTATTATGCAGCTATCACATCTTCGTTGGTACTTCTTTGATTGCTATATCTGGATTATCGAAAAGACCCAGGCAACGAGTGCAATGTCCCACTTCATCAACATCATCCAAAGGGAAAGAAGTTCTACTTGTCACCACCATGCATTTTAAACAAGTTGCTTTGTCACTGCTTTTCAACATGAATTTCAAAAATAATAGTTGCTTTGTTAGGGAGTTTTGAGCCAGTGGGATAATAATGAAGCCATCTAAGTGATCTTATGAATGTATGCCTGACTGTGGTCATGGTGGCCTGCTTGGCGGTCATCCTTACTGTGCTCCTGCAATCGCCGCCTTATTTTTGTGTGCGGTCACCACGGCTGCTCTACTTCACATCAGAATATGTTCTGACAAAGGTGACGTGACAAAAGTGACCAACTAAGATGACAAAATATGTGACGTGAGCTACAAAGGAGCTTCTTTGGACACCATGGCAGAGCTAAGAGCATGATGTTGGCTGAGTCTGGTCACGGTGGCTCGACATATTGGAATAGTAGGATGTTTTTATCCGTCGTACCGCACGGACATGTAATAATATCTGGATTTTCTAGAGTATTGATCAAGTCATCGTGATAACGGCCATGTTTTTTTTTTTGGCTTTTTTGGTAGCTTTTGGCTGCTCCAAAAGCCAATATAAATGTGGCAGTTTCTCTAAGTGGTTTTTCGAAGCTACATCTCTAAACAGCTTCCCGAACCCAAAACCATGTGAGTCGTCCGCTTCGGCATCTCCACCATCTCAAAAAAAGCGTAGACAAAAACATCAGCTGTAAAGCCAAAAGAACAGATCCAACAACTCAAGGAATTTCCACATTAGATTCTTCCATGGATGTCCGGATGGGCTTTTTTGCCAGTTCTAGACAGACCGATCAATCTTACATTTTTGCAAGTATCCGCTAGACCAAAATATAGCTTTCAAAAAACACTGTCCGTCGCACGAATTTTCACATCAGATTCTTCCATAGATATCCGGATGGCCGTTTTTTTTGTCGGTGCTAGATTAGACCAATCGGTCTTACATTTCTGCAAGTATACAACGACCCTACAATTCGTACTTGGGCAATAATATTGCAGCCTTCAGATAAATGGATTGGCAGTGCGTGATGTGAACGCCCACACGCATGGCTGCAACGCCTAACTCGCCTTGCTCATATTTTGACAACTCTCCGTGCTTCAAAATCGCGCGCAATTGGATGGACGCAGCACTGCTCGGTTGGGCTGAAAAGCTATCGCTTATGATTAAAAATACATTGTAGCTAGCTAAAATTTTACTGTAGCTGAAAGTGGCTTATTTGGCTTAATTAAATTTAAAAATAGAAAAATATATGTTAGTTCATCTCGGACAACACAAACGAATACAGGAAAAAAGAACCGGCAAAAAAAGCTAAAAAAAGCGAAAAAAATCAAAAAAAATGAAATTTATAAATAGTGAAAAATAAGCAAGCTGAAGCTGAAAAGCAGTCCAGCCGTCCAAGCTGCCCAGAGAAGACGCGATTCTTGCACATGCTTGCAATCCTGCATTCCTGCCCATGCGTGTAAGCCTTGGACTCGGATCTTTGCTTCATTTCTATGGAAGAGACCAGTGCATATCCTGACAACAGTTAAACAGTCAGTGTGGCAACTAAATCAATTGTTATCTGATCTTAATGTTTCATGCAATGACTGTTTAGTTAGCATGCATGATAGTCGGCCGGGGCATGTGATGAAGGAATTTGCATCATGTGCCTTCGATAAATGGTACTAACGTGTCATGCTTACCGTTCTGACTAATCTGATCATATGATGGATTACAATACATGAAGGGAGATGGGGAATTTAGAGATATCATAAGAATGGTCTTGCATTCTGATTCCCCAATTTCTCATGTGAACAATATATTACGCCATTTGTGATTTGGCGTTTATGTAGAGAATACCGTCAATGATGAATGTGACGACAGGTGTCATTACTGAGGGGTAATAACATTAGTATTAAGTAAAACTAGATATTTATTAAAGGTATAAAAAGAATATCACACTAATTTTAATTGAAACATGAAATACGTTTTATATTTATAAACAAATGTATTAAAAAAATATATCCTACAAACTTAGACGGATGAAGTTCTCGTTAATTTGTTGGTTGCCCACATACGTGGACGGGACGTGTTTTACGCCATTTCACATTACACGCTTCTCACAAGTTAAACTAGTATCTCTTCTTCTTTTTCTCCCTATATCTTTACTTGGCTACTCCTTCCATTGAAAATCTCAACTTTGTGAACAATTCATCCGTTCCTTTCGGTTTTTCAACGGGCTCATGACTTCGATTTCTTTGAACAATCATCATTTATTATGTAAGGTAGTAGTGGTCTACTCTTCCGCGACCTTTTCCTTTTTAGAAGAAAGAGAGGTTGGACGGTCATCTTAATTACTACTAATTAATTAGATCTAGATCTTGCGCTAGCTGTTTTCCATTCGCCAGCTAGGTTCAAGGGAAAATTTCAAAAACACCCCCACGCGTCGCTTTGAGTCTGAAAACCCTGCAATGTATTTTAATTGTGGCATTTGCATCCCCACAAGTTCCCTCCTTTTGCAAACTCCCCTTGTTATTAACCTTTTCTATCCATGTAAGTAGGCATCGTATTCAGTGCACTTAGCTATCTCAGTACACTTATGCAATCATCTCATGTCAACCGTCTAATCTTCATCTGACGTCCCAAATAAATGTGTGTCACTTTTCGAAAAAAACCCCACCCACCACTCGTGTTGGATTTGCAAATCGCCCCCGAGCCATCCCCTTCACCCCTTCTCTCTCCAGACCCATCACCCGCCTTTGCCCCTCCTCCCCCCGATCGGCCACCGGCCACTCCGCCCCACCTCCCCCGATCCGCCGTCAGCCGCCCCCGCCCCTCCTCCCCTCAAGCCACCGCTCGCCTGCGCCCCGCCCCCCGCCTGATTCTGACCACGTTAGTCAACCATGTTGGTTTCGACCACGTAGGGTTTGACCACGCTGATCGACACAAGGGGGCTCGCAGGCGACCAGCGATGGCTCGAGGGGAGGAGGGGCGGGGGTGGGCGGCGATTGCTCGAGGGGAGAAGGCGTGAGGGCGGGGGCGGGTGGTGACTCGGGGGAGGAGGGGCGGAGGCGGCCGGCGACGGATCGGGGGGAGGAGGGGTGGAGCGGCCGGCAGCATATCGTGGGGGGGGGGGGGAGGCCGGTAGCGGGTCTGGAGAGAGGAGGGGCGATTTGCAAATCCAACGCGAGTGGCCTGGCGAGTTTTTACGAAAAGTGACACCTGTTGATATGGGACGTCAGATGGAGATCGAACAGCTGATATGAGCTGAGTACATTGGTTCACCAAGATGGCTGAGTGTACTAGATACGTTGCCATGTAAGTAATACAGTTCACATCCACATGTCTTGTTTAGTTTGTATGTAGCTACTATATTATGCTCGAGATTGCATATGAAAGAGGAAAATGAAAGCAGAGAAATAGAATATAAGAAAAGAAATTTTATTGAAAGTTGTAATCACTAGCATACAACAAGCATGCTATGATTATTTATTAGGTTTTTTCATGTCTTCCAGTAAAATTAGTGAAGAAAGTACACATTATTTTCAGAGCCACTGGTGACCATTATTAATTCATGCAAAGGTAGGGCATGTATGCCATGGAGTTGATCTGTGATGGCTCATACGTCGACCCTGAGCCGTTGATCACGGATCGATGTTGCTTGATTCGGCGCCCAAAATGGCAAAATACGAGTCAAACTTGCACCACCGGCCGATGCACTGGCCGATTTGGAATGCCGAGCTGTGATTCATCAGGCCACGTACAATATAATTGCACGATTAACTGAGCCAACACTAGCTAGTACACAACAACTAGTATCTCTTCATTTTTCTCTCCCTCTATCTTTACTTGGCCTTCTCCTTCCACTGAAAATCTCAACTTTTCTGAACGATGAAGACTAGTACTATTATATAAGGTAGCGGTGGTCTACTCTTTCCTGCCCTTTTAATTTCCTTTTTACAAAAAAAAACAGAGAGAGAGGTTGGACTCTCATCTTAATTACTACTAATTAATTAGGTCTAGATCTTGCGCTAGCTAGCTGCTTTCCATTCACCTGCTAGATTCAAGGGAAATTTTCAAAAACACTCGCTGTTGAGTCTGAAAACCCTGCAATGTATTTTAATTGAGGCTTTTGCATCCCCACAAGTTCCCTCCTTTTGCAAACTCCCCTTGTTATTAACTTTCCCTATCCATGTAAGTAATGGGTTGATTCTTTTATGTTGTGGCTTTGACTTATGGTTTTTTAATTCTAACTGTCCATACGCAGAGAAAAACAGTCATATGCGATTTTGGCTGATATAGCTAAACTCAGTACAGTGTCTACTAAGCTTTGAAAAGATGTGCCATTTTAAAAAATAGTTATTGTACAACAGAAAGTGATAAACAAAAAACAAAAAGACCCTAGCCAATAGTAGTTGACATCCACATGTCTTGTTTAGTTTGTATCATCGTATGTAGCTACTATATCATGCTCGAGATTGAATATGAAAGAGGAAAATAAAAGCAGAGAGATAGAATATAAGTGAAAGAGAAGAAATTTTATTGAAAGTTGTAATCACTAGCATACAACAAGCGTGTTATATATGAATATTATTTATTAGGTTTAAATACCACAAAATAAGTTGTGAGAGTTTCTTTCCAACTTGGAGTTTTTGCGATTTTTCCCTTTAAGCAATGTGTACTCGTACTACACATTGTATTCGGAGCCTTTGATGGCCATTATTAATTCATGCAAAGTTAGGGCATGCATGTGGCAAATGACGCACTTGGAAGGCCGTTTGAGCTGCCAGAGTTGATGTGTGACCGCTCATACGTACGTCGACCCTGAGCTGTCGATCACCGGTGTTGCTTGATTCGGCGCCCAAAACGGAAAAATACGAGTCAAAACTTGCACTGGCCGATTTGGAATGCCAAGCTGTGATCAGACCACGTACAATATAATTGCTGGGTTGAACCGGACCTACACTATTGTCCACCTCACGCACGATTAACTGAGCCAACACTAGCTAGTACACAACAATTAGTTTGCGTTCCATGTTTATCTTGTGCTTGTCAACCAATGCTTCTCACCGCTAAATGCTGGCAGGTCTTTGAGTTGATTTGGTCGACGCACCAACGGGCCTATCTTTCTGGAAGGGTGGGAAGAACTGGCCATTGCAGTTCACTCTGAGAAGGTTCAATTATTAGTGCCATCAACTCTGTTCTAAAAAGATACGAGATAAAATAAATCTCATACGTTTTCAATCTTGAGTAGAGTTTATCCATATTAAGTTCACTCATGGTAGTGGTGTCATTGATGAAAGTGATCTTTATCCCCTAAAACCTCACATCAAGTGCATCCAATAGCTGAAGTGCTTACTCAGACTCAGCAAACACAAGGCCAACAGTACGTAAATCATTAATGCTCTTACAAAATCTTCCCCACAACTCATTCAAAGATTAACCGGCTCTTTCCTTGGTCTTTGAGTACTCTTTCTTAAGTTGGTCGACCATGATAGTTCGACCATGATTTTTCGGTCACTTGGTTCGACTATGATATTTCAACCACCTAGTTCAACCATGATATATCGACCACATGGTTCGACCATGATTTTTTGACCATGTTGTTCGAACATGATATTTTCAATCATGTGGTTTAATCATGATATTTCAACCACGTGGCTCGACCATGATATTTTTGACCACATGGTTCGACCGTGATAGTTCGACCACATTGGTCGACAATGATATTTCAACCATGTTGGTCGACCATGATATTCCAACCACGTTGGTCAACGATGATATTCCGACCACGTTGGTTGACTATGATATTTCAACCACGTTGGTCGATGATGATATTTTGATCATGTTGGTCAACCATGATATTCCAACTACGTTGGTCGACGATGATATTTTGACCACATTAATCGACCATGGTATTTCGACCACGTTGGTTGAGAATGATATTTTGACCACGTGTTGTTGACCACGTTATTTGCTTCAACATGGACTGAGCGACACACTGGTCAGCCAAACGTATGCATGGATACCCTTCCCGTGTCAATGGGAAAGTGGCGCCATAACTGCATGCATACAGAACGATAATACACAAAAATAAAAAAGAACGCCTGGAAGTTCCAGGTAATGCATGTCCAGCAACCGGCAACCGCGGCTGGAGCACTGGGTGCACAGTCAAGTAACCAACAGACGGAGTCCAAATAGCCCACGTCCTGCACGACCACACGCGAGGCTGGTTGCAGTGCTGGAACTGCCCATTAGCAGAGGGAAGAAGTCAAATAGAGAGGTTGCCATAACTTCCCTTAAAGCAACCGCCCTCTCATCCTTACTCTATAAATAGGGGAGAAGAGTGAGATGGAACTGACATATGGACACATATAAACGGACACGAACGGAGGAGCTTGCGCAAGAGAGGAAAGTGGTGAGCAAGCTCTAGGAGAAGGGAGACACGTGTCGGAACCCGGAGTAACGACTCCTGAATCCTCTGTGTAAATCGCACTAGTCCAGGATCAGCTAGTGCGCACAGCGTACAACAAAGATAAATATCAACCATAATGATATTTATTAACTGAATATGGGCATGAATGCCAAAGTTTACATCAACAGCACATTAGCCAAAATTAAGTAATAAGCAGCGGAAGAAAAACCGAAGCGGAAGAAGCCCACTGAGCCTGCCCACAGGCAAACGACAGTAAGACGCGGCCTATTCGTCCAGATCTTCACCGTAGTTGACGTCTTCCTTCTCTGTGCGGAAAAAGCAACGTGAGTACAAACTTGTACTCCGCAAATCACCCGGGAAAATGCACCATAATGATAAAGGCTTCAATGGAAGACTTATAGGGTTAGTTTGCATAAAACAGCATTTAATGAAATACAGTAATTAGATTGAAATTGTTGAATTTAATACAGTAAGTAAAAAACAATACTTGTAGTCGAAAATAAAACCGTCAGTGCCGGCTCCGACCAAACACCAACCTATCCACGGGCATCCCACCCGGACCATCTTTTCCAAAAGCTCACGTATGGATTCCATCCATCCACACGCTTTCACTGCGCAACTCTGATGATTTCCATCCATTCACCAGATTTCAATCTCTCACGGATTCCATCCATCCGCAAGGTTTTCATCTCTCGTAGATTCCATCCATCCACAAGGTTTTCGAAAACGTTTTTGAAAAACAAAGTCTAATCCATGAAAAACTTTTACTCAGCATGCCCATGACCGTGGGCACGGCTATCCAGGATAGATTATACACTCTGCAGAGGTTGTACAGCTTTACCCACAAGACACGATCATCCCGTTGTACCACTAGATTACACACTTCCTTAGGTGTGCGGTGGGGAGTCGTGACAAGGCCTTTACAATGCAAAGCCTTCAACCTGGTCGAGCCAACTCTAAGGTTTCACCCCAGTAAGGAATCCACCAGACCGGGGCCCCCTCTTGAGCCTAGACGAGACTTCTCATGGCTTAACCACGCTCGCCCAAGTGAGACTTCACATGGCACCAACCACGCTCACTTTCAACCTACAACTCGACTCAGATTGGGACTTCGTAAATTATTCAGCCAGGGCTGTCCCATACCAGCCATGTGGTAGTACGATTAGGGCTTTGCAACAGTAGCTCACAGACCGGTCCTTAATTGACTTAGACCCAACCACATACCCCTGTGCACGACAATCAACCACTGCGGCTCCAACCAACAGGGCATGCCTGCACCCACCACTCTAACCAAATGCCTAAGTCTAAACCAGTTTTATATTTGCTTTCAAAATAGTTCATAAACCTCATTGACTCACCAAAGTCAAGAGAACATATCATTTTATGTAAACAGGATCATCATTTTATGAGAAAGATATCCCAAAACAAAATTATATGACTAAGCAGGGCTAAGCATTTGATTAAACTCTCTAGCCAACACTAATGTATTAACTAGAGTTTGATTCTAGGGTGACAAGGTATTGAGGATTTCAAATTCAAAGGAGGGATTAACAAGTAGGCATTAACTATATTTAAAACAGAATTGAAATACGTTGAATAAAAATATGCATGCAATATAATTTAAATCAAAATAATTTTATTTTGAAAACTGGGATCAACATGATCAAGGAGGGTGACTTGCCTTGCTCTTCAAATTGGCTTGAATCTTCGTCGAAGAAATTTCCCGAATCGTCGAAGTCTACACGTGAAAATAACCCACCAAATTCAAATAAATTCAAATTGAACTCAAAAATTCAAATTGAGGCTAGGAATGGATAAAGGGGAATTTTTGATGAATTTAGAAATTTGAATGGACTCAATCGGAGTTAGAACGAAGGAGAACGGGCTCCGGGAAGATTAAATTCAGAAAAAATGGAAAAAGGGATTTTCTGGAATTATTTTTCTAAAGGAAATTGGATTTATAACGTCAGCCTTGCGTCGGCGAGGAATTTATTTTTCTGCCGGAATTATTTTTCCTATTGGAAAATGGGGAAAAGGGGCTGACATGCGGGCCCTGGTCTATGGACCAGGTCCACGGACCCGGGAGACGCTGAGGTGGCATGGCCGCTTGCGTGGTGCTGACGGGGCGGGGAAGGCCGAGGTGGCAGGGGCACGTGGCTGCCACGCAGGCGCGGGCACGCTGACGTGGATAGGCCGGCGAGGGGGCGCTCGGGACCGGGGACGACGGCGACGCTCCGACGAGTGGCGGCGACTGGCGGAGGAGGAAGAGGAGATGGAGGGGACCTTGGGGGTAGGCGCGGTCTTTACCGGGGTGGCCGGAAACACGTCGGCGGCGAGCGTGGCGGCGAGAAGGGGAGGAAGGCGGGGTTGAGCGGCGGTGGAGATGCGGCGACGTGGACGCAATCGGGACCGGCCAGGTGGCGGGCGCGGAAGAGGGGAGGGTGGGATCCGGCGGGCGACGTGGCCGGCAATCTATCCGTCCACGCGGCGGCCGGAGAAGGGGTGGGTTTTTGAATTTTATTTTCTAGTTTTGGATTTTCAGAAAAGCACAGAAATTCCATTAAGCCTCAGAAAAATATCAAATGACCTCCAAAAATTCAAGAAAAATTCCTAGAACCTCCTGGAGACATTTGGAACTTAATAAAGCTATTTCCAACTAATGTTGGTATTTAATTTTCATAATTTAAAATACTTTTTATTTTCAAAAATACAATTTTAAACTCCAGAAAAACCAGGGAACCAAATAAAAGCCAAATAACTCCAAATATTTAATTTGAAATAAGATTTTTATAGAAAATCAAAATATCATTTTATTTAATAATTTTGAGTTTTTCTGAAAATGCTTTTCAAATCCAGCTTTTTCAAAAGCAGAAATTCAGGGCAAATCCAAATTTGAACTTTAGGCACAAAAATACTTATTTTAAATTAAATTTTATTTTATTCCATTTTTATTATTTATTTAATTATTTTTATTTTACCAAAAATTTGGGCTGTTACAACACGCAAACATGCCCAAAAGCAATGAAGCTAGGAAGAAGGTGAAGTTATTGCCATTCGTCTTCCTCTTTTCCTTCGTCCCTTGGTTCGGCCATCGCGGTATGAATCAAGATACTTCATTTTGTCTATGTTCTAGCCCTCTTTGATTCAGTTTCGTTAGTGGATACAAACCCGAAGAACGAGTGCTTGATCCCTCGCTTCTTATGTTCGGTCCCTATAAATGGATACGAATCAATGCAAGGCATGAAGACCTCGTCTCCTCGGTTCAATCCCTCACAAGTGGATACAAATCAGGAATGAGAAGTTGAAAGAGCACCCACCTTCTCAATTTGGTCCTCTCAAGTGGATATAAATTAAGAGTGAGTATATGATGTCAAAATAAAATATAAAATACAACCTTGGCCTGGGTTACGCTGCATCTACAAGCACTATGCAGTGCTAGGAGTAATAGAAAGTGGAGTAAAACAATAAAGGATGGAAAAAAGAAAATACTTTCTCTTCGGTTAAGTATATACAAGCGCTCGATATTTACGAGCACTATGTAATACTGTAGCTACGACCATATGCAAATCCTGTAGCTACGACCATCTCTAAAATTTGGTAGCTACACCTATCTCCAAAATCCTGTAGTTATGACCATCTCCAAAAGGCAGTAGTTACGATTATCTGCAAATCCGATAGTCATGACTACCTCCAAAACCTGTAGTTATGACTATCTCCAAAACTCGATAGTTCTGACTATCTCCAAAATATTGTAGCTATGACCATTTGCAAATCTGATAGCTACGACTATCTCCAAAATCCGATAGCTCCGATCATCCATGGTTGTTCGACGGCGGTCTTTCAACCGTGGTCGTGGTTGTAAAATCCAATTACGCTACACGCATGGGTTTGCTAAAAACGAATACTATGTCGTGTTAGCAAAGATGATATAAGTACAGCTAAATTCTCCAAGCAAGATCATTTTTCTTACATTTTGTAATTGTCATATGTTGTATTTTGTTATAATATGTATGTTGGAATTCTTAATCAGTGGTTTCTTGCAAAGAGATGTAATTAACAGAATTTTTATGTAAATGTATTAATTCTTGAAGTAATGGACCTGCAATACCTGATTTCTTTGTCTCACATCTTCAATTAAATTTAACCAATTTATCTCTAATGACACGGAGGTGGGTTCACACCCACTCTCACCATTTTCCTGTCATCAACGGGTGGCTTGATAGAATACTTGTCTAATGCCCATGACTTCTAAGACCAGTTAAGAGCTATGAGAAGAGCTAATCAGATTCTGATACCACTTATAGGACTGAAAGGCAACAGAGGTGGTGAATGGTGACGTCCAAAAGTTTTCCTAAGTATTCTAGATCATCTTCTCAAATAACTACAGAGTTACTGAGAATTGAATCCTAGCTAAAATCCCAAACCAAAATGACCAAGAAATCAAACATTGAGAAAATCCAAACCTTAGAAGCCTGACCTCCACACAGGGGCGGTTTGACCTCTCTCCTGGCAGTTTAATTGATATGAACAGGGATTTTAGCACTATTGCGAAACTTAAAACCTACGTAACTTTTGATCCGATGATTCTAAAGCTGTGAAACTTTGTATAATCCTTTCTCAAGGTCTCAGAAACCTATTTCATCTGTGAATCATAGAAATCCATGTCAAAATTCAAACCTTTTTGAGATTGAAGTAAGATTGCACCAAAAACAAGCAAAATACAAAAACGGTGAATACAATTTGCTCGTGGGTAGGAGATGTTCAAGATGGCTCTAGACGTATTCTCACATATCACAACAAGTAAGAACACTGAAGAAATCAAGCTAAAAACCCTTAGATAACGAAATCACTTGGTGAGGTCAAAATCAAGCAAAACCGAGTTTCTTCATGAGCTTGCTACTAAAGTGCCTAGATAGGTGAAGATTGATTTCTAGATGTTATCTCCATCTCTTATACGCCTTTGGTGCAGCAATATCAAGAAGAGAGAAGATAATAGGAAAAACCAAGACAAGTGCAAATCAATCAACACAAACAATAGTCATGGAGATGAATAAAGATTGATGCATTGCTACTTGAGGATGAAAGTTTTACAGCTACTCCACTTTAGAAGATAGAGAGCATATCACAAGCACTCTTCTCTCAAACTCTAATCCTAACATATGAACACTTGGTCTCAAGAAAGGAAGGTTGGATGGTTAACGATAGGACACCTTCACAACCTCTTAAATAGATGGGCTGGCTAACCATATCTAGCCCTTAGTGGATACTATCCACTTAACTCAATGGAGAAAACATAATAACCCCCTACACACGGGTTTTAACTCACACATCATACTTATGCACATTTTTCAGAGCGCATAAAACTAAATCCGCTAAGTCCTTAGACTCGATCCATCTTAATATTTTTAGGTTTTCCTTAACCTAAACGTCGCTCAATCACCGCAGTTTTACTTTAAGATAGTTTCTGGTATTTTGGTCAAACTACTAAAATACCATTTCTTAACCCGGTCATCTTCTTTCATTGTAAGCATTCGCCAAGTTTGCCACATATAGGTGCACTACTGGCTTACCACAAGTCGGCAAGTTTCTCCTATTCTGGTTCTATCGGACTAGGCCTTACTTGGACCGACCAAGCCACATGTTCAACCCCACCATGGAAACTTCTCTTAAATATTTTCTGCCTTTCTCATGTCATGGTTGAGCTCACCATATTACCTGACATCCTTGATTGTTCTGAGCCTCGGCTCCTCCATAAACATAGCCCTGATTCTTGTCATTGTCCATGGTTTACTTCAACCGATCTTGCACATCCAAATGACACAAAATTATTTTCGGGTATAAGTTATTCACAACTTAACCCACGTTAGCAGTAACACATCTCATATAACATATATTCATAGACCTTGGTCACCAAAAACATTCCGCCACTCAAAACCACAAAAATCACATTCTGGTGGAAGGCTCCCTGCTAAGCCGGTCTAACCGGGCCTCAAAACCGGTCAGATTGCGGACCTGGCCCGATTAGACCGGAGTCCATTTCCTGTTGGACCGCTATAGGCCACCGGTTGAACCAACCAAACTTCCCTGATCAAATAACAGGAGGATAGGAGCAATACAATTGAGACCAAATACATGCATGGTTTAATGCACCATTTTGTCTACTAACCAATGCCATGCACTAATCAATGCATGCATGACCACAACCAAGTGCATTCATGACCGCAACCAAGTGCATGCATGGCTAATCAGTACAGCAAGGCATCCCTTACATGCATGGCATGCATCCTCTTCGACGAAAGTAACATCAAGGCTAAATAACGGTCAAATAAATGCATAGCAAAAAAAGCAAAAATCCGTATTTTCAAATTTTAACTTCCAAATTAACAATAATTTAACACAACAATATTTATGACCATCTCATATGGCCCAAAAACAATCTGTTCCTCCGGACCCACCTTTGTCGTCTAGGATGGCATACGCGAGAATTGCTTCTACTTTCTATTGTAATCTAATAACCCCCTACACATGGGTTTTAACTTGCACATCACACTTATGCATGCTTTTCAAAGCGCATAAGCCCAATTCGCTAAGTCTTTAGCCTTGATCCATCATGATCTTTTTAGATTCTCCTTAACCTAAATTGCGCTCCTAAATGTCGCTCAATCACTGTGGTTTTACTTCAAGATAGTTTCTAGTATTTTGGTCAAACTACTAAAATACCATTCCTTAACCCGGTCATCTCCTTTCATTGTAAGCATTCACCAAGCTTGCCACATATAGATACACCACTGGTTTGACATGCGTCGATAAGTCTCTCCTATTCTGGTTTCATCGGATTATGTCTCACTTGGACCGACCAAGCCACATGGTTCAACCCCGCTGTTCGAACTTCTCTTCAATATTTTCCGCCTTTCTCACGCCATGCTTGAGCTCACCATATTACCTGACATCCTT
The DNA here is from genome assembly GCA_017311315.1 of Dendrocalamus latiflorus. Lineage (NCBI taxonomy): Eukaryota > Viridiplantae > Streptophyta > Magnoliopsida > Poales > Poaceae > Dendrocalamus > Dendrocalamus latiflorus. The sequence continues at coordinate 44,287,347 of CM029609.1, forward strand.
GATTGTTCTGAGCCTCGGCTCCTCCATAAATATAGTCCTGATCCTCGTCATTGACCATGGTTGACTTCAAGTGATCCTGCATATCCAAATGATACAAAAATTATTTTTAGGTATAAGTTATTCACAACTTAACCCACGTTAGTAGTAACATATCTCATGTAACATATATTCACAAACCTTGTTCACTAAAAATATTCCGCCACTCAAAACCATAAAAATGACATTCTGGTTGAAGGCTCCCTACCAAGCTGGTCTAACCGGGCCTCAAAACCGGTCAGACCGCTGACCTAGCCCGATTAGACCGGAGCCCATTTCCGGTTGGACCGCTATAGGCCACCGGTTGAACCAGCCAAACTTCCCCGATGAAACCACAGGAGGATAGGAGCAATGCAATTGAGACCAAATACATGCATGGTTCAATGCACCATTTTGGCTACTAACCAATGCCATGCACTAATCAATGCATGCATGACCACAAACAGGTGCATGCATGGCTAATCAGTGCAGCAAGGCATCCCTTACATGCATGGCATGCATCCTCTTCTACCCAAGTAACAGCAAGGCTAAATACGGTCAACTAAATGCATGGCAAAAAAACAAAAGCAAAAATCCGTATTTTCGAATTTTAACTTTCCAAATTAACAATAATTCATCACAACAATATTTATGACCATCTCATGGCCCAAAGACAATCTGTTCCTCCGGACCCAACTTTGTCGATCGGCTAGGATGGCAGACGCGAGAATTGCTTCTACTTTGTATTGTAATCTATCTGTTTCACGTGAAATTTCTGTGTCTTCTGAAATATTTGCCTTTGAGAACTCGGGACGGCTGCTGTGCCTGCGTTCGACGACAACAAAGCGCCAGATTTTCCATCCACGGTTTCCAGTTCTTCTAGGCGCATCAAAACCAAGGTTTCAAATAGCCGGCTATAGCCACCGCTATAGCCGGATTTAGCCTTTGGGAAGGCTAAGGGCTAAGAGAATTTAATTTTGCCGCTAAACAGTGTTTGCCGCTATTAGCCGGATTTAGCCCGCTAAATCCGCTAAATGGACTGCTATTTAGCCCGCTAAGGAGGAAAAAAACCTGAAGTGGGCCGAATTATGGACTGTAATCTATTGAACTTATGTGTTTGTTTGATAATGTCCTGAAGGAATGCACTATGCCTCACTATTTGCTGCTATAAATGTTTTTGTATGCTAAAATATCCTTGATTATATGCTTGTATGTGCATAAAACATTGAATTCTGAGTTTTTTACATATACTTTTACTAATCCGCTAAAAGAGGCTATTTAAGGCTATAGCCTGCTATAGCCTTTGTAACCTCTGCGGAACCCATCCGCTAAATGTCTTAGCCGGCTATTTGAAACCTTGATCAAAACTCCGTGGGCACACACACCAACCAAGCTTCTGAATCGAGCGAGTACGTTGACGGCGGCGGCGAGACCTCCAATTCCGGCGCCGACTGCGCGCGGCCGACGCAGGTCATTCAATATTGTATTAAGCCGTCGCTCATTCGATATTGGATCGATCGAGCAGTAGACTGATCTTCTTCTTCTTCTTCTTCTTCTTCTTCTGGAAAATCGCCAAATCGGTCGGTTTAGGGAGTTGATGATGTGCTTTGAATTGTTCCGGATGCTAATTAATACTGCCGTACACATAAGCTGCAGCCTGCGTTTGTAAACGGTTAATTCATACTAATTAAGAGTCGGTAGTACATGAACGCGTCCTTGTGTGCATATATTAGTAATCACCTGTTCGTGCGCTGACGCCACGAACGGTAATCCTTTGACACGGACAAAGTTCAGACGAAAAGCCCGGTCACGCTACTGGTTTATCGAGTAAGCTTACATATATTGACACGCATCCATCTTAATTAATTCTGTTCACTCCCGATCGATTACTTTTAGGAGCACATGCATATGATGCCAAGACACAAAATGTCAATATGTCCAACTTACGAAAGTAGATAGGTGTTGTAGATGACCGGATCTGCATGCCGCCGCCCACAAAAAATGCTAATGCGGTGAGGGGAAAAGCGAGCCGCACTAGGACGAGTCATCTTAATTACTACTAATTAATTAGATCTAGTTCTTGCGCTAGCTAGCTGCTTTCCATGCACCTGCTAGATTCAAGGGAAAATTTCAAAAACACTCCCACTCGTCGCTTTTGAGTCTGAAAACCCCTGCAATGTATTTTAATTGTAGCATTTGCATCCCCACAAGTTCCCTCCTTTTGCAAACTCCCCTTGTTATTAACTTTCTCTTTCCATTTAAGTAATGGGTGGGTTTTTTTGACTTATGGTTTTTTAATTCTGGCTGTTCACGAGAGACAGTACGCAGAGGAAAACAGTCGCATACGATTTTGATCGGTATAACTAAACTCGGTAGAGTGTCTACTAAGCCTTGAAAAAACGTACCATTTAAAAGATGGTTATTGTACAGCAGAAAGTGATAAGAAAAAACCAAAAAGAACCTAGCCAATAGTAGTTGACGTCCACATGTCTTGTTTAGTTTGTATCGTATGTAGCTACCACATCATGCTCGAGATTGAATATATAAGAGGAAAATGAAAGCAGAGAGATAGAATATAAGTGAGAGAGAAGAAATGTTATTGAAAGTTGTAATCACTAGCATACAACAAGCGTGTTATGAATATTATTTATTAGGTTTTTTCATGTCTTCCGGTAAAATTAGTGAAGAAAGTAATGTTATGGAGGATCTTGCAGATCTAGAGAACTTATAGTGGTTTAAATACCACAAAATAAGTTGTGAGAGCTTCTTTTCCAGCTTGGAGTTTTTGCGATTTTCCCTTTAAGCAATGTGTTCTCGTACTACACATTGTTTTCGGAGCCGCTGATGGCCATTATTAATATTTCATGCAAAGTTTCGGCGCCCAAAATGGCCAAATTCGAGTCAAAACTTGCACCACCGGCCGATGCACTGGCCGATCGATTTGGAATGCCGAGCTGTGATTCATCAGGCCACGTACAATATAATTGCACGATTAACTGAGCCAGCACTAGCTAGTACACATCAATTAGCTTGCGTTCCATGTTTATCTTGTGCTTGTCGGTACCCTGCACGGTCAACCAAGGCTTCTCACCGCTAGATGCTAGCAACTCTCTTGAGTTGATTTTGTCGACGCGCCGACGGGCCTTTCTTTCTGGCAGGAGTGGGAAGAATTGACCATTATTCATCATTGTAGCTAGGTGACATATTATTCAATTTTCGGAGATAATAGCGGAGAATCCGCACAAACAACCCATCTAACTCGTTATTAGGTGATGCTTTAATTTGGCAATGTTTATGAGTTTTTTCACTGTAGTTGATGATGATTAAATAAAAAAATAAAAAATATATTAACTTATCACGGATAATAAAAGAAATACAGAAAAAAGACAACACCCCTAAAAATAAAAAATAAAAAAATGAAATAAAAAAATAATAAATTAAAAGTCCGAAACTGAAGCTGAAACTAGCGTACAATGGTCAGAAACTAGCCGAGCGTCATGCTATGAATATGAAACAGTAAAGCACCAACCATCCGAGGATTGACGGGAGGATTCTGAATGATTCCGAATGTACGGGCGTAAGAGCAAGGCTAATAATATAGCCTTCAGCTGCTGTATGGACACTTACAGCCCACTTATCAGCCTATTTATATAGTAGTTTACAGCCAGCTGAAGGCTGTATGACCCACCCCTTTCTCTCACAAAGTTTCTTGGTTCTTGTGCTTCAGCTGGCTGTAAACTTACAGCCCACCTCTCTTCTCTCTCCTCCTCTCTCTCCTCCACCTCAGCATACAGCCTACTAACAGCCTCTTATTATACTTGCTCTAACCCACGTTGCTGCTGCATGACCAGTCATCGCCGCTCTTTTCGCTTGCGCTGCTTTGCCTTCGCATAGCTAGCCAGCATATGCCTAGAGCGATGGATGCACGCATGCTTCCCTGACGAAGATGGTGCATGGAATTGTGGCGCCGTTCCCGAGGACTAGCCGCAGTGGAGGTTCTATGACTATAATAGTGGGTGTTTGGGACTGCTCCACTCCACGTTTTTCAGCTCCGCTCCACGTTTTTTAGCCAAACAGGTTCAGCTCCACGCACTCTGTTCGAGAAAAAAAAGGTGGAGTTGTGATAGCACCTAAAGGGGTGCTCCACAAACTCCAGATTTTTTGTGGAGCTGCTCCACGGTAGAGTTTATGGAGCAGAGTTTGTGGAGCAGTCCCAAACATACCAATATCTATAAACTTTGTTATATAGAATACGAGATAATGTGAAGAAGGAGTATAGAGAATTGGACTGTATCTCATACCGTAGTCAACAATAACATGATAAACATGGTATACTGTGTTGTAGAGAAACTATCTATAGAGACAATAAAAAAACAATATATTATATAAACTATCTTTAGCACTATCTAACATGAAAATACCATAGACAACAGGTGTCTATACTATTGTATATACCGTAACTCGAGCGGGTGAGTCCACTGTAGCAGTAGATCCTAGAATACTGGGGTCGAAATATCGAAATGAGGGCAAGAGAGGGATGGAGTTCCCATTTCTCAGTTATCATAGCTGGATACTGCTATTTATTTAATCACTGTTTGGAATACATAATTTAAAAAACACTCTATAAAAAGTGAACTGTTTTATATAAAACTCTCAGTCTCCTATTTTCTAAATTTAGGCTTTACGCTGGCTAGGCCGGTTTGTATCCTACACGAACCCGACGCATATCTGCTTTATTTCGTATGCAACACGGTACCGATAAATTTTCAATTATTGCAAATATGAGGATAGGATCGATTGATGCTTCGATACGGTGGTTCGAGATTGATGCTTTTTGGCTAACATTGCGTGGATAAGGCTACGGAATGGGCTTCGATTCGGCTACGACTTTTTAGCCTTATCGTCCATGCTATAGTGATTTGTTTTGATAGTTTTTTTTTAAAATAGGATCTATAAATTTATTGTAGTATGTATTATATTAACTTTAGCTGTATCGATTAAAATTATATGTGATTATCTCTCTCTTCATAATCTCTTTCACAAACAGTTATAATTCAAATATCATAAGTCAGGATCTAAAATAACCCACCCAAAGTATAAATAATTAACTGTTCTAGCTAGTATGACATACCTATCGAAATACCCTTCGAGAGTAGGGCTGTAAACGAGCCGAGTTCGAGCAAGCCTAGCCTTCGAGCCGAGTTCGAGTTGGGATTCGAGTCTGGACTTAGGTTCGAGCTCGGTCTAAGCTCGAGTAGGCTAGAGTTCGTCTCGTTAAAGCTCGATAACAATTAAAATAATTTATTATGCATTAATTTTCAACAATAAGAAAAGCTCGAGCTCGAATTTGACTCAAATAAACTCGGTAAGAGTTAATATGCATCACTATTTAAGCTCGAATCGAGACTCGCGAACTATTCGAACTCGGCTCAGTGAAGCTTACGAGCTCGAGTTCGGCTCGTTTAAAGTTCGAGCCGAGCTTAAATCGATCTAGAACGAATCGATCTTGAATAACTCGCGAGGCTCGAGCTTTTTTTATAGCCTTATGGGAGAGAGTCTGACACTTTCAATGGTCAGTGTTGCACAGGTTTTCAGTTTGTACTCGACAGATTTTTGTGCATCACCAGCACTGGCTTACTTTTAATGCAGACCTAAAAATTCTATAACGAAATTCAACCGTACTTGTGCGATACCATAAAAGGCAATGAGTACAATTGACAATACACACGCTATACGCATCAGTGGAGTGCTATTTGTCTTTAGTTTGTTACTTTAGCAAAGTTGTATTTGACCAAGAAATTTTATATGCACGCACACGTATAGCTGTTCGTCCATCAATTTTTTGTCATAATTTCTTGGAATTGTTCATTTTTCAAATGGAGGCTAGGTTGGCACCAAAACCCTTTTTTTTTAAGTCTCGGCACCAAAACCCAGACTTTAGCAAAGTTGTATTTGACCAAGAAATTTTATATGCACACACATGTATATATAGTTGTTCGTCCATCAATTTTTTTGTCATAATTTCTTAGAATTGTGCATTTTTCAAATGGAGGCTAGGTGGGCACCAAAACCCTCTTTTTTTAAGTCTCGGCACCAAAACCCGTTTCCTCTGCTACTTCTGGTACTTACTTGAATAAAACTAGATTAAAAATGTGTGAGTACATATTTTGTTGAGGCAGGATTCAAAACTCTTGGCCTCTCGTGCAGGTTACCAGTTTAACCATCCAGGTACACGTATGAGTGTAGCTAACATACATACGTGTCGAACATGTGTGGTTGGTAGGTCCTGTTCAATTCGGTTATAGCTAGTGATTTTTGGCTTTCGACTGAAATGGTACTGTAGAAGCCGTGACTGAAACTAGAGGTGTTCAATTCAGCTGTTGGATTTTGGTTTTTCGTTGAGCTGATTTGAGAAGCATTGTATTTGCCACTTTAACAAGCCATACAATGTACATTATAGGTAATGTGTGGGCATTTACAATGTACATAATACAATAATTGAAACTGTCATAATGCTACCTATGTTAAGCCACCAAGACGCTGCAATATGATCATGTATCATGTCCATATGGACATAGTCTGCACCATTTGCACCTTGTGGTACATCACCTTCCCTATGACCTGCATTTCTTGTATCTTGAACTTCTAGGTCAACAAAATCTATGCCAGGTAAATCACTATCCAAAATAAAGTTATACAACATCATCATCGCAGCAATTATTGCCTTTTGCCTTTGGGCGTCATAGCTAAGAATGCTATCCAGTATACGCCACTTCACCTTCTACATGCCAAATGCATGCTCAACGACGTCGCGAAGGGATAAGTGATGGAAGTTGAAGACCTCCTGCATCTCGGTGGGGTGATTACCATTTTGGAACGTACTCTACCAGATGGTACATTTGGTTTCGATACAGAGCTAGATACCCTGACCTGTTTGCATACCTCGAGTCTATGGTATAGTACTTGTCTGCAAGTACCTATTTATAGCCTAATGGTGAGATGTTCATCATTGGTCAAGACTTTCTAGGCCCAGATTTCTGAACGCTAACAGTTTATCTCCTATGAGATACAAGGGAAAAAGAAAAAGAAGTGCTTTTTTTTCGCAATGAGAAACTTCCACGAGATATTCTCTCGATCTGTTAATTTGAGGTTTTCTCTCAGCTGATTAAGCCCATCGGATCGAATTGTTGAACATTCTTGGGAGACCAGATCAAATAATTAAAAACTGTCTCCGCGCCATTTACGATACCTAAGGACGGAGTCCTCGCGGACTAAACAGCACAGCCACCTTGATTCTTGCTATATATACGCGTATATCATGCGTCCCTGCTCTCCCTGAACTCCGAAGAGATTGTGGTTTCTCGCGTCCATGGCGGCCGCAAGAGCTAGTGCCGGATCCATGGCTCCCCTCGCAGCGGTCGTCGTCTTCATCCTCTGCGCTCTGCTCCTGGCTCGTCCTGCCGTTGCCGCCGAGAAGCAGTCCTACGTCGTGTACCTCGGGGAGCACGCCCATGGCGCTCGGCTGGACGCCCACGCCGCCGCGGACTTGCAGGCGCTCGAGAGCAAGGCCGCCGACTCGCACTACGACCTCCTCGCCGCCGTCCTCGGAGAGTAAGCGACCAACCAATTCATGAACCAATCAAACAAACACGTATGTGATTCAAAGAGACTGTTGTAACCGCGTAAATCGCAATGCAGCAAGGAGAAGGCGCGGGAGGCGATCTTCTACTCGTACACCAAGCACATCAACGGCTTCGCCGCCAACCTCGACGACGCCGCCGCCGCCGATATCGCAAGTGAGGCCCTGCCCTGCCCGCCGGTGACCGCTTCTTGGTTTCGATTCGTTCTGAGAACTGTCGATTAATTCCTCTGTGCTTCAGGGCGACCCGGCGTTGTGTCGGTGTTCCCGAGCAGAGGGCACAGGCTGCACACGACGCGGTCGTGGCAGTTCCTCGGGCTCGCCGGGCCCGACGGCGCGCCGCGCGGCGCGGCGTGGCGGAAGGCGAGGTTCGGCGAGGGCACCATCATCGGCAACCTCGACACCGGTAAGCCAGCCACTCCCATGCCGCAGCCATCGTTTTCGCAGCAGCAGTCGCCGATCAGATTCTACTAGCAGCTGGTTGCTGCGTCGTACACTTCGCTAATCACTCCTCACCTTCGCACCAAACCACCTTTCTTTTCACCTTTCTGAGGCTAATGATGGCACATCTTTCTTGTGGGATTATTATCTGGTTGACTTAATCGGGGCGCAATGTGTAGCGCCCGTAGTACACTAGTACTAACAAAAATAGAATCTGAGTTTCTTTGTGTTGATATGACAAGAAAGTATCTGACGGTAACTGGCCGGTTATAACGGATTCTAGATAATTTTGTAATGATGTAAAAAATGTAGTTTTTCAGATACGAATTCTGGATAACTTTGTAATTAATGGCATACGGAACATTATAGCATTCAAGTAATTTTTTAGGTTATATAAAATGAATTGGTGGGTGAGTAACCGGCCAAGAACCGATGGTAACTGTCTATAATTGAGTTAAAAACTTCAAATATACTACTATTTTTTTCTGTGCAAAATGCAACCTGCCCAGTATTTTTACCAATGTATTCCTGCTAGGCATATGAAAACCGGAGCTAAGCTGTCAGAACATTCTCCTGTCCGAGATACATACATACTCAACAAATGATTAGTTCATTAACTACATGGTTTAGCACCTAAACATCTGTCTTTATAACAAAAAGGATGCCGTACACGCACATGCTCTATCTGATTAAGAAACATGAAGTCACAGTGCTGTTGACTTCGCCCATTAACTAATCTATCCATCAAGTCTTTGACAGATGAGTATAGTAGTATAGTTAGGACCATTCAATGATTCGGCATGGTGATAGATAGTGGCTTCCTATCTGTACTACAAGCAATGCAATATTGCAACCACACTACCGCATATTCTTCCATACTTTTTCTCCATGCTTTTTGCTCTGGGGACCCTTGGCTGGTGAACACATCAGAATTCAGAAATTTCAGATGCAGCCAAAGGCTTGGTAATTGCCTGCACAAGCAGGAATTCAAGAGACTGTTCAGTGATCACTGACTCACTGTGCCTGAATCCTGATCTTGCTTTTTTTTCCCTCTCTCCAATTGAGTTGAATTCTATGCATGGTGTTGTTTGATCTGTACTCTTGTGTGGAACTTAGCATGCTTTGTTTTGTCTCCGTGTGCCTGTGGATGTGAAGGGGTGTGGCCAGAATCACAGAGCTTTAGGGACGATGGCCTGGGACCAGTTCCATCACAGTGGAAAGGAACATGCCAGAAAGGCCAAGATGATAAGTTCTCTTGCAACAGGTAATTTTCTGACTACAATGCACACAGTAAAATGGGGTTATATATATGTAGATATTCCTTTTCTTGATGCATGCATTGTGCTCTTCATTAATCTTCCACTTTGGCTAAGTTGCAACCACCTGGCTCTGGCTTCCTATCAAATAAGTATGTTCAATTGGAGCAATGTTTCTCGTTAAAGAAGTTTTGCAGATCCATGCTGGGAGGATGTGCAGTTTGTGTGATGCCAAAAGTTGATATGCTTGCTTTTGTATAGTGTAGCACTACCATTTTGCGATTGAAGGTTGAGACCACCACGATGCATATGCATGACTGAGACTGAGACCACCACCAGTTTATGCCTAGGATCAAGTGGCAATGATAGGCATGCATGCAAGATGATCCATCTTGAATCTTGATCCCACTGAACGGTGACATGACACCGAACGGTGGTGTGTCTCAACCGTAGTTTTCAGAAAAATTTCAGCCAGAAAAGAAAACTTGCGCACCTTTATCTGAATATTTACCAGAGTACTCTGATGTGCCTGTACCAATGCACAACAGGAAAAACAAAAAGAAAAGAAAATTAGAATATCCTTTCGAATGAAAATAGGTTCTGTTTTTTAGCATGAAACAAAATAGGTCCTACTCACTAGCCTTTTAGTCTTGGCCTTGGAAAGTATCGTTCTTTAGCATTGGCAAAGGAAAAGAACTGCACTGAATAATGTGATACATCAGACACTTTTCAAGAATTCCATTAAAAAGTCACTTTAGGTTAAGTAATGCCCGCATCTAAGAGAAAAAGAAGAAAATGACACTTCTTTTTTTCTTTTCAAATGAGATAACATACTTTTGTAAATATGCCCAATAATGTATAAAAGGTGTGTTACAACATTCTCCATAAAAGTTTTTCTTTTCGCAGTAGGGAAAATTTTAGTATTTTTTTCTGAAAATAAACACACTGACATCCTTTGTGTTCCTCCATACAGAATTCTTTTTCTAAATCAAAGCAATTGATCCATACAAAAGAGTACTTGTATTTCACAATTTCTACAATAATCTAGAGCTAATTTTAGTGATGGAATTCTTTGCTACTTCTTGACATCTTGTAGTTTCAATAAAATTTTCAGGAATAGGTTCATCTGAATTTTCTCAGTCAAGATGCAATGTCATTGTACATGAATAGTGGCTCACTGGTTCTCACTTCCTAGTGGGCTTGCATTTCGGCAATGTCATCTCTTATATTGAAGTTGTCTACTCTTTCGGATGCATCTTTAGCAGGAAAAGCGTAGAGACAGTAGCAAGTACCAGCATCTGCATCAACAGATCCAGAGCCCTCTTTGGAAGGCTTTGCCCTGAAAATAAACGCTTTTCTGCCTTGAATCCTTTTCTTTTCTGAAAAGAAGTTTTTCCAATGTTCAGACCAGATATTATCCATCATTTTCAAAACCAAAAAACGAAGAGAAGTTCTCCGCATATTGTTCCTCACATGATTTCCAAATGGTCAGCTGCTTTTTTACTAAAACCATAATATGTGGCATATAATGACGTCATGCATCTTGCTAAACTCAATTACTTGTATGAATATTTATGTACTAGATGTATAGGTAAACTCTGTAAGAGCTGTACTTAGATAAATCTATCTACCATTCTCCCTATTTTGGGCATATACATACTTGCATGCTGCATTTTATCCTCCCAAATGTCACAGATTTTTAAGTGTTCATACTTTTGTAATTATGAAATTATAATTTTATACACCAGATGATGAATCATTTACAAGCATAAATATGAACACAACAAAGATGATTTGTTTTTTTAAAAAAAATTGGCGCGCAGGAAGCTGATTGGCGCGCGCTACTTCAACAAGGGCTACGCGTCGGCGGTGGGCGTGTTCAACACCAGCCTGTTCAACACGCCGCGCGACAGCGAAGGTCACGGCACGCACACGCTGTCAACGGCCGGCGGCTCGGCGGTGGCCGGCGCGAGCGTGTTCGGGAATGGCAACGGCACGGCCAGCGGCGGCTCCCCGCGCGCGCGCGTGGCCGCGTACCGCGTGTGCTACACCCCGGTCAACGGCAGCGAGTGCTTCGACGCGGACATCCTCGCCGCCTTCGACGCCGCCATCGCCGACGGCGTGCACGTGCTGTCCGTCTCCCTCGGTGGCGACCCGGGCGACTACTTCAACGACGGCCTCTCCATCGGGTCCTTCCACGCCGTCCGCCGCGGCATCGCCGTGGTCTGTTCCGCCGGAAACTCGGGCCCCAAGCCCGGGTCCGTCTCCAACGTCGCGCCATGGATCTTCACCGCCGGCGCCAGCACCATGGACCGCGAGTTCCCGTCCTACGTCGTCTTCGACCACACGAAGATTAAGGCATGAGAATTCTCCCCTCCTTTCTTGCCAAGATCGACAATCTTGCAACACTTCATAATTTCTTGAAATTAACAGTTTTTCGCGATGTATTTCTTGATCCATGCAGGGGCAGAGCCTTTCGGTGACGGGGCTCTCGGAAAAGAGCTTCTACCCCATGATCGACTCCGCGCAAGCTGCAGCTCCCAACGGAACGCAAGACGAGGCGTACGTAGCAATCTCTAAACGATTAACTAATTATTCGACTAATTAGCGTGCGTTATTGCGATGCCATTACCGGCTTAATCACGTATTAGTGAGTGATTAATGTGTTGTGTACTGTGACTGCAGGCAGCTGTGCTTCATGGGGTCGCTTGACCCGGAGAAGGTGAAGGGGAAGATCGTGGTGTGCCTGCGAGGGGTGAACCCGCGTGTGGAGAAGGGTGAGGCGGTGCGGCAGGCCGGCGGCGTCGGGATGGTGCTCGCGAACGACGCCAGCACCGGCAACGATATCATCGCCGACGCGCACGTCCTCCCGGCCACGCACATCAAGTTCCGCGACGGCCTCCTCCTCTTCTCCTACCTCAAGTCCACCAAGTAAGCAAACCAAACATTCCACACGATGCCATTGCATGTTCTTGTGAGATGTCATGAGCTGACGAGCGTGGGATGCGATCAAGGACTCCGTCCGGGTTCATCACGAAGCCGGCGACGAACCTGGCAACGAAGCCGGCGCCGTTCATGGCCTCGTTCTCGTCGCAGGGGCCCAACACGGTCAACCCGGAGATCCTCAAGCCAGACATCACAGCGCCGGGGGTGAGCGTGATCGCGGCCTGGACGCGCGCCAACTCGCCCACGGACCTCGCCTTCGACCAGCGGCGCGTCGCCTTCAACTCCGAGTCTGGCACCTCCATGTCGTGCCCGCACGTCGCCGGCATTGTCGGGCTCCTCCGGACGCTGCACCCGGAGTGGAGCCCCGCGGCGGTCAGGTCGGCCATCATGACCACCGCGATCGACGTGGACAACAAGGGCGAGGCGATCCTCAACTCGTCCTTCGTGCCGGCGAGCCCGTTCAGCTACGGCGCGGGCCACGTCTGGCCGAGCCGCGCCATGAACCCGGGCCTCGTCTACGACCTCTCCCCCGACGACTACCTCCGCTTCCTCTGCGCGCTCCGCTACAACGCCACCATCATGACCATGTTCAACGGCGCGCCGTACAAGTGCCCCACCGAGGCGCCCAAGATCCAAGACCTCAACTACCCGTCCATCACCGTCGTCAACCTCACCGCCGCCGCGACGACGGTCAAGCGCACGGTGAAGAACGTCGGCCGGCCAGGCAAGTACAAGGCCTTCGTCAGCGAGCCGGCCGGCGTGCGCGTGACGGTGAGCCCCGAGGTGCTCGAGTTCGGCCGGAAGGGGGAGGAGAAATCCTTCGAGGTGAGGTTCCAGGCCAAGAACGCCACACTGGCCAAGGACTACGCGTTTGGCGCGCTCGTTTGGACGAACGGGAAGCAGTTTGTCAAGAGCCCTCTCGTTGTGAAGACATTGGCATGAAGAACTGGATAGTTTCAGGCTTGGATTGCTTAGGGTTTGATTAGTTTAGGAACAAATTGTAGAGAGAAACAAAGACACGTTTGTTTGATTTGTTAGGAAGGGAGGCTACGCATTTTGGCCTCTGAATTAATAAGCAAAATAAGTGATTAGCTGTTTCAGAATGGCTGCACCTTTTTCTCGTGTTGGTTGCTCTCAGAGTGCTTAGCAAGCCGAAGACAGCTACACATACGCATTAGATATGACCATTAGTACTGTAATACAACCTAATCGGGACTCTCTCCGTCCAAAATTATATAGCCTATTTTTTAAATGGTCTTGTTCATAAATACAGGACATGACATATGTATTATTCTCTTCGTACATGTGTTGAATATAATACTTAGATATAATAATTAGGAATAGTCATTTTCAATATCTATAGTCTATTTGCATGATAAAATACACTATATTTTTTATTTTCAGACAGAAGGATTATATCACTTGTATGATATTAGTCAGTTCCAACAACAGCTTAGGGGGGATCGGAAGAACAGATGCTCAATGATCTCTTGCAAGCCCCTACTACGCTCAGGAATGAGAATATACCATGCATCCTCAGATTTGCAGCCTTACCAAAAAAACCTACATATAGCAGAAGCAACAGTAAGCATTTTCTAACACCATTCTTGTTTTGCAATTGATTTGATATAGCTGCCAGTTTTATTTGTTCTCGCTAATTCACAGCACTGGCAAATAAATGAAATTGAAAAGCGTAAACAATCTTCACATTTTTGTCTGCATTGAGGTGTCATCGGTCTGTGTATCAGGTAATGAAAGCAAGAACAATCTCTCAGGGAAGAGAGAGTACGAATCATCTCTAAACCAAGCCTGTATTGGGCAAACAAAAGTTCTAAGTTCTCAAAGGGAAGATATCTCCTTGATCACTCTGTATAAATGCCCAACCCTGGGAAGGGTTGCGCACATAGAAAAGGCTGCTCTCAAAACTCTTAACCACCAAACAAGAATGCAGCAGCCTGCTCCTCATTCCCGTTAAACAACTTGAGTGCTTGTATTACAGATGCTCGGTCGAACCCAAGCTCCACGAGTTTTGTGACTTTTGCTTCAAAATCTCCTCCCTGGTAAGAGTTTTCAGAAACGGTTAGGATCAATATAATTCACAGAGACTTGAGAAATCAAACGTACAAGGGTCCAAAGAAGTGATTTTTAACTCTACCTGTGGAGGATTCACAGCTGGAGCTCCTACAAAGAAAATAAAAGATAACGGTTTTTAATTAGCTCTTGATTATCAGAGGGTCGTAGAACTACTAGAGCAAAAGCAAACTAACCAGTAGGAGGGGTTCGTGGTGGCACATCAGGTGTCCTCTCCCGTGCCCTTGACGATTCCTGGATAATATAAAGTAAATAAAGATATGCCGATGATGCATATCACATTTAAGAAAATCCAAAGCTACATCACACAAAAGCAGTGATTTTGCTTACTCCAGCAGCTCCTTGGATGAGAGATGGCTTTGATAATTTCTCTTCATCACGTATATGTGAAGGGATGTCTTTCTCTGAAGTTACGAAATTATACTGATTAGAGCTGAAACTTACAAAAATGTTGTAGATAACCAGATGAAAATCTAGGAAACTTCTTCAATACTGGGAAGCAACTAATATCATCTTAACTTCTTCAATAACCCATTTCAGTAGACCACCATCAAAAACTACAGCTAGAACAAAATATGAAATAGGTGCTCGGTACTAAGCCAAACCTTGTAAGAAGGGCACCGAAACCTCACCACCTCCTACTCTAAGAACATTGTCCTTTAGGTCAATTATGCACTGTGCAAGATAACAAAAATCGTCATTATGGGGTGTAATCACAATAGAGTTAGATGCAATGACTTGTTCAAAACATTAGTCATGCAATTACCTGATGTTTCCGCAGCATATCAAGCCCAAAAAGGAATTCCATATTGGGAGCGTCCAATACTGTGAAAGAGCAAGGATAGAAAACGTGGCCTATCTGTCCAAACATGAGCTATTAGTCAATGCACTGTGAACTACTTAATTAATTAGTATGATATAATGTATCCAAAATTCCATAACCATCCAAATTTGTAGAGAAACAAGAAGAACTGAAATTTTGGCATTCAGTTTTAAGAAAACACTAAAGGCTCTGGTTCTAATTAGCAGCCTCCACATGGTTTCAATGAAACATGGACAAAATGTTCTAGAACAACTAATTTCATGCTTTTTTAGCAGATGCTAAATTTCGTAACATATGGATAGTGTCTGTTTTTTCTGAATTATATAATACTAATTCAGATTGTGAATGTGACAAATGACTCAAATAACATTGCAGCATGTCCAAAGTCATGGTGAAGAAAAAGTACCATTCATAAAAGGACCGTAAAATCAGTGACATTGGTATAGCAATTAGCCATTAAATGTACCTTTATTGGGGCTACATGTATTCTTCCAATTATCTCCGATTGACCAACTCCAATAGCAACCCCTTTGTAACGCTGATCAAGTAGCCTCAACAACCTGACATATGATAGTCCTATATAAGATTGGATGTATTTATAATTTGCAAAATATGGCACGGTGTACATTTCAGTCGAGTGTCAAGAGATAATGATTTATTTTCTCCTGTTTGATAAAATCGTAAAATTCTGCTTTACTTAAACTAAGCTATTTAATATTTCTTCCTTTTCATGCAGAATTATCAAATAAACTGCAGTATTACAGATATGAAAGGCTAAACAGTTCCAATCTACCAGCATTTTAATTTATAATCATACCCGCAACGTTCAGCACAGCTTTTTGATATGATAGTTGACTGTGCTCCACTGTCCACAAAGGCCTGGAGATGAAAGGAAAGTTAAGACCATATATATCCAAAACAATCAGCGGGAAGCAATCAAACATTGCATAAACCCCATTTATTGCAAATTATCCTAGAAAGAGAACACATAGCAAGGGGAAAAAACTTCGTGAAAAACACCATTGGGGTAGATAGTACTGTTCCCAAGTACAAAATTTAGATTCTGTTATTATTATTTTGCCAGGAATTATGCAATAGACATTGATACTCGATAGGAATTTCCAACAAAGTATATACAAGTTCTCCTATGATTAGGAAATTTCATAAGAAAATGATGTTTTAAGTACAGACAATGCTCAGTTGTTCACCACGTTTATTATATAGGAATAGATACATGAACTAATTTAATACCTTCAATGGTATTCCATTGACTTCCATATCCACATACAGCATAACCTGAAATCAGAATGCTGATTGATTAACAAGGACTACAAAACATAGCACATGAATAGGAGCATACTCAGTGTTCAACATACCACTCGAGCAAATGCTTCAGGATTATGCTCTAAGGCAGCCTCCCAGTTTTCATCAATGCTTTTCTGAATATCACAATTGACAAGTAATCAGAATATCAGCTGTCTAACTGAATAAATTCTAAAGAGGTGAACAGGAAAAATGTATAAATCACAGTGAAGACAGAAAAAAGCTTTTGACATGCTCATAACATTATATTAAAAAAATGTCATGGTAACAATTCAATATTATCCAACCGTGACAGCTAGCAGAAGTTATATGCCCAAACATAGAAATTCCTCTTATGGGCTCACCATCCTGCTTCTCCATTGTTTTAGCTCACTTGTTTATTCCTATTTTTGTAATACACATTCTTTAGGTCTCCTTAATCAATAGTTGGTCATGCAATGATGTTTATGATATTTCATATTTCACATTAGCTAGTGATATATTAAAAGAAACATTGTCATAAACGGTCAACAGGTGTTATCCTGACAAAATTGATGCATACCTGCCGAATTGCAGCTTCAATTTTCTTCTGAGCTTCAACATCAAAAGGATCAGCATACATTAAAGCCTGAAAAAATCATGTTAATAATGACTTGGCCTACTATTATTAAACAAATTAGCAAAATAGCACAGCCAAGAAAGGGAACATGAATTACCAAGTATCAAGCCTCAAGGTGGTGAAATAGATCTAAGAGAACTTGCAAAATGTAACATTTTACAACATATTGGTACACATGAAATAGCATAGAGATATATTTTTATAACTGCATGGAGTGATTTGTTGAATATGAAACAGCAGAACAGAAGAAACATATTGATGCCAATTTGTATACAGAAATAATGCAGGAACAACCCACATTCTCAGCTTTCATTTCAAAAAGACATGTTGCATAGAAAATAAAATTTAGCAAGGAGATCCTCACAAGCTCTTCTTCTTGTTTGCATTTTAGTTCTAGTCTTTGTTGGTGGCGTGACCGCAAGGTATTTTGAAACTCATTGATGTCATCGCCAAGAATTGCTTGTGCTAATGTAGGGTCACTCTGCAAATCAAGAAGATACCGGTTTTTCAACAAAAGAAATTAACATATTTTCTGCAAGTAACATCTGAGCACTATAAAGTATAAACTGACCAATACTGATAAATAATGAATCTATCAGCAAAGTTTACCTGAAGGAGCTGTGCCATTAGTTGTGAATCGCCTCGAATATGTTGTTGGAAAGCTTGAGGATTCACAGCAGATCCATCAGGATTTAACCTTATAACATCTTGAGATGCCCTGAAATTTTCAGCACGGACAATAAACTCGAGGAAGCATTGGTACATTAGTGACATCAAGATTCATGAGATTAGTTAAGCTAAGAAAAGTATATACTTTGGTGACATCAAGATTGATGACATTAGTTAAGCTGAAGATATAGCATCTCTATGCTACCTGTGACTTCTGAGTTGTGTTCAAGATACACCAAAAAGCAAACTGACAGGTGACAAGCGACAACTACAAAAACCAAACCATCTAGATATGCCAAAAAAGAGTAACAAAGCGTTACTTGTAACAACCTAAAATCTTTTCTTGTGCTAAGAAAGAAATCGATGGATAACTCTACGGAAAGTAGTTGCCAGTAAGAACAGAAAGCATCAAATCACCATAAGTGAACTAGCAGGGGTTTCAACCTCTCAAGAAATTTGTTCAGAAATCGACAACTATATGTAAATAGAGTAATAATCAGAGGAGCGCCAGCAAGCAGACCTATCATTGGAGGAAGAAACCATCATCACAAGGTCGCCATCGCGGACTCCGACGGCGCTAAGTTTCTCCGAGTTCTGCATCTCCTTGCCATTGAAGTGAAGCTGCTGCTGCCGCAGCGGCACTCGGGTCTGGCCACACACACCCAAAACCAACATTCCAACAATGTGAGATCAAACCAGTCGCGGCAAAGTCTTGAATAGAAGTCTCAAGCAAGCTAGCAGGCCCGGCTCACCTCCACCTCAAGGAGCGCCTTCAAATTCTCCACCTGCAAGCACACATGACGCACAATTTTAGCGAAAAACCGCCGCAATCGCATTCAAAGATTGCAACCACAGTTCAAGGGCCTAGCTCCGCAACCATACTCCAGCAACACGCGGAAGGAAGGAAACCGAAGCGGCGGACGGCTCTGAAGTCTAAACCACGCCACCAAAATTACCAGCAAAAGATCCA
This sequence comes from Dendrocalamus latiflorus, assembly GCA_017311315.1. NCBI lineage: Eukaryota > Viridiplantae > Streptophyta > Magnoliopsida > Poales > Poaceae > Dendrocalamus > Dendrocalamus latiflorus. The sequence goes on from CM029609.1 coordinate 44,306,118, forward strand.
ACCAATCTTTACACCCAGACACGCGATAGCACACCACGAGGAACGAATTGCTCATCGCCCCAATCAGTTACTACCTCTAAAGATCGAGATCGAGACGCGGGGGGGGGGGGGGGGGGGGGGGGGCGAGGGCAGGCTCACGGATTCATCGGGGTCGACGTCGAGGGTGAGAAACTGCTCGTCGGCGGACATCACCGTGACCTTCATCTCGCCGCCGCCGGCCGGAATCGAACTCCTCCACCTCGGCTGTGGAGAGACGAGAGGGGTGGGAGTGGGGGCGTTTCCTGTTTAGTGTGCGGGCGAGTCTACGGGTGTCAAATCGGGTTGCATTGCTTTGTTGGTCTTTCCAATCATCCAATCCAAATTACTGCATCTCTTTACAATCGTTTTTCCCCCGAGCAAATGGAGCAAAGATCAGGAGTAAAGATCGACTTCAAATACGGGTGAAAATAGATCAAATATAGATGGATAATAGTTTTATTATATTTGATTTTATTTTTTCTCATATGCGAATATGAATATAGATATTCTATATACAAATAGAAATACGAATGATATCAAATATAAATATAAATACAGAGCGGATAAGAATCAAATTGAATACGGTTATGAATATTTCTCGGAATATGATAACCCTTTAAACTATACATACAAAATGATCAAAAAAATATAATAATTTATTTGATCCAAACATTCGTGAAAAATATTTATGAATTCTTTATATAAGCTAAGATTCTCTCCTAACTCCATGTATTAATGTATATATTAATGCATAATTGGCTACTAAAGTATTATGTAAATAGGTTGGGCTAAAATAGAGGATATATGATGTGGATATTCGGCTTCTGAATATCCAGATAATCCGGATTCATATTCATATTCAACAGATAGTGAGCTACTGAATCTGTATTCGTATTCGACATCAAAAATCCATATTCATTTCTGATTCAATACTATTTGATAAATATCTGAGCCGATAGAATCTATATTTGAAAATTATTTGAATCAGTCAAAAACCATCCAATCCATTTTCAACCCTAATTTCAAATGAAATATTAGTGAAACCATATTTGTATTCGTATTTCGACGTAGAAATCCACTGTTCTCATATTCAGATACAAATAATCCATTTTTAATTCAAAATTACAGAAATATACCTACGTAAAAGTTTTTTTTACAGGAATGGGCTCTAGTCGCCCAACAGACGCGCAACATGCATGCAGTCGGTGTACCATTGGGTGACATAATTGCAGTCGCCGAATGGTCAGGCGACTGGACGCTATCGCCTAACTGTTCAACGACTAGACGCGATATATATTCGACCGCTCAGTCGAGCCCCTGGTAGATTCCATCCGCTGCGCGCAAAGAGAAGAGCAGGGAAAGAAAGATGAAGAGAGGAGAGGGCAAAAAAGAGAGGAGAGGGAGAGGAACAGTAGAGGTTCCGCTACTTTTACAAGGTAAATTTTTTTATGTTGTGCTCAATATTTTTATATAAAGTAAATAATTTGTTTAGTGTAAAATTAGGATTCATAGAAAATTATAATTGTAAAACTTTGCTAAGAAGTAAATAGTTGTAAAAAATTTAGTCAATATAGTTATAGAAAATTAGCATCCGTAGAAAATTATAGTTGTAGAAAATTTAATAAATATTATAGTTGTACAAAATTTAGTGCTTATAGTTATAAAAATTTAGCATCCATAGAAAATTATAGTTGTAGGGTTTAGCATCCGTATAAAATTCTAGTTGTAGAAAAATTAGTCAATATTATATAGAAAATTAGCATCTATAGAAAATTGTAATCGTAAAAAATTTAGTCAATATTTTTGTATGAAGTAAATAATTTGCTTTGTGCAAAATATTATTAGATAACATTTACGATTTATTAGGAATGAACATAATGTTGTTAGTACATTGAAAATGGCATTTAAATTATTATGTCATGTAAATTATCAAAACCCATTAGAAATAATTTACAGTAGAACAGAGGTCGAGCAGCGAGAGAAGAGAAGTGTCAGTGTGCGTGGGAGCAGATAAGGAGTGATGCATATTGGGGTGAAAGAAAGAGAGCGGTGGTGGTGCGAATGAGGAGGGGTTATGCTATAATGGTATTGTAGTAGTTCATGATAGACGAATGGTCGTACAATGTAAATTATAGTACAACAGTAGTTTCATATTGTATGATGCGATTTGACTAGTAGCAACATTGAAAATGTTTGCATGCAGACATAAGCAATGCCGATACCCACTACATTAAAAGTGCATTACGGTGTCGACATCGTTCGTGAAGGTCAGAACAGTGTTGACTTGAGCAGCTTTTCGCAACCCACTCTGGTACACCCAAATGGTGAGAATGCTTGAATCGCATATGTGTTATACTGGCTCACCCGTAGCTTCTCCTTAGACCTTGAGGTGTACAGCATCATCATACAAGGGCTTTGGAGCCGGTCTCCCACGCACATTAGATGGGAGTTGAGAACATTGATGTACACTTCTGCGTGGAAGGGCTTTTCGGAAAGCTGTCGACGCTGTGGATACGAGTGTGTGCTGCTTGTAAAACCATACCCAATAGAAGTTGTACAAGGCCCTGCCAGCGGCTATCATGCGAGTGGTGTGAGCAGCTCAGGCACCCAGCATGTTGATGAAAAGGAGGACCCGGAGGCCAGTGTCAGAGAGGTTGCAGAGGAAATTTCTTGTGACGAGGCCGATGCGGTAAATGGAGGAGAGGAAGAAGGGTCACGGCGTGTTGAGCCTACAGGACAGGCTGATGAAGGGGAGCATATAGAGTACATAATTCATCAAATGAAGAGCGATGACCGGATGGCCTGGCTGAAGAGGAAGCTGTACAGGAGGACGACGATGATAGTTTCGATGAGGACGAAGCTCCCATCTCGCAGGAATGGAACAAATTTGATGCTAAGGGTGGTACTGCGCATGACGAGCATGAATCACCGTGGGAGTATCATGGCACAGAGATTCGGTTGCACTTAATGTTTGTTGACAAGGCATCATTGCAAGATGTCATCAAGCTGTGGGCTCTGTCCATACAGCGGACTTTTCAAGTCGTCAAATCTAGCCAAGAGCAGTATACCATGAAGTGCGAGCAGGTCGATTGTCCTTGGAGGGTGCATACATGAAGACCGAAGTATGAGACTCACTTGACTGTCTTGAAGGCGGAGCCGCACTCCTGCATTCTCAGCTGTGTTTTGCTGAGGCATCATAACCTAACGCTCACCTTCATAGCCAATTTGATGTATGGAGAGATAGTGGAGAAGAAGGACATGTAGGCCATTCACATCATGGTTGCTATCGAGAAGAAATTCAAGTACAAGATTAGCTATGCGAAGGCATGTCGTGCGAAGCAGAAGGCTTTAGAAAAATGGTTCGGGTCTTTCGAGGTGGCAACGACAACCTTTCTCGCATGCTTCAGGTGATGCAAGATAGAACCCGAACACATACACTAGTGTGAAGGACAAGCCATCTTGTAGGATCGACAACGGCGACAGAGGGGGGGGGGGGTGAATGTCGTTCATAAAAATTTAATCGACCCCCCGAGTACCTACGATCTCTCCAATAGCTAGGGAGCTATGAAGAAGATTTAAATGCTCACTAGAAATACAGAGAAACAACACAAACTAGAGAGCAAATACTTGAGAAGCACAAGAAATAGAGCTATTTTTACTGCTAACCAAGGAGAGCTTTGCTACTCACAAATTGGCACAAAGAATACTGCAGATAGCTGCCTGTCCAGACCGAAAAGAAGGCTGAGATCTCCAATCGAAAGTAGCTATTAAATACCCACTGTTAGACCAAGAAATGACTGCCGACCAACCAAAGCAAAATAGTACAAAAGAAACTGTAGACTGAAGTCTCTTTTGTATTGCTGCCAAAACCACAAAAGAGAATAAAGAAAGTGCCTCTTTTTGTGTTTCTTTTGCAGACCTAAAAACAAGTAATGCCAAACTTTTCAGGCTAGACAGCCGAACCAAATGTACAGGAAGAACATGGTCTAAAGAAAGTCATACACTTGATAGCCGAAAAGCAAAGACTGCTAGATGAGGTCCGAAAACAGCCCAGATAATACACTAATTTGGGACAGCTATCAAGTGATGAAAACTTGGCCAAAACAAGCACTGCATGCTGCAGCCGAACAGCAGTTTCACCATGCCGAAAATATACTTAGGCCCTGTTTGGATCCCTTGACTAATTTTTAGTCATCTAAAGTTTAGGTCTAGTCCGTCCAAACAGGTGAACTAATACCTGGACTAATTTTTAGTTCATCCCCAACTAGCTATTAGTTCATTAGTTGGCAAATGTGGACTAATTGTGGACTAAAAGGTGGTACCAAACAGCAAAAGATGAAAATACCCCCGCTACCCTTTCTCCACTACTCCACATGCAACACACTAACAAATATAGGGGTATAAATGTCTTTGTCCATGAAAGTCACCACCTTTTAGTCCATGTATCCAAACAGCACTTGACTAATTTTTAGTTCACCAACTAATGAACTAATAATTAGTTCTAGACGATCCAAACAGGCCCTTAGACAAGAAAAAGAAATCAGCAAGAAATGACAGCAATTGCTGCTGCCGAAGAGAGCTAAATAAATAAGCTGCAAGCTGGCCGAAAGCCAAAAACTAAAAGAGATCAAATCCCAAAAGAAGTGATAGATTGAGAACATAACAAAAGAGAGATGTTGCCGTGAGGATCAAGGACAGAAATACCCAAAAGGGACTCTTGATATTCTTTAGTCTTTAGATCATGTGCCATGAACTCAATTAGCTATCGAGAAAGAACACACAAAAAAAGAAGAGCAGAAGCACATGAAAACACAAGCACAACAAGGAAAGCCTACTCAAGACATCTCAAACACCAAATTTCTTCGATTGAGACAAAAGAGATGAATGATTAAATAAGAGGAATGATTACATAGTTGTTCAGCTCATCTCTCTCAATCTCCCACTAACAAGTCCACATACATGCTTAGGAGATCAAGAACACAACCCTATCTCACACAACCATGGAGAGACATAAATAAAACCCTAATCTTTTACACACTCTCTCTCAAATTTCAGCACAACCTCTCCCTCTCCTTTTATAGCATCCCACTAATGGGTTTGCACATGCTTTACCCATTAGGTCACCACCTACTCTATGCTTTATCCAAACCCACTTCCTTTAGTGCAGCTTTGCGTTTTTACCGAAACGCCCCTCGCGCACCTTCCAGGAAGCTTCCTCCTTTCTTGCCTTGCAAGCCTCGCAGCTTCGCCTTCTTCGGCACACCTCGACCGTTCTGACCTCAGCGCCACCTGCGCCTAATCCGGTCCACCGTGCCTCGCCACGACTCCACCTCGAGTCCACGTCGTCTTCGACACATCCCAACTGTTCTGACCTCAGCGCCACCTGCGCCTAGTCCGGTCCTCCGTGTCTCACCACGACTCCACTCGATGTCCTGCAGTCACACGGACAAGAAATACGTTAAATAGCACCGCTCGACACATGAAAGCATAAATAACACCATCGAATCATACTTACGCATGATGAAGTCCAAACCTGTCAAATCATCAGAATATGCATCCTAAACACATTGACCATGTATGACCAAGTCCGACCGAGCCCGTTGCACCACGCAACGACATGGTCCGACCGCACAAACCAAACTCGACTATCCTAAACCGATGTCAATTACTCATCATTCACACGGGATGACCTCCACATGGTCTCTCACATCTACAAGGCCACCAGGTTTTGCAGTGTTGTAAAGGGCTTTCTTAATCTTTGGTGCGTGCATCGAGGTATTCAAGTATATGATGCATGTGATCTCAGTTGATAGGACCTTTTGACTAGCAAATACAAGGGTCTGATTCTTACGGCCATCGGCGTTGATGGCAACAATCAAATTATGCCCCTAGCCATCACAATCGTCGGAAGTGAGAATTGCGACTATTGGTTGTGGTTCCTTCGACATGTGAGGGTGGGAGTTATCGAAGCTCATCCTAGTATGTGTGTAATCCATGATCGCCATGGCAGGATGGTGAAATCCATAAGAAAACTTTAGAAAGACCCCAAGGAGTCATTCTCTTGACTGGATATGAGAAACAGATGGTGCATTTACCACATGAGGGCTGACTTTTTTAAGCAGTTCCCGAAACAACCATTGATGGAGCTGTTCAAGAGGTTGGCTATGCATAACCAGAAGCACAAATTCGACGCTTTATGGGTGCTATTGGATGAGCACAGTAGGAAGCACATCGACGAGAGGAACAAGGGAACGACCATGCCTGCGGCGGAACAACCTGAGTGCCTAACAGCACTGGTTGAGCCTGATGCAGCTAGTCCGAGAAGAAGGAGCTCGTGGAACATTAAGTGCTTCTCGCAGTGGATTGATGCCAAGCCATTGGAGAAGTGGTCCCTACCACACAACACAGATAGCACAAGGTATGGCATAATGGCGACTAACCTTACCGAGGTGTACAACTGGGTTCTCAGGGGCCTTCATTCTCAGCCCCCTCATCGCCATCATGGAAGGTGTTCTACACAACACAATCGGCTATTTCAGAGGCATGCAAATGCCGCATTCATGCAGCTAACCCACAAACACTGTGCTGCTCGAAGATTATAGCATACATGAAGGTGAAGACAGAGAAGGGCCAGTTGTACACAGTGCACATGAAGCATCATTTCGACGTGCTCCTCCGGGATAGATCCGGATTAGAGACGACTCGTTCTCTTGTTACCCACGAGGTATGCCTTGGAGATCATGTAAATGAACCTAGCTGCTCGTGCAACAAGCCAAAGCTATTACACAAGCCATGCTCTCATGTCCTTGCCGCATGCGGGACTGTGAGTATGGATCCTTTGAACTTCATGTCCGAGTACTTCTTGAAGGAGAGGGTGATGCAGGCATAGAGTGGCGAGCTAAGGGGATTCAGGGTTGTGGGCAAATTCGCCACCTTAGATATTGCAGCGAGGACTTGGATTCTGGATGTTGACATGCTGAAGGGTGGGAAGGGTCGTCGGGAGAGCCATCATATTACGAATGATATAGACGAAGTGCAAGCTGGGGCGCCAGGTAGACGTTGCGGGCGCTGCGGTCAGGAGGGCCACACATCCAAATGATGCAAGGTACCTGCTGATGAGTATGCACACCGGCATGGTTTCCGCTACCATTTTTTGGAGTGTGCAAAGTGGTTTCAACATTACAAATCATTGTATGCTATTATCTATACTTTATTAGTTGCCACATTTGATGTACATAGTGTTGTAGTAATTGTACCATACATTGCTAATTTTCTATATTTATACAGTTTTTGTGCTATTTCCCCTTTTCAGTACTGTTGTAAATATTGTCCGAGTAGCCTAGTACTGTTTTGTTTATTTATTTACAAGTTAAATGTACTGTTGCTTTACATTCGATGTTTTTTGTTCCACGTAAATGCTAACTTGAAGTCACTTTGCAGGTATGGCTCGTGAACTTCGCAAATTGGATTGGCCTTACAGCCTCCTAGATGAGCACATGGAACGAATGTATCGCGCGTCGCGCCATGTCCCACCTCCTAGGAGCGTGGTCGAGGCGACTGACTTGGGGGTGATCCGCACACGCACACCTCGAGTGGTCTGGAGACTAAACCCACACTGGATAGACAAGTCTGCACTTTGGTGTCACTGTCTTGTCACTATACGTAGGTTGCTTACTGGCCTTTTTTTTGCTTCGCAGGCTCAGCAATGCCAGACTACTACCTCTTGCTCGGATGGTGCAGGCCACAGACGAGGATGGTCTGGCACCAGCTGCGCTTGGGGACGACGGCTACAAGCGGTCGTGATGCTTCCCGTTCGACCGCTCCCTACTGACAGCAAATAAATTACACAATATGAACAGAACAATGTTTGATAAGAGGTATAAAAATAATATTGACACTACCAAATTTTGTTGAAATTTGAAGGGCTAAAATGCATACTTTGAGAACATAAGGGGGCTATGGTCTCCATTAGCACCCCCTCACTCCACCGCAGTTCGCAAAAAAACATGTAACTTCTACGTGTGATAGTGTGTCATATATATGGTGTTGTCTGCATTGAGTAGATGTTAGCTTGATGGCTTTGGCTAAGATAAAATTGATCTTACGTGTTTTGTGATAATTTCTACTTGTAAGTACGGTAATTTCATAGGTTGCATGAGTTACTGTTGTAATGGTACGATGGGCGAAATATGTGTGTAACCATGTTTTTTTGTCAATCTCTACCACTATAAAACCACCAGTTGTAAACTTTTCTATAGTTACCCCAACAAATGTCCCCCGCAGTCAAGACCTCTCCTAGACGCACCAAACCAACTGTTCCCAGAACCAGCGAACCTTTGAAACGAAGGGACGATATCCACTGTAGCCTCTCCTTTCTCTTACTCACTCAAATCCAATGGCCCAGATTGTTTGGATCATGCCTCGTCACGCACCCCGCGCGAGGCGCGACTCCCCCCGACGCCCTCACCCCGCGCGAGGCGCAACTCCCCCCCGACACCCCGTCTCCCACGCCCCCATCTCCTCCTCTCCTCTGCCGCACGCAGGAGCCCCAGGGCATGGCGGCATCCTCCCCACCCGCGCGCGACTCCCCCGACGCCCCATCTCCCACCAGGGCGGCGGCGATCCTCCCCACCCCGCGCGCGACTCCTCCTCTCCCCCGGCTCCCTCTCTCCCTCGGCGGCGGCGCGGCGCCCACCCCGCGCGGCGGCGCAGCGGCGATCCTCCCCACCCCGCGCGCGACTACCCCGACGCCCCATCTCCCACCAGGGCGGCGGCGCGGCGCCGATCCTTCCCACCCCGCGCGCGACTCCCCCTCTCCCCGCGCGGCGGCGCGGCGCCCACCCCGCGCGGCGGCGAGCGGTGATCCTCCCCACCCCGCGCGCGACTCCCCCTCTCCCCCGACGGCGGCGCGGCGCCCACCCCGCGCGGCGGCGAGCGGCGATCCTCCCCACCCCGCGCGCGACTCCCCCTCTCCCCCGGCGGCGGCGCGGCGCTCACCCCGCGCGGCGGCACGGCGGCGATCCTCCTCCCCCACAGAGGAACCCCAGGGCAGGGCGCGGCGATCCTCGATCATCAGGGCACCAGGGCGCGGACTCGGCTACCAGGGCTGCTGCGGCGTGAGGAATAAGAGGAGGAGGGGCAGAGGAGGGAGAGGGCAACTGCGAGGCGGCGGCTACTGCTGTTGCGGCGTGAGGAATTAGAGGAGGAGAGGCAGAGGAGGGAGAGGGCAACTGCGAGGCGGCGGCGGCGGTGACAGGCACGATGTCCGCGGCGGTGTGCTGGAAGCGGGCCCCCTCCTCCTTGTAGGAGCTCCCCCACACGGCGGCGTCCCCTCCGCCCTCCAAGCGGGCCCGCTTCCGCAGCGGCGGTGGCAGCCCCTCGCCTCCCCGGCCGCGCGGCGCTGCCGACCCCGGTCTCGTCGCCGTGTTCCGCGCGCGGTTCCCCTCTGTGAGCCTTGAGGTGATGCGATCTGCTCGAATCCCATGCGAAGTAGCTAGCGGTTACGCTCTACATTTTGGCTATCTGTCTGTTTGGATTGATTGGAAACGGAAGCCTTTCATGTGACGAAAATTTAATCTTTCACATGAACACCTGTTGCTACTGCCGGAGCTCTACCGCTGACCCTGGCCTTTGTCGTGTCGTGATGCTGCGCGCGTGCTTGCCAAATGGTGTAAAAATTGCCTTTGAGACATCTGCAGTATGTGCTCCTTATTTTTATTATCTAGCTGTTTCATGCATGTTCTTGTGGACAGTTAGCAATATTATTTTGCTTTGCATTTTCTATCCAGGGACCATCTTGTTCTGTTGGAGTTTATGTGAATTGCGGTTCTGTATATGAAGCACTGGAAACACTGGGTGCTACTCAGCTGTTGAAGAAGATGGCCTTTGGAAACTTTGCTTTTGGAGGCTCTTCATTCAACTGGCTATTCTGGTGCTTTGGCAAACCCTCTGATAGCCTCAGAATCTTCAGTTAGCAGATTGAATACAGATGTCCTAGAAGACTTCTTAGCTGTGAGATTCATCTCCAAAATCCTTTCACTAATTTATCTGTGTAGGTATTGCTGTTAACATGCTATGTGTATTTTTTTATTGCATGGATGTCAGGAGAACTACACTGCTACCCGAATTGTTCTAGCTGCATCGGGTGTTGATCATGATGAATTGTTATCTATTGCTGAACCACTTCTGTCTGACATTTCCCAATGTTACTGGATCAACAAAGCCAAAATTTGCCTATGCTGGTGGAGAATATAGACGAACTGCAGATTCATCAGTAAGCATTATGATTTATGCCACATATCAAGTCATTTATGCAATATCTTCTGTCACCTAGATTCTCTCTTCTTACTTTGGGTTCGTCTTGAAAAATAGAACACAGATGTTGCATTGGCATTTGATGTCCCTGGTGGCTGGCTCAAAGAAAAAGATTTCATCACTGTATCAGTTCTTCAGGTTCATGAGACAACTCATTAAGATATCGACATTGACAATTTTGTTAAACAAAGCACTTTAACTGAATTCGCTAGAGCATTCTGGTTTAATTCAGCAAGAACTATGCTATCTTTTACAGACACTTCTGGGTGGTGGTGGCATGTTTTCTTGGGGAAGACATGGAAAAGGCCTGCATTCACGTCTAAGTAAGTTACACATATGTTTATATTTTGGCTCTTTAGAGTGCCCGCTAGCATGGGCTATATCTTGGGACACTGTTCGTACTTATGAAGAAATCGATATATGATGAAAATTATATTGCCAAACTGCAATTACTCAATCATCTGGCTGGCTGATAGTTCAGGTAGGATTTGCTGATTTGACAGTTATGAAGATCTGACAGGACAAACCATCATACATTGTAAAGATATTGTTCAGCTTTTAGTCTACTCCTTTTTATGGTAAACATAATAAGTATTCAATTGTGCAGTGTCTTGCCCAAATGCTGAAACTTTTAATTATTCGGATTCTGATTGCACCAGAAATCCTCTTTCATCTGCATTTCCATTAAATAAGACTGTTGCCATAAGCTGAAGCATTACAATATAATTCCACTAACGAAAACTGTCGAGATCTATGTATTTGACATTTTTACTTGACTTGGTTTTATATAATTTGTGGGATCATATTAGTGTCTGAATTGTTGTGTGCTTTACGCAGATCGTCTTCTAAATGAATTTGACCAAATCAAATCGATCTCTGCTTTCAAGGATGTTCACAGTAACACTGGCATTTTTGGAATTCATACATCTACTGTAAGTATTGTTTATAATTGCATGAGCAAGTCAGTTATGCTTGGTGCATCTCCTTTGATGCAGGGAAGATTTTTTGTTCATTTTTTTAACTATTGTATACCTCTTGGATCGGAACAATCACTTGGAAATGGTTAGTTTGGCAGCTTATCCATGTTAGTATATTACTGATTCTGAGGCTATGGGATGTTTAGACAGCGAAGATGGTGATTCAGACTATGATTCAGAGACTGATGATGCAGAGATGATGTACAATCAGCGTAGAGGCAAAAGTTCAGGTAATGCTTGCTTTCACGTGTTGCTGTTCCATTGCCCTGAGATGTGATCCTTGGGAGCGTGTCCCCTGGAAATATGGTTGAATGTTATCTATGTTTTTCCTGTCCTCCCGATCACTGTTTCCAACCATAAGATATGTGTCTCTCCAGATATAATTTTTTGTTTTATTTCACAGTTTAACTGGTTCCTGACTTACAATCCCCCGAAGGCCGCCGCCTCCGCTGCCTCCCCCGAAGGCCGCCGCCTCCGCCGCTGTCAACTGGGATGCGTGCCACCTGGGCGTTGTCGGCGTGAGAAACCCGAGCATCGGGTCCGCGACCTCCGCCATCAGCCATCAGTTGGGCGTCGTCGGCCTCCGCCATCCGCACCGAGCACCACTGGGATGCTGGAACAGTGGAGTTTATTGTGGATACTCTTTCAGGAGAATTCTATTTCATGGAGATGAATACTCGACTTCAGGTACTATATTATGATGATCGTCTAAGATGCTCGAGTGCATATTTTTATTGTACGATATGCTATCACATATTAGCTTCATGGTGTAAACCTTCTTTGAACAATTTTCTCTAAACCTAGGTTTTAAAGGTCTAAATATTTTTCGTTGTAGCTGGGTTAAATATTTTTTCTTGTATGCATGGATACCAACCTGGATAAAACAATCAGAGGATTATCATCATGAAGCAAATTGCCTACCTTGTGCAATAAAAAAACCCAAAGCTGCACGGACCACTAAAATAAAATAATCTATTTCAAAACTAGCAGATGAGCATGTGTGATATATCACATATATATTATTAGAAGATCTTTATTTTTTCCATCTGTATATGGATAGTCTTCTAACCACATTTAGCTTCAATACAAACTGGATGCAGTAGCTCTTATATTCTAAACTACTTCAATACAAACTGGATGCAGTAGCTCTTATATTCTAAACTAACTCACCTGGTGAATCAATCTTTGAAGGTTGAACACCCAGTGACAGAGATGATCGTTGGTCAAGATCTTGTGGAGTGGCAAATACGTGTTGCAAATGGAGAACGCCTGCCATTATCTCAAGATCAGGTCCTGCTAAATGGTAAACTTTGTCAGGGCATTCATGATCTCATCCTAAACTCTTACAGATGATTCCTTAATTGCATGCTCTATCTCTTGGCTAATTTTATTTCCTTCTCATCTTAAACTTCATCACATTAATTTCAACATAATCCATTCTGCAGTAGATGTCACAACATATGTGAATTACAAAGGCATGTGGGAAAAAAATGAGATAACAAATGAAGAAAACAATATTAGTTTCAGTAATTTAAAAATATTGAATAAAAAGTAACCTATTCCTATGTATATCTTTACTATTATAAAACAAAAGAGTTGGTGGTTGGTCCATCCTCTCCCACCTCTTCTCAGAAAAAAGTTAGCTGACATGTGGGCCCCCACCCTCCTCACAAACCACCCTCTTTTGCATTGTTGGGAATATTTTGAATATTTGTTAAGAGGCAGCACTGAGAAAATGCAGTGAGTGAAAATGCACATAATTGTTTTGCTGATATTGATATTTATTGTATGGTTTAGGATTCTTATATTTATAAATCATCTTTTTTTAGGATTCCGTTGCAACGCACGGGCAATCTACTATACTAGACATGGGTACCAGAACTGTGTCCAGAACTCCAAGACCTACTTAAGCAAATCAGAAATTAGATGGTTCAGGCGAGACATGACTTATTATTGCCTTGTTATGCATTATAATTGGCCTAGGCTTGTAATTTCATGACCTGAACTTGCTGGTGATATACATGAGTGTTTTCCAGATTATATACATGGTGTATACAATTGCGTGAAACTTAAACTATGAAAAAAAAATCATCATTTGGTTGTTTTCATATGCATCCCCGAAATGCCGCCATGGCGTTAGCACGGGCACTATACTAGTCTTGTGTAATTTTTAACTTCTGCTGATGGGAACAAAGATCGGGCCTATTCTTTTTTGCTGCGGCTTTTGGCTTTTGGCTACGGCTTGTGGCTTTTGGGCTGTTTGTACGAGAGATTACAGAGTAATAAAAACTCACGTGTGATTTTTGCCAATATAAATGAAGTCAGTAAAGTATGTACTACAATTAACTAGTAGACCCTATCTTCAAAAAATACTGCGTTTAAAAGCTAATTACTGTAGAAAAACCAAAAAGCAGCTTTTAGAAGCTGAAAAGAACAGAGCCGATGTCTGGGATACACGGGTCGGTGTGTTCAACCTTCGACATTCATGCACAGTGAAATTTATGAGCCAAGTCTTGTGCTACTGTTGCTGCCGATCGATACTCTGCTTTAGTTCTTGATAATGCCACATTGGATTGTCTTTTACTGCATCATGATATGGCTCTTGAACTAAGCCTGAAGACATGACCAGTTGTTGAATGACGTATGTCACAATCTCTAGCTTAGTTAGCATCGCAATATCACCTAGCATTCTTTTATTTTCTTGTACAAAATACCATAATTGATGGCTTCTTTGTACACTTAAAAATACTCCTACCTGTATTGGTGATGCTTCTTTGGCTGGATCATGCACACACCGATTGATGACTTCAATAGTATAGGAAATATTTGGTCGATTGAGTATGAGATAGATAAGACCCCCAATGAATTGTTGGTTCATGATCACATTCTCTTCAGAATATTTCCTTCTTCTCATAGCTTCATATTAGAAATTTAAGATCCATAGGAGTGGAGAATCTTTTTAGATGAAGTCTACTAGTTAATTATAGTACATACTGTACCGACGTCATTTATATCGGCAAAAACCGCACATAAATTTCTGTTATTTTGTAATCTCTCGCACAAATAATCCAAAAGTCAAAAACCACAATCAAAAGCCAAAAACCTCAGCTAATAAGAACATACCATATACATACATGCTACTATTTTGCAACTCACTGGGGCATTGATGCTCACATTATCCAATATCCAAAGGGTGGAGTCCATACTCTCAACAAGCTTCATCTCATCTCGTCGAGCTAACCCTTTAAAATGTGGATTTTTTTGGCACTTTTAGCATATTTTTCGTCCGTATTTACAAAAATAATCGTACATACATGAGAATAGTAGAAATAGTATTTCTGCCATCCAGTGATCGGACAGCAACGCGCTATAACTGACACCTAGACCATCAGAGCCCAGCCACCGGGCGATAGGGGCATGTCGTCCGGCCACCGTATGACTACGCGCCTACTGCCTAGCCACCGTACGGCGCCCTCCCTGCCACCCTACTACCAAATGACAGGGCCTAATTACTTGCCTTAACTGCATGTACTACTTCTTAAATTTTTTTCAAATATAGTAGATGAGCTCAAAAAAATATAAAATTTTATGTTTAGGCTCCTGACACAATGTAATTGGTTGTGTAATTTTTATATAATTTTATCTGATGTGAATATTGCTCAAGAATTCATAGGATTGTGTTGTTTGTACGAGTTGTTACATATAACAAATAGGCTCCAAAAATTACGAAATTTTATGTGTAACCTTTCGACATAATCGACCTAATTGTTGAATTTTTTAGGAATTTTATATGCTATGAATTTACCATGTTAATTTAATCATAATTAGCGATATGCAATGCTCATTTAATTAGCGATTGAAATAGCCTACCGCATGACCACCATACGACAGACATCTTTTGCAGTGTGTGACCTCTCTCTCTTTCGCACATATATCGTCCTGTTGTTGCTATCTTCCTTTACCGCTGCCTCCTTCACATATTTGTCACCCTATCCATGTCGTCCCCCCTCGCCCGCTCCCTCATCTGCACATATGTCGTTATGTCTGTGCCATCCCCTCTCGCCCGCTCCCTTGTCGTCCCCTCTTACCATGTTGTCCCCTCTCACCTGCAGTGTTGCGCATCGACAAGAAGTCCTTAATTTGCGGGGTGAGCGCACCATGTTTCCTTTTCACTCAACCATAAATACGAAGCTCTTGTAGTTGCTCATCGCTCATCTCAGTCGCTCATCGCATAAGCTCATTCTCGCACTCATTGCTTAGAATTAAGTGTGCATAGCTCATTCTTTAGAGAAGCCAGTGCACATTTGTCGAGGACGCAGTAGGAGGATGCGGTAGTGTTGATTGCTTCTCCTAAAAGATAGGTAATTTTTCAACACATACTTTCGATGTTATTCCTATAATCATAGTTAATTAGTGTTGTTCAGTTAGTCATAATTAATGTAGTTTGTATTATGAAGTAAATAGGTCATAGTAATGTAGCCGTAGTTTTGTACTATTTTTTGTACGGTATGGTACCCATAATTTATTATTGTTTGGTACTATGTACGTATGGTACCCATAATTTGATAATTAATGAATTATTCCTATGTAATTGCACACATATAATCACTAATTTGCATGTTGTTTGTCATCATTTTTGTTGTAACGCTTATTGTGGATCTGGTTGTTGTGGCTTCAGGTAGTCGCAGACATGGAACACTTGACAGTGTTCTATGGCGATGGTTTTGTATGGGCAGGATCTGATGGGTTGGACCTATCGACATGCCAATACAAGGTGCTTCGGTCCGAGGGGCTCGGCGTGATGAATATTCATAAGCTTTGAAACTGCATCCGGAGGGAGTTCACCACGGAGGCAATAGCGATGAAACTTGCGATCGAGAGGATCACCTGCACGAATGGTGTGTGGAGCTCGTGAAGGTGAATGACACCATAGCATGGAAGTAGTACATGCAAATTGCCTCCCAGCCTGAGACGGCCATTTACGGGAAGCCAATGGTGTACCTAAATTTTGTGTGCAGGGCACCGAAAAATGTTGATGAGCCCAGCCCCTCCACACCCGGGCAACCATAGGCCGAGCTTCAAGAAAATAGCACTGAATGTGCTATATCGAAGGAAAAACTCGCCCCTAATTTCATGCGGAATAACGGGGCAGATATGTGGTGGTCAGCTCGCATTAACTACCACGAGTATCTACCGGAGCAGGCGCTCAGGTTGGAGTCCAACGAGAACACCAACCCAGGCTCCGATGATATTGACGATGACGCACAATAGATGGGTGGTCCATTCGGGGGAATTGTGGCATCGGAGGTGCCCTATGTGTCCTCCAGACTCGATGATGCTATGGTACGTTCCCTCGTACTACCACAAGAAGGGTTCTAGTGGGGGTTTCAAGCAGATACCCTCCTAGTTGAGCAGCGTTTCCCTAGCAAGGTGGCTGTGCAACAAGCTATATCACTGTACGCCTTGTCTATTAGCCGTGTGTACTGAGTGCACCGATCTAACCCTGCTAATTACACAGTGAAGTGGGCAGTGCAAGGCTGCCCTGGAAAGATCTGTGCTCAACGAGCCAAGATTTTTGGCTTGGTCTTCTCAGTCAAGGCGATGATTGACCACACTTGCGAGCTTAGTGAACCCCTACGCCATCATCAGAACGTGACTTCATCATATGTGGCAAGCATCATCAACCACCTAGTTGCAGTAGACGTGTCTGTCTCCCCCAATAGCTCATGTCGGAAGTTGTCAATGTGGTTGGCTATCCAGTAAGTAATAGCAAGGTCCGACGAGGCAAGCAGAAGATCATCGAATCCATGTATGGGACATTTGAAGAGGCGTACAACCTTGTGCTGAGATTGCTTTACCAGATAGCTAAATTAAACCCCGGCACATGCATAAACAAGCTTGAGCATCCAAGTATGAGGGCCAACTGCTTCATACTGGACCGATTATTCTGGGCTTTTGCCTAGGCCATTGAGGGCTTCAAGTTTTGTCGTTCTATGCTCATGATGGATGACACTTTCCTCATAGGGAGATGCGAGGGGACCATTCTCACCGCGGTGCAGGCCGATGCAAACAACCAACTTCTCCCAGTGGCATTTACCATTGTGGAGAGCGAGACAATGTCCAGTTGGCTCTGGTTCCTGGCAAACGTGAAGTGAGCGGTGGTTGGCGACCGACCCAACGTTTGCATCATCACCGACCACAATGCTAGGTTGATGGCTGCACTAAACACCATGCAACATGGGATCGAACACCCTCAGCAGTAAAATGACGTGTAAACCCATTGGTGCATGAGGTATTTTGCATCTAACTTGTCCACACGGTTCTGTAGCTAGGAAGTTCTGAAGATGTTCAAGGTATTGTGTCTGCAAAACCAAAGGCGAAAGTTAGAGTCCATCTGGACAGAGTTAGAAAGGTGAACTACAGTGGGAGAACAACCCCGTGATGCCATAAGTTTCTTGAAGTGGATTTGTTGGCATGCTCCTGAATTAGAGAAATGGTACGTTCTCTATGACACAGATGGAGTGAGGTATGGGATTATGACAACCAACCTATCTGAGGTGTACAACAGTGTCCTCAAAGGCGTGCGATGCCTCCCCATCGCCGTGATTGTGGAGGAGATGTGGAGTCGTACTATCAGTTATTTCATCAATAGAGCCATCGCAGCCAGGAGACAAATAGATGAATGCAAGAAGTGGTTTGAGAACATGTAGAAGCACATGGACCAGAAGATGGAGAAGGCCCCAATGCACGACATCCGGGTAATCGATGGCCTCTGAAGGAAGTATGAGATCAAGCTTCGCTAGAAATATGTCAATAGTCATACCAGGGGTGCAATGAAATAGGCATGCACCCTAGGTGATGTGGCCACATGCACCGGCAACAAGCCGAAGCTCCTGCACAAACCATGCTCGCATGTGTGCGAGGCATGTGCACAAATAAGGCAGATGTCCGAGCCGTACATCTCTTAGTACTACAACATGCAACACCTTTTCAGTACATAGAGTGTAGAGCTTCACTCTTAGGGCTTGGAGTTAAACTACAGGGGTCTTTGGCCGGATATGATGCAATGGGCCCCCAACAAGCACTTGAAGATAACCGCAAAGGGACATCGGTAGACATGGCGCTTCTAGAATGACATAGATGTCAGCCAACATACCAGCATTAGCCTCACAACAAAGTGCAGGTTATGCAAGACCTTATAGCACTCAATGAAGGATTGCCCCAACAGACCGAGCTAGATTGGTTACCATTCCGTGTCATGATTTGATGTATTTTTCTATTTATTGAATTAATTCATCTTTGTACCAATTCAAGATGTACTATTTCATGTCGTGGTAATTGGCAATTAATCAATTGATTACTTAAATGATATTATCATATGTGATTATTTATAGCAACCATAACGACGTGTCAACTATTTAGTTATATACTTTAGGAGATTGAACATAACCGCATATAATAGGGGAGAACTGTGGTTCACGCATCACCGAACATGCCTATTGGTAGAATATGCCTGGCGCTACCCACATGGAGTGTTGCTGAGGGGGGGCGCCTCAGATGTGGCTGGCCGTCATTGTAGTGGCACGTACATGTACAGCTAGGATTCGCATAACAGCATGTGGGATAATAGGAATTTTCTACATTGATGACCTCGTTGCCCCTCTCGCGCTGCATCTGTTGGCGATGTCATCATTTTGCTCATTGAGATCATCAATCCACCCCTCTAACTCTAATATTTGATTCCATAACATATGTATGTATGTCACAACATGGCGCTCATAGAGAGGATCAATCTAGCGAGCAAAGTTGCATTTCACCATCTGCAAAAAAAGGTGGTTAGCATGGAAGCTCCATTAGCACTAACAGAAAATAAACTATAGGCTAATTGTACCCCAGAGTATGGTCATCGAAAGAAATGTCGTCCATTGTTGAAGTGGTTGTCCACGACCTGCATGACCATGTCCACTCTATGTTTGCATTTCGGCCATACCGGTTGAGCACACTTGTTTAGTATCAAGCGGTAGCTAGGGCCAAAGTCCTCCCTCGTTTCAAGGGGAAGGTCTTGTGTCGGTGACCCTGGTTGGACTGGCCCGTCGACATCTGCCATGATATGTTACTGCCACGAGCATTAGAACGAGAAGGGAAACACAGTTGAGATGGGAGATGAGAAACTGTGAGAGGTCCATATTTGTAGCCAAGCGAAAACACAACCTGGTGCATACGAGGGAGCGAGTGAGGGGGATTGCACGAACAGAGTGACAAATGTGCGCGCGAGGGAACGAGCAAGGGGGATGGCATGGACAGAGTGAAAAATGTGCACGCGGGGGAGCGTGCGAGGTGGACGTCACAGACAGAGTGACAAATGTGCGCGCGAGGGAGCGGGCGAGGGGTGACAACACTAAAACAGACGGACTTACACACTGAGAAGACCAAACGGGACAACTTTGTGCAACGATGTGATGTATACGCTGGTCCACGAATCATTCGGCATGCCCTTGCCTCGCGGACGCGAATTTGCTGAAACCCAATTGGACTTGCAAAGCATACGCTGTGTGGGCTTAGCCTCGTTCAGCACCGTGTTTTCTTCACCATGGTTAAATCATCACATCGCTACAATGGAGAAGCATTGGGAGGAGATCACCTGACTAGTAAGGGCTGCAGCAGCATAGGACGAACAAGTGGCCCATGCTAGGAGGTCACCTTCCAGAAACGAAGCCCCTGGTACCTCCAACCCTAACTCATATCTGACCGTTCCCACTGAGCGTTCACGGCAAGACCCGCCCATGGGGGAGATGCCCCCTCTCTGCTGGTGCAAGGACATATGCAAGTTTTTCAAGTCTAAGGACTGATTGACCTTGGGCATGTATTACTGTGGTTGCAGTAACTACGCCTGGGACTATCCCGACCGGTGTTGGGACACAACCCATGACTACCATCCGGTAAGAATGGGTTACATTATTTTCTTCTACCAGTTCTCTTGTATATCACACACTAACATGATCTCCCCTCTTTTCATAGTCTCCAGATTTGTTATGCGCGTACCATCAATGGATCGACCGAGAGATCCACCCACACGAACGGTGGCAGCTGGACTACGAGGAGTAGGACGCACAGACGGCACATGAGAGGATAGAGGAGCGACGGTGCACTAAAGATTGAAGCGAGTGTATTCGGTGGAAGACGGGAGCTCACCTAGAGGCATGCAAGCACAGGGACTGCAAGGCTCGCGAGGCGGATCGTGAGAGGAAGCGCGAACTAGCGGCCAAGGCCAACACGACAAACAAGGACTACAACACCGACCTCGCGAGGAAGGGCAAATGGCCGTGGTCAATGTAGTAGTTCAATCATCTTTGTCCATATGTGTACCATTCTTAGTTCCTTACCCTATGTGCCATGTAACCTCCTTGTCGAATCAATTATCGTTTGTTATCGTTACGCTATTTATCCAAAGACTTTTCGTACTGGAAACCTCATAACAAATTCTTACGATACCTCACTGACATGTGGCTCCCACTTAGAGGACCCACATGTCAGCCAAATACTTGATGTTTTCTGAATATCTCCACCCGTAACACAGCGGAGCGGTAGTTCAATTTCGAATACCCACCCCCGCTTCCTTCCCATGTACACCACTCCCAATTTCTCCAACTCCTCCCTTCCCATGCACCACTGCCTCTCCCGGTCCCCCATTCGCTTCATTTTCCTGGTTCGAAACCCTAGGGCTCAAGGGGGACATATTTTGGATTGCGATGGCAGCGGCGGATAAAAAATCATAATCTTATAAATTTTTGAGCAATATTTATAGTGAATAACATTGTACAAAATTACACAATGAAGTACATTGTGTTTGGAGACTACACATAAAATTTCATAATTTTTTAAGCTTGTTTGCTATATGTAATAGATCCTAACAATATCATAATTGTATGAATTTTTTAGCAATATTCAGAGAAGATAAAATTATTAAAAATTATACAATGAAGTACGTTGTATCGGGAGGTTGTGTAATTTTTTTTGAGCTTATTTGCTATATTTGAAAATTTGAACAAGTAGTACATATAAAATACTAACTCGAGTAGGTAATTAAGTCGGCTAATTAGCTGGCTTAATTACCTGCCATCCAGTGGCCAGACGGCAAGCCTCTACTGCTTGGTGGCCGCGCTCCGATGGCGCAGGTGTCAGCTGCAGTGCGCTGCCTTCCGGTGTCAATGGACGGCAAAAGTGTTATTTCTGCTATTCTCGTGCTCATATGGCTATTTTGTAAATTTGGGTTGAAAACATGCTAAATGCCAAAAATGCTAAAATATGAACGAGTATGGTCCCAGACTTTTAAGTTTTTCAGTTGGTTTTTTGTTTTGATTTCTTTCAACAATCACTATTTATTATATTAATAAGCTATAATTAAAATGTAAAATACATAGTCAAAAAGAACAGCGTAGCTAACAATAAAGTTAGCTACTAATTTGCGTTTGAAAGGATCCGAGCAGGTGGGCAGATTGCACATGTCCGTGTATATCCTGCACTGCACGAGCTGAATTGTTTGGACAAGACCCGATCCACGTGGAAAAGGCACTATTAGGCACCGTTTAACTTGAACATAGCAATTTTCTCGGTTCTTACTAGAAGTAACATGTTCTAGTAAAATCCGTGGAAAACTTTTGCATTCTAAACCGAGTCTTAAGCGGACAAATATTAGCAACGCACTGTGGCGGTTGGTTTATAGTTACGACCGATAGCTTTTGAATCTAATATAAATATTTATATGAATGAACCAAATGCTAAAATATCGTTTTAAAATATTATCTCAATAAATTATTTTAAAATTACTATTTTAATAAATTATTTTATAATAATAATAATAATAATAATAATAATAATAATAAAATCGTCATGTTTATTTGGAGAAATCAATCCTGCTGATCCATAGCCCGCAGGAACGAAAACTGGCGTGCGCAGCGGCCTCCGGTCCTCCCCTGGCTTCCTTTTCCACACCCCGCTTTAACTTGGTCGTCCGAACGCCATGAAAACTTTGATCGTGGCAGTCCGACGAAATGGTCAGCTGGCAGGTTTTCGTTCTCCCGAGGGCATGCGCACGTCGATTATTAATTGTACGTTCCAGGGGCGCGTACGGACACGGCACTCTGCAACTATTCACGTATGAACAGTTATAGAGTGTCGTGCAAGAGTATACCATTGCATGCTTACAACAAAAGTCCAGCATATATTTCACATATGGAATAACATACAGTTTTCAGCAGCGGGGCGTGCAAGCCCAAATTATATTACATTACAAAAGACTTCCAAGATCTGCTTCGAGCGCGGCGAAGACCTAAAGCCACGGATCCTCGTCGAAGAAGAGACCCTCCGGGACTTCCTCAACGGGGAGATCTTCACCTTCGTCTTGATCCTCTAAAGAGTGGATTAAGCAAGCCGTGAGCCAAACAACCGGCTCAGCGAGCCCCAAAGGGACTCTATCTTACTACATGCACGGATAAACAATGGAAGGGAGTATACTTGGTTTATTAACTTTGGTGGATGCAGTTTTATTTGCAAACATTTTAATAAAACGAACCCAAAACTACTTCTTAAGATCTCGGGGTTTTTCATAAAGAGTTCATTAACCAACTAATCAAGTTAAAACATGTACAAAACTACTTAAGCTTCGCGGCCGGAGTCACCCAAGTGACACAGCTCCAATAACCGGGAGCACGGCGTATTTGAATACCATTTATTTGACTCCGCAGAGTTTGCTCAGCTTTATCCACACGATCCCTTAACTCCCGCGACAGAGTTAAGAAAGCTAGGTCGTTTCACTGCTCAGCTCTTTATATAGGCTCTACCGGTAGAATCCACTCGGGTCTGGCTCACACACGCACACCCACGAAAAGAGAAAACATACGTCCGCTTCGAGTGAACTCTACCGTTGTTAGGCACCCGCAGCACGGCCTGCCCAACCTCACTGCTAAACTTCCTCCTCCACCACACCTGTAGAGTTTCAATCGAGTTGAGCAGCTACTAAACCAGTGTTGACAAGTCAACTCCTGTGGTTGAGCGATCACCGTGACATTTGCTCAGCGCAAGGGTTGCAGTCCTTATATTTTCACATGGTCCGCAACCTCAACAAGCCCGCGACCCAACCTAGGGTAAGCGGTGGGCGAAAACCGTCTTGCGGCGCACCACAACCCCACTTACCCTAACTTCACTCCTAGGGTAAGAGATGGGAGAAAACCGTCTCGCGGCGCACCACAACCCCCTTACCCTACCTTGTGCACAACGGCACTCTCTCCGCTCTAGGGCACGGTGTCCCATACCACCCTACCCTAGAGTCGGGTTTGCAAATTCTATTGGCCCGCAGCTACAACCTTATTAGTATAAGACTTTGCATGATAATAATAACCTACAGTTATCTAGATTAACAGATAATTATTTCTAGGGTTACAAAGGCATGGCAACAAATTTAGCATGGCATTTATCGGTGGTAGGTTTAACTACATAACATGTCATTCTAAACATTTTATTTTTATTTCAAACTAACATTTCAGAACTAGCTCAATGCAAATAACATAATAACATAATTAAATAACATAGGTTGCAACATGATAAAAGGATTTGGGACTTGCCGTCAATCCGGATGATCTCAGCTAGCTTGAACGAAGAAACACCTGGATCCTGAGCCTGCACTTGGACTTCCGGGATCTCCGACACTAGCGCAAACACACAAAAATAATTAAGTCCAGCTTGAGACTAATCAAGCGAGGAAAAATAAACTATTTAAAAAGGAATAAATTGCATAAATCCTCAAATTGGAATTTTAGGAATTTATCTGGGATGAAATTGGGAAAATGGAGGTCACAAATGGGTTAAGGATATTATTTGGAGCAAAGTGGTGAAATTTGGGAATTTTTGGAATTTTCTGTGATTTTCTAGGATTTATTTGGATTTTCTGGAATTTTGGAAATTAATAAATCGGGGAAATTCGATGAACAGTAACGGGCCCGGCCTGCTGCTACAGTGCGGCCCGGCACTATGCGGCCCGCGCGGTCTGGATGACCGACGCGTGGGCGGCGCGAGCGGCGGGGATGCGGGGCAGATCGAAGGCCCGAATGGAGTGGACGGAGATCGGACGGTGGCGAAGCGAAGGAGGCGGCGAAACGGTATGGTGGAGATGGACGGCCAACGTTATATGCCAACGGGAGGATCGAACGGCGGGGGAGAGGCCACGCCATCGTCTTCTTCCTCCAGCCGTGCGCGCGCAGCAGAGGAACAGGGACGGCGGCGCCTTCGCTCTCCGGCCGCGGCAAGGGTTCCCGATGGAAAAGGAGAGTACCACCGAGTAGAGTTCGCCACGGGGAATCCATTTTGGGGATTTGGAGCTTGAGAAGACCAAAGGAGAGAGCGGGAGGGAGATGGGAGTGGCTCGGCTATTTGGTGGCGGAGGGGGTCACCGGCGGCGAGAGAGTTCAATCGGCGGTGACTGCACCAACAGGGGGTCTCGGGGCTCACATTAGTGGCGGCAGTGGGAGCTGGGAAGCCTCGGGGAGGTCTGGCCACGGTGAGGTGCGACAGCCGAAAAGGGAGCTTCGTCGCCGGAGTTCCTCGGGCGATCACCGGGCCTGCAAAGGTTACCACGGTGGTCAGGGGGTAGGGAGGAAGGTTCAACCGAGCGCAATCGAGAAATGGAGGGAGGAGGAGGGAGATCCGTTTTGCGGGGCTTGCCGGCGTAGGGGACGGCAATGGCGGAGAGGGAGGCGGTGAGGGTCCAATCGGCCGCTCCTGGAGTTTCCCTGGGGTGCTAGAAAGTGGATGGGGGAGGTGGAGCAACTCGGGAAGCAGAAGGGCGTGCGGGGGAGAGGAGGGGGTTTTATACCCCGAGCGAAGGGAGCGCATCCTTCGGGGAGAAGGCACAGGCGGGGCTCCGGGGCGACAGGAGGGGACGGGAGCAGTTGAGGGCGTCTCCTCCGCTGAATGGGGGCGGTGACCGGGGTGACGCCGGCTCTGCACAGGGGATTAATGGCGACGAGACGGCACGGGAGCAGGTGAGCTCGGGAGTGGGCGGGGCGCGTCCGCGCGCGGGAGAGAGGGAAGAAGCGACGACTGCCAGGTGGGGCCGGAGCAGAGGCGGGGCGACGTGGCGCGAGGGCGTCCACCCAGTCAGACCGAGGCTGTCGGGACGGCGGAGGCGGTCCGGGATCGGGGCGTGGCCGCGGGCGCAGGGGCGGTGCGGCGCGGGCGCAACGCGCAGCGCTAGCCCGCGTGCGCGGGGAGAAGGCGGGGAAGCGGGCGCGGCGCCAGTGAGAGAGAGGGAACGGTGAGGGCGCCGGGGCGAAGGGAGAGGCGGAAGGGGAGGCGGCGCCAACGGGTGGCGCGGGCGCGGGGCGCGCGAGAGAGGAGAAGGCGGAAACGGGCGAGGCGCCGGAGGAGAGGGGAGGCGGAACGGCCAAAAACGGAAAGCGCATTCTGGGGAAAATTTTCGAAAAGGGAAAGTTTCCAAAATTCACTAAAAAATTCAGCAAAAATCAAAGAAAAATTTGGTTTGAAATTTTGGGGCTTTTCACGTATAGGCCAAGCAAGCAGTAGCACTGGCCAGCCCGTTAGCCCAATTACATATGTGTCCAACAAACCAGTCAACTAAAAACCGCGCCGAGATTGATTGACCAAAGCTGCACGTAAGAGGCGTTTTTTTGCATTTTGATTGAGAATGAATAGTAATGATTAAAAGAAATATTTTTTTAAAAAATATGAGTAATATTAAAAATAAGGAAGAGATATATGTGTGTAACAGGAGCGAGAAGAGTGGGATGTGTGATGCACCCATGATACCTTGTCTTATCCTCGGAACCAGATAGTAGTGAGAGGAGTAGAGAAGCTGCTTCGAGAAGCCGGTGTTCATATTAGTTTTTGGTTTTTCTAAGCAGAAAACAATACGAACAGGGCCTTACACTACATTAGACTGCTCTTAGCTCCCAAGTAGACATAGGAGTTGGGTTAGGCCTTTTCAAGCCAGCTCAAGGCCTAGACGGCACGGCGCGGCCCAAAGCATGGCACGGACATGACACATGACGGGCCGAGTTAGCATGGTACAATAGTGGGTCGTGCTGGCCCTAAAAAGAAGGCCCGTCGGTGGCACTACATGCCACGCCCTGTTGGGCCATGCTTGGGGTGGCTCGGCACGAACGTGGCATAGCAAAAACACTCCTCATTGAGCAAGCAGCAGAAGCGAAGCAAAGCAGCTATAGTGGAATTCCGTCGAACGCTCTCCACGCTCTCCTTGCCTAAGGCGGTGGCGACGTCGTTCCTGCTCGACTGCGTGCGGCCCAAGAATTTCACCTATGAGTGTGTCTGCTCCACAAGCCTCCCCGTCTGTCTCTACCCGCTCATCATCGACTCCACGACTCGACGTGTGCACTGCTCGCCTAGGCCGATGCACCCCACACAGACCGGCCCCGCGTGGGTCACCAACTACGTGGAGCACGTCAAACGGGTGTTGGCAGAGCTGGCTAATTTGCTCCACCACTCGCAGGTATAGGATGGGCTCCCTTGGCCGTGACAGAACAGCTACTGAACGACCTCCTCCTACTCACCGCCTTCCAGGATGCTTCAGGAAGTCGCAGGTAATGCTCAAGCAACTCCTTGCCGAGATTCACGTCGTGCTACGCCACCACGATGGAGCCCATCTCGTCGCCGCGCTCAACAATTACATCTTGCCTGCCTCCACGCACCACTACACTAGCTCAACTCCTCATTAGTGATAGGCAAGCATGGCTGCACTATGGAGGTAGGCAAGCATGGTGGAGGCAGGCAAGCGTGGGGGCGCCGGTTGAGTCAGGCAGGCACGGCAGACGCAAGCAGAGAAGAGCAAGCGTTAGGGCAGTGGTGGAGGTAGGCAGGCGCGATAGAGGTAGGCAAGCGTGTGGTGAGGGCTAAGGTAGGCAACCAGCTCGGCGGTGACAGGCAAGCGCACAGCGGTGGGCGGGACAAGTGAAGGGGGTGGCACGTGGCAACGGTTGAGTGGTGGCCCAGGTATACACACAGGCATCGTGTGTCGTGCTCATGCTGGCATGACCCGATGGCGGCCCATCGTGCCGTCGTGCCGTGCTAGGCCTCGTCGACAGCATGTTGTGTTGGCATGGCATGGCCCGATGATATTGCCGTGTCGTGACGACATGGCATGCCATGGCTCGAGGCCCATCGTGGCTGCGACGCACAGCATGGCCCAACTCCTCGCACTACTCCCAGGTAGATTCAAGAGTCAACGTCAATTCCTAGCTATTCCCAACCTGGCCAATCATTCCATCCATACATATACATACAAATACTACTCCATCTATTTCACCGTATACCCAAGAGGTATAATATTTAGGGCCTGTTTGGGAGAGCTCCACCACTGAAAACGTGGATCTGGAGCAGCAGCTCCACCGTGGATCTGGGATCCCACCATAGAGTGTTTGGCTTATGCAGCAGCTTCAGATCCACGAAATTGAGGTTTTGGTGGGAATGTCCACTTTTTGTGTGTAACCAGTGGTATTAGTGGGTAATTACCACCAACTCCACGGTGGAGTACCCCTTGAGGAGCTTCATGAAATCCATGGATCTGGCCCTCAGATCCAGGATTTTGGTGGATCCAGATTTCGCGGAGTTGGAATGTTTGGGTAAAATTTCGTGGAGTGGAGCTGTTTTTCGTGGATTTGAAGCTGGTGAAGCTCTCCCAAACAGGCCCTTAATAAAACTAGATTATATTTGTCTCTATTAGATTGAGTAGTATTTCTTTCGTCTAAGTTTATAAAGGCACTTCCGATACTACTATATTTGCTGTCTTTTAAGTATATTAAATAAGTAGAATCCTAAGTAAAATCCAACGTTAACGAGTCAGTCTTTTTTTTCAGCGATATACATTTTTTTAGACTACACTGAAGACGCACCATACACCTCACACACACATACTCGTGAGTACATCAAATACGCACGTCTAACAAAACGAATTCCTAAAGCTTTACAGAGTACGGGCACGTTCTTTTAACCACGGAGCATCTACATACATATACTCTAAAAGATATTATTTAACTATAACGACGGGATTAATAGATGGCCGGCAAGGACTTTAAGATCGAGGAAAAGACGAGGTGGTATTTCCACAACGCAGAGAACAATTAATAAAGCCGTCTTAATTTGCCAAAAAAATTTTCTAGTGCTCCAAAAAGCCATAGAAAGTATAGGGAACCGATTAAGCCATCGTTATCATTCAACTAAAGGGATTCTCTTCTCCATTATTGAAGCTCGACGGCATAATAATTCATCAGGATAAATTCCAAAAACCCCCATTACAAATCGCTGTATTTGTCACTTAACCCTCGTAAGCAACACCCCGATCCATAGGTCCTTTAACCGTTCAAATACTCCCTTCCAAGTCCTTTTTCTCATTGGATCGCCAACTTCTTGCGAATTTTTCGTCAAATCGGACACATCAATTGTAATGCAATCGTCCACCGCCACATGGTGGCTACCAGTGAGGAAGGGGAGAGAGAGATTAGGACATGTTACCGGGTGGACCATTTGTGTTTATTCTTTGCTGGTGTGTAACAATATATTTTCGGAGAGATTCGCACAAATAAAATAGCTGAGAATACCAAGGAAAAATAGACTATGGCCTTGTTTGGACGGTATAAGTATAACGACCTACGAGTGTCACATAACGTTAAAAAAGGTTTTATTATCTGAAAAATGGAACTGGCCGGCATGCATGAAATTAGTTACCTTACCAGACCTCGCCAGTTGATCACTGAGGGGTATTCATATTAGCTGTGCCGTGGTTAATAGTTTTGGCTGAAAATAAATAGTATTAACCAGTGGCGGAGGGCCCGATAGGGCAAGGTAAGGCTTAGGCCATACCTTGATTTTTTGGAAATTTGGACACTGTTGGACCCATAGCCCTCCGGAATTCCTTTTTTGGCCCCCCAAAGCAAAAAATTCCAAAAATGGACCCCGTTTGAGCGCGCGTTTACGGGAGGCTGCCACGTGCCCCAGTCGTGCGGTCTGGTACCGCACGACCGCACTGTTCATCGGGTCGTGCGGTACCAGACCGCACGACCCCGCTACCCTCTGCGCCGGCTGCGCGACCGCAGCGCCGACCCCACGATCGCCTGCGCTGACCGCGCGACGCCCGCCCGAGCGCGCGACCCAGCGCCCGACCGCGCGTCTGCGTCCCCAAGCTTGCGATTGATCTCCCCGACCGCATGATCCATTTTCCGGACCGCAGGGTTTTTTAGGGTTTGGTCTGTTTAGGGTTTGCAATACTCGTAAATATTTGTATGGTTTTTCAATTTTGTAGTTGTAAACTGAGAAAAAATAGATAAAGTTGCAATAATAATTTATGTTCATTGTTAGTTGCAGATGTATAAAAAATTTGGATAATTTTTTTTTAAAAACGATTAATCATAGAACGATCGTTTCGTAAAGTGGTAAGTGATATTTAGGGTTTCGTATGGTTTTGAGGTTTGCAATCACCATGTTTTTTGTATGTTTTGTCAATTTTGTAGATGTAAACTCGGAAAGAATCTGACCAAGTAGTAATAAAAGTTTATATTCATTATAACTTGTAGATGCCAATAAAATTTTGGTAAATTTTTTTAGGAACAATTGACCGTAGAATGATCGATACAAATAGTGGTAAGTGACTTTTAAGGTTTGCTGTGTTTTTAGGGTTTGCAAACCCTGTGATTTTTTTAAGTTTTGTCAATTTTGTAGTTATAAACTGGAAAAAAATCTGACGATGTTGTAATAGGAATTCGTGTACGGTGAATACAAATAAACTTCATACTACAATTGGGAGCAACATGCTGCGTACTTTTTTATTACATGCATAACATATAGCATGATATGAGACTAACCCACCCAACTGCTCATACGCCCTTCTGTGTGGACCAGGGCCACTTTCCCTTCCTTGCCCGCTCGCGCCCTGGGTGTAGCGTGGTCTATTACATGCATAACTTGCTGGGTCTATTACATTTTGTCTACTGGGTGTAGCGTGGTTGTTTCCCCTTTTGTCGCGCCCTGAAGATGGCTCCGCTGCATCCTTCTTCCTGTCACTCTTGGTCTTGAGAGCTGCCTCCCGAGCTTGAAGCTCCTCCTCCTGACGCTTGATGGCAGCTTCACGCAGACTTAACTGCTCCCGCCTCCTTTGCAGCCCATCCTCCTTGCCCTTCAGACGGATTTGGTCCACCCTCACGCGGCGCTCTTGCTCAAGCCGCATCTGTCGTTCCACCTCGCGAGCCTGAGTCATCTTGACAAAGTATTGTCCTTTGTTTTCCACCTCCACTGCCCGGTTATTTGGCCATGTCGGCGGCACCCGATCCACCCATTCCATGAACCCGCAAGCCTATGTGTGGCGTGGTAGATGTCATGGATCAAGTTGAAAAATGATAACGAAAAAGAAATGATTTAGTTATGGTCGTTACCACGAAGTCATCATCCAGGTCAGGACACTTGAAGAACCTACGGCCGTATTTGGCTCGTTGTACTCGATCAGTCCAGACTCCCAACATCGTCCTAAAGCCGCAATGGCACTTCGGGCGCTCATGCCACTCCGGCACTCCAAATGGGTCGGACCTCCAGGAAGACATTGTTGTGTAGTAGTATTGTGATGCCTTGAGGAGGAGATGTGGTATGGAAGACATAGGAGGGAGGCCTTTATGTAGGCAGGTTATCTGGTGCAGTGGGCATAGTCCATGGAGAGGACGACATGGGAATCTTTTGAGGATAGTCAGGATTGCAGTGTAGTAATAAATGTCCCTATGAAGGCTTTTCAGAGCCTGCAAATTGTACTCTTTTGTCATGTCACTGCGGAAAGGTGGTCTCTTTTGTCATGTCACCGCGGAAAGCTGGCCTGTTTTGTCAAGTCACTGGGCAAAGCTGCCTCGTTTTGTCATATCACTGCGCACCACTGGCATGTTTTTGTCACCTCACGGAGCAAAGCTGGCCCGTATTATCATGTCCCTGCGCAAACTGTCCTCTTTTGTCATGACACTTAGGAAAGGTGGCCTCTTTTGTCATGTCACTGCGGAAAGCTGGCCCGTATTGTCTAGTCACTAGGCAAAGCTGCCCCGTTTTGACGTGGAAGGAAGGGTCCTGCAAGCCCCCAAGGTTGGTGAGAATTTTATGTACTTACAAGATTTCCGAATGATTTTGTAAATTTATAAGTGTATGTGTGTGTTAATCACTAATCGGCTATACTCATGCCTTTTGGCATTGTTTAGGTGGTTAGCTCTCGCCAATGGCCTCTTATCTCTAAATACAGAGCATCAGTGCACACTCAGTCACCCAAGCTAGAAATGATGTCCTCCTTATTCAAGCCACGGGAAACGAAGATGATGGCCTCATTCGGTAAGAGGTGTCATTTGATCCAATCTTAAAATTTATTTCATTGTCAATATTATGTACATCTGTCCCTGTATACATTTTATGCTTTCTTATGTTGAATGTGATGTGTATCATTGCACTTGGGACTTTTAGGGAATGACTTATTGACTTTGACACCAGCTCAGGGACTGGAAATGGATAATTGATGAGATAGGCTTCTCCCTTGATGACCTGCAGGAATTTGTGCATTCACTCTCTTACGTGTACGTAGAAAATTGTACCACGCGTCATTCTGCCAACTTAAAGTATTTGCCTAATATTTATATGTCGTAATGGCCTAGCCAGAGTCATCAAGCAGCTCGGTAGGCGGTAGGTCAACAGCAGCCCGTTTTGTCTAGTCACTGAGCAAAAGCTGACCTCTTTTGTCATGTCACTGAGCAAAGCTGACCTCTTTTGTCATCTCACTGAGGAAAGCTGTCCTCTTTTGTCATCTCACTGAGCAAAAGCTGACCTCTTTTGTCATGTCACTGAGCAAAGCTGGGCCGTGTTGTCATATCCCTGAGCAAAGCTGCACTCTATTGACATCTCACTGAGCAAAACTGTCATTTTTCACATCTGTGTGCACAGCTGTCCTCTATTGTCTCATCTCAGTGCAAAGCTGGCCTCTTTTTTTATGGTCAATGCATTAAGCTGTCCCGTTTTGCTATAAGTAGCACGGTTGGGGTCCCATGACATTGTAAATCGAACAAAGAAGTACCCTTCTCTTTCGTGGTGAAACATACCATGTCGGAAGCCGAGGGGCCAGTGGGATTTGGTTCACCGAAGGAAGACATTCCCATAGAAAGGAGGGATATGTTCGGTCCACAGTACCGATTGATACCAAGCCGGCGTGCTCAACCAGCGTGGCCGAAATGCAGACACAATGAGTATGCGGTCGTCCAGATCTTGGATGGCCCGAACGATGGCAGGCAACGTTTCTTCCGATGCTCACGCTCTGGGGTACAAATTAGTAATATTACATTTTTTTATTGCTTATGGACCCTCGAATTTTACTGTCCTTTTTTTTGCAGATGGCAAAATGCGACTTCTCCCGTTGGATCGACCCTCCTCATGAACGGTATGCTGATCGTTATGTGGATACATTGTGGGCTCGAATATGGACTTGGAGTACCGAATGGAGAGTCTCACTGAGGAGAACAACGACCTCCGCGAACAGATGCAACGCGAGAGGGGCAACGAGGAGGTCGTGAATATAGGAAGCTGTTATGATCCCACATGTTGCTGCGCGAACCCGAGCTGCATATGTGCATGCCACTACCACGACGGCCAGCCACGTCCGAGGCGGCCCCCTCAGCAATTCTCCATGTGGGCGCCACGAGGCTCGTTTGGCATGTAGGTAATGAGGGTTATGGTTGTGTCGTATTTTAGTTCATGTATGTGTTGAATTAAATTGTTGGGTGTACTACTTTCCATAAATTCTGTATGTGCAATGTATGTGTTGTTTCGTGTTGTAAGTGCGTGACGCCTTCATTTTATGTGACCTTCATATTCTGTGGCCTCTTTCCGTAGCGATGTAATGTGCAACGTTGTTAAGCATGTGATGGATTGGTTGTTATCTTCGTGGAGTTGTTATCACAAGCTAGAAAAAATGCAATACTAAGCAAAGATGCCTCGTTTTGTCATCCCACTTGGCAAAGGTGGCCTCTTTTGTCATGTCACTACGGAAAGCTGGCCTCTTTTGACATGTCACTGCGGAAAGCTGGCCCGTTTTGTCAAGTCACTGGGCAAAGCTGGCCCGTTTTGTCAAGTCACTGGGCAAAGCTGCCCCGTTTTGTCATGTCACTGGGCAAAGCTGCCCCGTTTTGACATGTAACCCAGCAAAGCTGCCCTCTTTTGTCATATCACTGAGCAAAGCTGCCCCTTTTTCTGAGGTCACTGCGCAAAGCTGGCATGTTTTGTCTCCGCACTGAGCATGGTGTGGGGTCCAGATTTGTGTTGTATGTGGTCTTTGTGCGTGAGGCTGCCCCCCCACAGCCTATAAAACGGAGCCATCCCTCACATACTCCCTGGCCATGTTATCAGTCACCTCCTGAGTTAGTTGTTCACAATCTGTGTAGTTAGCACGTCTTCATGGGCACCCACGGTGATGTGCCCAAATTGCA
Source organism: Dendrocalamus latiflorus (assembly GCA_017311315.1). Taxonomy (NCBI): domain Eukaryota; kingdom Viridiplantae; phylum Streptophyta; class Magnoliopsida; order Poales; family Poaceae; genus Dendrocalamus; species Dendrocalamus latiflorus. The sequence goes on from CM029609.1 coordinate 44,339,941, forward strand.
ACACGGTGGTTAGACGTTGGACATCACAGACGGCCGCGAATCCTAGGCGACACTACTACAAGTGCCCCAATCACTCGGTGAGTCAGATTGTTTCGGGTTCATTCAAATCGTGGCTGTATGTTTAAAAATCTTCTTGTCATGGAATCGCAGGAAGCTCATGGTGGTTGCCGATTCTGGGTGTGAGAGGATGAAATGGGAAATAGGACAGACAGTGTTCGCCGTGAGAGAGTTGTCGTGGGGGGTTGCGACCCCGTCGGGATGCGGCATCGTTTCGACAGACTAGAGTGGAAGATAAATGTAATGTTGTGTGGTATTTTGTTTCTTGTGTTTATTGTTATCCTTAAGTTGTAGTGCTGGAGGTTCTCCTCGTGTATGTTCGCAATGTTTTATGCTATGTTGTCGTCAAGCTCTTTTGGTAATGTTTTATGTACGGTTGTGTTGTATTTTAGTTGTTGTGTTCGTTGGTGTGTTGTTGGTTGTACTACTTGCTACATGTCATGTACGTGAAATGTATGAGTTGTTTCGTGTTGTCTTTGCCTGATGCCTTCTCCTCGTATATGTTGGTAATTTTTTATGCTACGTTGTCGTCAAGCTATGTCTTCTCCCGCTACCCCGTGTTGTCATCTCTCAGTTGGTTGTATGCCGTACTAAATCAAAGAACTTAGAGCAACCCTTTTATACTAGAAACCATCTTTGAACATCAAACCATCAAAGACTTGAAAAACATCACAAAAATTACAGAAGCACAATTAAAAAAATTCATTCAGCATCTCCTCCTCGCCGCCTCGTACGGCGCATATGATCCTCTGAGAAGGTGAACCTACTAGGGGAGCGTGGTGCAGCGCGAAGATCGTAGTGCGAGGGATGTGGCCGAGGCGGTGGTGGGTACAACTCTGTGGAGAGTTGCGACGGCTGGCCAAAAAGCATAGAGCTCAGCCATTCGGAGGAGGTGTCTACGTCTTGCTTAGATGGTACAACTGAATTAGGCAATGGAAAGTACAAAAATTGTTCATAATGAGTACACATGTTTAGCTTAGAACGTTAGTGCATACCGGGGTATGTGGCTGGTGAAATGACGATGTCGACGGGTAGTCGTGCATGTACTCCTGCGATGACATGCCTTGATAGGTCTGCCCAAACCACCTGTCCCGGTCATCTAGGTTGGTCTGCACGGTAGGGACATACGAGGGCATCGGCCCCTCTGGTTCGTCCGACGAGTCAGAATCGCCCTCTGGAGTGGGCCCACGTCGGCCTGGAGAGCGCGGTCGCTCGTCCGTCGCCCTCCGTGATGACGATGCCCGTTGCGACGTGCTATCCTGTCGCAATTGCTGCAATACAAACATGTGGTTAGACATAATTGGTAAAGGAGTGCATGAACTAATAGTTGGCAATTGTCAAACCGCCGGGCCGAAGCGCGTGGAGGCCGAGCGAGTGTCTGCAGTAGGCCCCCGTCGTCCTGGAGAGCGCGGTCGTTCCTCCGTCGCCCTCCGTGATGACGTTGCCCTCCGTAGCAGCGTGCTATCCTGTCGCAATTGCTGCAAGACGAACATGTGGTTAGACATAAATGGTAAATAAGCCGATAAAAAATAGTTGGCAATTGTCAAACCGCCGATCCGAAGCGCATGGAGGCCGAGCGAGCGTAGCTGGGCTGACTATCCGACTGGGATGGACGCGACGTCGATGGCCGTGCTGATGGTGGTGCTGACGGCGGCGCGGAGGGAGGTGGTGGTCCCTGGCCACGTCCGCCACCGCGTGTAGCAACAACGTCATCTCGGTGGCGACCACAACTCAAGCCCCGTATCGCACCCCTTGCAGTTTCGCTGATGCTGCGCATATAACCTACCCACCGAGATTCGGTATTTGACTTCCTATGTCGTATAGCCTCATTAGCCTCATCGTCGATATGATGTAGCCGGTCCACCTGCAGTGAAACAAACAGTCAGTTCAAACGTAATCCTGCACTGCGTAATGACATAGTAATTTCGTACCGCCTGGTCGACCCGTGCCGCTAGATGACGGTCTGGACCTTCCTGTATAGCGGCCTCGTGAACAGCCTGAAGTGGAGGATGTGGCGGCTCCCCTGTAGTAAGCCTACTGCGGGTGCGTGGAGTGTACCAGTCAAGGTATGCCCTATACGTCGAGGGGTCGTCGGGGTTGTACGGCCGTGTCTCATCCACAACCATCATATCCGCATGGTCAGACCACATGTCTGTCCACACCCGCTGTGTGGCTCTCCAGTCTTCGGTCGCTCGCCCTCTCCTTGATTGCCTGCAAGTTCATTGAGACATTACACAATTAGTAGGGTAGTGACATTGAGACTAATGCAGTAATTAAATTTGGGGTGTAGTGACATACCGGTGGGTGCTATCCGCAAGAGGGCGTCCTGCCATGGGAGGGACCTGCTGGTACAGCCCGAACTGTCTCATGACTCGGTGTGGGCTGTATGGCTCGACGCAATGCGCGAACACCAAGTGGCAGGTCATCATCCAGTACCTGTGATCTCGCTCGCACTGATATGACAACCCGTGGGGGGCCGTGTTCGCAATGAACTGTGGAGACCATGGCCACCAGACTACGTCGCCAAACGGCAGAAGCTCGAACCTCTGGTGGAAATCCGTGTACGCACGTCTCGGTCTCTCCCTGGCCCACCTCAACTGACCATGCGTCCAACGTGTACCCATTGTGGGCGCATTAACGGGGTCGCCGCCATCATCGAGGCCGTACAACTGCGGGATGAGGTCATACGGGTGCACAACACGACCAAAGGAAGGCCTGCCAACGGGGAAGTGTTCCCATGACCACAACTGAAGGAGAAGGTAGCAGGCGGCTAGGACCGGCTCGCTGGCCGCGGTACGCTGCGAGGCGTCACACAAGCCTCGGTATGTAGCGCTGAGAACTGCTGATCCCCAGCTATACTGTGGCTGCTGACCGGGCCAGCCATCCGCCAAGGACTCCGCTAGCTGTATGTAGCTAGGCTGCACGGAGTCTCCAGTCGAGCTAGGGAACAAGACGTACCCGAACAGATATAGCAGGTATGCAACGAAATGCGTCCGCACCGCGACCTCATCTGCGTCTGCAGGACAGGTCATGAAGCGACGAAGCCATCCATGTGGCACCCCAGCTGCGTTGTCTCGGATCGCATGACCGAACCGGTGACCCAAACGGACCTTCCAATCTGCTGCCTTTGGGGGTGGCACCACAGCAGCACCACGGACGGGTAGACCTGTAATCATCGTGACGTCCTGCAGAGTAACCGTCATCTCCCCCCATCGGAAGTGGAAGGTGTGAGTCTCCGGCCTCCATCGATCAACGAGAGCGGACAGCAGTGGCGCATCATACTGGAACCCATGCGGTAGATCCAACATGCGGGCAATGGGCAGCAGACCGGTGTCCCGCAGTAGTGGGATGTACCGCTGGTCGAGACACCAATTCTCTCGGGGGCCCCTAAGGACGAAGCAAGGAGGCCCGTGTGCGGGTTCTGACAACCACACATGGCATTGGTGGTGCTCGTCCCAACGGGGGTCTAGCAGCTCGAACGCCATGTCCTGCCAAAGAAGGATAACAAGTTAGTGTACATTATAACAAAATGTGCAACAAATAACAATGTAATTAACAACAAATGTAATGACAGGGAAACGTACGGAATGTACAAAAACATACATAAAATGTGCACACGAATATGACCCACACGACAAGGAAACATATGGAATGTGCAAAAACATACATAACATGGTAATGTGCAAGACATAGCTACACCGAGCCAACAATTCAGTGTACACCTCCTGAATAATACATTACATATGGATTGCGGTTGGTACTACGGAGCGTTGCTTGATGCCGGCCTGTTTGGGCACTGACTGAGGGAGTGGCCAAAGGTCTTGCATAGCCTACACTTCGGGCGCCGAACACGATCCCCTCGCTGGCTCTCATCCATGTCGTTGCGGATGCGACGGCTTTGTCGTCTTCCACGACCGACATGCTTCAGTGCATCGTTGGGCACCCACTTTATCTCCCCCGGCCATAATTCCCTGTAGTGCATGTCTACCCCGTAGGAATAGAACTCTGCACTCCAGGTTGCGTACAAGTGTTGCATGTCGTAGTACTTGGAGATGTACTGTGTCGACGCCTGGTTCCAAAAAGCGCAGGCCGCGTACACATGGGAGCATGACTTGTGCAGAAGCTGGGGCTTGTTGCAGGTGCAAGATGATTCATCACCAATCGTGCATACCTGCTTGTGCTCCCCTCTAATGTGACCCATGACATACTTCTGCCTTAGGCGGACCTCAAACTTCCTCCTTAAGCCATCAATGGGCTGAGCAATGTGGGATCGAGCCTTCTCCATCTTCCTGTCCATGAAGGCCTGCATGACCTCAGAGTATTGCTTGTTTTCCTCAAGGTGCTTCTGCGCCATCATGGCTCTTTTCACAAAGTACCCGATGGTACGGTTCCAAGTCTCGGCCACAATTGCCGTGATCGGCAGGGATCTGACGCCCTTCAAGACACCATTGTAAACCTCGGACATGTTGGTTGTCATGATCCCATACCTTGCCCCACCGGTGTCGTGCAACAAAGACCACATTTCCAAGTCAGGTGCATTGGACTGAACCCATTGTGAGAATACCCCGGCTCTTGTGGAGCCCCCCTCCACGGCCCCTGCTTCTGTATGCACATGCTTCGTAGCCTGCTGATCGAGCTGCCTCCACAAGGCGTCGAACTTCCGCTTCTGGTTCTGCATGCATAGCTTCTTGAACATCTTCATTAGGTCCTTGCTACGGAACCTTCTGTGAAAGTTCGCTGCAATATGCCTCATGCACCAGCGGTTCTTCATATCACTCCACTGGACGGGGGGCTGTGTCCCATTCTGCAACGTTCGCAACGCAGACAGCAAGCCTGCATTGCGGTCGGAGATAAGGCACACTTCAGGCCTGTCTTGCACTACGGCATTCTTCAAATTGCAAAGAAACTAAAGCTAGCTATCTGTATTCTCGTTCTCCACAATTGCAAATGCCACTGGGAGTAACTGGTCATTTGCATCGGCTGCAACTGCGGTAAGGATATTACCCTTGTACTTGCCGGATAGGAACGTCCCATCTACGGTTAGCACTGGACGGCACCACCTGAACCCTTGTATCGCCTGATGGAAGGCCCAGAACACTCTGTCAAGAATGAAACAGTTCGGGCCCTCCGTAGGATGGACCCTCTCCTGCCTGTTTATCTAAGTGCCTGGGTTTGATTGTGCAATTTGATTCAGCATTCTTGGGACCAAGTCGTACGCCTCCTCGTACGTCCCATACATACCGTGCAGCACCTTTCGCTTCGCCCACCACACCTTCTTGTAGCTCACTTCGTAGCCCGCCGTGTTCGCTACTTCTGCCATTAGAACCTTCGGGGTAATTGACACATCCGCCTGGACGAGGTGCGTGACCACCTCCGCAACATAACGTGATGTCATGTTGCGGTGTCTATGTACTGGCCCTGCAAGCTCGTAACTATGATCTTGCAGCACCGTTATCCGGAACTCCGTGCCAACGCCCTTGTACCGTTGTGCACGGACTTTGCCACCACAGGACCCGTCGACACACTTCACGACGTACGTGTCCGGCTTTGACTTGTGGACCCGATACGTCCGGCTTATGTTGACGGCATGTCTAGCAATAGCCTGCTGGACAGCACTCTTATTACAGAAGCACTGGCCCAAAAAGAGTGCGCCCTCGCTGAACCCCCATTCTCCCTCCTCCCCCTGTGGCAGAACTAGAGCTGCCGCTGCGATGTCGTCCAGTCTGGACGATACGTACGCACCTTCCGTGGTCACAACACGACCTACCACCCCTCCAGTTGCACCTTCGCCATCCTCGTCCTCTCCAGAACTACCTGTTTCCACCTCCTCATCCTCCTCGTTGCCCTCTTCTTCCACCTGGTCCCCAAGATACTCATGACAGTCAATACGGGCGGCCCACCACCTCTCGTCCACACCTTCGTTGGGCTGGAAATTGTCCGCACACCTCCTGTCGTCTTCATCACCCACTTCCTCGCCCACATGTTCTCCCGCAGAAGCGTCTTCATGACCGCCGGAGATGAACCCAGGCACTACATCTGCACCAGCGGCATCTGAACCAACCACGGCTGATGATTCTGCCCTCTCCACGAACTCGACATACACCATTGGCCTGCCATATATCGCAGCATTAGGGTTGCACACGACCTCCATGTAGTTCGCCCATGAGGCGTCATTGGTCACCTTCAGAAGTTGCCATATGCTCTCCCTTCCATCATCCACCATTGAGGCATAGACTGCCTCGATCCGTAACTTCTTCCATGCGGTCTGTCGATCGAACGCTGAACGGACACACCTCCGTAGCTCAGACAAGCTCATGGCACTCAGACCGGGTGCCCGGATCACGGTTCGCTCGCAATTTGTCAGGTCCGCCCCATACGGCCCATCACGTACGAGACCACTCCCATAAAACACGAACAATTGTTCAATGCCAGCCATTGCGTACCTACCATAAGTGCATAATCAACCATTTTAGTACACAGCATGTAACAATCATACCATCTAATTAACAGTTTCGATTACTATATGTTTTGTATTTCTAAATCTACGATTTATTTGTAACTATTTTACTTTCAAATTGTACCATACATCAAATTAAATATTCATATCATTTTTATTTCCATCAAATGACCTTCATACTACGGTCATTCACTAAGCATACTAATTATACAAATTGTCTCTAATCTAACTACTACAAATTTACCACCTACAAATGCTCCAACATAAATATTTACTTTTTCAACACCTACACATTATTTACACTACAATCTTTTCTAACTTTAACTTAATATAGTCTTTATGTAGCTCTACTATAACTTTCTATGACTGCTATTATATTTTAATTCTAATCTACCAAATTTATTTCTAATCATATGCTTCTAATCCTAGTACTATTGTTATCACCTACAATTGCTCTAACATAAATATGTATTTTCTCAACGTCTACACACTACAACTTCATATTTTCCACCTAACTTAAAGTACTGTACAGTACATATGTTCACAAAAAAAGGAAAACACTATATACACTACAATACATCATGCCTAACATATGCAAGATTTGCTATACATACATAGCGTATAAAAGATTGACATAAAATAACAGTAACACAACATGGTTTCCTTAATTAAAGCCTAATGACACACATAAAATTATAGTTGCACGGGCACAAAACTTACCTCTTGTTGATGCTCACGAGACGATCTACAACTTTTGTACTTGCCAAATCCGCTGATTCCAAACGAAAACAACTCAACTCTTCCGGCTTTCGCTCCTCACTTTTCTTCACCAAAAATTGTATAAGCCTACCAATTATACAAATTGTCTGTAATCTATCTAACATAAATATTTACTTTTTCAACACCTACACATGTAAGCATGTATGTTCATAAAAAAATAACTACATTACACTACGTAACTTCAACAAATAAATACGGCATTTTCTACACTACAATATATCATGCATCATGTTTACCTACAACATACACACCGTATTGGCTTATAAGAGCATTAACGAAACACGGTTCCCCTAATCCTGCTAATATTGTGAATCATCTACAAATGCTCTAAGATAATTATGTACTTTCTCAATATCTACACATCTGCAAGTTCATATTTTCGCACAACATTAAACTACACTACAATACGTATGTTCACAGTACAATATTACATACACTACAATACATCATGCCTAAAATATACAAGATTTGCTACAAACACATACCGTACCAAACATTCACATAAAATAACATTATCAAAATATGGTTTGCTTAATTATACACTAATGACAAACATAAATTTATAGTTGCATGGGCAGAAGACTTACCTCTTCTTGAAGCGCACGAGACGATCTACAACTTTTGTATTTGCAAAATCCGTAGATTCCGAACGAACACCACTCAAATCTACGGGTTTTCACTCGTCACTTTCCTTCACTTCCTCACTCTCTCCCTCTGTCTTCGTTTCAGCTGTGCTTGAGCTTCCCGGCTGGCCAAGCACTTCTGCTCCCTCCTTGCGCTTTTAAGTCTGCATTTCATTCACCATGGAGAGGGGGCCGTTTTTGGGCTCCTGACGCGTGTGCGGCCGGGTACAAGAAAGCTAGTGGTGCTGCTGCTTTTTTTCCTTTCGGCCGAACGGACGGGACGCGACTGAGACAACGCGCGCTGGCGAAAGATTCGTGCGGTCGGACATCAAGACGCGCGCTCGGGCGGGGCGGGACGCGCGCTCGGGGGACCGCGGGACGGCAGACGCGTGCTCGGGCGCGTACGCAGGCCGGTCGTGCGGTCTGGTACCGCACGACCGGATGAACAGTGCGGTCGTGCGGTACCAGTCCGCACGACCGGGGCACGTGGCGGCCTCGCGTGATCCCGCGCTCAAAAGGGGTCTAGTTTTCGAATTTTTTTCGGGGGGGGGGGGCAAAACTAGAATTTCGTGTATGCATGGGTCCACATGTGTCCAATTTTTGCAGCAGGCCCCTATATACCCCCTCTATCCAGTATTCAATAGCCCAATAGCTACTAGCTAGTCAATGTAAATGTAAACCCTAGACTATTCCCTGCTCCCTGCCTCGGCTGCTCCCTGCCTCCCTGGACGGCTGGACCCTGGGCATAGTGGCGGCGGGCGGGCGGCAGCCACCGGTGGGCAGTGGTGCTAGGCGCTGCCGCGCTGGGCAGTGACGTAGCCGGCGGCGGGCGGTGGGTGGGCGGCAGCCACCGGTGGGCAGTGGCGCTGGGCGCTGCCGCGCTGGGCAGTGGCGTAACCGGCGGCGGCCTAGGCGTAGCTGGCGGCGGGCGACGGGCGGGCTGGCGGTAGCCACCGGCGCGCAAACTCCGGCGTTGACAGGGTTGGAGGAGCTTGAATGGTATTGCTTTCGATCCGCCCCACCTCATTTTTTCCCGTCCTCCGCCACTGATATTAACTAAAAGTAGTTTTAGAAAAAGAGAACGAGTGATAGAACAAATGATAGAGAGATATGTGTGAGACGGAAGCGAGAAGTGTTGCATATGTGATGCGCGTGTGATCCTGTCTTATTTTCAGAGTGAGACCATAGCAAGATAAGCAAAAAAAAACCATTTCAAAAAATTAGGTATTTATATTTACTTCTGACTTAGTGGAAACAAATCAAAAGCAGAAGTCAAATATAAACAGCCCCGAGCGCGACAGCATTTACTAGCCTTCACTGGCTAGGTAGGACCTCTGCTCGTTTCAGTGGTAGCTTCTAGCTTTTGCTTTTAATTCACTATTCCTTAATTTCGTTTTTCTGGCTTTTTCAATTTTTTTGTTTTTTCTTTTTTTTCATATTTCTTCATATTGTTGTGATAGGCTATTTTTTCTATTTTAAAATCTTTTAAATTTAATTACGCTAAATAAATCACCTTAGCTAGAGTAAAATATAAACTAATTATAATAAAAAATCTATAAGTCATTGCCAAACTAAATGCCCCAGAATTCTCTGTTTCTCGTCCCTGGATAAGCACTGCCCGTCTTCGTCTTCGTTATAAAAAGCACACAAGTCATATTCATGTCCATCCCCTCACCTTCTGCACGCCGCAACAAGCAAGAGTTGAGAGAGGAGGAGGAGGAGAAGAAGCGGGGCGCCATGACGAGCATGGTGTTCGAGCCCCACGACTTCTCGGCGGTGGCCAGCGGCGACGTCGTGTTCTGCGTCGTCATCCTGTGCCTGTCCGCCCTGTCCATGATCATCTTCGCGGCCTCTGCCGGCGGCGCCGACGGCTTGGGGAAGCGGAGACGCCCCGGCCGGGCTAACGGGCCGGTGTTCGTCGGCGGCAGGGGCTGCGCCTGCGGCGGCTGCCGCGCCGGCGCCGGCGTCTGCGGCACCTACCTCTCCTGATCATCGAGCTAATCAACGATCGATCGCACAGCATCAAGGTGATCGGTAATTCGGTACCTCAATATTGTGCGCGTACTGCACATGTACATACGGATACGGATACTTACACGGCATGTATAAGGAGCTGAAAGCTTCAAGATGCTTACGCATGGCGGCCGTGCTTGCTTTTTATTTAGAGAACTATTACTACTCTGCTTGTATACTTCAAAGCATGGGAATTATTATTATTGTTTATTATTATTGTTTGGTACTATATACGTATGGTACCCATAATTTGATAATTAATGAATTATTCCTATGTAATTGCACACATATAATCACTAATTTGCATGTTGTTTGTCATCATTTTTGTTGTAACACTTATTGTGGATCTGGTTGTTGTGGTTTCAGGTAGTCGCAGACATGGAAAACTTGACAGTGTTCTATGGCGATGGTCTTGTACGGGCAGGACCTGATGGGTTGGACTTCTCGACATGCCAATACAAGGTACTTCAGTCCGAGGGGCTCGGCGTGATGAATATTCATAAGCTTTGAAACTGCATCCGGAGGGAGTTCACCACGGAGGCAATAGCGATGAAACTTGCGATCGAGAGAATCACCTGCACGAATGGTGTGTGGAGCTCGTGAAGGTGAATGGCACCATAGCATGGAAGTAGTACAAGCAAATTGCCTCCCAGCCTGAGACGGCCATTTACGGGAAGCCAATGGTGTACCTAAATTTTGTGTGCGGGGCACCGAAAAATATTGATGAGCCCAGCCCCTCCACACACGGGCAACCACAGGCCGAGCTTCAAGACAATAGCACTGAATGTGCTATATCGGAGGAAAGACTCGCCCCTGCTTTCATGCGGAATAACGGGGCAGACATGTGGTGGCCAGCTCGCATTAACTACCACGAGTATCTACCGGAGCAGGCGCTCAGGTTGGAGTCCAACGAGAACACCAACCCAGGCTCCGATGATATTGACGTCCATCCCACTCATCAACGTCAAACACTAGGTGACGACCCATGTTGACGCCGGCTCTGGAGGGAGGGGGTCCGTCAGCAGCGGAGCTCAGGCGGTTGCCCGAGCATGCCCGAAGGGCGGGTCTGCCCCAGCACCTGCACACTGTGCAACCACCCGCCTACCGCTCTGTCATCAGACGGCAGGTCCACCTTAGCTATATGTATGGCTTCTTGAATTTTTAAATAAGCATATGAGCTCAAAAATTATGAAATTTTATGTAAAGTTTCCCGACATAACGTAACTGGTTGTGTAATTTTTGTATAATTTTATCCGGTATAAATATTGCTCAAAAATTCATACGATTGTCCTATTTGTAGGACTTGTTACATATAGTAAATGGGCTCAAAAAATTACAAAATTTTATGTCCAGCCACCCCAGCTGACCTAATTGTCGATTTTTTGAGAATTTTATGTGCTATGAATTTGTCATGTTATTTCATGTTAATTTAATTGTAATTAGCAATATGTGATGCTCATTTAATTAGCGATTGAAATCGCCTGTTGCGCGGCCACCATGCGGCAGACATCTTTTACAGTGTGTGACCTCTCTCCTTCGCATATATGTCGGCTCGTTGCTGCTATCCCCCTTTCTCGCTACCTCCTTCGCACATTTGTCACTCTGCCCATGCTGTCACCCTTTGCCCGTTCCCTCTTCCCCTCATGTGTCATTATGTCTGTGCCATCCCTCTCACCCGCTCCCTCGTCTGTACATTTGTTAGTCTTACGATACCGTCCCCCTCACCTGCAGTATTGTGTGTCGACAAGAAGTTATTAATTTGCGGGTGAGTGCACCGGGGTTCCCTTGTGAGCTCAGCGAGCCCTTGCGCCATCATTGGACCATGATTTTGGCATATGTGGCAAGCATCATCAGTCACCTAGTTGCGGCGGACGTGTTCATCTCCCCTAAGATGCTCATGTCGGAAGTCGCTAATGTGATTGGCTATCCAATTAGCTACAACACGGTTCGACGAGGCAAGCAGAAGGTCATCGAGTCAATGTACAGGACGTACGAAGAGACGTATGACCTTGTACCGAGATTGTTTCACTAGACAGCTGAATTAAACCCTGACATATACATAAATAAGCATGAGCGTCCAGATACTGACGGAGGGCCCAACTGCTTCATACTGAACTGATTATTTTGGGTTTTCACCCAGGCCATTGAGGGTTTCAAGTTTTGTGGTCCTGTTGTAGGATCGGAAATGGCAACAGAGGGGGGGTGAACGGTGCCTCTTAAAAATTACCCCCAAAGTATCCAGAACCTTCTTCTCCAATAGCTATTCAAGCTATGAAGACAGAAGACAAAAGCTCACTGGCAAATAAAGAAAGATTAGCAAACAAAGCATTAAAAGAAGCAGCAGCACTGAAAACAGCCTGAAGGCCGGTCTGACCGGAGGTGAGTGGGCGGTCTATCCGCTGGTTCAAGGCCAGTCTGACCGCCATTGTCCAGCCGGTTAGACCACCGTGCTACCACCGGTCTGACCACCGGGTGGCCACCGATCAAACCGCCTGCGTGTGGCCGATCTGATCGCTAGGGTTAGCGGTCTGACCGGCGGTGTAGGAGTGGTCTGACCGCCATGGGGGATGCGGTCTGACCGATCACACCTCCAGCGAGAGAGAGGAGAGACGGCAGTAAACTGCGTAGGCTAATGAATGAACAGAGAATACTGACAACAGCTAAAAAACAAAGAATTGACCAAAACCCTGCTGCTCTCTTCAGGACAAAAGATCAAGACTTCAAACTAAATAGCAATTCAACCTCATAAGTCAAGAGAAAACATCCAGAAGGGCCACAAACAAGAAACTGAGCTGAAATCTAAAAAACCACACAGGATGGGACTGATTTCCAAATTACTTCCCATTCTTGAATCTTTTTCTCATGAGACTTTGCATTTAGCAGAGAGATGATCTTAGATGAGAGAATCACACCCCCAAATTCAGCTTTGCATGTAGGAAATCAAAGGAGCAAGAGTCCCCTGCCATCAAACCCTAGAGGGCCAAGAACAGAGGAAAAAAGAGCAAGCAGAATCTCTAGAAGAAAACCGAGATCAAATGATTTCTCTCGGCTATAATCTAGCCAAGAGGCCTTGAGCACAAACCCAGTCCAGAGACAATCATTAGGCAGGTTCTCAATCAGAGATTCAACTCAAAATCCAAAGGCTACAGAAAATAACAAAGAAACTCAGAGAAAGCCAGATACCCAAAACATCTCAAACACAAGTGATTTCTCATATTGCTTGAGAGATGAATGATTACATGAGGTGTTCTACATCCCCATACGCAATTGAGGAGAAATGTTACTCATCTCACTACATGCTTGAGATGAACACACACTCAGAGCTCACAACACACAGGAGAACACACCACTGTTTTCTTGCTTTTCTTGCACTGCCAACTCCTCTTCTTAAGGCTCCAACCTTGGACTCAATTGGCAAATCAAGAATTGCAGGCCTTACTCCACTTCATTTCCTCACACCCAAGCAAGGAAAGAAAGTCAACACCAGGAGAAGGGAATCAGGATGGAGCTTTCCCTCCAAAACCTCAACTCCTCCTCTTTTCCACTAACGGGTCTCTAACCCGTTATCTTCAACCGAACCCACTTCCAATTTTGCAGCCTCGCGCATTTTACTGAAATGCCCCTGCCGCAACTTCCTGGAAGCTTCCTGTCGTCGCACGACCGCACTCGGCATCCTGACCGTATGGACCTCAGCTCCTCCCTGAGCCTAGTCCCGATCAACCTCGCCGCTGCCCGTCGTGTCTACCCGACTCCGACCGACTGGACCTCCGACTCCACCTGAGTCTAGTCCTGGTCTGTTCCGTCACACACGACCGCAACCGACATCCAACCGTCTAGACCTCCGACTTCTCCCTAAGCTTAGTCCTGGTCCACTCGTCGTTGCCCGTCGTGTCCACCACCGGTAGCTCCAGCTCCGGTTCCTTGTCTCCCGACTCGCAACCATCTCAGTAGCCTCAATTATCTTCGTCATCTCCGACCGTCTGGACCTCAACACCTCCTATGCCTAGTACCGGTCCTCCCACACGTCACCATGACCTAGCTCCAAAGTCCTGCAGCCACACAGACAAGCAAACCGTCACACGAAACAACATAATCAACAATAGCATTAGTGAAAGGTACTCAACCCTGGAATACCCAAAACAAACTCAAACTCTCTAACTTAAGCGTTAATTTCTCATCACAAACATGGGGATACCTCCACATGGTCTCTCAATCTCCCTCTTGATGAGTATATTGACAAACATAGAAAAAGCGCACAAAGTTGAGTTTGTTTGAAAAGTCATACATGGTCTAAAAGAGAGGCAAAGAGATGCAAGACCATGTTGACAAAAGAGCAAAAGAAAGAGCAAGTTTTCCTCAAAAGCTCCCAAAGCTCCCAAAAATTGGCTTTTTCTCCAATATTTACCCCCTTTTGGCAATAGAATCATCAACATGCTTGGAGGAAAATAAATCATGATATGGATGAAATGGCTGAAATTTTATTCAATCTAAGCAATTAGAGCCATGAAGATCATCCAAAATGACCATTGAGTATTGCACCAAGCAATAACTCATATGAACGCTATCAATATCATGACAAGATATGCAAAATCAAGCCAAGCCACATAAGTAACAATCTGAATATTAGATGAATTTGTTACCATGTCAAGACATTCAAGAGTATAGTCTAGCTAAAGGTATCCAAAGATGATGCAAACCATGTCAATAATCTAAGTGGAGCCAAGAAGCTAGAATTGAGTCAATTTAGAGTGCTACAAGTTCAAGAATGAATCATTTGCTCAAGTACTTTAGTCTTTTTGTAGTTAAGCAAATTTAGCACAATTGACATGTTTTACTTTTGAAACTCATGGTCTTTTCCAACCAAAATTTTAGTTATGTGCTAGATCTCAAGCCTTATGCGACCACTCCAAGCAATAAGCTTAAGAAGATGATCTTGGTCATCCAAAACCCCCCTGAATTCATGCCTAGTGCAATGGCAAGCAGTCCCATGAGAAAGAATTGGTGAGATTAGTTTTTTCGCACAAAAGAGATCTTTTTGCTTTTACTGAATTTAGTTCAAGAACAAGGAATAAGTCATGCTTCGTAAAATGTAACATTCTGATTTTCAGAGCCTTTTTGAAGTTTTTAAAATAAAATTCACCATTTGAATTTTTCTGGAATTAATTAAAGCTTAATTGGAATTTTCATTAATTAAAAAGATTTAATATGATTAAACTAAACATCAACATATGCCAAAAATAATTTATTTGAGTTCCTTGAGTTTCAAGGAATTTTTTTGGAATTTTCTTGGCTTTTCTGGATTTATTTGCTATTTTCTAGAGCTCAAAAGTATATACATCAATTCCTGGAAAAAGGAAAATCCTTAAAAATCCAAATTTGGCCAGCGGGCTGAAACCCACCAAGCCGGCCGCTTCATCCCCGCTTCGGCCCAAGCCAGCCCGCCTGCCCCGCCCTTGCCACGCGGCGCGCATCCACGCCCGCGCCCGCGCATACCCGCTAGATGGAGGCCACGCATTGCCAATCCGAAGAGGTAGCCCCGCTCGCGTTTGATCTCGGCCGCCCGCCGCTGATGAGCCGCTGACGGGTGGGGCACACCCGTCAGACCTGTCATCTCCGACCTGAACTCTGCCTCGCTGCCGCTCGCCCGTGTCCGTTGCGAACTCCGTCGCCGCTTGCCATCTCCGACGGGGACTCCGAGCCGTGCACGAGCCGGCTATCCTTGGGGTTCGTGTATAAAAGGGGCTCGACCCCCAGGGTCTTTCGCTGTCCCACAGCCGCCGCCTTCACCGCCGCTAACCGCCGTGCGCCATCGCCCTCACCGTCGAAGGTCGCTGGTCATCTTATCGAGCCGCCGCGTTCGTGGATCTCCGCCGAAGCTCGCCGGCCATCTCGTCTCCGCCGCCGGTGAACCCCGTCGCCGTCCGCTGTCGTCCCGCCGCCGCACCACGCCACCTCGCCTCGGTCCGCGCCCGTGTTGCCCCGTTTCCCGCACCCCGTGTGCGTCATCGCTGACGCAGCCACGCTGTGCCGCCGCCGCTTGGGTCCCACACGCTAGCGCAAACTCATGGACCGAAGCCGAGCCAGCCGCCACGCAAGCCAGGCCACGTCAGCCCTAGACCGACGTGTCATACCACGTCGGTGCCACCTGTCCGCCACGTCAGCACCATGTCAGCATGCCACGTCAGCTTGCCATATCAGCATGCCACGTCAGCCAACCGTGCACACGTGTCGCCACCTGTCTGCCACGTCAGCCCTAGCCGTCTCGTCAGCAAGCCAGTCACCCTTGCACTGTTTGGTGCGCCGGGTTCACCGTAGACCGTCCATTCCTTGAGTCGAGTTCACAGCACAGTGCATTTTCCGATTTTCAGCCTTTTTCCCAAATTAGATTTTCCAGGAGCCCGTTCTCCCTCGTCCGAACTCCGATTGACCCGATTCTTTTTCCTAAATTCATCTAAAATTGAGCTCTACCTTTTGGTTTTGTATTTGCAGTTTTTAGAGTTTGTTTGGATTTTATTTAAATTTATTTTGTGTTTTGTTTCGCTTTCTCTCTCGTTAGATTGCGTTCGAGGTAGCTGAAGCCGGATTCGAGGATCAAGAGCCGTTAACTGAGCAAGGCCAAGGCAAGTTGTTTCCTTTGATCATGTTGAACCCAGTTTTCTAATCTATTATGTATTATTTTGTTTTAAATTATCATGCATTGCTACTTTATTATAAAACCCTTGTATTGATAGTTTATGACCTAATTGATTATGTCCTCCTTGATAATTTGAATACCATGATTCTATTGTCACAATGGATGGGAAATTATTTAGTGATGCAATATTAGTTATAACATGGGTTGTGCGCTTAGAATTGCTTAGCCATGCTTGTAGTACGTTGGGTCTATCATCACATGTGGTTAATTAATCTTGATTTAATGATATCCTTGAATGTGGTGGTTAACCACAGTTATAAAATTTGTTTGCCATGACATGGGTAGTGTCATTGGTATTGGTTATACAAACTTGGTTTTCACTCGGGCGAATGATCGTGCAGTAAAGGGGGTGCAGGTTGCACATCGGATGTGGATGCTTTGCTTGGGTAAATCTAAGGACTTAACTTTGTGCGCCATTGATCTGAGCTTTACCGCGCAAACCACATGTCTAGTATGGGATAGACCTGGCATAATAATTTGTGAAGTATCAACTTTGGTTTCGCTACTGATGTTGTTGTGGCGCAAGGGGGGGGGGCAATTATCGACTAGGGGTTACCCTACTCGACGGCGAAACCTTAGCGAGTGGGATCAGGTTGTTCATTTCATTGATCTTGGTTCATGGTGTATTCCTTGGGTGAATGGTCAGTTCACTTGTGGTTGGTTTCAATTCCTTTGGTTACTTATTTAATATCATTTTCAAAGTTTGCTTTTCAATCTATTTATTGTATTTACTTTAAATTGTTGCTTAATGCAAAATTAACCTTTCAGCCATCCATTGGTAAGCCTTGCATACTATATTGCATTCTTTGTTACAAACGACTTGCTGAGTACTCTATGTACTCACGGCTTCATCCATATTTGCTCAGTTGAGGAGGAAGAACCAGATCAGCAAGAGCTACTAGAAGGAGGGTACTTCGACAACTTCGCGGATTAGGACTTCGCTCCCCGGTCGATTGCCTGTGGGCATGTCGAATGGCTGCTACGCTTATTTCTGGTTTTCCGCTGCTAGTTTCTTTAAGCCTTTCAGGCTAGTAAATGTAAGCTTGGCTATAAGGTCGCACTCTGATAAATATTAATAATATTTGAGTCTTTTCCTAGTAAATCGTGATATGGTCGGTATTTCATCTTTGTTTATACTGTGTGTACTAGCGTGATCCTGGACTAGTGCAAAATACACAGGAGAGTCCGGATTTGCATATTCGGGTCTCTACATAAGAGAACTAACATAGCTCAATCTAAAACTCAATATAGATTCAAAGCTCAACTCAGCCTATTTGACATGGCATGAATCATAAAAGGATAACTAAAGGCAGACTAGTCTCAAGAGTTAACATGACATGTCTTAATTCAAGTTGTGCAATGTTAATCAACCTATCATGGCAAAGGCTTGACGACACATGTAAAGTCATGATAAATCTAGCAATTAAGCACAAATCATGGCAAGAGGTAAAGCATTGTAAAACATGTCATATAAGGATAATAGTCAAGGCTCCATGTAGTTATATTACAATGCAGAATGACATAAATTAAATGCAAAGAAATCCAGCTCCCCCTCAACATGAGATGCATTTTTTAGTTCAAGTTGAGTTATGTCAATATTAAGATCCAGAAGCTCCCAAATGAACTCCCCCTGAACTAAAGCTATAAAACGAGAAGCTGGGAAGAAAATCAGAAAAGGCAGTCCTTAAAGCATAGACAAGATATAGAGGATACTATGGCTCAGACTGACTCTCATCTACCCCATATGACACTAGGACTATCAGCTGCTCATCTAACACACTAAGGAGTAAACATGTTCCCTGTCTGCCAAAGGGTGGCCCAACCCTTTCTAGAACCTGTAAGAAGTGAGTGAGCTCAACCTAGTGAGAAGAGAGACAACTAATAAACAGTATCCTAGAACCACAGGATGAGAGGAAGAAGTCTAAGCAACTAGACAAGAGAAACACTCTAATCTATGCTAAGTGGACTAACCCAAATGCACCCTTATGCAATGCAACAAAATGGGAACAGGAGCATATAAATAAGATAAAGCACAAAACTCCCCCTCACAACAGTCCATAAGGACTGACCACCCCAAGCTCTCCACGCAAGGCTGAAAACCCAGAGCTATCTAAAGGCTTGGTAAAGATATCAGCCAACTGGTGGTTACTCTCCACAAACTGGAGCACTATATCACCCTTCTCCACATGGTCTCTAAGGAAGTGATATCTGATATCAATGTGCTTGGTCTGGGAATGCTGCACAGAGTTCCTGGCAATGTTAATAGCAGAAGTGTTATCACAGAAGAGTGGAACATTGTCTATAACTAACCCAAAGTCCCGCAGGGTCGAGACCATCCAAAGTACATGGCTGCAGCAACTGGCGGCAGCAACATACTCGGCCTCTGCAGTGGACTGTGCAACACCAGACTGCTTCCTAGAAGACCAAGAAACAAGAGAAGTGCTAATGAATTGGCAAGTGCCAGAAGTGCTCTTCCTATCTATCCTACAGCCAGCAAAGTCTGCGTCGAAGTAGGCTCTAAGGGAAAGACAGGAAGAGGAATAGTACTAGATACCATTGTCTATGGTAGCTCGAAGGTACCGAAGAATGCGCTTCACCGCCTGGCGGTGAGATATGCGAGGAGAAGCCTGAAATCGAGCACAAAGACACACAGAGAAATGTATGTCCGATCTCGAGGTAGTGAGGTATAAGAGAGAGCTGATCATGCTTCTGTACTCTTTTTGATCAACTGGCTCGCCTTCCTCATCTGGGTCAAGTGAAGCTGATGATGCCATTGGAGTTGACACCGGCTTGCCATCACTCATGTCAAAGCGCCTCAGGAGGTCACGAGTGTACTTGTCCTGATGCAAGAAAGTACCCTCCCCTTCTGCTTGATCTGGAAGCCAACGAAGAATTGCTGGATGTCGACATTCAAAACTTGCCCCCAAACATATCCGCTTAAGAGGCTTCTTCGCCAATAGCTATAAGAACTATGATGAGAAAAACCTAAGCCCTCTGGAAAACCTTACTAGACAACTACGAGAAAGAAGTGAAAGCAAAAGGGAGGCACTGAGAAGAAACATCAGGGAACCACAACACCTAAACAGGCAGGGGCGGTCAGACCGCAGTTACTAGACCGGTCTGACCGCTCCCATGCCGCCGGTCTGACCGCTCCCATGCCGCCGGTCTGACCGGTGTGGTCTGGCTGGTCTGACCTCCATGAACCGACCGGTCAAACCGATCTGAACCCTAGCTTCGGGGCAGTCGACTGAAAACCGAGCAGTAGTTTTGCAAAACTTCAGAAAAGAGTGAAAATGATGGGTTTCTGTGATTCCTTTTAAGCCTAGAGAGAGGAACTTTAAGTTAAATAGCAGGAGCACCTCAGGGACCAAGACATTCAACCATAAAAGCAAGAACTTGAGATTTGGGCAAGAAATCTGAAAATTGTCAGAGAAAAGACAAGATTCCAAATTACTTGAGAGTCATGTATCCTTTCCTCATGAAACTTTGCAATTGTTCTAGCAATGAACTTAGGACTCTAAAACTCAAAAATCATGCTAACTAAAGAAGGGAATCAACAAGGGGCAAGAATACTCTGAGAGAAACCTAGAAAAGACAAGAACAGAGGAAGCTGAGATGCAAAAGCTGAAATTAAAAGTGGTTTGCTCTCAGGAATGACTAGCCAAATGGCCTTGGAACATCTCCTAGATCACAACAACCCATTTTGCTACTCCTCAGCAAGAAACCACACAAAATCACAAACAGCTGAAAATCAACAGAGAGGAACTGAAAAACGAAATCCATCACCGAGAGGCCAAGAAGATGGAATAACCCAACATAATCCTTCTCATATTGACAAGACATGATTACAGAGGAGTCCCCATACGCGATTGATACAAGAGGAATGGTTACATGGGCATCAACTCATCTTCTCCCTCTCACAAACTCAAGAACACACCCACGAGGGAGGTAGACAGAGCACAACCATTTCTCTCCTGCTCTCAACAACTCCTCACCAACTAAAGCCTCAAAGCAAAACAACCTTCCCAAATGCCATTTTGACTAAAAGCAAAACCCTAAAAGCCATGCACTCCCTTCTCAAGAAACATATGCTCCTGGGAATCCCTCTCCTATTTATAGCCTTTGCTTAACGGGTTTCTCCCTCGCTTTACCCGCTAATCAAAGACCCAATCCGCTTCCTCATGCAGCTTTGCGCTTTTACCGAAACGCCCATCCTGCACCTTCCGGGAAGCTTCCGCATTCCTTGTCGTCCAAGCCTCGCAACCACCTCGAGTCCTCGCCGTCTTCGGCACACCTCGACCGCTTTGACCTCGGCACCGCCCGCGCCTACACTACAACACAACAGGCCTTCTATGACAATTAAATATTGTCACAAACAGTGGTTTTTTTGTCACTGTACCCAATTTGTGACGACTCAGTGACGAAAAGGCTACTGTCACAGAAGGTGCGTCTCTAAACACCTTCCATGACGAAACAACAAAAAACGTCATAGTTTTAGTGACGGTACATTTTCGTCACAATCAACTATGACGCTCCAGATTGTCATGAAAAACGTCACGGATCGTTGCCTAGGGAGCTGCCACATGGACGCTAACGTGGCGAAGTTGACATGGCAGATGATGTGACAAGTAACGTGTAAAGAATATCGTGACAAATTGCTGCAATAAACAACAATACATTTTATCAATTCATTGCATACATACGAAGATGAGAGTTCATACATCAACCATAAATTTGGAAACAATAACATAGTTTTGACCAAACTAGACCTATCAGACCATAGTATAAGTTCACCAAATAGCACAAGTAAGAAACAGTACAAGTCCTTCTTCATCTGGTTCAGCCACAATAGCTTCCATAGCAGCCTAGCATCATATACAATTAAATTAGTCTTTCATATTGTACTATGGGGGCAGTTTCCAATATATTCATGTCAAAGAGGCAAAAAAAGAGAAATCAAATACTTACGATAGCATTCTTCACAGGTTCACTAAAACCAATTTTCTTGCTGCAATGTGTGTCCTTGAAGAGATCAATTGCAGTGGGTTCTGTATCCTTATATTTTTATTTCTTCTGAAACATGTGAAATCAGTTTTAAAGTGTTAGCTTGAAACATATATGATGAGTAATCATGTTAGATGTCAGTTACTGTGCATATAGACTCAAATGATTAAAATAAGATCATGGAGCTACCAGTAATGCAATGTAGTATGTAATGGAAAACATAAGCATGGGCAATGAAGTAGTATCAAATAACAGAACAACCTCGACATATATATGCAAGCACATTTAATAGTTTTAAACATGTATTGTTAATTATTGTGATTCGGAGGAGACAACAACAAACATTATATGTAATTTATGATAGATCAGTGTAGCACTACTGGACAAAAATTATTAGGTTGCTACAAGGCTGAGTAGAAACCAATATGCATACGTCAAGACTAAGCAATTTTGTTGCATTGCTGGTGTTCTTACCGCGACATAAGCATGTGCAAGGTAATAACGAGAACCCGTCCGCTGCTGGAACTGGACTTTCTCACGGTTTAGTTGGTTTTTGATGCATTTGTCCTGAAGATCGCATAATTGTATAAGAGAAGAGTAATACAAACAGTATACTAAAAAAGAATACAAAATGATGAGATTGATTTTTGACAGGTGCTTCCAAAGAAATCTGGAATAATTAATGAGAGACATAAAAGACAGACTATGCTATACCACACAAACAATGGCATTTAACAAACAATGAGAATAACAGATAACCACACAAACTAAGAACATAACACAAGAACTATTAAATTTGAACGACACAAACTAACATATTAAAAGATAACAAATTCTCATCCACTATTCCACATCCACATATATCACAATGACAGAACAAGGCATCTCCACTGATCAGATTCACATAAATCACAATGACACACAAATTCTAGAATTAATCTACCGGCAACATTAACATAAAGTAATTCTGGAACACATATTAAAAGATAACAAATTCTCATCCACTATTCCACATCCGACGACGGGACGAACGACCGCACGAATGAACGTCGTACGACCGAACGAACTACATGACGAGAGACTAAAAGAACAACACTAACGACTACACGAACGAACGACACGACTACCGACCGACGACCTAACTAGCTACCGACCGTGAGATAGAAAGAGGGAGTCGAGAAGCACTGAGGAAGACTAGAAGCAAGGAGGGAGTCGAGAGAGAAAGAGGGGGAAGATGGTCTACGGCTAACTAGACAACGATGGCGGGAACGACAACACAACAAACTACGAAAGCACAAGGGAGAGTCGAGACAGCACAAGGAGAAGGGACGGTTACCGACTAGCTAGACTGCGCAACACAAACACACATAGACAACTACTACTGACAATGGAAACTCGCACTACTAACCTAATGCCAACAAAGACAAATTAACACAGAGCATAACTCACATGAACAGAACCTATATCCATATCCAACAGAATCACAATGATCAATACTAAATTTGCTAAACAACTTCCAACAGCAATAACAGAATATATAAACAACTCAAAACATTGCACTGCTCACATTTCACAATCACAGATCAGAAGTTGACATTCACAGTGCATTCCAGATCAAACATCTCAAATTCAAAGTGCACAATTAACAATTAATTGATAACAGTAATAATGAGCAGCAAAAAGATAAAGGGAGAAGAATTTGAGATGAACCGAAGAGTAGAGCAGAGAGGAAGCAGAGCAGATGAGGGTGTCGGTGGCGGAGTTGTTTCGGGGGTTGATGCCGTCGGTTGCGGTGGAGATGCCGGCGGTGAGGAGGTGAAGGAGGCCTGATGCAGGGCGGCCGTGAAGAGCTGCGGCCCGGCGCAATGGTGGATGACGGCTGCTCGGTCTTGGTGCTGGTGGGCATCGTCGGCGGTCGGCGGTGGATGACGGAGCACTGGAAGTGAAGGTGCGGGGGAGGAGTGGGTGTCGGCGCCGATCTGGACCGGGAAGCAAGAGGCGGCGGTGGAACGATTTGAGGAGGAGCGGTTGAGGACGGCGGCGCTCGGTGGGAAAGGAGGAGAGGACGGACGGCCGGAGAGAAGCAGCGGCGGAACTGGTGGAGAAGGGGAGCGGCGGCGGAGGGAGATGGCCGGATGTGGGGTAGATGCAAGGCGGTGGCGTTGGTGGCGCGCCGGGTGGAGAAGAGAAGCTGGGCACACGGGAGAGCAGCAGAGGGGACCAGGGAAGAGAAGCAAAAGGAGGTTAGGGGAGAGAGCCTGCGGCGGCCGGCGGTTTGATGTGGAGATGGCGGCGCTCGGTGGTGATGGGAGCTGTAGAGGGAGACGGGTGGTGCGGCGGCGCTGGGTAGTTGGGGGAAGCGAAGTAGCAAGGCGGCCGGTGGCGAAGGGAGGCGTTGGTGGCCGGTGAAGGGGGCGCGATAGAGGGGGCGGCCGTCGGCGAGATGGCCCGGCCTCACCGGCGCCGGAGTAGAAGGAAGGGGAGGAGAAGCAAACGGGGGGCTAGGGCAGAGAAGCAAAATGCCGGGCTCAATCCCTCCACAGGCGGCGGCCGAAAGTTGAATTGGGGAATTTGGCATTTTGCAGTTTGGTCCTCATAGTATCTAGGGTTTACACATAGGTCCTTCTTCCCTTTCATTTCTTCTGTTCTGGCCCTCCGAAACTCCGATTTCATCGCGAAAAGATCCTACGCGTCCGCGACGACGCGCACAACTGTACGGAGCAGTACCAAAATGCCAAATTTGTCGTTTATGCGCCTCGATCGCGCCGGCCTGCAGAAAAATATATAAAAATGTAAAATGGTCCATTTCGAGCAATTAAATATACGAAAACTATGTAAATGATAATAAATGGTCTTGAAATGCTAAAAATAATGGGGTAAAATGACGGATAAATATGTGTAAATATGACGCATGTCAATGCGCCTCGATCGTGCCAGCTTGCTGAAAAATACAGAAAAATGTAAAATAGTCCATTTCGAGCAATTAAATTTGGAAAAGCGTATAATTGATGATAAATGATCTCGAAATACGAAATATATGAGGTTAAAATGACAGATAATTATATATATAAATGACACATGTCAAGCCGGTACGATTTACTGGGCAAGTGGGCCCGTGGATGCTATCGTGGAATATATAAGATTTGTTTTTTATGCACTAAATAACTATGACAATGCAATATATTGTCATATAAATTTGTCACAAACATTATGCTTAACTAGTTAATGACGATTTTGGATTGGACTTTATGACGAATAATATATTTCTGTCATTAAGTAGGACCGACTAATGAAAAACGTCATAAACGGAAGCATTTAATGACGGATTGTTCCATTGTCATCACATATTCGTCATAGAAGGCCATGTTTCTTGTAGTGCTAGTCCGGTCATCCCGTGCCTCGCCACGACTCCACCTCGACGTCCTGCAGCCATCACAGACAAGAAACACATCATAGCACTGCTCGACATATGTAATTATGATTATCACCAGAAAATCGTTCTTAAGTATGAAATTTCCCGAACGACCAATCGGGAAGAAGAATATGCCTCACGTCCATCTAACCAAACCCGACTGCGCCAAATGCCGACGTGGCACGAAACACACAAACTAAACTCAATCTTTCCAGAATACTCGTCAATTACTCATCACAAACATGGGGTCATAACTACATGGTCTCTCAATCTCCCCCTTGATGAGTATATTGGCAAACCCAGAAAAAGCGCAAAGTTGAGTTTGAAAGGAAAATCAAACATGGTCCAAAAGAAATCAAAGAACCTTATGACCATGTCAACAGAAGGAACACTAGAGCAACAACAGAAAGAGCAAATTGTTCTCCAAAGCTCTAGAAAGTTCCTAAATGAATTTTTCTCCGCTATTCTCCCCCTTTTGGCAATAAAATCATCAAGATGCAAGGAAGAGAAACAAACATGAGAATGGATGGAATGGCTGAATTTTATTCAATCTAAGCATTTAGAGCCATGAAGATTATGCAAAATGACCTTGAAGTATTACACCAAGCCATAATCATATAAGAAGCTATCAAGATCATGACAAAATATATATAGACAAGCTAAGCCAAATAAGTCACAATCTGAAAATTAGTCAAAGTTCTTAGCATGTCAAGTCAACCATGATTATAGTCTAGCTAAAGGTATCCAAAGATGATGCAGGCCATGTCAATAATCTAAGTGGAACCAAGAAGCTAGTATTGAGTCAATTTAGAGTGCTACAAGTTCAAGAATGAGACATTTGTTCAAGTACTTGTAAGTCTTGTAATTTTAGCAAATTGAGCACAATTGACATATTTTTTTTAGAAATCTCATGATTGTTGCCAACCAGATTTTGGTTTAGTCATGTGCTAGACCTCAAACCTTATGCGACCACTCCAAGCAAGAAGCCTAAGAAGATGATCTTGGTCAACCAAAACTCCCCCTGAGTTCATGCCTAGTGCAATGGCAAGCCGTCTCATGAGAAAGAATTGGTGAGATCAGTTTTTTCGCACAAAAGAGATCTTTTTGCTTTCTTAAACGGGTGTACTAACTCATGTTTCATCAAGAAACTAATATAGCTCAATCTAAAGCTCAACAAAGATTCAAGACTCAACTCAGCCTATTTGACATGGCATGAATCATAAAGGGATAACTAAAGACAGACTAGTCTCAAGAGTTAACATGACATGAATTAATTCAAGTTGAGCATTTTAATCAACCTATCATGGCAAAGACTTGACTACACATATAAAGTCATGATATATCTAGCAAGTAAGCACAGATCATGGCCAGATGTAATCCAATGTAAACATGTCATAATAGGATAATAATCAAGGCTCCATGTAGTTATATTATAATGCAAAAATGAAATGCAGAAAATCCAACTCCCCCTCAACATGAGATGCACTTTTAGTTCAAGTTGAGTTATGTCAATATTAAGATCTAGAAGTTCGCAAATGAGCTCCCCCTGAACCAAAGCAATAAAATCGAGAAGCTGGCAAGAAAATCAGAAAAGGCAGTCCTTAAAGCATAAATAAGATATATAGGATACTATGGCTCAGATTGACTCTCATCTACCCCATATGACTCTAGGACTATCAACTGATCACCTATCACACTAAGGAGCAAACACATACCCTGTTTACCTAAGGGTGGCCCAACCCTTGCTAGAACCTATAAAAAGTGAGTGAGCTCAACCTAGTGAGAAGAGAAACAGCTAATAAGCAGCATCCTAGAATCACACGATGAGAGAAAGAAGTCTAAACAACTAGACGATAGAAGCACTCTAATCTATGCTAGGAGGACTAACCCATATGTACCCAAATGCAATGCAACAGAAAGGAGTAAGAGCATAATAAACATGATAAAGCATGAAGCACAAAGCTCCCCCTCACAACAGTCCATAAGGACAAACTACCCCAAGCTCTCCCCGCAAGGCTGAAAACCTTGAACTATCTAAAGACTTGGTAAAGATATCAACCAACTGGTGGTCACTCTCCACAAACTGGAGCACTATGTCACCCTTCTCCACATGGTCTCGAAGGAAGTGATATCGGATATCGATGTGCTTGGTCCGAGAGTGTTGCACTGGGTTCTTAGCAATGTTAATCGTAGAAGTGTTATCACAAAAGAGTGGAACACTATCGATAACTAACCCAAAGTCCCGCAGGGTCGAAACCATCCAAAGCACCAGGCTGCAGCAACTGGCGGCAGCAACGTACTCGGCCTCTACGGTGGACTGTGCAACACTGGACTGCTTCCTCGAAGACCAGGAAACGAGAGAAGTGCCAATGAACTGGCAGGTGCCAGAAGTACTCTTCCTATCTATCCTACAGCCAGCAAAGTCTGCATCCGAGTAGGCTCTAAGGGAAAGGCAGGATGAGGAAGAGTACCATATACCATAGTCAATTGTAGCTCGAAGGTACCGAAGAATGCGCTTCACCGCCTGACGGTGAGATACGCGAGGAGAAGCCTGAAAGCGAGCACACAGACACATGGAGAAATGTATGTACGGTCTCGAGGCAGTGAGGTATAAGAGGGAGCCAATCTTGCTGCGATACTCCTTCTGATCAACTGGCTAGCCGTCCTCATCTGGGTCGAGTGAGGCTGAAGAAGCCATAGGAGTGGACACCGGCTTACCATCACTCATATCAAAGCGTCTCAGGAGGTCTCGAGTGTACTTGCCCTGATGCAAGAAAGTACCCTCCCGAGTCTGCTTGATCTGAAAGCCGAGAAAGAGGCTCAACTCGCCCATCATGCTCATCTCAAACTCCGAGCTCATGACATCGAAAAACTGGGAAACGAGAGCACGGGAGGAGCCGCCAAGGATGATGTCATCCACATAAATCTAGATGAGCAGAAGATCAATGCCATGCATACGAATGAACAAGGTCTTATCTACCTTACCCATCTCAAACCCATAACTCAACAGATAGGACTTAAGCCTCTCATACCAAGCTTTAGGGGCCTGCTTATGTCCATACAATGCTTTGGAAAGCTTGTAGACATGGTTTGGGTATTTGGGGTTCTCGAAACCTGGAGGCTTCCTAACATAGACCTCTTCCTCAATAAACCCATCGAGGAAGGCACTCTTGACATCCATCTGGTAAAGCTTGAAACCCTTAGAAGCTGCGAAAGCAAGCAGGATTCTAATGGCCTCAAGTCTAGCTACAGGGGCAAAGGTCTCCTCAAAAACTAGACCCTCAACCTGGGAGAAGCCCTGAGCTACCAGTCTAGCCTTGTTTTGAATGACAACCCCATCCTCACTCTGCTTGTTCTTGAACACCCACTTAGTCCCAATAACATTGTGACCTCGAGGGGGCTCAACAAGCGACCAAATCTTATATCTCTCAAAGTTTTCTAACTCCTCATGCATGGCATTGACCCAAGACTCACCAGAAAGAACATGACAAACATCTTTGGGCTCAAAGGTGGCAACAAAGGCAGAGTGGAGACAGAAATGTGACATCCCAGACTTTGAGCGAGTGACGCGCTCAAAGAGGTCTCCAATCATCTGCTCGGAAGGATGATCTTTCTGGATATGTTGAGGAGGTCCTGGGTGTAACATCCTGATGTTCAGAGCCTTTTTAAAGTTTTTAAAATAAAATTCACTATTTAGATTTTTCTGGAATTAATTAAAGCTTAATCAAAATTTTAATTAATTAAAAAGATTTAATATGATTAAATTAAACATTAACATATGTCAAAAATATTTTATTTGAGTTCCTTGATTTTCAAGGAATTTTCTGGAATTTTCTTGGATTTTTCTGGAGTTATTTGCTATTTTTTAGAGCTCAAAAGGTTTATTTGAATTTCTGGAAAAAGGAAAATCCAAAAAACCCTAAAAGCCAGGTGGGTCGAAGCCCACCAAGCCAGCCCAACCCGCTCCGCAGTCGGCCTACCCGCCCCCTTGCCACGCGGCGCGCATCCGCACCCACGCCCGTGCCGCTCCCCTCCGCTGGATGGCCGACACGCGTCGCCCATCCATGCACTTCCCTCGGCCGCAGCCGATCTCGGCCGTCTGCCGCTCCGCGCCACCGACAGGTGGGGCCCGCCTGTCATGGTCGTCCCCGATCTGGACTCCGTCCCCGTCTCCGATCGGGACACGCCGCCGCCACCGCCCCGCGCGTCTCCTACCCGGACACCGCCGCCGTCTTCGCCCAGGACTCCTCGTCGACCGGGTATAAAAGGGGCCCGACCCCCGGGGTCTTCCTCGTCCCGCAGCCGCCGCTTTCGCCGCCGTCGTTCGCCGTCGCCTTTGCCGCTGGAGCTCGACGCCGCCGTGTTCGGCCGTCGTCGTCTTCGTCGCCGCCGTCGTCTGCCGACGGTGAGCCTCGGTGCCGTCCCAAGTCGCCGCCGCCCGGTCACCCCGCGCCCGTGCCGCCCACGCTGGTCAGCCGCACCGCCGCTTTGCCGGAGCCGCCTCGCCCGCAACGCCTGCCTCGGCCGCTTCGCCTACCCCGGTCCACGCGCGTGACCGCTCACCTTTCCGTGCGCCTGGTCCGCCGTGTGCCGAGCCGCTGCCAAGTGGGGCCCACCTGTCAGTGCACCACCCCGTGGACTCGTGAGCCGGCTAGCTTAGTCAGCTGCCATGCAAGCCCTCCACGTCAGCCCTAAATCCGATGTGGCATGCACGTCGGTGCCACCTGTCAGCCACGTCAGCAGCCGAGCCCACCCAAGTGCCACATCACCCATCTGTGCACACGTGTCACCACGTGGCCGCCACGTCAGCCCTAGCCGCCACGCCAGCAGCCGGTCAGTCAGCACAATTTCATGAGCCGGGTTTACCGTAGACCATGCCCTACTGTGCACCGAGTCCACAGCACAGTGCCATTTGCCGATTTTCAGCCTTTTTTCCCGAATAAAATTTTCCAGGAGCCCGTTCTCCCTCGTCCGAACTCCGATTGACCCGATTCTTTTTCCTAAATTCATCTAAAATTGAGCTCTATCTTTTGGTTCTAGTTTTGAAGTTTTTTGAGTTCATTTGAATTTTATTTAAATTTATTTTTGTGTTTCATTTCGCTTTCTCTCTCGTTAGATCACGCGTTCGTAGGAGCTAAAGCAGGATTCGAAGATCAAGAATTCCTAACTGAGCAAGGCCAAGGAAAGTCATGTCCTTTGATCATGTTGAACCCAGTTTTCAAATCTATTATGTATTATTTTGTTTTAAATTATCATGCTTTGCTACTTTATTATAAAACCCTTGTATTGGTTGTTAATGACCTAATTGATTATTTCCTCCTTGATAATTTGAATACTATGATTCTATTGTCACCATAGGATGGGAAATTATTTAGTGATACAATACTAGTTGTCACATGGGTGGTACGCTTAGAATTGCTTAGCCATGCTTGTAGTGCGTTGGGTCTATCATCACATGTGTTAATTAATCTTGACTTAATGATATACTGGAACGTGGTGGTCAACCACAGTTATAAAATTTGATTGCCATGACATGGGTAGTGTCATTGGTGTTGGTTATACAAAATGGTTTTCACTCGGGCGAATAATCGTGTAGTAAAGGGGAGAAGTGTGGTTAACACTTCAGGGATGTGGATGCTTCGCCTGGGTAATATTTAAGGACTTAACTTTGTGCGCCATTGATCTGAGCCTTATCGCACAACCACATGTCTAGTATGGGATAGACCTAGCTGATTAATTTGCAAAGGTTTAGTTCAGATATCATCATTGGTAAGTGAGTACCAGGGGTACTGGTTTGCTCACAGTGAGGAACATGGTTACTGTCCTCATACGGCGCAAGAGGGGGCTTCTGACTGTGGTGGTTAACCCTTTAGCAGTGAAACCTTAGCGGGTGATGTCTAACTAGATTGGAGTGAGGTAAAGGCTTTGTGATAATTTATCTGGGTCTCATGCCTAAGGAAGCATGCTGGCTATTAAGATGATTTATCTCTTGTGGGTAAAGTTGTGCAACCTCTACAGAGTGTAAAACTATTCGAAAAGCCGTGTCCTCGGTCATGGACAATGCTCGGTGATTTCACACGAGGGGTAGAGTTTTCATAAAATCTTGGTTGGGTTAAGTGAATGGATAGTTTACTGGTGGTTCATTGTATGAATCTTGGTTCGTGGGTGATTCATTGGAGTGAATGGCCAGTCTACTTGTGGTTTGTCTCAATTCCTTTGATTAATTACTTATTATCATTTTCTAAGGTTCACTTTTCAATCTATATATTGTATTTACTTTAAATTATTGCTTTATGCAAAATTAACCTTTCAGTCATCCATTGGTAAGCCTTGCATACTATATTGCATTCTTTGTTACAAACGACTTGCTGAGTACTCTATGTACTCACAGCTTCATCCATATTTGCTCAATTGAGGAAGAAGGACCAGATCAGCAAGAGGTACCAGAAGGAGGATACTTCGACGACTTCGCGGATTAGGACTTCGCTCCCCAGTCGATTGCCTGTGGGCATGTCGAATGGCTACTACGCTTATTTCTGGTTTTCCGCTGCTAGCTTCTTTAAGCCTTTAGGCTATTAATTGTAAGCTTGGCCAAAAGGTCGTACTCTGATAATTATTAATAATATTTGAGTCTTTTCTTAGTGAATTGTGATATGTTCGGTATTTCATCTTTGTTTATACTGTGTGCACTAGCGTGATCCTGGACTAGTGCAAAATACACATGAGAGTCCGGATTTGCATATTCGGGTCTCTACACTGGGTGAGATGAAGAAGTGGCCTCTACCTCATGAGCTGATGAGGTAGGAACAGAGTCACTAACTCCAGAGGAAGCAGAAGGCATGGACTGATCACCTGGAGGTGTAGTGGAAGAAGGCACCTCTAGGGGAGGATGAGGAACTGGATCGGGTAGACAACCCTCATCTCCATCCTCCTCATCATCCACAAAGATGGTCTCGGACTGCTCTAAAGAACCTCAAATATCGGGCCTAGTCCCTGGACTGGCCTCGTCGAAAGTCACCTCACAGGTCTACCATTTTACTAGACTCGTAGTCCAGACCCTATACGCCCGCGAAGAAGTCGAGTAATCTAGAAAGATACCATCACAAGATCGTGACTCGAACTTGTCTAGGTTCCCGATCTTCAGAATGAAACACTTGCAACCAAACACACGAAAATGAGAGACACTGGGCTTTTGCCCGTATCTCAACTCATAGGAAGAGCGATGAAAGTGTGCCCGAAGAAAAACTCTGTTTGAAACATGACACGTGGTCGCTATAGCCTTAGCCCAAAACTTCCTAGCTGTAGAATACTCATCAAGCATCGTCCTAGCCATCTTGACCAGGGTACAGTTCTTCCTCTCCACGACGCCATTCTGCTGTGGGACGTGCGGAGAAGAGAACTGGTGCTCTACACCTGTCTCATCACAGAACCTCTCAAAGTAGGAATTATTGAACTCCGCACCATTGTCACTTCGGATCACTCGTAAGGCACCCGGAAGCTCAATAGAAAGCCTACTGAAAAGACCTCAGAAATGTGTTTCGAGGCTAAGAAAAACACCCAAGAGTACCTCGAGAAGTCATCGACCACAACAAGAACATACCACTTCCCTCTTGCTGACTGCACTCGGGCTGGTCCAACTATGTCCATATGGAGCAGCTGTCCTGGTGCATCGGTCATAGTCACTGTGACCGGAAGGTGAGAAGCAGCAACCATCTTGCTGTGCCGGCATGGAGCGCAAACAAGATCTTTGACCATCTTGAGTTTCGGCAGACCACGAATGAGATCGTGGCCGCTAACTCGGGTCAAATGGTCAAATCCAATATGACCAAGTCTCCTATGCCAGAAAGTAAGGTCACGGGACTCAGAAGCAACTAAACACAGGAGAGGATCACCAGAAGACTCAGAAAAATCAGCACGAAAGATCCTCCCATAACGAGAAATCCCGCAAACCAGACTACCCGAAGAATCCAGAATTTTGCATGCGTTTTTCTTAAAGCTCACCTCTAAACTATCACCGGTAAGCTGAGAAACTGAGAGCAAATTATACTGCAGCTTATTAACCAAGGCTACATCTTTTAAAATGAAAGACTCATTAACGTGCACTGTACCTTTGGCGATGACGCGCCCAGACGAAGCGTCTCCGAAGGTGATAGTCTCATCACCTGGAGCACGGGCTAGGGAAGAGAACCAACGGGAGTCTCCGGTCATATGACGAGAACAACTGGAATCTACAATCCAAACCTTTCCCTTCCCAGCTCGGCGAACCTGAGTCAAACAGAGAGTAAAGGCTCAGTACTGGGATAAATCAAGAGTGATTTTGGCACCCAATACTGAGTAACACGTCGAGCAGCAGAAGTAGTCAAGCACGACTGACCTCTAACTACCCTACGCTCTCTGTCGCTCAAAGAAGCAGAAGGTCTATGTGTAGACCTGAAGCTGTTGCTGGATCCGACTACTACGGGAGAGCGAGTCAGAGTACTGGCAACATGCTGATCACGCCGCGGGTAGCCATCTCGACGGGGGAAACGAGATCTACCCTCAGAACAGCGGAAGTCACGACCAAAGGCATATCGAGGACGAAAATCAGTAAAACCAGAAAAACCAAGTCCTCGATGTTGCCCAAACCCATTAGCTGAAGCAACTCTCGACCTCGTGTTTTTCTTATGTACACTCAAGGTTTAGGGCTGACCCTGAATATGCCTAAGAGCTGCAACACGGTCTCTCCGCGCGATCTTGGCGCGCCTGAAGCATCACTCGATCAAGTGCCCAACCTTCTGATAGAAGGTGCAATGCTACTTCACCTTCTGAGAGGTAGAAGTAGCATGATGAGGCTTTGCCTTCTGAGAGGCCGAAGCAACAGGTGGAATCACCTTGCTGTCAGAAGTCCCTTGGATAAAACCCGCTGACTTGAATTGAACTTTCTCATTACTGGGCTCAATCTCGATCACACCTGTTGCTATGGGTCTAAGAACAGCAGGTGGATGCTTCCTCATGTCCTCATAGAAATCGTATCCTAGACCTTGATTAAATTTGCAAATCTTAGATTGGTCTAGAATAAGATTTAGATTCTTCTTACCTCCTACAAATCTCTCGAGAGTGTTCATAAGATACTGACACTCCCGAAAGAGAGAGGTGCAAGAAGGGCAGGGGGAAGAAGGGACAGCAGAAGGTAAGGGAGTAGAAGAAGAAGAACCAACAGCAGAGGAACGAATGGCTTGTGCACGCACAGCCGACTTTGAATGGACAGTCCTACTGCTAGTCAAGTGGTTCACATCGCTAGGCGTCTCTACCTTACCCTTGGGCTTCTCCCCCACAGCAACACACACATTACAAGCAGAAGGTGGCTTCTCTAGAAGGTCCTTAGTTAGCTTCACACATTTTTCATCCAATGCAATCAAGTCAGATTTTAGTTTGTTATAATTAATGCATGGTGAGCTAACAGGGTCCTTAGAAGCATATTGAGCAAATCTATTATTATCATCAACTAATTCTTGAAACTGTTTGGAGACAGATTCAAGTTCAGCAGTAAGCTTGGGACAATTCACACATGAAGCAATAGGCTCAAGTAGAAAAGCTTGTAATTCAGCAATTTTATGATCTGCCCGTTTTAGGTTCATCTTCAAATTATTACAACTTTCACAAGTCTCGGGCAAATCGAGCAACATGGTATAAAGACCTCTAAACGCATTATCCTTATCCTCACATGAGGTGCAAGATGTAGTCTCAACAACAGATGAAAGAGGCGTCACCCTACTCATCTCTAGCTCAGCAAGAAGACTAACATTCTCCACCTTAATCAAGTCAAGCTCAGAGGACAAACTATCATGAGAGGTCCTTAATTTCTCCATGTCACCAAGCAAGGCACAGCATGTATCACTTTCGTCACGGGAGGGAGCAGATCTAAGTGAAGTAAGATCCTGTGACAAGCTCTCTACTTCCTTCTCCAACTCGCTAACCCAAGCTCTAGATCTAGCATGGAATTTCCCTAGCTTAAAAAAAGTATCATTAAGCTGGTCGTAGGAAGGGTATACCTCATCGGAGTCGGAATAGAGCTCGCTGTCGCTGATCTCGCCCTCAAGGGCCATGAAGCACATGCCGGAGAAGTCGTCGCCATCTTGGGTTCTTGATCGTCCTTCCCATCATCGTCACTCCACCCCTCCATCTCACTGAGATCGAGGTCGTCGAAGGCGGTGAGGACGCGATGGAAGAGCTTCTTGGCTTTGCCAAGGTCGCGGAACTTCTTCTTGCATTGGGCATGAGCTGAGGGCTTCTTGTTGTGGTTCTTATCGATGTAGTCGTTCTTGCTCACGCCGCCGTGGTCGCTCTTGCCCTTCTCCAGCTTGGGGCAGTTTGCTCGAATGTGGTTGGGGCCACCGCACTCGAAGCAGATCACGAGTCCTCCTCTCTTTCTGTCCCTCCTTCTCTTGTAAGCATGGGAAAATTTTATGGCTAGGAGGGCTAATTGGTCATCTGCAAGCTGCTCTAACTGATCATCAGTTACGTCACAGAGGGCAGCAAGAGAGAATCCACACATCGAATCAGAAGAAGGTCCAGAAGCCAGACTGGGATCAGTGACTAAGGCCATCGACTGCGACTTCGACCTACAAGAGACTATGTCAATCTCGTGAGTCTTGAGGCGTGAGTACAATACGTCAAGAGTCAAAGTCGAGATATCGGTGGTGTCCTTGATGATAGTCACCTTCATCTCCCAAACACGCAGATCAAGAGTAGACAGCATTTGACGAGCGTTGTCCGAGTCGGGGTATGTGAGACCGACCGCTCGGAGGTTGCTCAAAATCTTGTGAAAACGCGCAAAGCACTCACCGAGGGACTCACCAACGAGCATTTTAAACTTGTTGTAATCTCGCTTGTACTGGTCCTATCGAACCGTCTTAATCTGGGTGGTGCCCTCATGGTATGCATCGAGGGTCTCCCAGATGTCGAAGGCCGACGTCAGATGAGAGATGCGATTGAACTCGCTTCTGCTCAGACCTTGAATTATGATGTTCCTTGCCTTAGCGTTCACCTCAACATCAAGCATATTTCCAGCGTTGATGTTCTCATCGGCAGGAACAACATATCGGGTCTTGACCTTTCGCCAGATGGCGTAGCCCTGAGCCTGAATGTAGGTCTCCATCCGACTCTTCCAGAAGGGATAGTCGATCCCATCGAAGATCGGGGGCGCGGTCGAGTACTTGTCTGTCGCCATGGCTCTAGAGACCGGTTAAGATCTATCAAGAAGAGCTAACCGGCTCTGATACCAATTGTTGAATCGAAATCGACAACAGAGCGGGGGGGGTTAATGTCGACTTTCAAAACTTGCCCCCAAAAGTATCCACTTAAGAGTCTTCTTCACCAATAGCTATAAGAACTATGATGAGAAAAACCTAAACCCTCTGGAAAACCTTACTGGACAACTACGAGAAAGAAGTGAAAGCAAAAGGGAGGCACTGAGAAGAAACATCAGGGAACCACAGCACCTAAGAAGGCAGGGGCGGTCAGACTGCAGTTACTGGACCGGTCTGACTGCTCCCATGCCGCCGGTCTGACCGCTCCCATGTTGCCGGTCTGACTGGTGTAGTCTGGCCGGTCTGACCACCATGAACCGACCGGTCAGACCGGTCTGAACCCTAGCTTCGGGCAGTCGACTAAAAACCGAGCAGAAGTTTTGCAAAACTTCAGAAAACAGTGAAAATGATGGGTTTATGTGATTCCTTTTAAGCCTAGAGAGAGGAATTTTAAGCTAAATAGCAGGAGCACCTCAGGGACCAAGACATTCAACCATAAAAGCAAGAACTTGAGATTTGGGCAAGAAATCTGAAAATTGTAAGAGAAAAGACAAGATTCCAAATTACTTGAGGGTCCTGTATCCTTTCCTCATGAAACTTTGCAATTGTTCTAGCAATGAACTTAGGACTCTAAAACTCAAAAATCATGCTAACTAAAGAAGGGAATCAACAAGGGGCAAGAATCCTCTGAGAGAAACCCTAGAAAAGATAAGAACAGAGGAAGCTGAGATGCAAAAGCTGAAATTAAAAGTGGTTTGCTCTCAGGAATGACTAGCCAAATGGCTTTGGAACATCTCCTAGATCACAGCAACCCATTTTGCTACTCCTAAGCAAGAAACCACACAAAATCACAAACAGCTGAAAATCAACAGAGAAGAACTGAAAAACGAAATCCATCACAGAGAGGCCAAGAAGATGGAATAACCCAATATAATCCTTCTCATATTGACGAGAGATGATTACAGTGGAGTCCCCATACGCGATTGATACAAGCGGAATGGTTACATGGGCATCAACTCACCTTCTCCCTCTCACAAACTCAAGAACACACCAACGAGGGAGGTAGATAGAGCACAGCCATTTCTCTTCTGCTCTCAACGACTCCTCACCAACTAAAGCCTCAAAGCAAAACAACGTTCCCAAAGGCCATTTTGACTAAAAGCAAAACCCTAAAAGCCATACACTCCCTTCTCAAGACACATATGCTCCTGGGAATCCCTCTCCTATTTATAGCCTTTGCTTAACGGGTTTCTCCCTCACTTTACCCGCTAATCGTTCTTAAGCATGAAATTACCCGAACGATCAATCGGGAAGAAGAATATGCCTCACGTCCATCGAACCAAACCCGACTGCGCCAAATACCGATGTGGCATGAAACACACAAACCAAACTCAATCTTTCCAGAATACTCGTCAATTACTCATTACAAACATGGGGTTATCTCAAAAGTCAACTCGCAGCACCACGTCTCCTCAGGTTATCAACGTGCGCAGCCGGTTGACCTCGCCAAAAAGGCTAATCCTCGCCTGCGAATCGAAGAACACAAGCAAGAACAAGGAAGAACACAACGGAATTGCAGATGTATTGATTTAGCACTCGAAAATTGGGGTCTCACAAACTGATGAACGGCGAAACTGTTCAAGACAGAATTAATCTAAGCAAAACCCAAACCCTAATGGTGGGGGTGGCGGCTGTATATAAAGGAGTGAGGGGCGTGCAAAACCCCTGGACGCGCCCTAATGGGCTCCAACACGATACAAAGCCGAACGGCCCAAAAGACGGTGGCGCAGCACCCTGACAGATTCTGAATGCCCACTTGTTTCGACGATTCCCGTTGACTCAGAAGGAATTTTGATATCGAACCAGAGCCATTGGAAAGGTATCCTTCTCAGCTTTCCATACATATGTGGAACGTCCAAAACGAAGTCCGTATGCGTCCTGGGCGTCCGTTTTACTGCAGGCTGGTCCTGAAGGCCGAGGCAGACTCGAACTCGAGTTGGACTGGGCCTCCGGCTTGACTTGGACGTCCTTGCTGGTCTTCTCCACCTCCACACCTCTCTCCATGTACTTCATGACCCTCTCCAATGTTCCTAAGCAAGATAACATCATTAGGTAGCAATCTATTCTCAAAACTATGAAAAGGATCGCTTAAGAACGAGCTCACCTCTAGATTTAATTGTCGCATGCGAGCTCGGGTCATTGGACCTTGCATAACGGTTGGAGGATCAGCGGTTGCATCCGAAGGAGTGATGTCCTCATCATCCTCCCCCTCTTGAAGTGGAGTCGTCCTCGACTCAAGCTCATCTTCTTCTCCCAAGTATGGCTTCAAATCTGCAATGTTAAAGGTGGGACTAACCCCGAACTCGGGTGGCAACTCAAGCTTATATGAATTATCATTTATTTTCTCAATTATCTTAAAAGGACCAGCAGCTCTTGGCACTAATTTAGACTTACGCAACTCTGGAAATCTATCTTTTCTCAAGTGCAACCAAACCAAATCACCCGGTACAAGTTTAACTTCCCTTCTACCTTCACTACCAGCAATTCTATACTTGTCATTCATCTTTTCAATATTTGCTTTAGTGGTTTCATGCACTTTAAGAATAAATTTAGCACGCTCTTTAGCATCATTATGTGTTCTCTCAGTGGTAGGTAAAGGCAAAAGATCAATAGGAGCACGGGGGTTAAATCCATACACTATCTGGAAGGGACTTACCTTGGTTGTGGAGTGTTCCGCTTGATTATATGCGAACTCCACATGCGGCAAACACTCTTCCCACATCTTCAAATTGCGCTTCAAGATCGCTCTCAACATGGTGGACAATGTTCGATTCACTACCTCTGTTTGTCCATCAGTTTGGGGATGACAAGTTGTAGAAAACAGCAGCTTTGTCCCCAATCACTACAAGAAATCCTTCTTTCTATGACAAAAATCCTCATGACGGGGCAAATTTTTGTCATATAATATATCATAATATGACGCAAAAGTCTGTAGCGTCATAAAATCAGGACAGCCAGAACTATTTATGACGAAACTATTTT
Source organism: Dendrocalamus latiflorus (assembly GCA_017311315.1). Lineage (NCBI taxonomy): Eukaryota > Viridiplantae > Streptophyta > Magnoliopsida > Poales > Poaceae > Dendrocalamus > Dendrocalamus latiflorus. The sequence continues at coordinate 44,379,311 of CM029609.1, forward strand.
GTTTGTCACATAAAGGTACCAAGTGTCGTCACAAAATGCAAGTCGCCAGGAGCCGGTTGACGGTGGCGTTTTTATGACGATATGTGTTGTTTTTATGTGACGGCTGTGGAGCGTCACTGTTTGTTATTTCAAACATGACGGCCCCCAACGTCAATATACCCCCAATAGGAGGTGGACCCATGACCCCTCTCTGTTGACCAGTTTCATTCCCCATTTCCCCAACTGAAGACGGCGGCGGGCGGCGGGCGGCCTCTGGGCGGAGCCAGCTCCCCATCTCCCCAACTGACGGCGCGGCGGCCTCTGGGCGGAGCCAGCGCACAGATCCGCTGCAAGCCCGCCCGGCGGAGCGCGAATATCCGGTGACCGGCGGCGACTCCATCTCGTTGGTCGGCGGCGTGCTCCTAGTCCCCAGGTGCGCCATTGTGGTAGTGCCGCCCTCATCCCCCTCCCTGTTCCCGCTCCGTTGCCTTTCCTCGTCGCTCACCTTCCCCCTTTCCAGTTGATGTGTGAGGCCTAATCAATCCCCGCTCTCTCAAGTTCTCATGTCGCAGGCGTCGTCATCTACCGCTCGCACTCGGCGGTCAAGCGCAGCTAGGGTTTCCCGGCAACTCGCACCCCTTGCTGTTGTTGCTGCAGCGCCTCCGCCCACTGCTGTCGAGCTGCAGGCGCCGATTGATGATGTGACTGGGTTGCCGTTGATAATGTGCCCGGATTGCAAGGACGTGAGGGTGTTTGCTGCCACTACCAAGCAGTCTGAGTATAACGTTGGAAGGAGATTTTTCAAGTGCCCCAGGAAGAACTATCGAAATGTCAGTGTTATAATCATTTTGCATTGCCCAAATTTCATTCTTGTTTGAATGGGCATGCCTGAAAATGGTAGTGTTTTTAGCATTCAGTGGCTGCACTATTGATGTTAATTTGCCTGTTGTTTTAATTTGGATGCAGGGGACATGTACTAGGTATTGGTTCGAGGAAGAATATGTGGTGTTCCTTCATGATAATGGTTATCTACTATCAGCTTCCTCGACCATTGCAGCAGCTTCGACAACAGAAGTTCTTGAGCTGGTGGAAAAAATTTATAGCTTAGAGCAGAATCTGAACAAGGTGATGGAAATGGTTGGCAAGAACAGGGAAGGCATGGGAAGCTACATTTGTCTTGTGTGTGGCTGTCTGAATGTAACATTCCTGGTGTTGGCCATCCTTTTGGTTGTAACTGTAGTGTTGAAGTAGGCAATGATGATGAAGTAGGACATGTTGTGAAGTAGGTTGGATATGTTGGCCACATTTGATATGCTTTTGGCTATGATGATGAAGTAGGCTAGGATATGTTGTATTGAACCTGTTATCCAGGATATATTCGCAGTTGGTATGAAATATGTGCCTTTGTGCTGTTGGACATCTCTTGTGTGCATGGATATGTAACCTGTCTATGTGATGAAATATGCGCCTTTCTGATGTATGTTGGAATTAAACATCCCTTTTGCTTTGATGTGTAACCTGTGTGTGATGAAATTTTGGCAGCATGTATGTAACTTCCAGCATATATATATATCATGACAGATCCTGTAATTTCCATGACACTGTCAGGTTGTCATAAAAACCCAGAATTTTTGTAGTATATATCATCTCAATGAATTCTGGGCAGCATATAACATATCCATGATATTTTGGCAGCATATAGCCTGTATGTAACTTCCAATAGGTTACATGTGCATAGAATAGAATTCATAAATCAAGTTTAACATTGAAACAGAATCATTGCATACAAGGTCTTACAATTTCATAATTCAGATACAAATTTCAATAGCATAATTCAGATACAACAGAATCACTAATAGAAGTTCATGGTTCACAAATAGCTCCAGAAATGCAAAGGTTAGTCATCATCACTGTCTTCTTCTGATATACTCGCTTCGTCTTGACTATGGTACTCAAGGAAGGTTTCATCTTCATCTTCGTCGTCTGTTTCATCACCTTGAGGTGTTTGTTGATGTCGACGGATGCTCTCGACAAGGTATGTCCTTCCCTCAAGATTGTACCATTCACACCGTAATAAGTTAACAGATCTATCTCCTTTGCTGTTCTTAGTGTAATTCAACTCAATAATGTCTGTGATTGTCCCATAGAAGTCAATAGTGTCATCATTGTGAGTACCTGCAATCTTGATGGTGGAGTTTTGTGTTTTCCTGTGTGCCTCACGAGCCATAGTGTGGTACCGTACCCCATTGATTATACAGGCTGTGTATGATCGCACACGCCTATCCGGCCGACATGCGAGTGAGTACAGGTCTTCATCAACATTTGTTGTGCCTTCGTATTTCAATCTGGTAATCTGCAGGAAAACACAGAGAATTGGTGAGTTTGAAAATTTATTGTATCATAAATGATTCAGTCAGGTTGTAAAAGTTGCACGCACATGTTTCTCGAACCATGCAGCGAATTGTGTTGACATCATTTTTTCAATATTGTTGACCTGTTGTTGTTCCAATTCTGCCCTATACATGCTGCAAAGGAAGAAGTTAATTAGTTTATTGTGACACTAATATTGAATAAAGTTGGCAGAAATGAAATGACAGCAATTACTCACTCTTTGTATTCATCAACCTCTTCGCAATTATTTAGAACAAACCAAACCATGGAGTCATAGTCATTATCTTGGTAATGAAGTTTTGAAGCACCCAACAGGTTAATACCATGACCAAAAATAGAGTAATCATTGGGTGAGATGTTCTGTGCTCCATCTAAGTTTCTTTCAGGCCTAGTGAACTTAGTAATAATTTCACTGAAATATGTTGAGCATTGGGTCATACACTCATAGGCAGTGTATGCCTCTGCAACAGATCCTTCAGGTCTTGCTTTATTGCGGATGAAATGCTTAAAGGTGCCCAATCTTCTCTCAATGGGATACATCCATCCATACTGAACCGGTCCCCTAAGGAGTGCCTCGTCAGGTAAGTGTACTGCTAGGTGAACCATAACATCGAAGAATGCAGGAGGATAAATTTTCTCCAGTTTGCAAAGGATAATTACAATATCTTTCTTCATCTGGTGTAGTGCATCAACCTTTAGAGTTTTCGAGCAAAGTTGTCTAAAAAACCTACCCAATTCAGCAATTACTTCATATACATCTTTGCGCACCAAACCGCGAAGGCCAGCTGGTAAAATACGCTGCAGCAGTATATGACAGTCATGTGTTTTCAGCCCATGCATTGTTCCTCCCTCCATATTGACACATCTTGATATATTAGAGGCATAGCCATCTGGAAATTTAACATTGCTAACAAACTGCAAGAACTTCTTCTTTGCTTCTGGCGTTAGAACGTAACAAGCTTTGGGCTTTGTGGACGAATTACCAGCTTCTTCTAGCAAATGAAGTTCTTTTCTTATACCTCTGTCTTCCAAATCTAGTCTAGCAGCGACTGTGTCCTTTGTCTTCTTCGGAATATTAAGTAGAGTTGAAAAAATATTTTCACATATGTTTTTCTCTATGTGCATAACATCTAGGTTGTACTGTAGCTTCAATTTTGACCAGTATGGCAAATCATACAAGCTAACCTTGAGATGCCATACTGGTTCTCCATTACGGCGTCGTTTTCTTGTTTTCTGCTTATCAGGATTCTTGCCGGGAACATAGGAAACTTCATCCAACCTTGCCATAACCTCATCTGCACTAAATTTCCTTGGTTGGTCTCTATTTTCATGGTGGCCACTGAAAGATCTGTTTTTCCTCCAGGGATGGTCATTTGGGAGGAAACGTCTATGGCCTATGAACCCAATTTTGTTTCTCAGACATTCGGAGCATGGATTCTCATCACAGTGCACACATGCGAAGTAACCCCTAGTGGTTCCGCCTGA